>CAMTDV010000017.1:82381643-83009143 GCA_947069175.1 Scalesia atractyloides
AGACGAAGTAAATCAGGAAACCCAGAATAACGATAATAACGAGAATCAAATGAATAAAAGTGCTATCGAACACATAGTGGCCCAAGGAATCATAGATGCTATGCCCTATATTATCGACACCATTAAAAAGGCAGGAAATAATGATTCCATAAACGGAAATAAACGTGCACCCCCTGAAGCAAATCACAGCGTGAATGGAAATCCCGAACTGTTAATCCAATCTCCAATTCCAAAAAGAAGAAGAACCATCTCATATGGTTGTTCTTATAAAGAATTCTTATCATGCAAACCGATAGAATTCTCAGGTAATGAAGGAGCTATTTCAGCCTTACGCTGGATAGAAAAGACAGAAGCCGTCCTCAAGATAAGTAAATGTGCAAATGAAGATAAAGTCATGTATGTTTCTAATCTTTTTAAAGATGCAGCTTTAGAGTGGTGGAATACCATTCTTCAGTCCAAAGGAAATGACAGAGTCTACAGTATGGAATGGAACAACTTTAAGGAAATAGTTGAAAGGAAATTCTGCCCTCCTAATGAAAAGGAGCAGATTGCTAATAAATTCCTAAATCATAGAATGACTGGGGTAAATTTCAGGGAATATACTACCACATTCTTTGAATATGCAAGGATTGTACCAACCCTGGCTTCACCAGAACTAGTATTAATCTCCCGTTACATCTGGGGATTAATCGGTGAGATCAGACATGTAGTCAAAGCAGCTAGACCACAAACCATAGAAGAAGCAGTAGAGCTAGCAAACACTTTGACAAATGAACTGGTACGTACGCAAGAAGAAAACCAAAAAATGAACCTAGCTCAAAAGATCACACAGGAACTACGCTATGGAAATTCCAACCGTGGAAAAGGGGCAAGTTCTTCTTCACCCCCATGTAAGTACTGCAAAAGGAGACATTCGGGAAAATGCTCTACATACTGCAATTTTTGCAAATTCCCAGGGCATAAGGAAAAAGACTGCAGGAAGAAAGTTAGCAATGGGCTATGCTACCATTGCGGGGAAGCTGGTCATATTAGAACTAACTGCCCGAAACTAGCTTTAGCGGCAAACAACAAAGCAAGGATGACAGAAGGACCCAAGAAGACTGCCAGAGCATTCGTACTGACTGCCGAAGAAGCCAAGATGATTCCGGATTGCGGGTACGTTTTTAGTTAATGATGTTTATGCAAAAGTATTATTTGACTCTGGTGCAAACCAAAGTTTCATTAATACTTCCTTTTGCAATTTTCTTAATCAACCATTAACTAAACTTCACCAAAACTATCGGGTGGAAATGGCAAATGGATCTTCTATCCAAATAAGCAAAATCCTGCGAGGAGCTAAGATAGGAATTTTAAATCATAATTTTTCTGCTAACCTTTTTCCAATGGATCTTGCCGGATTTGAGGTCGTGTTAGGAATGGATTGGTTGGTAGCCAATCAGGCACGAATAATATGTGATCAAAAGTCTGTAGAAGTAAATGTGCCATCTGGGGAAAGGTCACAATTAAAGGAGATAAGTTGACAAAATCAACAAAGTTCATCTCTATGATGAAAGCTGCAAGCTATGCACGGAAAAGAGGAATAGTGTATATGATTTCCGTAATCATTAACACTAAAGGAAAAGAATTAAAAGATATTCATGTAATATCTAATTTCTCAGATGTCTTCCTGGAAGAGTTGCCTGGATTACCGCCAGATCGAGAGGTTGAATTTAGAATTCACCTAATACTAGGAACAACACCGATTGCCAAAGCACCCTATCGTCTAGCACCGACAGAGATGCAAGAATTGAAGAAACAACTGGACGAATTACTAGAGAAGGTTTCATACAACCCAGCTCATCGCCATGGGGAGCGCCGGTGTTGTTTGTTAAGAAGAAAGATGCGTATGTGCATTGACTACCGAGAATTGAATAAGGTTACAATTAAAAATCGGTACCCACTACCGAGAATCGATGATCTGTTTGATCAACTCCAAGGAGCCCGATTCTTTTCTAAGATCGACTTTCGCTCAGGATATCATCAGTTGAAAGTACAGGAATAGGACATTCCTAAAACAACTTTCCGAACAAGGTACGACCATTATGAATTTACTGTCATGCCATTTGGTTTAACCAATGCCCCAGCTGCATTTATGGACATGATGAACATGATATGTAAACCATACCTGGATAAATTCATAATTGTTTTTATTGATGATATTCTAATTTACTCCAAAAGTAAGGAGGATCAAGCAGAGCATTTGCATATACTCCTAACATTGTTGAGGAAGGAAAAGCTTTACACAAAATTCTCAAAATGCGAATTCTGGTTACAAGAAGTACAATTCCTTGGACATCTGGTGAATCATGAAGGAATTCATGCGGATCCCACAAAGATCAAAGCGATTACCAAATGGAAGGTTCCAGAATCACCCACGAAAGTAAGAAGGTTTCTTGGATTGGCAGGATATTATAGATGTTTTATTCAAGATTTCTCTAGAATAGCCATCCTGTTAACTAAGCTAACTTGCAAATCGGTTAAGTTTGAATGGGGACCAAAGCAGGAAGAAGCATTCAGGATTTTGAAGCAAAAGTTAACCAACGTACCAATACTAGCTTTGCCAAAAGGAACTGAAGACTTCGTTTGTGATGCATCTAAGTTAGGTTATGGATGTGTGCTGATGCAACGTCAAAAGGTTATTGCTTATGCCTCTAGACAACTTAAGAAGCATGAAGAGAATTATACAACCCATGATCTAGAGTTAGGAGCAATAATTTTTGCCCTTAAGATTTGGAGACACTATCTTTATGGTAGTAAGTTTGTAGTATTCACAGATCATAAGAGTTTAAGATATGTCTTTGGACAAAGGGTATTAAACATGAGACAGAGGCGATGGATGGAAATCCTTAGTGATTATGATTGTGATATCCAGTATCATGCAGGAAAAGCTAACGTAGTAGCTGATGCTTTAAGTCGAAAGTATCATGAGAAGCCAAAAAAAGTACGCTCTATTAAACTAAACCTGCAGATAGATTTAAATGAGCAAATTAAACAAACACAAGAAACAGCAATCAAGGACGATGCTGAAGGATTAAAAGGAATGATTAAAGAATTAAAGAAAGGAACATATGGAATTTGGAGATTCCATAAAAACAGAATTTGGATCCCTATCCAAGGAGATCTACGAAAGCGAATACTAGAGGAAGCCCATAAGACTAAGTATACAATGCATCCTGGAAGTGATAAGATGTATAAAGACTTGAGAAAGAATTTCTGGTGGATAGGAATGAAAAAGGATGTAGCAAGCTACGTTGCCAAATGCCTAACATGTTCACAGGTTAAAACTGAATATCAAAAACCTTCAGGCCTATTGCAACAATTGAAAATACCTATTTGGATATGGGAATTGATAACAATGGACTTTGTTACCAAACTACCCAGGACACGGAAGGTAATGATACAATCTGGGTGATTGTAGATTGGTTAACCAAATCTGCTCATTTCTTAATAATGAAGGAAACCTTCAGTATGGAACAGTTAGCTAAATTATATGTAAATGAAATAGTTTCATTACATGGAATTCCTTTATCCATTGTATCTGACAGGGACAACCGTTTTACCTCCCATTTTTGGACAAGTTTTCAAAAAGCAATGGGAACAAGACTAAATCTGAGTACGACATATCATCCTCAAACAGACGGTCAAAGTGAAAGAACAATTCAAACAATGGAAGACATGCTTAGAGCTTGTGTAATTGATTTCGGAGGAAATTGGGATGAACATTTGCCTTTGATAGAATTTTCCTACAACAACAGCTATCATACCAGCATCAATGCTGCACCATTTGAAGCCCTCTACTGGCGGAAATGTCGAACTCCAGTATGCTGGGCAGAGATTGGAGAAAAGCAACTATCAGGTCCTGAAATTGTGCAAGAACCAACTGACAAGATCATTCAAGTCAAGGAAAGACTGAAAGCAGCTCAAGATCGCCAAAAGAGTTATGCAAATAACAGACGTAAACCCTTGGAATTTGAAGTTGGAGATAAAGTGCTGTTAAAAGTCTCACCCTGGAAAGGAGTTGTAAGATTCGGCAAGAAAGGAAAACTAAGCCCAAGGTATATTGGACCTTTTAAGATTGTCAAACGGATAGGGACAGTAGCCTATCAGCTACAATTGCAAGAGGAAATGGCAGAAATACATGATGTATTTCATGTATGTAATCTCAAGAAATGTCTAGCAGACGAATCATTGGTGATACCTCTTCAAGATGTAGAGGTAAATGAAAAACTAAAGTTCGTTGAGAAACCCATTCAGATTGAAGATAGAAAGATCAAGAATCTCAAGCGCAAGATATTAGTTCTAGTAAAAGTAAAATGAGATTCCAAGAGAGGACCAGAATATACATGGGAGCTAGAGTCAGAAATGCAAAGAAAGTATCCACACCTATTCAAGTGAATCTCGAGGACGAGATTTAAAACCAGGTGAGGAGGATGTAACAACTCTCCAAAACACCCCGAAATTAACCGAAACGTAAAACCGGACATGCAAATCGAGACGCGGCATGCAAAACGAGACAGGTCCACCTGGATTGTCCAGGCGCTACGCGCCAGAGACACCAGTCTCTGTCGCGACGCGCGGGAGGTATTCAGGTGACGTGTCACCGTTTCGCGCCATCTGGCAACCCTACACTTGTGACCAGGCTGACCTAGCCTAGCTAGGCACCTCAGGCGCCACGCGAGAGGGAACCCAGATCCCCGTGCGACGCGCGGGGGAGGTCAAATTCGGGTATAAATAGAGCAGTCTGGGACGAAGTCCAGTGCTCAATTGCTATCGATAAAATCGAACGTATACTCTCTGAATCTCTGTTTCTTCGTACAACACCCCCTAAAACCCTAAACCCCTAAACCTGCGAAGCGCTGCCCACTGTAAGTAACTTAACCCCCGATCACTAATTCACTATCCTACCCAATCGATCTAGAATCGCCAATGCATGTCTAGGCTCTGCCCGACTACGTTCGTTGGAGTTCTGTCGAGTGTTGTATGGACACCCTACCCAATCGATCTAGAATCGCCAACGCATGTCTAGGCTCTGCCCGACTACGTTCGTTGGAGTTCTGTCGAGTGTTGTATGGTTAAAGTGACTTAGGTTAACTTACTAACACATGTGCATTGTATGTTTTAATAGAAATCCCAAGAAGTAATCAAGAACTATCACCAGGAACTCCATAGGAATACTTAAGTGTTCAAGGTGAGTACATTCTCTTTTTGTAAATCTTTTTGTGAGTCAAAATGTGTTACCAAAACCTCAAATGTTTTAATTATGCTTAACAGTGATTGAGTATATGTATTCTACAATTACTGCCGGTATGTTGGGGTTTTGTTTACATTGCTAGTCCAAAGTCACGGGAGGGTGACATGAACCGTTACTGTTGGGTGACAGGGCCCAAAGTAATATGACCCACGAGTCAGGATTGACAGTACTGATTGAGTAATTGTGTAGTTATAAACATTGTAAAAACTGTAAAGTATATTACTTGTTTTGATAAAACTGAGATGGATTCGCCAGTATTTCTTGCTGATAAAATGTTTTTAAAACGCGTTTCAGGTAACTTAATTTGAAGCTAACAGAAGCCAGCTGGAGAGCACTGAAGGCTTAAAAAAGTGGCTATATAAGTTACCTAAATAAAAAGGAGTTTCTGTTTTCCATAAATTAGGGTCTGTCCCTAAAAATATGTATTGTAATGAAAACATGGGTTTTACCCCATTTGTTTAATATAAAAGTCTGGTGTTTTGAAACTCTGATATTTATTTTCTAACAACGATCCTGATGTCGTAATTCCGCTGCCAAATTAATAAACACCGGTACCACCAGCTCTATGTCCCGCGGCCCCCGCTCCCGGGGTGGGGTCGGGGGCTGCGACAGATAATCTAACTACATATCATGATACACCGAAACATTTCACACAGATTAACATAGGCTTATTTCTCATGCTAACTACCATGAGAAGGCTTGCGCGTCCATCCTAACTAGACCCCGTTGGGTGTTAGCCAAACTATAGTACCATACTAGCTAAGGAGGCAAGTTAACGAAAATAAGTCCTAGTCACATGTTTCTAGTATCACGTATTGAGCATACACAATCAGATTATTCGCGTGTGATAGACAGTTTGATTTGTGATGTGGTTTTGATATAGGAACGTATGTAACACCCAAAAAGTGCAGTAAAGTAAAAATGGGTCAAGTATACTCACTGTGGGTGCGTTTAGGTAAGAGTTCGGGATCTGAGGAGAGTCGAGAAGAACGCCGGATCAGCCTGCATACGCGAACGGAAGTGCATCAGTCTCCGAAAAGCTGAAACAGTTTAGTCTTGGTTGGGCAGTAGCCAAGTTCGGGCGAACTTGTGTGTAAACACACAAGTTCGAGTGAACTTGTATGGTTTTGGTGGGTTCAGAGTCAAGTTCGGGTGAACTTGTAAGATAACCTTACTGAAATGGCAAGTTCGGTCGAACTTGTGTAGTTTCCTAAGAACTAGACAAGTTCGGTCGAACTTGTAAGAACTTTTGTGAAGAATAGCCTAAGTTCGGTCGAACTTGACCCATCTGGGTGCAAGTTCGGTCGAAGTTGACCTAGGGAGCTGGTGATTCTCGAGCGAACTTGATGTTTTCGGGTCCAAAATCTCGCGTTTTCGATTCGTTTGCTGAGGAAAATCGAGTGTTCATCCCTCCAACCCTGTGCTACTAAGCAAAATTAGGTCGGAGAGGTCTTTTAGAGCTATTTTAGCCGTTTTACAAAAGCGTGGGCTAATCCGGCGAACTCGGGGTTCGTTCGGATTAGTCCGGCTCGTGTAAACCAACAAAAACGTCCTTGTGCTTCCAGATCTGGGATCTTGAATGATAGATGCTTCGTTTCATAGCAGAAAATGAACAAAACATCATCAAAAGTCCGTATCTTGTGTAGAAATCAATGGTTTTCAAAGGTTTTTCTATCACTTACAAGCCGAGATCTTGCAGATCTCGTGTTTGGGAAGTCTCTACTAACACCAAACGAACTCGTATTGTGTAGATCTAAGCTTAAAACAGTAGTTTTTGAAAAAAAAGATGAAGATTATCGTAAAAGAATGAGTTTTGATGAAAACGAAGGCTACGCCTTGTGCCAAAATCGTTGTAAACCTTTGTAGATCGTTGATAAACGTTATTGCAGTGAAATCAGGTTGATTCTTACGTAGGAGACATTAAGGTTTCGGGTTTTGAGAGCTCTGGGTGAACTTGCAGCAAGTTCAAATGAGAGAACAGAGCTTGGTATTTATAGGAGAAGGCAAAAAGAGAGCTGGTGGTAGCCAAGTTCGGTCGAACTTTCTAGGTTTCCAAGTGTGGATGGCTAAGTTAGCCGAACTTGAGGTTTAATGAAGAAATATAGTTTGGTCAGTCAAGTTCGGCAGAATTTAGCCATCCACACTTGCATATACATATGCAAGTTTGGCCGAACTTAGCCATCCACACTTGGAAACCTAGCAAGTTTGACCGAACTTGGCTACCACCAACTCTCTTTTTGCCTTCTCCTATAAATACCAAGCTCTGTTCTCTCATTTGAACTTGCTGCAAGTTCGCCCAGAGCTCTCAAAACCTGAAACCTTCGTGTCCTAAGTAAGAATCAACCTGATTTCACTGCAACAACGTTTATCAACGATGATTTTGGCACAAGGCGTAGCCTTTGTTTTCATCAAAGCTCATTCTTTTACGAAAATCTTCATCTTTTTTTTTCAAAACTTCTGTTTTAAGCTTAGATCTACACAATACGAGTTCGTTTGGTGTTAGTAGAGACTTCACAAACACGAGATTTGCAAGATCTCGGCTTGTAAGTGATAGATCTGAGAAAAACCTTTGAAAACCATTGATTTCTACACAAGATATAGACTTTTGATGATGTTTTGTTCATTTTCTGGTATGAAACGAAGCATTTATCATTCAAGATCCCAGATCTGGAAGCACAAGGACGTTTGTGTTGGTTTACACGAGCCGGACTAATCCGAACGAACCCCGAGTTCGCCCGGATTAGCCCACGCTTTTGTAAAACGGCTAAAACAGCTCTAAAAGACCTCACCGACCTAAGTTTACTCAGTAGCACAGGGTTGGAGGGATGAACACTCGATTTTCCTCAGCAAACGACGCGAAAACGCAACATTTTGGACCTGAAAACATCATGTTCGCTCGAGAATCACCAGCACAACAGGTAAAGTTCGACCGGACTTGTACCCAAATGGGTCAAGTTCGACCGAACTTGAGCCAATTTCACCAATCTTCTCACAAGTTCGCTCGAACTTGCCTAATTTCCCAAGAAATCAAGCAAGTTCGCCTGAACTTGTCGCTTCAGTGAAGTTTTCTTAGAAGTTCGTCCGAACTTGACAAGTTTCCTAAGGAAACTCATCAAGTTCGACCGAACTTGACTTACAACCCAACAAACTATACAAGTTCGCTCGAACTTGTGTGTTTACACACGAGTTCGCCCGAACTTGGCTACTGCGCAACCAAAACTTAAACGTTTCAGCTTTTCAGAGACTGATGCACTTCCGTTCGCGTATGCAGGCTGATCCGGCGCTCTTCTCGACTCTCCTCAAATCCCGAACTCTTACCTAAACGCACCCACAGTGAGTATACTTGACCCATTTTCGCTTTAACGCACTTTTGGGTGTTACACAAGTTCCTATATTAAAATCACATCACAAACCAAATTGTTTATCACACGCGAATAATCTGATTGTGTATGCTCAATACGTGATACTAGAAACATGTGACTAGGACTTATTTTCGTTAACTTGCTTCCTTAGCTAGTATGGTACTATAGTGTGGCTTACACCTGACGGGGTCTTGTTGGGATGGACGTGCAAGCCTTCTCACGGTAGTTAGCATGAGAAATAAGCATATGTTAATCTTTGTGAAAATGTTTCGGTGTATCATGCTATGTAGTTAGATTATTTCACGAACGCTTTCTCGATTATGCTAGTAGTACTTAAACCTGTATGCTTACCTTTACTTAATTGTATTGACATGTATTTTAACGTATGTAACAGGTTGAGGATTTTTGCTACGGATGCTTGGATGTTGCATGCTTAACGTAGTTTAGTTTTGTTTAGTTAGTTTGTTGATGTAATTCAGATTTGGAACTTATGTATGAAATCTAGGGGAAATCGAACCCGGTTGAATTTTATGAGAAATCTCCGTTTTGTAATAATTGTTTAAATGTTACGTTTAATAGTATGGGATATTAAGCAGGTTGTGATATGTTGAATGATTGTTATGGAACATCTCGTGAAATCAATCTGGTCGCCTAGTGCCACTAACCCTGATGTTTCCGCCATCAGTTGGGGTGTGACAGATTGGTATCAGAGCACCATAACTTTAGGATAGTAGGTAGAATTGCCATGATTCGACCTAGTAGCATGTTTAAGTACCCGATTGACCTATCTGTGACTTAAATGTTAAACTACTTGCCATAAATGCTTAAATGTGCCTTTCCTAAGGCTAATACAATAATACACGCTTGGAAACGCTCGCATCACACCAAACGAGTGATTAAGTCGAGAATAGGTGTGAAACCGAGAACTCTCGATGAGATCATTCACTCCGTGCATTCTCTCGCACGGGATACCTTCGTTGAGTTAGGAGTGACATCCAAACCTCGACTAAAATCTCCATTTCTATCTAGGAATAAAGTTGCTAAGTTAGGGGTGAAACCCGCATCTTAGTAACTAATTCCGCAATTTGATTTTCAATCTCACCAAAGTCTTGGTTATGCCGATGGTTTGGAACACGTATTAACTGGAAGGGTAAGCGTCGTTAGCCGCTTGTGGTGAGAACGTTTATCTATTAGGGCAAAGCGTGGGTCCAAAGTCAAAGGGTGATCGAACCACTTTGGGTTAGTCAACGTGTAACACCCCAACCCGGCTTGGGCTGACGTGTCACTCATACAGAAATCAAAACTAAACCAATGCATAATGTTCGAAACAAAAGATCCTAAATTACATTTTCATTACATTACCGAAATAAAATAAATCTTTATCTTCACGTCACTCTTCTCTTATTCCCCACATTTCCCAAATTACCTGTCAAACAAATAAGAAAAACACAAAAAGAAAACTACGGCTGAGCCAAAAAGTTGCTCAGTAACGGAGAAATCAATAGTACATGTAAAGATAGACAAAAGAGAACGAAACGAAAGCTGAAACTGATATGGGAATTGATCTGAAAACTAATGTGGAAACAATATAAAACAGAAGTCAGACAGAGGCTAGATTGATACTGAACCCAATACCTGAATTAGCACAGAGACTGATACACCGTTTATATTAATAAATCAGAACAATTTTTAATTCATAAACAATTTTCTCTTAGACACCATTTAGTAATCCCTCGAATTTAAAATCAAGTAAATTTTCATTGTTATATAGAAATCCCAAAAGTATCACTTTTTTTTATAAACGTTAACCATCAAATCTAAACAAAATTTCCTTCTCTCAAATAACTTTACTTGTAATATAATATTGTTTACAAATCCCACTTCCTTTAAAACAAGAAAATTATCGAAATTACTATATTATGAATAGACATTTAGATGTAAATCAAAATCCAATGAAAACTCGAATTTCGTAATAAATCTTTATTTAGTCAAAACAACTATATTTCTAATTTGAAAATAAATATTTAATTAATTAAATAATTTAGATAACCGGAGTTTTGAAAACATAGTAATCTTATACTTGTAAAAATTATGTAAACCAATACCAGAATTAAAATAGATCTAAAAACAAATACTGAGGCGGACACCGGAAAAATGTTGAAAACAGATACCGAAATTCTAGCACTGAAACAGATACTTATGCAACTTGAATCCCAATACTTATACAAAACAGGAACTGGTACAAACTAGCGTATAACTCGACGTGTGAATTTAAGTCGAAACTGAAACTAATATTAAATGGATACTGAGACAAAACCGATACAGATACTGAGTCAAACATATATAACCAGAATTAGATACTGAACATAACCAGAGGCACGCCTGATACACAATCAGGACATAATCAGATGCATATAAACATATCAAACATATCGTAACAGATACAAAACATACATGACTATACTTAACAATAAAATAAGTCATGTAATATAGAAGCACCCACGGGCCTAAACAGAGGGGTACACAGCTAGCTAGTCCATGCACCGAGATGGTGCGTGTAGGCGCACACACATTATTCCATCTCAACAGGAGTCAGGAGTCAGAGCTAAGATCGATCTATACGCCTCTAGGGGCCAGGTGCTACACAAGCACAATACTAGAAACACCGTGAACTTTAGTTACGCACCGTCACGATGAGTGCCATGTCATTGACTCCCCAACGACAAGTCTAAACATGTAATTGCTCGGGTGACAGAGTACAAAGCCGTATTAGAAATAAAAGTATCTTGACATAAGTCTAAAGGGAACATGCAATAACGAGCACAAAATGTAAGGTCTATTGCATGCTACAATGAATACTAATCATATAACAATACGAATCGAAACATCTAACGAAAATATCCGTACTACAAAGTAACGGATATGAATAAAATACTATGATGACAAGGACAGGAATCCGTGCCAATGAGTAACGAAAAATAAAAGTATACTATGATGAAAAGAAAACAGAATTTGTATCTTGTTCTAGCAAGCAAGCAAAACAAAACAAATTGTCCCAACGGATACGCAACCTCTATTTCAATATTACCGAATTATATTTATAACACATTAAGTTGGTCATTAGAGTTGAGACTTCCGATGAAAGACTTTTAAGAAATAATGTACAAATTTTAGCTTAAAACTTATAATTAAATAAATTATGAATAGCATATGGGTGACAATTTTAAGATTTTGACCGCTTAGGAAATATGGAGTTTGACTTCCCGTTTTCACCTTAGTATATTATATCCACTCGTCGGAAGTATAGAAACAAAACTGGAATTCGCATAACCGTGTCTCATATCAAAAGAAGATTAGATGAAGTTACCTTTGTCGTTGATCAGAGCTGATTAAAAACCAACAAGAATGTCGTGGTTGGTGCTTAGAAATTCCGGTCCATATAGCGGAGATGAACCAGAAGGTGTGTGGTGTGGCGATGGTCTCGGCCATGTAACTCAGATTCGTGGCGACAACAGTGACACTACTGCGGCAAAGCTAGGGCAACGGTGGCGGGGTGATGCGGCACCACAACAAGCTCAGGCGAAACAAGGCTGCGGTATAGTCCGGATGCGATTACGATAGCAAGGTTTGAAGGATTTTTAAAAGGATTGATGCAGTGGTTCGGAACCAACAGAACGACTTCGATGTATTTCCAAGTTTGAATGGTTTTGTTTTAGGTTTACAAGGACGATGATAATAAATATCGCATCCCGAATCTTCGGTTGATTCGTTTTGAAAGAGATAATGATATTATTAGAATGATATGGTCATATGGATGAGATTAACAGAACGGTTTGCGGAATATCAAATTTGAAGGAACGGAATGGCAATATTAAAAGTCTAGATTTTGATTCATAGATATATTAAAGTTTGAATTATATCTAAATATATTAACATAGAGCTAAAACATGCACATGCACATATTTAAAATAAGAGAATGTAATTTACTTTACATAAAATCAAGACTTAACTTTTCTTTTATTATTAATGTGTGTTTTTTTCCGAATATTACACAACGTCTCAAAACCCCGGACACTCCCAATTAATTTAAGCCTATACCGTCGATTTACGCATCATCGAGTTTATTACTATTTACGTGTTTAAAATTTTGAGAATTTTCTCTTTTTTCGATTTCTCGCTTTGATGATTTATCATATCATCGATTTCTCGATTTATCGCATTTACGCTCCATCGAATGTATGCACAACTCGCACAGCTCTCGAAATCTAAAACGCTAAATTAATACACCAACCAAACAAATCGCTTAACTCGCTTACGCCTATGAGGACGTGTGCCTCATACGCGGTATTATCTCGCTTATCTCGCTATTATATATCGCTTATATCTCGCATCTCGTATCGCGCTACGCATTGTTATTATTAGAAGGCGAATACGTGCAAATATGTGCTTATGTGCTTACGTGCTTATGCGCTTACGTGCTTATGTGCTTACGTGTTACGTGCCTATGTGTTTATGTGATTTTGTGCCCTGTATGAATAATAATAATAATAATAAATATTTAAGCATAACTCTATTATAATCTCATCTAATCTAACTAAATCCTTCGTGTAGATGTCTTCTATGGGATCGCACACCCATAGGAATCTCCAGCGCAGCAATGCCGACAAGCGTATTGCCACCATGGTAGCCAAGGATATGGAAAAGGTCATCCCGCAAATCGTCTCAGAAATCCATGCTGTGAGCAGTAACTCGTCAGTTGACTCGAAAGCTGAGAACCCCAAGTCACGGTTCAGCTTCAAAAATTTCAAAGCTTGTGCACCTCTCGCCTTCATGGGCAACGATGGACCGACAACTATGTTCCATTGGTTTGAAGCCATCGAGGTCACCTTTAGGCAAAGTGGATGCTCCGATGACCTCCGCACAGTGAACGCTACCGGAGTCTTCCAGTCCCGTGCTCTTGACTGGTGGACCGCCAAAAGGAATAGGCGCGGTAATAATGAAGCCTATAGTCTATCTTGGGAGGAACTCAAGGAAGTGATGTTGAAGGAGTTTGTCCTCCGCACGAACTGCAAAAGCTCGAGAATGAGTTTTGGGGAATCAAACAGGATGGTCCCGACAATGCTGGATTCACTGCTCGGTTAAGATTTGAGCATCATCTGTCCCAGCCAGGTTGATACGACCGAAAAAGCTATCAATAAGTACATCCGTGGTTTGCCTGAATGTGTTGCAAATTTTGTGAAAGTTACTCGTACTACAACCATCGAGGAAACCTTCATGCTCGCCGCAGAGATCAATGATCAGGGAGTCCAAGATGGGTATTTCAAGAATCATGCGAAATTTGCCAATCATGCTATCGTTGAAGCAACCGCTGCTACCGAACCACCAAGTGATCCGAAGGGAAAGCGTCAGGGACGCAAAAGAGGAAACCCGAGTAAGAACTATGCTCTCGCCGCTCCAGCAAACCCTCAGCCGCTCCAGCAAACCCTCAGCCGCTCTGAACGCACCTCCCGCTAAGCGTGCGTACACCGGTCCTCACCCACTGTGCCCTAAGTGCACTTATCATCATATGGTGGGTGGAAACTGCCGTTTCTGCACAAACTGCAACATCTATGGCCACTTACTGTGAGGTGTCGTACCGGCCCTCGTCAGCCAGCTCCTCAGGCTCCAGCAGCTCCAGCTTTAACCGCTCCTCCTCAAACCAATCAGCAGCAAGCTCCGAAAGCACGTGTGTGCTATGTTTGTGGTGATCCGAATCATTTCGCCAATGTCTGTCCGAATCGTTTTGTTCAAGCAAGAGCAGCCAGCACCGCAGCCTCAGCAGCAGCCTCAGCCACCGCAGCAGCAGCAACAACCACAAGCTGCGCGTGGCAGAGCCTTCAATCTCAACCACCGCCAGGCTCAGAATGACAACAATGTTGTCAATGGTACGTTCCTCATCAATGGTATTTATGCTTCATGTTTATTTGATACTGGTGCCGATAATTGTTTTGTATCGTTAGAATTCGAAAAGGTTTTAAAATGTAAGCGCGCTAAACTCCCAAAGACTTTTGATGTGGAAGTCGCCACCGGAAAATCCGTTACCGTAACCTCCGTCTTACATGGTTGTTCTCTCGATCTCAACAACCATGTCTTCTCGATCAATCTCATACCTATGCAGTTAGGTAGTTTCGATATCATAGTAGGCATGGATTTTCTTCGTGAGAATCATGCTGAAGTTGTATGCTTTGATAAAATGATTTGTTTCCCTCTTTCTAATGGTGATCAACTTCATGTTTATGGTGAAACTCCCTCAAAGAAGTTGATGCTTTTGTCATGTACTCGAGCACACAAATGCTTGCAAAAGCGATGTGTTACCTTCCTCGCTCATATTGTGAACCCAGAGAAAGAAAAGAAGACTTATAAAGATGTTCACGTTGTTTGTGAATTTCCCAAAGTCTTTCCCGACGATGTACCCGGTTTACCCCCTACTCAAGATGTCGAATTCCGTATCGATTTAGTTCCCGGAGCTACTCCCGTTGCTAAAGCTCCTTATCGCCTCGCACCCTCAGAAATGCGCGAGCTATCAAGCCAACTTCAAGAGCTTCTTGATAAAGGTTTCATACGCCCGAGCACTTCGCCATGGGGCGCACCTGTCCTTTTCGTGAAAAAGAAGGATGGATCGTTCCGTATGTGCATCGATTATCGTGAACTTAAACAAACTCACCATAAAGAACCGCTACCCTCTTCCTCGTATCGACGACTTATTTGATCAGCTTCAAAGTGCTACTTGTTTTTCCAAGATCGATCTTCATTCCGGTTATCATCAGCTACGCGTGTTGGAAGAAGACATTCCGAAAACCGCCTTTCGTACTCGTTATGGCCATTTCGACTTCGTGGTCATGCCTTTTGGTTTTACAAATGCACCCGCGGTCTTCATGGATTTGATGAACCGTGTGTGTAAAGCCTTCTTAGATCGTTTCGTCATTGTGTTTATCGATGATATCCTTATCTATTCGAAGTCGAGAGACGAACACGCGCGTCATCTCCGTTTAGTCCTCGAACTTCTTCAAAGAAATCGCCTTTATGCTAAGTTCTCTAAGTGTGAATTCTGGCTCGAAGAAGTCCAATTTCTCGGCCACATCGTTAATAGTCAAGGAATTCACGTCGACCCTGCAACGATTGAAGCCGTCAAGAGTTGGAGTACACCGAAGAATTCCTCCGAAATCCGTTCATTTCTTGGATTGGCGGGTTATTACCGTCGATTCATCGCCGACTTTTTGAAAATCGCCATTCCGCTTACCGCTTTTACTCATAAAGATAAACCTTTTGTTTGGGATTCAAACGCTCAAGCGTATGCTATGCAACGCTCCCGTACTCGCTTTACCCGATAGAAACAACGATTTTGTTGTTTACTGCGATGCCTCTAATCTTGGTCTTGGTTGTGTTCTCATGCAACGAGACAAGGTTATCGCGTATGCGTCTCGCCAACTCAAAATCCACGAGAAGAACTAGACGATCTCGAACTCGATGCAGTTGTTTTTGCATTGAAGATATGGCGACACTACCTTTACGGTACAAAGTGTACGGTCTTCACCGACCATAAGAGCTTACAACATATCTATAATAAAAAAGAACTAAACATGTGACAACGACGATGGGTTGAACTTCTCAACGACTACGATTGCGAAATACGCTACCATCCCGGCAAAGCAAACGTCGTCACCGATGCTCTCAGTCGACGAAGCTATGTATATAGTATTCGTGACTCTCAAGCTTTGAATGATCTCGAAATCATGATTCACTCCGCTCAGTTTGCTTGTTTTAACGAGATTACTTTGGAGGAAGAAATGAAATGTGGTGCCGAAACTCAGCTCGTATCTAAGCCTAATGGTATTTATTACTATCTCGATCGTATTTGGATTCCTACTCGTGATAATCTCCGTGAACTGCTAATGACCGAAGCTCATACATCTCGATATTCCATTCATCCCGGTGCCGACAAGATGTACCAGGACCTTCGTCCTAAGTATTGGTGGCCGGGCATGAAAAAGGATATCGCCTTGTACGTCTCAAAATGCTTAACTTGCTCGAAAGTTAAAGCCGAACATCAAAGGCCCTCTGGTTTACTCGAACAACCCGAAATCCCGATGTGGAAGTGGGAGAGTATAGCTATGGACTTCGTTACTAAACTTCCCCGTACCTCATCTGGTCACGATAGCATTTGGGTTATCGTTGATCGTCTTACCAAATCTGCGCACTTTATTACTATACGAGAAGACTTTAAGGTCGAACGGTTAGCCCGGATCTATACCGACGAAGTTATATGTCGACACGGGATGCCTCGTGACATCATATCTAACCGAGACGGTCGCTTTACCTCGCGTCTCTGGGAGACCTTTCAATCCGCTCTCGGTACTATGCTTAATCTAAGTACCGCTTTTCACCCTCAAACCGACGGTCAGACTGAGCGCACGATCCGCACCCTCGAAGACATGCTTCGTGCGTGCATCATAGATTTTGGTGGTAACTGGGATACACATTTACCTTTAATCGAATTCTCGTACAATAATAGTTATCGTACCAGCATTCAAATGGCTCATTTTGAGGCACTCTATGGAAGAAAGTGTCGATCGCCTATTGCATGGCACGAGATCGGAGAAGCACAAATCACCAGTCTCGAGCTAATTCAAGAAACGACGGACAAGATCCTCCAGATCAGAGACAATCTCTTGAAAGCTCGGAGTCGTCAAAAGAGTTATGCCGACAAACGGCGCAAGCCCCTACAGTTCGAAGTGGGAAACCACGCTCCCCTAAAGGTTGCACCTTGGAAGGGAGTGGTCCACTTCGGCAAGAAAGGAAAGCTAGCGCCACGATACGTAGGACCCTTTAAGATTCTGGAAAGGATCGGCAAAGTGCTTACCGACTGGAACTGCCGGAGGAACTTAATAATGTACATCCGACTTTCCACGTGTCTAATCTCAAAAAGTGCTTAGCCGAAGAAAATATACATGTCCCTCTCGAAGATCTGCAAATCAACGAGACTCTCCATTCCGTGGAAAAGCCTGTGGAAATCATGGACCGAGAGACTAAGAAACTACGACGCTCTCGCATCCCTATCGTGAAGGTCCGATGGGAGCGCAAACGTGGCGCCGAGTTTACTTGGGAAATGGAAAGTGATATGAAGGCCAAGTACCCGCATCTATTTGTTACAGCTATTACTTGAATTTCGGGACGAAATTCCCTAAAGTAGGGGAGACTGTAACAACTCGAAAATTCGATTGTTATCTTTTCATTTTGTTTTCCTGTTTACCTATCTTTTGTAATTCTGAGATTCAACTTATAATAAAGTTTATGTTAATTAATTATGGTGTGGTACGTTATTATCGCATCTAATCGCTTAATAAATCGCATCGCTAATCTCATCGTATCGCAAATCGCAGTTATTTATATGGCTTTATGTTATTTATGTGTTATGTGTGTTTGTGGTTATGATTACGCTCGCTATCGCATCGCTCTCGCACTCTCGAATCACTAAATCGCACTATTATACCAATTATCACGCGTAATATAACTAACTAATACGAACCAAATAGCCAAACGAACACTTAACGTGAAACAAACGGAGAAAACCCAACATTTGGACAAGTTCGCTCGAACTTGGGTGACCCCAAGTTCGGCCGAACTTGGCTGACCAAACTATATTTCTTCATTAAACCTTAAGTTCACTCGAACTTGCATATACATATGCAAGTTCGGCCGAACTTAGCCATCCACACTTGGAAATCTAGCAAGTTCGACCGAACATGGCTACCACCAGCTCTCTTTTTGCCTTCTCCTATAAATACCAAGCTCTGTACTCTCATTTGAACTTGCTGCAAGTTCGCCCAGAGCTCTCAAAACCCGAAACCTTCGTGTCTCCTAAGTAAGAATCAACCCGATTTCACTGCAACAACATTTATCAACGATCTACAAAGGTTTACAACGATTTTGGCACAAGGCGTAGCCTTCGTTTTCATCAAAACTCATTCTTTTACGAAAATCTTCATCTTTTTTTTCCAAAACTTATGTTTTAAGCTTAGATCTACACAATACGAGTTCATTTGGTGGTTAGTAGAGACTTCCCAAACACGATATCTGCAAGATCTCGGCTTGTAAGTGATAGATCTAAGAAAAACCTTTGAAAACCATTGATTTCTACACAAGATACGGACTTTTGATGATGTTTTGTTCATTTTTTGGTATGAAACGAAACATCTATCATTCAAGATCCCAGATCTGGAAGCACAAGGACGTTTGTGTTGGTTTACACGAGTCAGTCTAATCCGAACAAACCCCAAGTTCGCCCGAATTAGCCCACACTTTTGTAAAACGGCTAAAACAGCCCTAAAAGACCTCTCGGACCTAAGTTTGCTTAGTAATACAGGGTTGGAGGGATGAACACTCGATTTTCCTCAGCAAACGACGTGAAAACGCAAGATTTTGGACCCGAAAACATCAAGTTCGCTCAAGAATCACCAGCACAACAGGTCGACCGAACTTGTACCCAAATGAACTTGTGAGAAGATTGGTGAAATTGGCTCAAGTTCGACCGAACATGTACCCAAATGGGAAAAGTTCGACCAAACTTGAGCCAATTTCACCAATCTTCTCACAAGTTCGCTCGAGCTTGCCTAATTTCCCAAGAAATCAAGCAAGTTCGCCCGAACTTGTCGCTTCAGTGAAGTTTTCTTAGAAGTTCGCCCGAACTTGACTCACAACCCACCAAACCATACAAGTTCGCTCGAACTTGTGTGTTTACACACGAGTTCGCCCGAACTTGGCTACTGCGCAACCATAACTTAACCGTTTCAGCTTTTCGAAGACTGATGCACTTCCGTTCGCGTATGCAGGCTGATCTGGCGCTCTTCTCGACTCTTCTCAGATCCTGAACTCTTACCTAAACGCACCCACAGTGAGTATACGTGACCCATTTTCGCGTTAACGCACTTTTGGATGTTACACACGTTCCTATATTAAAATCACATCACAAACCAAATTGTTTATCACACGCGAATAATCTTATTGTGTATGCTCAATACGTGATACTAGAAACATGTGACTAGGACTTATTTTCGTTAACTTGCTTCCTTAGCTAGTATGGTACTATAGTGTGGCTTACACCCGACGGGGTCTAGTTAGGATGGACGCGCAAGCCTTCTCACGATAGTTAGCATGAGAAATAAGCCTATGTTAATCTGTGTGAAAATGTTTCGTTGTATCATGCTATGTAGTTAGATTATTTCGCGAACGCTTTCTCGATTATGCTAGTAGTACTTAAACCTGTATGCTCACCTTTACTTAATTGTATTGACATGTATTAACGTATGTAACAGGTTGAGGATTTTAGCTATGGATGCTTGGATGTTGCATGCTTAGCGTAGTTTAGTTTTGTTTAGTTAGTTTGTTGATGTAATTCAGATTTGGAACTTATGTATGAAATCTAGAGGAAATCGAACCCGGTTGAATTTTATGAGAAATCTCCGTTTTATAATAATTGTTTAAATGTTACGTTTAATAGTATGGGATATTAAGCAGGTTGTGATATGTTAAACGATTGTTATGGAACATATCGTGAAATCAATCGGTCGCCTAGTGCCACTAACCCTGATGTTTCCGCCATCGGTTGGGGTGTGACAAAAAGCGATACTTAGATTAAGCGTAGTACCGAGAGCAGATTGAAAAGTCTCCCAGAGACGCGAGGTAAAACGACTGTCGCAGTCAGAGATGATGTCACGAGGCGTCCCGTGTCGACATATAACTTCGTTGGTATAGATTCGGGCTAACCGTTCGACCTTAAAGTCTTCTCGTATAGCAATAAAGTGTGCAGATTTGGTGAGATGATCAACGATAACACAAATGCTATCATGACCGGATGAAGTGCGGGGAAGTTTAGTAACGAAGTCCATAGCTATACTCTCCCACTTCCACATCGGGACTTCAGGTTGTTCGAGTAAGCCAGAGGGCCTTTGATGTTCGACTTTAACTTTCGAACAAGTTAAGCATTTGGAGACATACAAGGCGATATCCTTTTTCATGCCCGGCCACCAATACTTAGGACGAAGGTCCTGGTACATTTTGTCGACACCGGGATGAATGGAATATCAAGATTTATGAGCTTCAGTCATTAGCAAATTACGGAGATTATCACGACTGGGAATCCAAATGCGATTAAGATAGTAATAAATACCATCAGATTTAGATACAAGCTGAGTTTCGGCTCCACGATTCATTTCCTCTTGCAGGGTATTCTCGTTAAAACATGCGTGTTGAGCGGCACGGATGAGGGTTTCAAGTTTAGCACAAGCTTGAGAGTCACGAATACTATACACATAGCTTCGTCGACTGAGAGCATCGGCGACGACGTTTGCTTTGCCAGGATGGTAGCGTATCTCGCAATCGTAGTCGTTGAGAAGTTCAACCCATCGTCGTTGTCGCATGTTTAGTTCTTTTTGATTAAAGATATGTTGTAAGCTCTTATGGTCGCTGAAGACCGTACACTTTGTACCGTAAAGGTAGTGTCGCCATATCTTTAATGCAAAAACAACTGCACCGAGTTCGAGATCGTGGGTTGTGTAGTTCTTCTCGTGGATCTTGAGTTGGCGAGACGCATACGCGATAACCTTGTCTCGTTGCATAAGCACACAACCAAGACCAAGATTAGAGGCATCACAATAAACAATGAAATCGTCGTTTCCGTCGGGTAAAGTGAGGATAGGAGCGTTGCATAGTATACGCTTGAGAGTTTGAAAAGCTTCCTCTTGCTGGGAATCCCAAACAAAAGGTTTATCTTTATGAATTAAAGTGGTAAGCGGAACAGCGATTTTAGAAAAGTCGGCGATGAATCGACGGTAGTAACCTGCCAATCCAAGAAATGAACGGATTTCGGAAGCATTCTTCGGTGTAATCCAACTCTTGACGGCTTCGATCTTTGCAGGGTCAACGTGTATTCCTTGACTATTAACGATGTGGCCGAGAAATTGGACTTCTTCGAGCCATAATTCACATTTAGAGAACTTAGCATATAGGCGATTGCCCTGGAGAAGTTCAAGGACTAAACGGAGATGACGCGCGTGTTCGTCTCTCGACTTCGAATAGATAAGGATATCATTGATGAAAACAATGACGAAACAATCTAGAAAAGCTTTACACACACGGTTCATCAAATCCATGAAGACCGCGGGTGCATTGGTAAGACCAAAAGGCATGACCACGAATTCGAAATGGCCATAACGGGTACGAAAGGCGGTTTTCGGAATGTCTTCTTCCAATACGCGTAACTGATGATAACCGGAACGAAGATCGATCTTAGAAAAACAAGTAGCACCTTGAAGCTGATCAAACAAGTCGTCGATACGAGGAAGAGGGTAGCGGTTCTTTATCGTGAGTTTGTTAAGTTCACGATAATCGATGCACATACGGAACGATCTATCCTTCTTTTTCACGAAAAGGACAGGTGCGCCCCATGGCGAAGTGCTCGGGCGTATGAAACCTTTATGAAGAAGCTCTTGAAGTTGGCTTGATAGCTCGCGCATTTCCGAGGGTGTGAGGCGATAAGTAGCTTTAGCAACGGGAGTAGCTCCGGGAACTAAATCGATACGGAATTCGACATCCCGAGTAGGGGGTAAACCAGGTAAATCGTCGGGAAAGACTTTAGGAAATTCACAAACAACGGGAACGTCTTTATAAGTCTTCTTTTCTTTCTCCGGATTCACAATATGAGCGAGGAAGGCAAGACATCGCTTTTGCAAGCATTTGTGTGCTCGAGTACATGACAAAAGCATCAACTTCTTTGAGAGAGTTTCACCATAAATATGAAGTTGATCACCGTTAGAGAGAGGGAAGCGAATCATTTTATCGAAGCATACAACTTCAGCATGATTCTCACGAAGAAAATCCATGCCTACTATGATATCGAAGCTACCTAACTGCATAGGAATGAGGTTGATCGAGAAGACATGGTTGTTGAGATCGAGAGAACAACCATGTAAGACGGAGGTTACGGTTACGGATTTTCCGGTGGCGACTTCCACATCGAAAGTCTTTGGGAGTTTAGCGCGCTTACATTTTAAACCTTTTCGAATTCCAACAATACAAAACAATTATCGGCACCAGTATCAAATAAACACGAAGCATAAATACCATTAACGAGAAACATACCATTGACAACATTGTTGTCATTCTGAGCCTGGCAATGGTTGAGATTGAATGCGCGGCTTGTTGCTGCTGCTGCTGCGGTGGCTGAGGCTGCGGTGCTGGCTGCTCTTGCTTGACAGGACGATTCGGACAGACATTGGCGAAATGATTCGGATCACCGCACACATAGCACACACGTGCTTTTGGGGCTGGTTGCTGATTGGCTTGAGGAGGAGCGGGTAAAGTTGGAGGTGCTGGAGCCTGAGGAGCTGGCTGACGAGTACCACTACGGAAGCTGACTGTAAAGTGGTCGTAGATGTTGCAGTTTGTGCAAAGACGACAATTGCCACCAACGGCATGATGATATGTGCACTTAGGGCACATAGGGTGCGGGCCAGTGTATGCACACATTGCTGGCGGTGCGTTTGGTGTTGCTGATTGGAGTGGCTGAGGGTTCGTTGGAGCAGTAAGAGCAAAGTTCTTGCTTGGGTTTTCCCTTTTTCGACCACAGCGACTGTTCTTTGGCTCTCGAGGCTGTTTGGTAGCAGGAGTTGCTGATTCGGTAACAGCCTGATTCGCGACCTTGCTGCTATTAAAGTAACCAGACTGAACTCGTTTGTCATTAATCTCGGCGGCTAACTGGTAGGTCTCCTCAATAGTTGCAGGGCGTGCTGCTTGCACAAAGTCAGCGACGCAATCGTGGAGAGCGTTGAGGTATTTCTTGATTGCTTTCTCGGTCGTATCCACTTGACCGGGACAGATGATGCTCAACTGTTTGAGGCGAGCAGTGAGGCCTGCATTATCAGGACCATCTTGCTTAATATTCCAGAATTCGTTCTCTAGTTTCTGGATCTCGTAGGGAGGACAGAATTCCTTGATTATAATTTCCTTAAGTTCCTCCCAAGTGAATCTGTAGGCTTCGTCGTTCCCACGCCTGTTGCGCTCGGTTGTCCACCAGTCGAGAGCCCTTGACTGAAACACGCCGGTGGCATTGATAGTTCACAAAGCCTCGGGACATCCACTCTGGCGGAATGTGACCTCGATAGAGTCAAACCAGTGGAACATGGCACTCGGTCCTTCGGTGCCTGAGAAAGTAAGCGGTCCACATGCTTTGAACTGCTTAAAGCTGAAGTGGGGTTTCGGGGCATCTCCCTTGGAGTCCACAGATGAGTTGCTGCTTACGGCATGAATTTCTGAGACAATTTGCGGGATAACCTTCGCCACTTCCTTGGCGACTAGTGAAGCGATACGCTTGTTGTCGCTGTGGCATTGAGCTGAACGGCGAGTGTGGGATCCGAGTGACGACATCTACACAAAGATTTGGATTAGACGAGATTCGATTATAACAGAGTTATGTTTAGAATATTTATAATTATTCATACAAGGCACAAAAACACATAAGCACGTATCCAAATAAGCACATAAACACGTAAGCACATAAGCACATATTTGCACGTATTCACCTTATAATAGTAACAATGCGTAGCGCGATATGAGATGCGAGATACAAGCGAGATATAAACGATACATAAGCGATACATAAGCGAGATAATACCACATATGTATCCATACGTATAAGAGAGATGAGCGTTTTAGTTTGGTTGGTATATTAATTAGCGTTTTAGATTACAAGAGTCGTGCGAGTTGTGCATACATTCGATGGAGTGTAAATGCGATAAATCGAGAAACCGATGATATGATAAATCATCACAGCGAGAAATCGAATAAAGCGAAAATTCTCAAAATTTTAAACACGTAAATTGTAATAAACTCGCTGATGCGTAAATCGACGACATAGGCTTAAATCAATCGGGAGTGTCCGGGGTTTTGAGATGTTTGACACGCCAAAGTGATTCGACTACCCTTGCATTTGGACCCACGCTTTGGCCTAATAGATAAACGTTCTCACCGCAAGCGGCTAACGACGCTTACCCTTCCAGTTAATACGTGTTCCAGACCATCGGCGTAACCGAGACTTTGGTGAGATTGAAAATCGAAGCACGGAATTAGTTATTAAGATGCGGGTTTCACCCTTAACTTAACAACATCATTCCTAGTTGTGGCCATGCTCACCGATCACATCGGGCGTTCCACTAGATAGAAAGGGAGATGTTCGTCGAGGTGTGGACTCCTAACTCAACGAAGATATCTCGTGCGAGAGAATGCGTGGAGTGAATGATCTCATCGAGAGTTCTAAGTTATCACACCTATTCTCGACTTGATCACTTGTTGGTGAGATATGAGCGTTTCATAATCGTGTATATTGTATTAGCCTTAGGAAAGGCACATTTAAGCATTTATGGCAAGTAGTTTAACATTTAAGTCAAAGATAGGTCAATCGGGTACTTAAACATGCTACTAGGTCGAATCATGGCAATTCTATCTATTATCCTAAAGTTATGGCGCTCTGATACCAATCTGTCACACCCCCGATGGCGGAAACATCGGGGTTAGTGGCACTAGGCGACCAGATTGATTTCACGAGATGTTCCATAACAATCATTTAACATATCACAACCTGCTTAATATCCCATACTATTAAACGTAACATTTAAACAATTATTACAAAACGGAAATTTCTCATAAAATTTAACCGGGTTCGATTTCCTCTAGATTTCATACATAAGTTCCAAATCTGAAATACATCAACAAACTAACTAAACAAAACAAACTAAACTAAGCAACATCCAAGCATCCACGCTAAATCCTCAACCTGTTACATACGTTAAAATACAAGTCAGTATAATTAAGTAAAGGTGAGCATATGAGTTTTTGTAGTACTAGCATAATAAGGAAACCGTTCGCGAGATAATCTAACTACATATCATGATACACCGAAACATTTCACACATATTAACATAGGCTTATTTCTCATGCTAACTACCGTGAGAAGGCTTGCACGTCCATCCTAACTAGACCCCGTCGGGTGTTAGCCAAACTATAGTACTATACTAGCTAAGGAGGCAAGTTAACGAAAATAAGTCCTAGTCGTATGTTTCTAGTATCACGTATTGAGCATACACAATCAGATTATTCGCGTGTGATAGACAGTTTCATTTGTGATGCGGTTTTGATATAGGAACGTATGTAACACCCAAAAAGTGCATTAAAGCGAAAATGGGTCAAGTATACTCACTGTGGGTGCGTTTAGGTAAGAGTTCGGGATCTGAGGAGAGTCGAGAAGAGCGCCGGATCAGCCTGCATACGCGAATGGAAGTGCATCAGTCTCCGACAAGCTGAAACGGTTAAGTCTTGGTTGGGCAGTAGCCAAGTTTGGGCGAACTTGTGTGTAAACACACAAGTTCGAGCGAACTTGTATGGTTTTGGTGGGTTCAGAGTCAAGTTCGGTCAAACTTGATGAGTTTCTTTGAGAAACTTGTCAAGTTCGGGCGAACTTGTAAGATAACCTTACTGAAATGGCAAGTTCGGTCGAAATTGTGTAGTTTCCTAAGAACTAGACAAGTTCGTCGAACTTGTAAGAACTTTTGTGAAGAATAGCCTAAGTTCGGTCGAACTTGACCCATCTGTGTGCAAGTTCGGTCGAACTTGACCTGGGGAGCTGGTGATTCTCGAGCGAACTCGATGTTTTCGGGTCCAAAATCTTTCATTTTCGCGTCGTTTGCTGAGAAAAATCGAGTGTTCATCCCTCCAACCCTGTGCTACTAAGCAAACTTAGGTCGGAGAGGTCTTTTAAAGCTGTTTTAGCCGTTTTACAAAAGCGTGGGCTAATCCGGCGAACTCGAGGTTCGTTCAGATTAGTCCGGCTTGTGTAAACCAACATAAACGTCCTTGTGCTTCCAGATCTGGGATCTTGAATGATAGATGCTTCGTTTCATATCAGAAGATGAACAAAACATCATCAAAAGTCCGTATTTTATGTAGAAATCAATGTTTATCAAAGGTTTTTGTCAGATCTATAACTTACAAGCCGAGATCTTTCAGATCTCGTGTTTGGGAAGCCTCTGCTAATACCAAACGAACCCGTATCGTATAGATCTAAGCTTAAAACAGAAGTTTGGAAGAAAAAGATGAAGATTTCGTAAAAGAATGAGTTTTGATGAAAACGAAGGCTATGCCTTGTGCCAAAATCGTTGATAAGCTTTGTTGCAGTAAATCGGGTTGATTCTTACTTAGAACATGAAGGTTTCGGGTTTTGAGAGCTCTGGGCGAACTTACAGCAAGTTCAAATGAGAGAATAGAGCTGGGTATTTATAGGTGAAGGCAAAAATGAGGGCTGGTGGAGTCAAGTTCGGCCGAACTTGTACAGATTTGTACAAGTTCGCGCGAACTTGTAGGAATTTGGGAGATTTGGAGCTAAGTTCGGCCTAAGTTGTACATATGTGTACAAGTTCAAGCGAACATGTAGTTAAACAAGGATTTTGGTTTTCTTCAGCCAAGTTCGACCGAACTTGGTAACACCAAGTTCGAGCGAACTTGACTATAGTTGGTAGATTTTCTTTGTTTTTCGCGTTAAGAGTTCGTTTGACGATTCGGTTCGAATTAGTTAGTTATATTAAGCGTTTTAGTAAAGCGTTAAGCGTTGATATAATAATGCGATTTAGCGATTCGAGAGGGCGAGAGCGATGCGATAGCGAGCGTAAACATAACCACCAACACACGTAACACATAAATAATATGTAAACACATAACTAATATTACCACATAAATATTTGCGATACGATGAGATTAGCGATGCGATTTAATAAGCGATTAGATGCGATAATAACGTACAATACCATAATTAATTAACATAAACTTTATTATCAACCGAATCTCGGGATTACAAAAAAAAATACAGCGATAAAATAAGGAAAAAGATAATAACGAATTTTCGAGTTGTTACATTAAGCGTTTGTAAAGATGAGAAACAAGTAATCATTTATAATTTAGGTTTGATCTAGAGTTAAAAAAATTGTGTTGTGCTTTATATAGACATAATCACATGTTACAAATGAAATCTTAGACACAAATTATGCCATACGCACTAATTTTCTTATTAATGGCTAGGATAATTTAATATTAGATTCGGTACAATCGGTAGGTTCGCAATAACGTTGTGTTAAATTTGACTCAACACACAAGGTAACACACAAGATTTGATGATTCAATAACACTGAATGCAATAATGTTCAACATTCAGTCATTCAAGGTTAACAATGTACAATGAGTCGGATAACATAGAAAATAGTTAATCACTAGCTCCCTTATGATCATGTGATGTTTATTCAGATCTCGTGTGTAAAGTATAAGCAACCCTATTTCATAGGAGCAAGTTTTAACGATTTATAGCAAATTTACTAGGAAGTAAAGCAGTAGGATTCAACAACCTATATGGCCCACTTAATTTCTATTAATCATTTTCGATGATTTCGTTTTAACATATATAACCATGCACTATATGAACGACATCTAACTAACAACAAGATTATAATAATGTAAGATTAAACCATTAATTTGTAATAAGGCGACACAAAAATTTGTTATAAATTAAAAAACATACCTTTTTATAAGTATTTGGTTTTCTAGAAAGGAACATGGCATGTTTTATGTGTGAAAGAAATAGGTCACATTATAGCCACATGCCCTAAAAAGGTAGATGCAATATTTATTTTATCACTTGTGTGGCTTTATATAAACTGAATAACCTTTTCAATTGGACATAAAAAAGGGACCTAAGGATGTTAATGCATCCGCAAAATTAAAGTTTTGAGTAAAGTTCTAATTTGCTTCCTGTGATTTGGTCTAGATATCTAATTTTCTCTAATAGTTTCAATTTGATTTTTTTGTTCCTTATGGTTTATTAATTGGTTTAAGCTTTTCTCTTACACTCACACCTTTAAAATTATTTTTTTAAAAGGGTAAACACTTCATTTTAAATAAATTATTTCTTAAACTTCATATATGAATAAATAAATTCATATGCATCATTAGTTATTGTATGTTAATGCATAATATTAACTGTTATTTGTTATTAGATTTTATATGTGAAAAATCGATTTTTGTAAGTACATATCACCTTTTCAGCTAGTACCAACTACACACTGTGATATATATTTATATAAAATAGATTTGCCATATAAAAAGTATATAAAAAGATTTACATATTTAAATCCGCATATCTTAAAAGGAAATTAGATAAAGAAAAATGGGTACTCATTTACCATAAAAATCTATTTACTTGGGACACTTTGCGCTAAATATGCGTATAAAAAGATTTACATGCTTAAATTTTCATATTTTCATAGGAAATTAGATTAAGGAAAACGAGTTTTTACATATACAAATTGTATATGTAATTAGAGTTTATGAAAAGTTAACTAATATAATTAAGTAATTTAAACCTACACCCTACGCAAAAAGACTTGGTTGCCCTTATAAAAAAAATAATTTTAAAGGTGTGAATGTAAGGGAAAAGATTGAACAAATTAAGAAATCACAGTAGCCAAAAAGTTAAATTGAAACTATTGGAGCAAAATAGATATCTGAACTAAACCAAAGAGAGCAAAATAGAACTTTACTCTAAAGTTTTTAATTGGGTTCCTGAATGGAATCTTACATGGAATGCCATTCAACTAATTTTTGTATATTTTCGAAGTAATTTTGAGTTGCATTTGCTTGGGTTTGTTAGTAATTTGAAATTAAAGTATCATTTAAATACATGTGCACTTTGGTAAGCTTATTATGGTTACATGTATATGGGCTAAATCTCGTTGTGATTAAAAATTTAAAGATCTTAGTCGACCAAAGCCCAAAATTAATAGTGTTGAAGTATTCAGAAGTTTGAATTTAGTTTATTCTTTATTTTATTTCAAGTTTGAAACTTGCATAAATAGTTTGAATAGGGCGATGTATTTTATTATCGGTTCTTCCAGTTTTTTTAGTTTAATAAAAATTCCATCGTGAAAAGTTTGTAAAGACTTGTGTTGGTGGTTATTGATTTCCATCAATTGTCTCCAACACCAATAAAAAGTTTCCGGGAGACCAAAATCGTGTTTTAAGTGAACATGATCCGATTAGTTTTGACACCTTCAAAAACTACCATTTTGATCTTTTATAATTTACAAAGTCTAATTTAATCAAGTGATATCAATTGTGGACAAACGATAGCAAGATACGGATCAAACTAGTAAACTTACTGTATGTTTTAATCAAGCGATGTTGATTGTGGACAAACAGATAGCAAGATAAGGATCAAACTAGTAAACTTATTGTATGTTTCATTTCTAAAATGGAGTTAAAATGGACCTAGGAGTAATTATTTGATCCATCGGATATAACTTTAACTGAAATAAATTACTTTGCTCAGACTCGTAGAGGCGCACAAATCGGGTTTTTCTAATGCCCGGTTCTGGTTATAAAACCAGGTCCCAGTCGGTATTTAGAGAAAATAGGTAGGGTTCTAATTAGCTAGTTGGTGAGGTAATAGCTTACCAAGGCGATGATCAGTAGCTGGTCTGAGAGGATAATCTGTCACACTGGGACTGAGACACGACCCAGACTCCTACGGGAGGCAGCAGTGGGGCGGGTACGGGTATGGAGGAGAATAACCATACCCTATGCACCTGGATAGAGTATGATCAGGTTCAAATATAACCAGATATGGTCCGGGTATCAATAGTCCGCTTTAAAAATAAAGTTTTTTTCTTATTATTTTACACAAAAGTAAAATTGTTTAATATTAAATTTGGTTTGTGATTTATAAAAATAAGTAAAGTAATGACATTAACATAAATTCACTCAAGTACAAATTATTTGCTTTGTAATAAGCATTAAAAAAACTTAAATAGAAAAGTTGTAAAGTAAGCCTAAAAATATATTTTAAAAATTCGGGTATTCTATCGAGTGTTAAAAAAAACAGTATTGTGTATAGATACAACCGGTTCTAGGTATTTCGAATATGAATCACGTACGGTTCTAGGTAGTGGTATTGAGCTTAACATGTGTATCCTATCCATACCCGGATAGGGTGGGGTTCGGTTTCAGGTATAAAAATACCCAGGTACAAAAATGACCGGTTCTGGGTTTTTTTTCTCGGGTCCGGTTTTTTTCCCACCAACTCATAGGCCATATTGGGCTTTATAAACTGCTTAAAGATCTCAAACTTAACTTCTGGGCTTTTAAAACCCGTTCCTTTGACAATTGATAAGTGAAGTTTTGTGATGTAAAGTGTAAACATTTAAGTCTACAAGTTGTTGAGGTCGTTATTCACGCTTCTTAATCAAACCTGTGTGATCGTTGATTTAGTGACAAGTTTAAATGACTACTAGATTTTGTATTAAAATGAAATGTTAACAAATTAAATTTAAAGAAAAAGTTAATAAAATTAGAAGTCTATAAATAAAACAAAAATGTAAACCAAGTCTTGTAATTTCAATATTAAGGTTATAATTGTATATATGTGTTAAATGTGCCTCACATAACACTATCTATAATAATTTGAAGTGTTTAATAAAACCTAAAAGTATATAAAATAATTTTTGGGTTATCAACCAAGTCTTGCAATTTCGTTGGCTTGAAAAACAAGTCTTAAATATCCTAACTATATTACTTTTTCAAATGATAAACCAAAGTATATGTTTACCAGTTCTCGATTTCTTTACTTTTTTTAATATCATTTTGAAATCCATAACCAAAATACATATTTTGTGTGTTGTTTATGAGATTGACAAACTCAATATCATTTTTGGATTTCTTGCCAAGTCAAATTATATATACTTTTATATCCTGTATCTAAGGATTATGACATCTACGGTACCTATTGAGTTACCAATAACATAAAATATTATAATATAATTTGAAAATTGAAGAACTCAAATCTTATGGTACGCGTTCTAGAATTATGAACCAAGTCTGCTACATTGTTTTGTACAAGTAAACCAATACTTAACATATATACATAGCCGGTCCTGAAGGTGGGCGGGGAGGACCACTGGCCAGGGCCCAATATTTTGAAGGGCACATTATTTTCTAAAAAACTCCGATATGTATATGTAAAAATACATAAATTAATAGGGTATACCCATACAAACACCAACACAGGCCCACCTGGCTACAAAACTATTTTAATGGTTTAGATTAGTTATTAGCCTATTTGCCTTAAGTTTAGACCTTTAGTGAGCCCAATACCCAATTTCGTTGAGACCTAAGGGCACGTCTTTTCGAACTCGAACAGGGTATATGAATTCTCAGGGCCGGTCCTGCCTATATAGTTTTTTTCCTTAGAACATTTCTAAAACTAACCATCCTTTACATTTTTCTTCCTTATAAATACTAACATATGAACTTAACAACATAACACAATTCAAATAGTTTGTACTAAAAACACTTTTGCTTGCCAATTACGAAGAAGATGAACACCCGAAGCTACATATCTATTTTTGCTTTTGTTCTTTTTTCTATTGCCACCGCATCTTCAGACTCGGGTTTGTCACCAAGTTATTATGATCGAGTATGCCCTGAAGCTCTCCCAACCATCAAACATGTGGTGGAGGATGCATTGGCACAAGAACGTCGCATGGGCGCTTCTCTATTACGTCTTAATTTTCATGAACTAGGAAAGAGTATCTTTAGGTAGTTCGATGTTTGAAACAACAAATTTCTACAAACTTTCTGAAATAGTTATGAGAAATTCTGGGCTGTTTGAAAGTGAAAAACTTGAAGAAGTTCGCCGTTTGATTTAGCAAGCTTAAAGAAGTTTGCTGTTTGATTTAAAGAACATTAATAAATTCGCTATTTCAATAAGAGAACATTGGAAGTTTGCTGTTTGATTTAGCATAGTTATTCAAGTTCGTTGTTTTATGTAGCAAACTTAAACAAGAGGCCAGTATTTGGTGGAGCCCACCATCATGCGGGTTGAAAAATACAAATAAAAATTATGAAACATAAATAAAGTAGTAAGCTAATTATAATATTATAGAAACTTAAATAAAGTAGTAGCTAATTATATGGCTTATGGGGGATGTGGGTGCATCGGCGGACCCAAAAATCTTATAAAAATATGGCAATCATAATTCTAAACGCGCAATATTATTGTTGAACAATGATGCGAAGAGACTATCCCTAACACATCACCTAATATAAACAACCATAGATAAATTTAAAATTAGGGAGTTAATTTCTAAAAAACAAAATTAAAAAAAAAAACCAAAATAAAAATCAACATTAAACTTTGCTTTTTTATATATACGAAACAATAAACTTGTTTAAGTTCTTTGCATCAAATAACAAACTTGTTCAAGTTTGCTAAATCAAACAGCAAACTTGTTAAAATTATATAATTCAAACATCAAACTTGTTTTAGGGTCGCTAAATCAAACAACAAACTTGTTTAAGTTTGCTAAATCAAACATCGAACTTGTATAGCTTTCCTGAATCAAACAGCGAATTTGTTTATGTCCTTTAAATTAAACAACAAACTTCTTTAAGTTTGCTTAATCAAACAGCGAACTTCTTCAAGTATTTCACTTTTCAACGAACTTATACATGGTATAACTTTTTCAGAATTTGTCAAAAAGATGGTAGAAGTTTGTTGTTTCAAACAGCGAATGACCTAGATATAAAAACATTTTTCAAACCCACCTAAAGACACTCTTTCCTTGTTCAAAGCCCCTAATTATGCAAAAAATTCAGAGTTATCCGGTTAGAATTATGTACTTTGAATTATCCAAAAAGTACGACATTTACTTTTGAGGGTAAAGATTTAAATCTTTTTTAATAGTTTACATGTTTCTTTTATTTATTTTCACCGATAGCTATTTAGATTTAAGATCAATATACTATTTACTAACGAACGAACACTACTACATAAGCTAATAAGCTGTAAACTAAACGATATCAGCTATCATCTTTATACAAGTCCTATTTTAGGTCAAACCGAAAAAGAGAACTCATAGTCATAATCAAGGGCGGATCTAAACCCAGTCTAGGGTAGGTGGAGGCACCCCCGGGAAAAAAAAATTTAGTGTTAAGTTCTGTCTAAAATCCCGTCCGCCCCCTTGGAATTTTCGTCTGCACCCCTTGGATATTTTAATTTTTTTAGTAAACGTTGATTTTTCATGTGTCTGAAATTTTATGTGTTTTGACGTTGTTTCTGGTTGTTTAGATGGTTTTTAGGGTGATTATGTTGTGTAGATGATTTTTGTGGTGATTACAACTTACATTATGATTTCTAGGGCTTGAATAGTTGAAATTTAAAATTGAAACATTATGTTATAGAGCGATGAACTTATGGATCGTCTTGTTTGTGATAGGAACCATGAGTAGAGACTTGCTTAAGTGATGGTTGTATCTGTTATATAGAGAAAGACTTGCGTAAAAAAGTAGATTTAGATGATATTTTGGATAGATTTCAAACAATTACAACACACAGGGGGACGTTTTAATTATGTTTGTAACAAGTTTTGACATGTTTTTTATGATTATAAAATTTTAGTTTGATGTTCTCTTTGTTTTACATGACCCGACCCGGTACGAAACGATTGTTTTACTTATATATCTAGGGGCCTAAAATTTTTAAAAATGTTCCGCACCGCTATGGAAAAATTCTTAGGTCCGTCACTGGTCATAATGAGAAGTCAAAGGTGATTTGAATTTTGGAGTTATCATATGGTTATATCTACAAAACCCATAAAAAGTGTGTCATGGGATGTGAGTCTAACTAAATCGTATTTTAGGTCAGCATAATTCGATTAGTTTTGACACTTTCAAAAACTACCATTTTGATCTTATATAATTTATAAAGTCTGTTTTGATCAAGTGATATGGATTGTGGACAAACACTTAGCGAGATACAGGTTGAACTAGTAAAATTATCGTCGCATTGGGCCTTTTGTAGTTGTGTAGTGTTTAGAGAGTGCACAAATCGATTTTTTTAATCCCTGGTTCTGGGTATGGAACCGGTTCTGGGTATGGAACCTGTTCTAGGCATGATCTGGTATTGGAAAATCGGGTATTGAGAGAAACTAGGTAGGGTTCGGGTACATATATTGAGGAGAAAAACCATACCCTATGGACCCGGCTAGGGTATGATCGGGTTTGGGTATAACCGGGTACTGGAACCGAGTGTGGGTTCATGTATTAGTATCCGGTTTTAAAAATAAGTTTTTATAATTATTTTACACAAATAAATTCGTTAAAATTTAAATTTGGTTTGTAATTGGTTAAAATAACTAAAAAATAAATTATAAAAGCATAAAAAAGTTGGATCTTGTACAAGACAAAAATATACGTGAGAATTAAATAAGGACTAATATGAGGTTGGAACTAGTATTACAAAAGGGGTAGCATCGGCTACGACTCAACTCCCTATCGTAGTGTATTTTTTTTCCGGTTCTATACAAAGGATACCCCTAAATAAATATGAGGATGTCTTTGACAAAAAAAAATAGGATACTTGATATTATTAAAATCCCAATTTTTTCTAGGCTCAAACCATTTACAACCCATCACTTGTAGAATAATTAAGCCCAAACCATAAAGTAAGCCTAAATTAACAATAACATAATTGAAAGGATGCCAATTGGTAAATGACAAAGCTTGGCCCAAGATTTAAAACAATAAAATAAATCTTTTAATTATGGGTGCAATTGAAAATCAAACATCTAACAGAAGCCAGTGCTAATCGTTCCTTCTGAAAATCAAAATCGTACCTGCTGAAATCGTCACCGTTGACCGGCCTCACAAAGTCACAATTGATAAGCGAAGTTTGTCATGTAGATATGTACCCATTCACTTCTGGGCTTTTAATGCCCATTGCTTTAACTCAGTCAACATAAGTGAAGTTTTGTCACGCAAATATACCCATTAACGTCTCTTAATCCTTGGTTGGCCCGAAATTTCGATTCTTGGCAGCATAAGATGAATTAATCGACCCTGTTTGATCGTAATGAAAAGTTTTAATTTCTATGGGATTTTGTATTAAAGTGAAAGTTTTATAGTTCTTAAATGTTTTAATTCATTCAAAGAGAAGTTTATAAAATTAAATTTAAAGAAAAAGTTTAATAAGAGTAAATTGTCATTTTAGTCTCTCGGATTTGTCTTAACTTGCCATTTTAATCGAGATAGCTTTTTTCTCTCTTGTGTCTCCTAGTTTTCCAATTTTTTTTTTCATTTTGGTCCAACTCACACCAAATAGTTTGATAATTGTCATTTTCATCCAAAAACCTTTTTATTCCTTTATATATATAAATAATAAATAAACTATGTACTGATATTTTCTTATGATGTTACCTCACTTCACTCTCTCACCCAGGCTCTCTTCAAGAACACCACAACACTGTGCATCACCATCTAAATGTCATAGAACCACCACCTACCACCGTCAACCACCACCCATCTATCACAGAACCACCACCACACTTCCAGTGGTGAGTACCACCAACCACCATTCACCACTACCCAACTGTCACAAAACCACCACCACACTTCCTGCACCACCAACCACCGTTCTCCACCACCACTCAACGTTCACCACCAATCACCGCCCAATCCTAGATCTGATGAAGACTGGTGTGGGCAAACTGTTTTTCTTGTGTAAAACAGATGAACAAGCTCCGATTTGTGTTGTAGTGAGTGACTGGTGTTGTGGTGGCAGTGGATGTTGACGGAAACGCGATGGGGGAACAATTTAAAGCTCCGATTTGGGGTTTAGGGTTAGATGGTAGTGGTTTACGGTGCCTGAGATGAAGAAGAAAAGGAGATGGCGTTCGTTTTGGTATCCTGCCGGATGATTGTGGCGGTGATTGTGTGGTGAGTGGTGGTGGTTGTGTGGCAGTGGCAGTGGTAGAGCACAGTAGTGGTTGTGGTGGTGAATGTTGAAAGAGAGAGAGAGAGACATGAGAGAGATTGTGGGGTTGTGAGGTGGTTGTGGTGGTGAACGGCGGTGGTTGTGGTGGTGAACTGCGGTGTCAGTGGCAGTGCACGATGTGATTGTTGTGGTGGATAAGAGAGAGAGAGAGAGAGGAGAAAGAGAAAGAGATGAGTTGGTGGTGAGTATTTCTTTATTAAACTGTCAAAATCGTACATGGGTTTCACTAGTTTTGTAGATCCATCCAAAAAAAACTTTTTTTTTTCTTATATGGACTACTGATATAAATTATTGTCAAATTCATCCAAATCTCTAATACTATTAAAATTTAACATTAATGAGATGTATTTTTGTAATTCTTTTTATTTATTTAATATTTCTAATTTTTTTAATATTTATTTTACTTTAGAAAATAAAAACAGTAAAACGATTACAAATTACACAGAATTCATTAATATTTACTTATTTTTAGAAAATAGTAATTAATTTAGATTCATAGGTTACTTGATGATTAAAAATCACAGTAATAAAAGTTTGTTAAAAACTAGCTAGTCAAGTTACCTATAAATCTAAATTTATTAATTATTCTCTAAAAATAAATATTAACGAATTCAGTATCTGTAATTTGTAGTAAAAAAGATTTCTAGTATCTGTAATTTGTAGTAATTTTTTGTTTCTAAACTATCATGATTATAGTTTTGGGCTCTACTAATTAATAATGCATTTTAGAAATGCAATCGATCATTACTTGCATTTTTCAAAGTTATATGACATCAAAACCTTAAAGTGTCTTGCTAGTTTAAAATAGGTTTTTAATTTTTGATTTTGTGTATTTGCAGTTTGCTGTTCGAAATTTTATAATATACTTATTTTAAAAGGAGATTTTTTTAATAATACAATTACAATTACCAGAAGCTCAACAATTGATGCGGTACTAGAAGCAACAACTATTCCCGTCAGAAGCTCATAGATGATTTTGACAGTTTACTTCTTTTTTTTTCTTTTAAAAGACAATATATATATATATATATATATATATATAAATGAATAAAAGAAAAAAAATCATAAATATGGTATTGGATAAAAATGGCAATTTAGAAACCTTTTTTTGTAAATGCCAAAAATACCCCTGGTTATAACCAGATTTTTAGACTGAGTTAGGCAATGTGATCAAAATGACAAAAAAAATGGAAAACTCAGGGACGCAGAGGAGAAAAAATAACTACTTAGACTAAAATGACAATTTAGGACAAATCTCAAATACTAAAATGACAATTTACTCTTCAATAAAATTGGTATCCACTACTTAATTATATATAAAATCATGATTAAAACCAAATCTTAAATCTGTAAACCATGTCTTGCACTTGCAATATGAAATAATACTTTAATAATAATTTGAAGTGTTTAATACTACCAAGTTTATAAAATAATCTTTAAATATGTAATATCACGACCAAGAAGATAATTAAGTTTTGGGTTTATCAACCAAGTCTTGCAATTTCTTTAGCTTGCAATACAAGTCTTATATATTCCTAATTATATTACTTTTCAAAATGATAAATCAAAGTCTATGTTTACCGATTCTAAATTTGTTCATTTATCATTTTGAAATTAATAACCAAAAGACACATGTTGTGTGTGTTTTTTTTTTTTTTTTGAGATTGACAATTTCTGGTGGTAACTAAACAATATGGTTTTCGGATTACTAGCCAAGTCAAACTGTATATACTTTCATTTTCTGTATCTTATGGACAACAAAAGGGATTATGACATCTTCTTATTGAGTTACCAATAACACAATATTTAAATATAAATTGAAAATTGAACAACTCAAATCTTATGGTATGAGTTGCAGAATTACGAACCAAGTCTCCTAGTTCCTATATTAGTCAGTGCAAGTATACTACATCTAAACATTTGCTTTTTCCTTTGACCATTTCAAAAACTAACCATCTTTACCAATTGTAAACCTTATCAATACAACATATCTCCATAATAACATAACACAATTCAAAGAACTTGTACTCAAAAAATACTTTAATTTGGTTGCCCCTTACGGAGAAAATGAAAACCATAAGCTTCTTATCTCTTTTTGTTTTTCTTCTTTTTTTCTATTGCTAACGCATCTTCAAACTCGGGGTTGTCATCAAGTTATTATGATCAAGTGTGCCCTGAAGCTCTCCCGACCATCAAACGTGTGGTGGATGATGCATTGGCACAAGAACGTCGCATGGGCGCTTCTCTGTTACGTCTTCATTTTCATGATTGTTTTGTTATTGCAAGTACCTTCTTTCCACCAATTTATACTTTAGATTCCACATTGTTTATTAATGGCACTTGGCGGTTGTTTGCAAGGTACATTATCATTTGCAATGGAAACCCTAGCCTATGAACTACGTATGCATCAATATGATCATCATATTTGTGGTCTACTTCAATTTAAAAAAAAAACAAGAACTCGAAAATGAACTTAAAATTTTGAATCTTTGATCTTTTATAACTATAGCAATAAGTCTTCCTATTACCATGATGCATTAGAAACTTAGCAGCAAGGCGTTGCAAAACAAAGTGTTATCTTTTGTTTTTTTGATTTTTTTTCTATATCATGTAGGGATGTGATGCTTCCATTCTTTTGGATCAAACATCAACAATAGATAGTGAGAAAAATGCAGGCCCTAACGCAAATTCAGCCCGTGGATTCGAGGTTATTGACAAAATCAAAGAAGAGGTCGACAAAGTTTGTGGTCGCCCGATGGTGTCTTGTGCTGATATCTTAACCATTGCTGCTCGTGATTCTGTAGTTGCGGTAAGTAAAACATGTTAATCAAACCCTATAAATTAATTAACTTGTTTTTACTTATATATTTATCTATAGTGGTGTACGTATGTATGGATCACGTGTTCATCGTTAAAAGCTTTCTTTGTTGAAATTATTATTTTTTAATAATGATGCATATTCAAATACTAAATCATATATTTGTATGGAATGCAGCTTGGTGGCCCATCATGGAAAGTGAAGCTCGGAAGAAGAGACTCAACGACGGCTAGCCGGACCGTAGCTGAGGCTAACATCCCAGCACCGTCCATGGACTTACCAGCTCTAATTAAAAACTTCGAGGACCAAGGTCTTGACGAGGAGGACTTAGTTGTGCTTTTGGGTGCGCACACCTTAGGGTTGACTCAATGTCGAACATTTAGGCCTCGAATTTATAGTGATAACAACATAGATCCCGCCTTTGCAAGCCATCTTCGGACCATTTGTCCACAAGTCGGGGCGACTCAACTCTCGCACCACTTGATCCAACACCAGCCTCGTTTGATGTAAAATACTTCACTGATTTGGTGAGTAAAAAGGGGCTTTTGAACTCTGATCAAGCATTGTTTACTGGTGGGAAAACTGCTGAGCTTGTTTCGAAGTACAGTGGTTCCCACGAAGAGTTTTGGGAGGATTTCGCAGAGTCTATGATCAAAATGGGTGATATAAAGCCATTGACAGGGAGATAGAGGCGAAATTCGCAACAACTGCATGAAAGTTAATTCATAATATTAAAAGTTTATCGAGTGGATTAAATTCTTTTAGTGGATTAAATTCTTTTAGGCATTGTTTTCCAATATTGTGGTTGCGATGTCAATTTCTTTGTAACTGTAGTGTTTTGTTCTTGTAATTTCAAATTAAAATTGTCTGTAAGTTATTAAATATGCATTAAGATTTATTCTTCCTATTAAGATTACGTATGTTGATTCCTTGTTATTTCAACTACTACTACTACTACCATACAATGGTATGCATCACATTTATTCAATATTATAAGTTAGATAAACAAAATTCTATATGTTATTATATGTTTACCAAGTTGTAGTAATGGAAACTTCTTTTGGGTGATCAACCAATCATATGTCAAAAACAACAATTAAATTTATCTTATTTAACTTAAGGCAACGGATAATGATGCCCACCAATTCTTACGTATTCTACTAGGTGATTGGCCGGTTTTTTATTATAAACGTATTCTACTAGGTGATTGGCCGGATTCTTATTATACCACATGATAATCCTTTTTTTTTTTTTTTGACAGGCAAGGCTAACATTAGTACATTACATTCCACCACAAAAAAGAGAAACCATCTCAGCAAGGAGCTAGAAACTAAGAGCTAGCTGTTACATACGAGAACTAACCCAAAAGACTAGTCAGGTGGGTGAATTGGCCCATTTGATATATAAACTCATTACTCACATCAGGTGTCCATACAACCGATGTGAGATAAGTCTCATACATTGCAATGGTGTTGGTCCATAATAATAGCCTCAAAAATGCGTCATCCTTACCACCTTGTGCACCAAAGTCCCTTTCCAGAAAAAAAAAGGTTTTTTCGTTCCGGGGGAGCCGTAGTCTCCAAAAGGTTGCATAAAAAACAGTCCACAGCGCCTTTGACAATTTCTGTTTCGTGCTCTGCATGTTCACTCGACCAAGCACGTCATTGACTTAATCTACAACCGAAGAGTTCGGCATTTTGACCCAGGTCAAGACTTGGGTCCATACGTCAGCTGCGAAAGGGCAAGAGACAAGAATATGCATGGTCAGTATCCTCCTCGCCCACCCGACAACTGGGGATGTATGAGTAGTCTTCGTTGTAAAACAAAAGAATTTAGATTTGTTTGAAGTTAATACGAACATTACAAGTAAATCCTACATTTCTGATGAATTAGATCAGAAATCTGATAACCCGGATGGATAAATGGACTGTTCTGCGATCTGTTTCCATCTTTATTCCAACTGGCAGGGTGCAAAAAGAGCAAAATGAGAGAATGTTACGAACAGGTGGGGTATGGTATGGGTCAAGCTCACTCTTACCGTCTTGAAATCACTGTTCACTTTTTAAAGTCTTAAAACACCAAGAGGTTGGGTATGGGTATGGGTATGGGTATGGGTATGGGCCAGGCTCACCCTAAGGTATTGAGGGGTTTTTTTTTTTTTTTTAAACTAATCATCTTATCTCACGTGAAAAAATAATTATTTTTTTCTTTATAACTTTTAAGATACTATATATTATAAAGTTGTGAATATTTCGCTATGACGTGCTTATTTTGTATTGTGTAGGTATGCATCAATATAAATTTTGTTTAACATCAAGTTGTTAATTGTAATGTACAAGTGATCGTAGCACAACACATCATCAAAATGGTGTCACAGTTTTAACCCCCCCCCCCTCTTTTTATAAAGTCACGTGTTTTATCCTTTTCGCTGGCTACAAGTGATGTTTTTATACACAATTTACGCTTCAATAGAATTTTTGTTCGACATCGTACGGGTCAGGTATAATTGATTTGTTTCCATCACCGTGACGAACCGAACTGATATCGTCTGAACAATATTGCTACCAACGATACTTTTTTTTACGGGTTCCACGCTATCGCCACAGCACACGGGGTGGGTTTACGTAAGGTTTTGAACGCAAACACACCACATATATCCCACGGACACAAATTCTAGTTATAAACAAATGCTATGACGTACAATCTTTTCTTTTGCATTAAAGTTATGATAATTAGGATATGAAAATTTGAGTATAATAATTTCACACAAATACTAGTTATTAACTTGGATTATTATCCTGTTTTTTTCTGTAGCTTGGAGGCATAGTGGTCGTGCCATTTGACGACCATGAATGGATGCAGCAAGTTTTGGAACTGTCAACAAAAAATTTTTATACATAAATATTAATGTAGTTATTATAATAATAATAATAATAATAATAATAATAATAATAATAATAATAATAATAATAATAATAATAATAATAATGATTTTTACCTGTAACAAAATCAAAACTAGAATGATGATTGGAAATTGATTAACTTAATTAATATAACGTAGTTCTAGAATTATGAACCAAGTCTCCTACATTGTTATAGTGCAAGACTGCAAGTGACATATACTAATAATTTATATTTGTCTTTGAACATCAACAATAGATAGTGAGAAAAATGCAATCCCCAACGCAAATTCTGCTAGAGGATTTGAGGTTATTGACAAAATCAAGTTTGAGGTCGACAAAGTTTGTGGTCGTCCCATTGTGTCGTGTGCTGATATCTTAGCTGTTGCTGCTCGTGATTCTGTAGTAGCGGTAAGTAAAACATGTTAATGAAAATATAAAATATGAAGTTGTAGGATAATGCATTTTGTGGCACTAAAATTTTAAATTTATGGAGACTTTGGTAGCTTGGTGGGCCATCGTGGAAAGTCAAGCTTGGAAGAAGAGACTCAACTACCGCTAGTCGGATTGAAGCTAACGCAAACCTCCCATCACCGTTTTTGGACTTACCCGCTCTAATAAAAAACTTCAAGGACCAAGGGCTTGATGAGGAGGACTTGGTTGTGCTTTCGGGTGCACACACCAACCCTAGGGTTTGCTCAGTGTATTACCGTTAGGGATCGTATTCACAATGAGACCAACATTCATCCAGCCTTTGCGAGCCACCTTCGGACCATTTGTCCACAAGTTGGGGCCGACTCAAGGCTTGCACCACTCGACTCAACACCTGGCTCGTTTGACAGGAAATACTGAGTAAAAAGGGAATTTTGAGATCTGATCAAGCACTTTTTGATGGCGGCTAACTAGTGAGCTTGTCTCAAAATATAGTCGGAACCAAAAAGAGTTTTGGCCAGATTTTGCAAAATCTATGATTAAAATGGGTGATATAAAGCCGTTAACAGGGAATAGAGGTCAAATTCGCAAGAGATGTAGGAAAATTAATATGAAATATTAGGAGTCCTTAATTTGCTATATAAATTTGAATATATTTTAAGTTTTCGGGGTATTTCTTTTCATATTGTGGCAGCGATGTCGATTTCTTAAGAATTGTAGTATTCTATTCTTTCATATTTTGAATTAATATTGTATGTAATTTGATTGTTCTTTGTTATGAATTATTAAGATTTGTTTTCTCATATGTATCCCGGCTAAGATTACCTACGTTGAATTATTATTTTGATTGTTATTTCAAATACTACTTTTTATTGTATCCCGGTTAAGATTACCTACGTTCAATTATTATTTTGATTGTTATTTCAAATACTACTTTTTATTGTATCCCGGTTAAGATTACCTACGTTGAATTATTATTTTGATTGTTATTTTAAATACTACTTTTTATTGACGTAAACTTACTCATTTTCATAGTTTTTTAGTCTCTTGCTAGGTGCTTTAATTTTTTAGTTTTCTGTTGATACATATGAGAAAACTAATTTGATGAAAACAATAGAATTACAAACTTAGGATAATGATAATACTTATTACACCATGTGCTAACGGACTTAGTTAGGTTTCTAAGCTATTTAATACCACTTACATGCTTTTTTATTTGGTTTTATTAATTACTCTATCTGATTTATGACTAAACCACATCATGGGGCGTTTTCTGGTGCTAGCACAGAAAAAACGCCCAACAACACCGTCACACCATGCCTCAGATGAGGGCATGGGGCTGGCCACGATGCAAGTATGGGGAAGGATTTAATGGAGTTGGTTGGCCCTTTGTAGTGTAGGCTGTGTAGTAAACCGAATCCTTGCACCAAATCCATTTTTTAATTATAAATCTAGCTTATGGGTGATTAAACAATATGTTTTTATTACTAGCCAAGTCAAAATCTACTTTTATTTTTATAATTTATGTGTTAGGATATCTACCCAGTCTTACATATCATTCGATAGCACTTGGTTTTTGTATTGTAATCACATAATCATAGTTTCAAAGTAACACGATTTTAATATATCGTATTTACATGAATACCCAAAAAAATTAATATAGATTAATTGGGTAACTCAATTCTTTTACCAATTCTAGAGTTATGACTTAATTATGACTCAAGTCAGCTACATTCATTGACGTAGCTTAGTGAGGGTCGACTCCCTGAACTTTTTGCTCAATAGTGTCTTGTATGTAGTTTTCGTCTTAAAATTTTTAGGTATATACGTTTTCGATCCCTTGGTTTTATAATTTTTAAGGTATAATTTTAGGTCCGGTGACTTCCGACCCCCGGTAGGAAATCTCAAGCTTCGCACTGGCTACATTGTTTAGTGCAAATATGCTTCCGACCCCCATCCTCACACCCGATCTACGTGGCGCTTACGTTGCGGATCATCCTCCAAGGATAAGCCATCACCAACCGCATAGCCTAATATATATATCTGATCATTTCTAAAACCAACCGTCCTTAACATTTTGTTCGATATAAATACAACAAAAGACCGCAACAACCAGGGGCGAAGGTTAGTGGGTGTCCGGGGTGCACCTGTCCACCCCAATGTTGCGGTTAAAAATGTATAGGTTTGGATTTTTCGTCCAAAATTTTAAAACTTATATAAGATCCCCCCCCCCCCCCCCCAATTATTTTTTTTCTAAATATTTATACAATATATAAATTAAAGTAAAGTTTGTTACCACTTTGAATATCCTAAATATTTATACAATACATAAATTAAAATAAAGTTTGTTACCACTTTGTATATAAGTGATGTGTAATTCGGTAAATATATTTTAACTCTTATATGTTTAACCCTAGATTACCCGTCACACAATGAACTTAATCGCAAGTTTTTATGTGTAAGAACGGATCTTTGAATGAATGAATTTTTTTAGTTTTATTTGGAACTGTTATTATTTGACCTGATCCGAATCGATAGCCGACCCGATCCAAAACATAACAATAGGAAAAAAAATCTGGGTCCTATTACTTTACGCCCTCTCGAAACTTTTGGTCAAGCTCCGCTACTGGCATAAAAATGATACAACACATTGAAGTGGTATTGAAAAGACCCTTTTAGTTGCCAGTTATGAACAAAATCGAGTATTCAAGTGTGCCATGAAGCTCTCCCAAGTCCCAACCATCAAGAAGCATGCATGTGGTGGATGATACATTGGCACAAGAACGCCGCATAGGTGCTTCTCTATTATGACTTTATTTTTGTGATTGTTTTGTTAACTTATGTAACTCATTTCTACCGATTAATATAATTTGATATTCCACATTCTTTATTCATGATGCTTGGATATCCGTAGGAAAGTTGTATTTTCCATCGAAATGCTTGGCTTGTGAGATAATACATATAGTTCAATCTCACAATTAATAAAGTCTAAAAAACATTTAAAACAAGTATCCTAACGATAAAAGTATTCAAACTTCTAAAGCACCATAGACTCACATAAATGTAAGCATTTTCTTAAAATTATATAACTATCCTATAATATATAATAAAATCCTATAATATATAATAAAGTAAATCATATGCGGGACATATGACGTTTTTATGAGTTGATCTCAATTATTTTTTCTCGCCTAAATAAATAGATATAGATAATTCTAACTTACACCTTAATATGATTTATCTCATTCTAGCAATAGAACCCTTGTATTCTCACAAGAGACAAAAACCTCTACCACCCAACCATAACTAACGATGAATGGCAATTTCATGTTTCATCCAAATAATATGCAAGAACGGAACGTTAAACCAGGGGCGTATCTAGGTATAATCCTGGGTGGGCGGGCGTATCCCTAGAAAAAAAATTAGTGTATTTTTTAGGTAAAAAAATCCGACCGCATCCCTTGAAAATATGCTTGAACCACTCATTCGCACCCCCAACAAATAATTTCTGAGTCCGCCACTTGTTATACGTTGGATTCCTAGCTTGGATGGGGGTTAACTTTTCTCAGTTAAGTGTGTGTAAAATGACCAAAATGCCTTTCATTATCAAAAATTAAATTATTTTTGATTTAATTAAATGGTTGGTCCTTTAACTAACCCGTCTCGGGCGGTAAACGAACCGATCGAACACGAACAAGACTTTGTTCTTGTTCGTTCGCTAAGGAATGCACACGTTCATGAACTGTTCACGAATTCTTACAGAACGAGATTTCTTGTTTGTGTTCGTTCATTAAGGAAATGAACGTGCTAATGAACTGTTCACGAACACTTACCGAACATAAACGAACACAATAACACAAATAAATGTTCATGAACATACATGAACACAAACGAACGTTTACGCATACAAACAAATAAAGACGAACATATATTCATTTTAGAAAAAAATCTGTATTTCTCATCATAAAAATTAGGAAGAATCCACCAAAATTAAATAAGGGGCTGTTTGGCAACATCTGAACCAATAAGTGCTGAATAAATAAGAGGCTCTGAACCAGTAAGTGCTGAACCAGTAAAGTGCTGTTTGGTTGCACATCTGAATGACTGTGTAGAATGACATTTTTACCCCTCTGAACTACTTTGTGCTGAATGAAATGTATTAGTTTGTTTAGCGCTCTGTATTGAATGATGAATAATTTAAAAAAAAAACCCATAAAACATAATAGAAAATCCAACTTACACATAAATTATTCAAAGTGCAAGAAAACATACTATAATCCAAACAGAAATTAATACTAAGCGTACAATTTTAATTTGAACCATTTGACCCTAGCTGACTAGCAATCTGGTTACGTAAGTTATTCATGTACTCAATGCCTTGTGAACCGCATTCTATGTCTTGAACGAACTGGCCATCACTTTCTCCACCTTGTATTTCGGGAAACAAAGTGTTCTCATCGTAGTCCATAAATAATTGATCATAAATATTGCATTTCCTTATAAAATTATGGACCGCGAAACAAGCATATGTCTCTTTGTATAGGAAAAGAAAATGGAGCCATTTGCTTTAGGATTAGGAATCTTGCCTTCAAAACACCATAAGAGCGCTCAATAACGTTTCTCAGTTGTGCGTGTGCATGATTGAATTTTTCTTCCTTCGTCAACGCACGTTGTCGTCAAAAATCGGCTAACCAATACCTCGTATTACGGTAGGGAGTCATGAATCCACGAGTGTTTGTGTATGCAGCGTCACAAAGGTAATATTTATCTGTAAACGTTAGTCTCGGAACTATTACATAAAAAAACACATTGTATTTAATAATCAGTGTTAAAGAATGGTTAAAAACCTGGTTGGGGAAAGGAAAGCCGGAAGTCTGGTTAAATGCTACTTCTTTTAAAACTCGTGAATCATGTGCAATGCCCTCCCATCCGGCTCATACGAACATGAATATCATATCGAAATCACAAATTGCTAGTACATTTTGAAAGCACTCACCTTTTCCTCTTCCCCTGTAACGAGTTTGTTGATCAGCAGGCACGATTGCATGTACAAGAGTGCCATCTAACGCACCTATTGCTCCAAGAAATATTTCTTTTAGCCTTTCTATGTCGTTCTGATGTATTAGCGTTTGCATTAGAATATGTTGGAACAATAACTTCTCTTGCGAAATTCATCATTGCATTTAACACCTCATGAAAACATTATGAATCGTTTCAGTTGAGTATTGAAACCTTCGTTTGACCATTCGAAAATGTTCATTATGTCCTATGACCATCAAAAACATAGCCATTCTTCTAAGCTTATGAACCTACTACTTTGCAACCAATTTTTTTTTTAAAATGGTTGCACAATAGTACAAATGCCTCACGTGAAAGACGCATCATCTCATGACATTGTGTAGAAGATCCATGCAACAATTCTTGGGTGTATGCATGACCGGTCAATGCCGAATTCAGATCTCTTTTCCTTTTATTTCCCTTTGAGTATAAAGATACCAAATGGCAACAAAGGATAATGATAATTAAAATATCATCATCCGAATCCATACGAAACCTGTCATAAAAATTCAAACAAACATATGAAAAAAACCATCCGTAACAAAAGCCATAACAAATAGTTTCCACAAAACCCATAACAAATAGTTTCAACAATAGCCTTAACAAATAGTTTCAACAAAAGCCTTGACAATAATTGAACAAAATCCATAGCATTAGTTCAACAATATTCTAGCCAAAAAAAAACATCTGAAACAATAAGTTCAACAAAATCCTACTAGAACATTCTGTACTTTGCTCTCGTGTTCTTAACCCATAGCTCGCAACTTTGCGGCTTCAATCGCAACCACACTTTCCTAATATCAGCACTTTCACCAAAAAGCAAAAGCGCCGTTTGATGTCTTACACCTGTTTCTTCCCATCCCATTGATTCCAACTTCTCCATGCATGCATCCATATCATTAAAGAGTTCATGTTTCTCAATCCCATATCTTTGCCACCTTGGTAATAACCTCTCTAATTTCTACTAGCTCTGAATCTTCGGATGGCTTTTCTTTTCGTTCCTCCCTTTTTTGTTTAGACCGAACAGTTGACTCGTCACTAACACCTTGAGTCTGGGGCTCCACTTGAGTACACTCGACGACATCCTCAATACCATCTAAATTTTGCTCAAACACTTCCTCATTTGGGTGAGGAAGTGTCGAAGATGGCCCCCAACTGGCAAAGCCAGTCGAAGTAGATCCCTCGAACAGCTGAACACAAAGCTCCGGGAAAGACAACGGTACTCTTTTCAAGGCTTCTACGAATTTATTGGATTGTGTGAAAAATATTATAGAATACTATAAGATTATTGAAATATAATAACAACTTTTACCTAGAAAAAAAGAAATACCCTAATCTCAGTTTCCCATTCTTCTTCCGATAAGTTAAATGTGTTCGTTATAGGATCATAAACATTACCCGTTTTGTTTTTCAACTTTAACCAGGCTGCAAATTTTGATTTAGTATAATCATAACGGTTCTTCATTTGTTTTTGATCCACTATGAAATTGTGTTCTATTTTCAACTTTTCACCTACATTCTTCCATGAGTGTGGTTTAAGACTGCTTCCTTCACTTCCACGAAGTGTGATTTCTTGAAGACACGTTTCAAGAAATGTTTTCTCAACTCCCTCTAGGTTCCAATTAGTCCTACCTCTTTTTTGTGCCATGTCTTTGAACAATTCGAAACACATAAAAAAAGCTACTTAATACAAACATACCATTAAACCATTACGAACAAAAATAAACCAAATTAAAACATCACAAAATCAACTAGTCATTTAACTAACACAGTATATCTTCTTCACATATATAAAACTTAACAACGGACTCAAAAATTTAAAACTAATTCAAAAGGAGCTAAAGTAATTAAAGCTAGTTGCATTTCAAAGTTTTAAAATGAAATAATAGCCAAACACAAGGAGGATCATGCTCCACACAAACAGGAACCACAATACAAAATAAAAACAAAAAAATACCTATACGAGGTATAAACATAAGTTATCTTCTTGTTTTTTTGGACTTGCAAACAGGAACTTGACCATTATTATAACTTGTACCCTCATTTGTACATGTAATGCCAATCATAAAATATGATGTTATCGAATCACAAGCAACAAGTATTGAGACCTAAACATATAAACCCTTGGCAGTAAACAATAAGAGCATTAAGTTCAAAAACTAAATTAAAGATGCTTTTCTAGACTTCAGATAACATAGCGTGTAACTTCAAAATGTATACAATGTATTTACAAAATCATTATATTTAACTTCAACATGTACAAATGAGGGTACCTTAATCGATTGATATGGAGGAGTCGGCTAATGAGAAGGGCGGCACTGTGGGAGGCGGCGGCGCTGTGCTGGTTCGGCTGAGGAGGAGGGCGGTGGCGATCTGTAGTTTCGATTGTGGAGGCGGGCGGCGGCGATGTGGTGGTTCAGATGTGGAGGAGGGTGGCGGGGCTATGGTGGTTCGGATGTGGAGGAGGGCGGCGTGTGGAGGAGAGGGGAGGAGCAGAGAGGAGAAGAAGATGGGGTTGTCGGTAGGAGAAGAAGATGAAGCTGTGTTGTTTAGGGCACAAGGGTATCCTTGTCTCAAGTTTCATTCAGACATGTATAATAGCCGAACCATTCAGATCTGAATGGTTTCATTCAGAGGTGGTGTTTTGGTGAACCGAACGCCTATACCTCTGACCGATTCAGAGGCTTGCCTCTTAATGTGACCATTCAGATGTAAACAAACAGCCCCTCAGACATGTATAATAGCTTAACCATTCAGATCTAAATGGTTTCATTCAGAGGTGATGTTTTGGTGAACCAAACGCCTATACCTCTGACCGATTCAGAGGCTTGCCTCTTAATGGGACCATTCAGATGTAAACAAACAGCCCCTAAGTACTTAATATAATTATCCAAACATAGTTGCCATAATTGTCATAAAATAACTAACACAAAAATTAAGAAGTTTCTCAAATTTTAATACAAATTAAAATTAAAATGGTCAAATAAGAGATAGGCATATCGTATAAATAGGATTTCAAGAATTTTAAAAACTAAAACCAATAAAAAGTATAACATATAAAAACTTTAATGTGAACAAACGCAAATGAACCAACATAACTGAACACATTATCGAACGTTCACGAACATAAACGAGCGAACGCACCCTCTGTTCATATTCGTTCGTTTAGCTTAACTGATATGATTTCTTGTTCGTGTTTGTTCATTTAACAAACGAATGAAACATAAACGAACTTGTCGCCAAACGGTTCACGAACAGTTCGCTGAACATTCGGTTCGTTTACGGCCATAAACCCGCCCTCTCTTATACGTAAAATGACCAAATTGACCATCACTACTAAAAAGTAAACTATATTTAATTTATGTTTTGAGCATTGGGTCATCGAAATTCTTTAAAATGGTAAAGGGGTTTTATATTTTGAGGTGGCAAATTCTCTTTTCTACAAAATGCTTTTATTGACAAATTAGGGTTACTGACATGTGGGAAGCAATCCGGGTTCGGTATTTAGGTGCTAATTGAATCCAAAAGGCATACTTGCAAACATTGAGTTTGTCGGTACTTTTTGAGAAAGTTTCAAAACTTCATGCCAGATATGTATTTGCCAATCGTTGCTTCAACCGAGCAATACTCAAAGATGTAATTGATGTCTTCAGTTGTCAATTGTTGCATCGATTGAAAAAAAGTAATGGTAGGTGTGGTGACTGTGAGTATTGCCAAAATTGTGCTAAAAACAAAACCGGTGGAATAGATGTGGGCCACGAGGGTCGAATAGGGTCAAGTGGTAATCAACGAGAATAGATTGAAAATCGAGAGCTAAGAAAAAGATGAGACAAGTCGCGGGTCAAGTGTAAAGAGTTTGATCATTTTACATGGGAATGTCTAAAGGCAAAACATAAGTATGTGGAAGCGAATGTAAGTCGAGCTGATGATGAGCATGCATATTTGTGATGGGACGGAATCAAACTTAAGAAGGAGACTGATCGATAAATCTTGATTTAATTATTTGTTTATAGTTAATGTTTATTAAGTAACTACGGTTACGTAATTATTGGATTATGTTATTATTTAATTAAATGTCATAGTCTAGTTACATTAAGGTTTAATAACTTAATGATCAAGTTGTTTCTAGTATAAATAGGGGTTAATGTTATGTTATTTTGTGGAGTTTGATCTTAATAAAAAAAAAAGTCGTAAGTTTCTCAGAAAATGTAATTGTCATTGTCATTGTGTGTGTGATCTGATTATTCTAACAATATTCATATATATGTATTTTTTTAACGGCAAATTTGAATCACTGACGGACCACTGGAGTATCACTAAAGGAACCACCCGATTATATCCATCTCCACTAGGCATAATGCCACACCAATTCAGAGAAAACCCAATAAATATAGGAAAAACCCCGTTGTGGGAATCGAACCCAGGACCTATTGGTCCCAAAGCCTTATCACACCATCAGAATGCACTAGGCTATAGAGCCATGGACTATATATGTATTAATTTATATCATTTGAAGGAATAGTAGTTTTTTTTGTCTTTTATGACTTTTTTCTTTTTTTTTGTTTTACATGATAAACTTAAAAGAGTTTAATTTTTTTTATTTAATTTTGTTTTAAGTTTTTTTTCGGATTTGACAGTTTTAGTATGCTGTTTACGAATCATATTTGGTCCCTCAAGTTTGTTTTTAACCCTTGTGATTTTCTAATACTTGTTGATATAAATTTGATTTCGTCTATATTTTTACGTCACATGAGTCATTAGGTGTTAAAATTCGTGCTTTTGTTTGCATCGTTTTCAGTTTTTTTCGCCATTTAGTTGTTATTTAGCACATTTTTACTCTTCTACCCCGCAACGCTGGTAGCACGATTTTACGACCTTACCCTGCAACGCGAGGTCTTAAGACTATTTATTATTAGTTTCGCATGAAAACAAAAACCAATTCATTTCCACATGTGGATAATTCCAAAAAAATACCACATTCATTTTTTTCCTAGGAGATAAAGTTATAAACCCCTATATTTGGGGTTTAGACTTCTTTTTCTTTCAATTTTTTTGTTAGTAACTATTTAGAACCATGGTTGTAAAACAAGGTTTTCAAGGCCGACTACTTCCCGAGTAGTCGCTACAAGGTAGGTTGCCGAGGCGACTTTCTCCGACTCCGCCTAATTACTCGGAGTCGGTCAAACACGGTCAACCTCAGCCAAAATCGGATCTAGCAGGTCAACTCGAGCCTAGTTTGACTTAAATAATAATAAAACATAATTTCTATGCATATCATATTAAAGAATAAATATCTTTTTCACGTATTTTGTTATAAACATTATTAATTTAATGTTATTTGATATATATTTAATCTCCAAAAAGTAATTTCTTTATAATTTAACATGTCCGAGTACTCCCGTATACTCTCCGCCTACACCGAGTACTCTTAACTCCACGGTAGACCGACTAGGCAGCGTTAAGCGACTTTTGCAACAATGTTTAGAACTATGATAAGTAGTTACATCTTTAGAGGAATTTAACCTAGTTATTTAATAATTAAATAACTGATTATGTGATATGTTATAATTTTGTGAGTTTGAAATTTCGTTGTTACTTCTCTTATTTTTCCCCTTTGTATACTATTTTCTTAATTCAAAGAAAAAATAATGTTACTGGGCACTGGGTAATTAAATTAGTTTAGACCTAATATTCTAGTAAATCAATTTGATATTACTAATTATTGATTTTTTGATAAAGAAATAATATCAAGGGCCTGACTCAACTAACCTATTACCATTTTAAATTAAACTCAAATGACCAAATTAAATGCCCGATTAATTCAGATCATTTTGCTATAATAGTTTTGTTTTGTATATTGTTATTGCAATTATATTGTTGTATTATCAATATTTTTGCTACAATACTTTTGTTTTGTATAATGTTATAGCAATTATTGTTGTATCATTGATATTTTTTTGTACAAGTTTACATTTTAGTGGTCGTTCTTTTAGTTGCATATAGGGCCCCGAATTCTAAAAAACGACGCTGAAATTCAAGGATATAAAGTTTAGGTGTTGTTTGTTTTTTAAGAAAAGCTCTTCTGGGCACTTATGTCTACGTTGCGCAGACGCCCGCAGACCTTTGGGTCCTGCAGCTTGTTTGTTTTCTTGAAGAGCTTCTCACCAAAAACCTCTTCCCCACGCAGACCTGTCCATAAGTCTTCTAACCTCTTCTCTCCTCTTCTCTCTGCCATTCAAAACACAGACCACCACCTCCTCTTCTTTCCTCTTCTCTCTGCATCACCTCCACCACCACATCTCCGCCACCACTTGTCGACCACCGCCATATCTTCATCGCAGACCTGAGCCCTCTCCAAATCATCATCTTCATCTGCAAACAAAATCGAAACCCACCAATCAACCATCATCTTCATCTGCAAACAAAACCTCCAAATCGAAACCCACCAACCATCATCTTCATCTGCAAACAAAACCCCCAAATCCACCATCATCTTCATCGCAGACTTGAGCCATCTTCACGGTGGTGGTGGTGTTGGTGGGTTTCTAGTGACGGTGGTGGCAGTGGGTGTTCGGTGGAAGAAGTGGAAGTGAGATGGTGGTGGTGAGTGTTAGGTGGTGGTGGTGGTTGCGACGGGGTGGGTGGTTTACAGCTCGCGGCGGGGGTAGATGTGTGGTGGTGGTGGTTGCGACGGTATTGACGGTGGTTGTGGTGGTGGCAGATGGACGGTAGTAGATGAGGTGGTGGAGGATGGTTGTGGTGGTGGTGGTAGATGAAGGTAGAGGGAGAGAGAAAGAGAAGTGTTCTCTGTTGTGTGTGTTACGAGAAGAGAAGAGGTTTTTGTAGAAGTAAAATAAAACAAACACTCTTCTCCTTGCAGTCTGCAGAGGTTTGGCCTACCTCTTCTGCTACAGATGTATGCAGATGTGGTCCGCAGACTGCAGACGTTTTACCTCTGAAAAAACAAATAGCACTTTAGTCATCCTCTCAATTTTCTTTGTTAATGCCATCTGACTAGACCAAATAGCGAATAAATAGAAGTTAAATGCATAACGCATACAAGTATTTCTATTTAGCAACAATATGTTAATTACCTTGACAACATTTCCCAATATAGCATGAAGATAAGAAATTGAGATGGGTACTTCATCTCTTCGGATCTCCAAAAGTACCTTTGACAATTTATTTAAAAAAAAATACTAATGTTAAAACTTTTTTTTCTAATATTGGTTAATTGTGTTATATTTGATTATACTTAAGTCGAAAGAGGGTAACAATGATATACTCCGTTTCAGCGTATTTTGCTAATATATTGGTTTTTATCTTATTATATATTCAGTAGCAATGCTAAACCATTTTAGTCTATCTAATGCATCTTCTCTAATTTTTTAATCTTCTAATTTATAATAAATCTTCTAATTTATAATATAATACTTCAAATAGTGTCACATGACATTCTTTTCTTTAATTTTATAAATCTTATTTTTATTTATTTAATATATTTCTTTTAATATTAATAACTAATATATAGATATCACTGATTTTTATTCTTATCTTTATCTAAAATCAATAAATAATTTTCATTCTAACACAAAAGTTTTATTCTTTTACAATTTAGACCCTTTGTGAATTTTTTTACTTTTAAGCCAAAACTTTTCATCCTTTCAAATTTAACCCCAACTCTTTTTGATATTCAATTTTGGTCCACCATACTTTTCATCTTTCCCAAGTTTTTCGTTTTGTTCTAAATTTTGTGAGTTAACGCACCGCAACGTGCGTGTGAGGTTCAACATTTTTTCGTATAGTTTTCTCGTTTACTGGCCTGTCACAACACATCTATTTTTCTCCGTTTGACAAGTTCGTCGCAATGCGCGGGTCCTGGATTGACTTAGTTATTTTATTCTATATTTTACGTTTTGGTGTAATTTCTCTGCAACGAGCATGCGTAATTCAAAGATTTTACATCTGCTTTTCGCTCAATATTATTTTTTCTATTTTTATTTATTTTGTTTTAAGTGCTTTTTCCAGTGTTGGTGGTCGTTTGCAGAGGTATATCATTGGTACTACTTGACACAGTTTTACGACAACCAGTGCAACGCAGAGACTTAATACTAGTCTAATTCTAATAAAAGACTCCAACTAATAACACATGACATTCTTTCATTTAATTTAATTTACTTAATCCAACCCGGCATTCTTTTATTTAATTTGATTTATTCATATATTAATGTAAATGAGACTAGTATGGAACGAAAGGAAATCTGAATTGTATTATATAAAAGTGTGTATTTACAAATGAAAAGAACCCCTCTATTTATAGAGGAAGGAGAGACCAACAAGTAAATACTAGTTATATATATGGACACCTATAATTGCATGCAAAGACATCTATAATTGTAGTTAGGGACCTCTAGTTAACAACTAGGTCCTTAAACTATTTACAACTAACACTCCTCCTCAAGTTGGAGCATAGATGTTAATCATGCCCAACTTGTTACATATGAAGTCTGTCTGTGTCTTGCAGAGTGGTTTGTAAAGATATCTGGTAGTTGGAATTCCGTTTTCACATGAATTGGCTGAAGATGGAGGATCCTTTTGAGTGCCGACTATCTGATCTCTGATTAGGTGACAGTCAACCTCAATATGTTTAGTTCTCTCATGGAATACTTGATTTTTGGCTATATGTATAGCGGATTGATTATCACAGTATAATCGCATCAAGTTTTCAGAGATAACCCTGAGTTCTCTGAGAAGACAACGAACCCATATCATCTCTGATGTAACATCTGCCATAGCTCTGTACTCTGATTTGGCACTTGATCTGGATACAGTATGTTGCTTCTTACTCTTCCACGAAACAAGGTTTCCTCCAACAAAAACACAATAACCGGTGGTGGATCGACGAGAAATGGGACAACCTGCCCAGCCTGCATCTGAGAATCCAGATATACGTCCATCTCCATCTTTTGTAAAAGCACCTACACGGCAATGACCCTGATCAGAATACAAGATCCCTAGACCTGGTGTTGTCTTGAGATATCATAAAACACAAAGAGCAGCATCCAAGTGTCTAGTGTATGGAGTAGCCATGAATTGACTTAGGACACTAACGAAAAATGATATATCTGGCCGTGTAATTGTTAAACCAATCGTCTATATCGTTCGGGATCCTTTAGTGGACTCCCATCCTTTGGAAGGAGCTTCCTTGTAGGAAGCATAGGACTATCAACCGGTTTTCAACCCAATAAGCCACACTCAGTTAGCATATCAAGGACATACTTCTGTTGAGAAAGGAGTATTCCTTATGGGGAACAAGATACTTCTATGCCAAGGAAGTACAGAAATCGACCTAAGTCGCTAATATGAAACTAAGACTGAAGGAACTGTTTGAGCTTGGTAATCCCATCTTCATCATCCCCTGTAATTATGATATCATCCACATAAACAACTAAAATAATCCTTCGGCCCTGATGATATCTAAAGAATACAGAGTGATCATATGCACTACGAACCATCCCAAACTCTCCCATAACAACAAATAAACGGCCAAACCATGCCCTTGGAAACTGTTTGAGACCATATAGGAAATGGCGTAGTCTGCATACTTTTGAGGCCTCCTCCTCAACAATAAACCCAGGTGGCTGCTCCATATAAACCTCCTCCTCAAGAACACCATTGAGAAAGGTGTTCTTGACATCAAGCTGGTGGAGCGGCTAACGATGAATGGCAGCAAGAGCAATATAAATATGCACAGAGGGCATCTTGGCAACCGGGGAGAAAGTCTCGTCATAATCAATACCATAAGCTTGAGAGTAACCTTTAGCTACCAAGCGAGCTTTCAGACGATGTAGCTAACCATCAGGGTTAAGTTTAACTGTGAAAACCCAACGACAACCAACGACATGTTTACCAGGAGGAAGCAGTTCAAGATCCCAAGTCTGATTGGCCCGCAAGGCCCCAATCTCGTCTTCCATGGCTTGACACCATCCTGAGTGAGCTAGAGCTGTCATCACATTCTTGGGAATTGGGTAGGAATCCAGGGAAGTGGTAAAGGCATGAGACTCGGTAGAGAGGTGAGCGTAGACAACGTAATCCTGAATGGGATAACGAGTGGAGCGTCTAGGCTCCCTACAGAAGGCAATAGGGATATCGGGGTATGGTGCACCTGGAGGGTCATAAGCAGGGGTACCTGAGGTAGTATGGGTTGTATCTGGTAAGGATGTATCAGGTTCAGTAATGGCAGGAGTCGAGGACATATCTGAGGCATGAGTAGGCTGGGGATTAAGGGTTGCTGAGGTCTGATCCTTACCTCACCGAGAATATGTGAAGAGTAATGGCAGAGGATCTGTTGGAAGGCCCGAAAATGTAGAAGTTGGAACCGTGGTGTATGAGACCGGAGGGGTAGAGGGAACAAATGACACAGGAAGGGTAGGGATTATTTGAGACTCGGGTATTTCAAAATCAAGGAACAGGTCAGAAACTGGAATGGAAGATTCTGGAAAGAAAGGACGCAACGAATCAAAAGTGACGTTAGCACTAGTAAAGTATCGACGAAGGGAAGGACTATAACACCGATAACCTTTCTGGACACGCCAGTAACCAACAAAGACCCAACGCATGGCTCGAGGGTCGATTTTAGGGACTCCGGGACGATGATCTGGACATAAGCTACACATCCAAAAATTTGGGGCTCAAGAGGAAACGGAGTTCCTCTAGGAAATAAAACAGAGAACGGGGTCTGACCATGAAGAACAGACGATGGCATACGATTAATCAGATAAGCCGCAGTAAGAACAGCATCACCCAAAAAGTGACGAGGGACATGAGAATGAATCATGAGTGTGCGAGTAACATCCAACAGATGGCGGTTCTTGCGTTCAGCAACACCATTCTGTTGAGATTTATATGCGCAAGAAGTCTCGTGAATAATACCCTGTGATTTGAGATACGTAGAGAAATCGGGGGACATATATTCTTTAGCATTATCGGTGCGTAAGGTTTGGATGGATGTTTTGAACTAGGTCTTGACATATGCATGGAATTCACGAAAGATTGAGTTGATTACACTACGGGATTTCAATAAGTAAACCCATGTAGCACGAGAGTAATCATCAATGAAAGTAACAAATTATTGAAAACCCGTTTTAACTGGACATGGACCCCATATATCTGAGTGGACAAGTTCAAATATGGAAGTGGTTCGGATTGACACTTTAGGGGGATAAGGACGTCGAGTATGTTTACCGAGCTGACATGACTCACAATGGAAGTTATCGGGAATAGAGATGTCAGGTCACATTTGCCGTAGGACGGCTGCTGAGGGATGGCCTAGCCAACAATGAGTTTCAAAGATACTAGACTCACAGATGTTTGCTTTGGAATACGATAATGAGGACATTCGATAGAGGCCTCCTGACTCGAGGCCGGTACCAATTACACGGTTAGTACCTAGTTCATTAAAGGTACAATGAGTAGGATAAAAGGTAACTGAACAATTATTTCGTTTAGTAATCTGACTGACAGATAACAGGCAGGCAGGGAAGTTAGGAACAAGAAGAACAGAAGATAGGTTTAGGCTATCTGGGTTCTGAATGGATCTGATGCCGTGTACGGGGCACGAGGAACCATTTGCAAGTTTAACCGGTGGTTAAGAGGTATTATGAAGGCTGATGAGAATTCCTTGATTCGCAGTCATGTGATGAGTAGCTCCAGAATCAATAATCCAGGATAAGTCAAAGCCAGAAAACGTACCTGGTTGTACCGAGTTGGTTTGAGGACCCGATGACCAAAAAGCAAGGAACCGTTGAAGCAAATCATACTCCTCCTTGGTGCATGTAATTGTGTTATTTCGTTTGTCTCCCATTTTAAAAGATGTTCAAGCAGAAAAGCTGAGTTGAAACCCGAACACACGAACCGAGGTAGAAAACCAAAGTTGCTCAGATCGAAAACCGACTGTACGGAAATGATCGGAAACAGATTCCGATGAGGCTGGAAAAAGGGCGGCACCCGAAGTAGCGTCACGCGTGGCGCGTGTGTGGTGGTGGCGGAGGTAGTGGCGGCGCGTGCGGTGACGGATTTGTAGATCGGGGGATGACGAGTTCAATGGTGGTGGCGGTGTAGTGTAACGCGCCGGAAAAATGGTCGGATCTGAAAAAAGGAGGTGACGGGTTGTGATGGTTATGGGTGTTTGAGTAGACTTGAAATGGGTTGAAGTGGTGTGTGTGTTTGAGCAGATCTGGAGCGAGTTTTAGGAGCAGGAAGGTAATATTGAACTGGTGGTGACCGGAAATTTTGCTGGAAATGGTCACCTGAAAGACACTCGTGAGCTAAGAAATCTTTAGCTCTGATACTATGTAAATGAGATTGGTATGGAAAGAAAGGAAATCTGAATTGTATTATATAAAAGTGTGCATTTACAAATGAAAAGAACCATTCTATTTATAGGGGAAGGAGAGACCAACAAGTAAATACTAATTATATATAGGTACACCTATAATTGCATATAAGGACACTTATAATTGTAGTTAGGGACCTCTAGTTAACAACTAGATCCTTGAACTATTTACAATTAATATTTTTATAGATTAACTTAATGTCATAATAGATTAAATCTACAGCTGATATTATAAATTTATATAACATATAAATAAATATACATAATTGATATACATTATTCGAGTTTAAATGCGAGTGAAATTTATTAACCTTTATTGCTAAAAATTATACATCCCTTCTCTTTCATTCCTTATTTCTTTTGACTAAAATATTTAAGTTATAAATTGATAAATAATTAAATGAGTATTCAAATTAATTTTTTTATAATCAGTAATTTATGAATTAATTGATAGTGTAATTTAAGATCAATAATAATTAAGTAATTTTTTATTATTATAGAGGATATTTATATAGCATCTTGAGTTTACATTTGATTGATGAGATAAACTAATGTGGCAAGTTTGATTTGATTTAGTTATTAACAATTACAAATATATAATTTAAGGTAATAACTATTGAAATCCCTATGTAATTCGGTTGAAATTCAATTTCGATCGATATCGGTTTGGTTCGTTGCGGTAACGACACTCTGTATAACAACCAAAAAGAAAAAAAACCAAAGAATAAAGTCGATAAACTTCAGAGCATAAAATATTTATGGTCATTTAAGAAATGTTTAAACTTTAATATTCTTGTCATAAAAAGAAAAAAACATGATATCAAACTTAATAATGTTAATGGAATTTATGCTTATGCAGATCTTTAAGATTTAGCACTGCTAGCATATTATTCATGTTAGCGTTTCATTTCAAATTATTTATAATGTGTGATTTTAAGAAATTTTTGTTACGTAAAATATTTTATTTATTTAATCCGTATAATACGTAATATTTTCCTCAAATTTCAACAAAAGAAACTTCAGAAAAAAGAAAACCTTTTGAATTCTATCTGCTGGTATAAATCTAAATGGAACATGTCGATTTTTCAACGGGTGCATGTGATTAAACATCAATGCTTTCTGGTAGTCTGTGGCACTTTGATTGCCTCGGGTGAAATGATAAACATCGTCAATGTATACGCGCCGAATGTTGCGGTTTGGCGTAGGTCACTTTGGGCAGAACTCATGCACCTGAAAGAAAATCTAGAGGGTATGTGGGTGATGTTTGGTGACATTAATGATGTCTGTGGTCCGGAGGAGAAAATGAACTCGGAATTTAACCCGACTAATGCCGGATTTTTCAACGAGTTTATTAGGGTGGCAGACTTGCAAGAATACAATATGGGTGGTCATAAGTTTACGTATATATCAGACAGTGGTGAGAAGTTGAGCAAATTGGATAGGGTGCTCGTATGCAGGAGGTTTATGGACAAGTGGCCTAACGCCTCAGTCACGGCCTTGTCGAGGTATGTGTCGGACCACTGTCCGATTGTTATGTCTATTGTGGCAACAGACTTTGGTCACGTTCCATTTAGATTTTTCAATACATGGCTAGAGCTCCCTGGGTTTATGGACTATGTGGCCGAGCTATGTTTGGCCTTTTATTTTAATGGACCGGCCGATCTAGCAATTGCAACTAAGTTGAAGTTTCTGAAAAAAAGGATGAAGTTATGGGTGGCTGAGGAGAAACGAAAATTGGAGGGGAGGTATGGGGAAAAACGGGCAGAGGTGGAGCGACTGGAGTTGGTTGCTGAATCAAGAAGCTTACTGCCACACTAGCTGGAGAACAGGAATGAGTGTAGAAACTTTGTTTTGGAGTTTGTTAGAAATAAGATTTTGGAGGCACAACAAAAAGCTAGGATTAGATGTGCTTTAGGGGCGATGAAAATTCTGGATTTTTCATGGCATTATGAGCGCCAATACAGCAAACAACATTATTAATGGGCTTATAGTGGACGGAGTTTGGGTGACGAATCCTACGGTTATCAAAGATAAGGCTTACGCCTTTTTCGAGGAGAAGTTCTAGAAGCCGATGGAGGTTAGGCCGCCTTTTTTATGCCCAAATATTGCTAGTTTAAGTAACGAAGAGGCTGAATTTTTGGTACAACCATTCGCTCTATCGGAAATTAAAGAGGCAGTGTGGTCGTGTGATGGGGATTGGGCACCAGGCCCTGATGGGTTCAACTTCAAGTTCTTGAAAAGATGCTGGAATGGGGTTCAGAATGACTTTGTAGCACTGTTCGAGGATTTCTTTCATCGGGCAGTCTTGGGTCCGGGGTGTGCCTCATCTTTTATAGCATTAATTCCGAAATTGAGTGACCCTTCAGGATTTCGGGATTATCGCCCTATCAGTTGTAACAAGTCTCCATAAACCCACTAAAACAGACCGTAGTCGACGAACCAGACACGCACCATGAGACCCGACGCGAAAAAACGAAGAAATTCCACCAGGGCGTCCCAGGCGATACGCGCCAGGATCCCTGGCATCTCCCGGGACGCGCGGGAGACGTCCAGGTGACGTGTCACCGTTTCGCGTCATGTGGTAACCTTAGCTCGTTACGAGGCTGACCTAGCCCTAGCTAGGTGTCCCAGGCGCCAGACGAGAGAGGTACAGGAATCCTGCTTGACGCGCTGGAGAAGTCAAATTCGGGTATAAAAGGCCAGGCCTGGGACTGGAAAATTTGCACCTGTTCGATCGAAATTCTCCGATCAGAACTCTCTCGTACCTCCGTTCTCTTAAACAACACCCCCCTAAACCCTTAAACCTACGAAGCACTGCCCGCTGTAAGTATCTTAACCCCTGATCACTAATTCACTATCCTACCCGATTTAGGACCAATGCATGTCAAGGCTCTGCCCGACTACGTTCGTTGGAGTCCTATCTCGTGTTGTATGGACACCCTACCCGATCAATCAATCGCCAACGCATGTCCAGGCTCTCCTAACTAAGCTCGTTGGAGTTTTGTCGCGTGTTGTATGGTTAAAGTGACTTGGGTTAATTTACTAACACATGTGCATTTTATGTTTTAATAGAAATTCCAGGAAGTAATCAAGAATTGTCACCAGGAACTCCGTAGGAATATCTAAGTATTCAAGGCGAGTACATTCTTTTTTTGTAAATCTTTTTGTGAGTCAAAATGTGTTACCAAAACCTCAAATGTTTTAATTATGCTTAACAGTAATTGAGTATATGTATTCTACAATTACTGTCGGTATGTTGAGGTTTTGTATACATTACTAGTCCACAGTCACGGGAATGTGACAGGAACCGTTACTGTTGGGTGACAGGGCCCAAAGTACTATGACCACAAGTCAGGAGTGACAGTACTGAATGAGTAATTGTGTAGATAGAAACATTGTAAATGCGGATGCTCTCAAAAACTATAAAGTATAAATACTTGTTTTGATTAAACTAGAATGCATTCACCAGTATTTCTTGCTGATAAAATGTTTTTAAAACGTGTTTCAGGTAACTTAATATGAAGCTAATAGAAGCCAGCTGGAGAGCACTGAAGGCTTAGAAAAGTGGCTATGAAAGTTACATAAATAAAAAGGAGTTTATGTTTTTCATAAATTAGGGTTTACCCCTACGAATGTATTGTAACTGGAACATGGGTTTTATCCTATTTGTTTAACATAAAAGTATGGTGTTTTTTTTAACTCTGCTAATATTTCCAACTACGATCCTAATGTTTTAATTCCGCAGCCAATTTAATAAACACCGGTACCACCAACTCTGTGTCTCGCGGCTCCCACTCCCCGGGTAGGGGTCGGGGGTTGCGACAGAAGGTGGTATTAGAGCCACTGATTTAAGCCATTTAGGTGTTCTTTTGAAATACCTAAATTTTAAACAAATGTGTTAGAAAATATCCGCGAATTTACCCTGTATAAATATATATACTATTATTTGGTGTTATTTTAATAACTTCTTTAGTTTATAGTATGAGTGATCAGGGTACTTCTGACGCTTATCGTCATCTACCTCATTCTCTCATGGATGAATGAACATCCCAGCCAATCACCGACTACACCGCCGATTCCGAAGATATCTTTGTTTTCAAAGCCAAATCCGCAGAACCTTTTCCCCCTAAAAAGAGAGGTTGGTTTAGTGGAGCCAAAGAAGAGCAGAGGAAAAGAATGAGACAAGCGCAACAGCAAGCCATAGCAGTTAGAACTGAGAGAAACACCCGAAACCCAGAAGTTAGACCCTTATGGGAAGAAGAGTTGGATAGACAATTTGCTAATTTTCACATGTTTGGAAATGTAGGAGGAGAACTAATTTCAACTAACCAGCAAATCCAGAACCGCCGTTACTTCCCTTATTTCCTAACCAACCCATGAACCTAGAACAGAACTAGGGAAACCAATTTCCAATTTCAGCCTTTGACCCCAATGAGATACCTAGATTCCCAGCACCAAACCTTTAGATCAGTGGTGGGATAACAACTGGGCAATTCAGAACCTACTAGAAAACCCATTTCCCTATGAAGAACCAGTTCCACCTTACCTTGAACCAGTGCCAGACCCAATACTACCCAGGGAACATGTGGAAGAACTTCGCCAGCTTGGAGATGAACTGGTGGAGGAAGGAAACCGAATTCGCCAAATCGGAGAGAAGCTCGTCTGGAAGTATGACGAGCGGGAAATGCAGTTTTAAAGGAAACCGTAGCCTAATATATATACATATATATATATGTGTGTGTGTGTGTGTGTATTTTGTTATAAAAAAACCCAAAAACAATAACTAAAATAGATAATAATATATATCACCTATATATATATATATATATATATATCGATGCATAGTTACTAATGTTTGAATTCCAGTTATGTTTGTAACAGATGCATATATATGAAAAGAGTAAAGGTCGCAATGCTAGACGATTTCACTGTGTTGATGTGATTATCATTCAATTTATTCTGTGATATTAATACTTGATAAATGTTTACAATTCAGATGTCAGATAAAGTAAATCAAGAAATTCAGAATAACGATAATAACAAGAATCAAATGAATAAAAGTGCTATCGAACACATAGTAGCCCAAGGAATCATAGATGCTATGCCCTATATTATCGATACTATTAAAAAGGCAGAAAATAATGATTACATAAATCAGAATAAACGTGTACCCCCTGAATCAAATCACAGCGTGAATGGAAATCACGAACTGTTAATCCAAGCTCCAATTCCAAAAAGAAGAAGAACCATCTCATATGATTATTCTTATAAAGAATTATTATCATGCAAACCGATAGAACTCTCAGGCAATGAAGGAGCTATTTCAGCCTTGCGTCGGATAGAAAAGACAGAAGCAGTCGTCAAGATAAGTAAATGTGCAAATGAAGATAAAGTCATGTATGCTTCTAATCTTTTTAAAGATGCAGCTTTAGAGTGGTGGAACACCATTCTTCAGTCCAGAGGGAGTGGCAGGGTTTACAGTATGGAATGGAACAATTTTAAGGAAATGGTTGAAAGGAAATTCTGCCCTCCTAATGAAAAGGAACAGATTGCTAATAAATTCCTAAATCATAGAATGATCGGGGTAGATTGCAGAGAATATACTACCACATTCTCTGAATATGCAAGGATTGTACCAACCCTAGCTTCACCTGAACTAGAATTGATCTCCCGTTACATCTGGGGTTTAATTAGTGAAATCAGACATGTAGTCAAGGCAGCTAGACCACAAACCATAGAAGAAGCAATGGAATTGGCAAATACCTTGACAGATGATTTGGTACGTACGCAAGAAGAAAACCATAAAAGGAACCTAGCTCAAAAGATCACTCAGGAGCTACGTTATGGAAATTCCAACCGTGGGAAAGGGGAAAGTTCTTCTTCACCCCCGTGTAAGTACTGCAAACGGAAACATTCAGGGAAATGCTCTACATTTCTGCAAATTCCCAGGGCATAAGGAAGAAGACTGCAGAAAGAAAGTTAGTAATAGGCTATGCTACAATTGCGGAGAAGCCGGTCATATTAAAACTAACTGTCCGAAACTAGCTCTAGCGGCAAACAATAAAGCAAAGACAACCGAAGGACCCAAGAAGACTGCCAGAGCATTCGTGTTGACAGCTGAAGAAGCAAAGATGATTCCGGACGTGATTGCCGGTACGTTTTTAGTTAATGATGTTTATGCCAAAGTATTATTTGACTCTGGTGCAAACCAAAGTTTCATCAATACTTCCTTCTGCAATTTTCTTAATCAACCATTAACTAAACTTCATCAAAACTGTCTGGTGGAGACGGCAAATAGGTCTTCTATTCAAATAAGCGAAATCCTGCAGAAGCAAAGATAGGAATTTTAAATCATAATTTTTCTGCTAACCTTTTTCCCATGGATCTAGCCGGATTTGATGTTGTGTTAGGAATGGATTGGTTGGTAGCCAATCTAGCACGAATAATATATGATCAAAAGTCTGTGGAAGTAAATGTGTCATATGGCGAAAGGATCACAATTAAAGGAGATAAGTCGACACACTACCCGATCTATCTAGAATCGCCAACGCATGTCCAGGCTCTGCCTGACTAAGCTCGTTGGAGTTCTGTCGCGTGTTGTATGGTTAAAGTGACTTGGGTTAATTTACTAACACATGTGCATTGTATGTTTTAATAGAAATTCCAGGAAGTTATCAAGAATTGTCACCAGGAACTCCGCAGGAATACCTAAGTATTCAAGGCGAGTACATTCTCTTTTTTTAAATCTTTTTGTGAGTCAAAATGTGTTACCAAAACCTCAAATGTTTTAATTATGCGTAACAGTAATTGAGTATATGTATTCTACAATTACTGCCGGTATGTTGGGGTTTTGTATACATTACTAGTCCACAGTCATGGGAATGTGACAGGAACCGTTATTGTTAGGTGACAGGGCCCAAAGTAATATGACCCACAAGTCAGGAGTGACAGTACTGAATGAGTAATTGTGTAGATATAAACATTGTAAATGCGGATGCTCTCAAAAACTATAAAATATAAATACTTGTTTTGATTAAACTGGAATGCATTCGCAAGTATTTCGTGCTGATAAAATGTTTTTAAAACGCATTTCAGGTAACTTAATGTGAAGCTAATAGAAGCCAGCAGGAGAGCACTGAAGGCTTAGAAAAGTATCTATGAAAGTTACCTAAATAAAAAAGGAGTTTATGTTTTTCATAAATTAGGGTTTACCCCTACGAATGTATTGTAACTGGAACATGGGTTTTATTCCCATTTGTTTAATATAAAAGTTTGGTGTTTTTTTTTGAAACTCTGATAATATTTCCCAACTATGATCCTGATGTTTTAATTCTGCTGCCAATTTAATAAACACCGGTACCACCAACTCTGTGTCTCGCGGCTCCCGGGGTAGGGGTCGGGGGTTGCGACATCAGTCTAGTGGGGTGTGTAAATAAAGTCATATCCAAGGTCTTAATATCTAGGCTGAAAAGAGTGATTGGGAAGTTGGTTTCGCCAGAGCAATCAGCATTCCTAGCTGGGAGATGCATAACGGATGGGCCTCTTATGCTTAATGAATTGTACAGTTGGATGAAGAAGACGAAACGGTGTGGTATGTTCTTTAAAGTAGATATAGATAAAGCGTTTGATTCCTTGAGTTGGAGTTTTCTGGACCGAGTCTTGGAACAAATGAATTTCCCGTGTCAATGGAGGAAATGGATAATGGCCGTAGTGACTTCGGCTCGGGCTTCGGTTCTTATAAATGGGTCTCCTACACACGAATTTATGTGCCACCGGGGTCTTAGACAAGGAGATCCTTTATCTCCGTTTTTGTTTGTGATAGCAATGGAGGCCCTATCCGGATTCATGAGGTGGGCATGTTCGGTTGGCCTTTATCATGGTTTGGGATGTGGGAATAATGGGCCGGTTCTTTCTCACCTAATGTATGCAGATGACGTTATATTCCTTGGTGAATGGTCGGTAGCTAATGCAAAGAACTTGAAGAGATTACTTAGGTGCTTTTACTTGGTTTCGGGCTTACGCATAAATTTGTCAAAGTGTAGCGTTTTTGGCGTTGGTGTGGAGAGCCATGAGGTCCAATCTATGGCGGATGTTATGAATTGTAAGGCGGGGAGGTTTCCATTTAGCCATTTGGGGTTGAAGGTGGGAGCCAACATGAATCTTTGTAAATTTTAGGAGCCGGTACTAGATACCTTCCAAAGTCGGTTGTCAATTTGGAAGGCGAAACAACTTTCTTTTGGTGGACGGGTAATACTTGTCAATTGGGTTGCATGGCAAAAGGTGTCCATATCTGGGCCGTGGAAGCAGATCTCTAGCTCAGTTCAGGAAGTTAAAAGAGCTGGGGTGGACGTTTTCAAGTGCGATATTGGGGATAGTGGGTCGTGGGTCGGATGTCTTTTTTTGGCTCGACTGCTGGGTCTTACAGCAGCCTTTAGCGACATGTTTTCCTGCACTGTTTGCCTTGGAGAAAAATAAATATGCAACAGTTAAGGACCGGGTCGTGAGGACGGTGTAGGATGGAGATGGGATTGGAAAAGGAGCGTGGCGGAGGGTGGGGAAGGGGCTGAGCTGGCGCAACTTATTAGCTTAGTGTCAGTCCCTGTGCTGTCCAATTCAAAAGATACATGGGTGTGGGCTTTGGAAGGGACGAGTGGAGTTACTGTTGCAAGTATAAAGAAGGTTTTGCAGGATACCAGGTATGTGCAGCCTACGTATGTCTTGAAACGGAACAATTGGATCCCTAGGAAAGTGGAGGTTCTAGCTTGGAGAGCCGAGTTGGATAGGCTCCCAACTAGGTGTGCGTTGGTTCGGAGGAATATAAATTTGGACTCTAATTTGTATCCGCTATGCGGGGATTATCCAGAGACGGCGGAGCATCTTTTAGTCTATTGCGGCTTCGCGCAGGTGATTTGGAATGTAGTGGCGCAATGGTGCAACCTCGGAGCCGTGTTTGCCTTGAGTCTCAGAGATATTCTGGATTTGCACACCTATGTGAACGGGTCAGTGAAGTTTAAAAAGGCCCTTCATGCGGTATGTCTCACTACACTTTTGTTGCTGTTTCTATGGGAACTTTTGTTTTCCAACAAAATCAAACAAGCAAAAGAATTGTTCACAGCCCGCGAGCCAATAGAAAAATTGTTTATCTTTGTTGGTTTCACCAATCTATATTAAGGATTGTTGGTATGGCTTCTTCCCACACCCTACTCTATTTTCTTACAACACCCTTATCTATTTTCATTGACTAGCAAACCCAATAAGATTTATTTTTGAGATATTTGATTGCTTCTCTTTCTTTGTTAAAATTCTCATCACTTATCACAAAACACAGTGCGCATAGTAGGCATGCGTCACTTAGGCTTCTTGGAGTGCTTCTTGGAGAAGAAGGGGAGGGGGAGTGGAAATCATATATGTTATTAGTTTAGTGTTACGACGAAACTACTCCTACAATCTTGTTAGTTTTTGACTAGGTTTGTTTTGATACCCAACATTTATTATAAATCTGCAAAACAACGTTAATACCCGATGTTATTTTGATAATAACCGATGTTATTTTGATAATAACACAAAGACTAACGGTGTAATTAACTTTAAAAATTTTAAAAACTACAAAAGTTATATATATTACGTACTGAGATGTTCTTTAAAGTTTTGCAACGTAATTATCAACCAATTTTTAGTTTATTCTTGCGAGCGAGTTATACATTTTTATATAATAATCAGCGTCAAATTTTTTATAACTTTTTATAAAACTTTTACTACAAGATTAGCAACAAATAGAATTAGCGACGAAAAGATGTTGCAAATCCATTGCAAAACATTATTTTTTTAATTTATTTATATGTTTTTTTGACATCGTTTGACAATTAAAGACGGAAAGATCACCTTAAAATCTGTTGCATCCCGTCACTAATGCATCAATTAGAGAAGTTTTAATTCAGTAATTTGTGTAGTAGTGATATATCTATATATTACACGGTAGTTTACTAACAAGAAGTCTCCTTATATATTTACCAAGTTTTAATATGACAATTCTTTTGGGTTATCAATAATATGGGTTCTTTTTTTTTTCTAATAACAAAAACTAACAAATACATCTATTAAATTTATATCTTTTGGGTAATTAAACAATATGTTTTTTTTCTTACTTGCCAAGTCATTACTTAAGGGATTATGCTTATACATCCTAGTCTTACATTTGTTTCTTTAATATAATTAGCTTTTTATAATATAAATAAGAGTTAAATGTTTGGTTGGTTCCTGTGGTTTGCAAATATTGTAAACTCGGTCACAGTGGTTCACTAATTACACACTTGGTCCCGGTGGTTGTAATTTTTGCACTCGGATAGTCCTTATCACTAACATGTGTTAAATTTCTCAGTTAAGTGTGTGCGAAATGACTAGATTGCCCTTGACCAATTAAAAAAAAGTAAAAGAAATATAAAGATAGATGGGGCCCACCATCATCTTCCTCATCCTTCATATCTCTCTCTCTCTTAAAAACATTAACAAATCAACAAAATTCTGATCTCACACCACAAATTACATCAATATCCACCATAATTTCATGAGATTCAGTAGCAAATAACAATAAGACAAATATAAAAAATCAAACACCAAAAACAAAAACATTTATAAACATCCGACATGGAAGATGAAGTTTTTATTTAGATTAGTTTTTATACGAATAGAATAATTACTAAAATATCACCGTGCTTTTCACGCCAAACATGATTTAGAAAAACGTTCTATTATCCTTTTGTCATAAATTGCGTCATTGCCCCTAAGATCACTTACTTATTACGTTTGTTTTGTAATGACGATGTATTTTCTATTATCGTATTGTGTTTTATTATGAACCGACCCAAATATTTTGATGTCAGCTCGTTAGAAATCCGACCCCCCAATCGAAATCATGTAATCTATTGGGTTGTTTGAAATCAATCATGTAACAGATTGAAGTTTTTTTCGTTTTCGGGCTAGATTCTGACATCAACGGTTCTCTTAACTAATATGTTCAGGGCCAGCCCAATGGGCTTAGCACCGTAGGCACTCCACTTTTTTAACTTTTTTTTTATATGCTACCTTTGTATATTCTGACATCATGTTAATTGTTACTGTTTGTTAATAGATTTCTGATTGCTTATTGTTTGTTAATTGATTTCTGAATGTTTTATTGTTTGTTAATCGATTGCTATAAAAGTATAAATTATAGCTATTGTTAATCATAAACTCTCATTGAAATTATGCTGTTAATACTTCTATTGAACTTGTATGAGAACTGAGACAAAATTCAATATATTGTAACAAGAAAAACAAAGGTCAAAAGTGGAAATTTTTGGTTCAAAATATATAAATTGTTGAGATTTTCGACCGGGGGTCGGAAGTCACCGGACCTAAAATTATACCTTAAAAATAATTAAATGATCTCAATTTAACGATGCTGGGATCAAAGGTTTTTAGGATTTGTCATCCTCGACTTTCTAATCTCACGCTTACACCCAGGAGAATAACTGGACGTGTTGTCCATGTGGTTACACCTCAACTAAAACATCTAACTATTTCAGAACAGATGGGCGGAATTCAAATTTCTGCACCCGAGCTTGTTTTCTTGCGCTTTGAAGGTCCTTGTCCTCCCATGTTCACAACAGGCGATTTCCCTTCTTTGGAAAAAGCACATCTTTCTATGCACACTCCAAAGGTCGGAAGTCACCGGACCTAAAATTATACCTTAAAAATAATTAAATGATCTCAATTTAACGATGCTGGGATCAAAGGTTTTTAGGATTTGTCATCCTCGACTTTCTAATCTCACGCTTACACCCAGGAGAATAACTGGACGTGTTGTCCATGTGGTTACACCTCAACTAAAACATCTAACTATTTCAGAACAGATGGGCGGAATTCAAATTTCTGCACCCGAGCTTGTTTTCTTGCGCTTTGAAGGTCCTTGTCCTCCCATGTTCACAACAGGCGATTTCCCTTCTTTGGAAAAAGCACATCTTTCTATGCACACTCCAAACAGCTCATATGCTACTACGATTATTAGTCTACTTGAAAAGTTTCACAATGTCAAACTTCTTTCACTCAGCATGGATATCATTGAGGTATTTCTTACAAAGATTTTCTATTCAGTAAACATAGAAAGTAAAATTGAACTCATCCGTGGAACTAGTAAGTACAAGTCCTTTCTTTTAGTAAGGTGGGCATTGACACATGGGTAAAGTTGTTGGCATTCAAGTGTACGTTATATTTAGATTCTGTTTCTCGTATAGTTTTGTTGAATAGAATTTTCTACAGCTTCTGAACTCATCCGTGGAACTAATCTCACGCCAGCCTTCCTCACTTGCTAACTTAAAGAGTTTGAAGATTCTTCCGTTTTGGGTCTGGAAAGACAAGAAAGGTATTATGTCCGCTCAAGTGAAAAACTATCTGCTAAATACTTCTCCAAATGCCACCTTGACTTAGGTAAATTCTACATCAAATTAAGTTTATCTTGTTATGTTTAGAACCAAATTAAGTTAATTTTATGGAACCAAATTATTTTTAAAACCAAATTTGTAAAACAACAAAGTGGTTTGAATGGTTTACTTGATAAAAAGGCTGAGGCGTAAAACAGGTAACTTCTGGTTGTAATTAGATCGACACCTCGCGACATAAAGCTTTTTCCTCATGCTTTTATAAACTAGATTTGAATACGAAAACGGCATTTACCTCAAATTTACATACAAACCCTTTATCATCTATTGTGAAAACTTTGTTTTTATCAGAAACAAAATTCCCAATACTCAACACACCTATCCGGAGCTGCACGCGACAACCTATAGTTAAACCATTCTTCAAAATCACCACATTGTGAAGCACCCTCAACTCCAAATTTTAACCTATTACAGTACAAAGTACAATGTTTATGTAACAAATTAGCTGGTTAAAACTAAAAATCTTGTAAAAAAGTTGAAAGTTTTAAGCTGCTTAAGAATGTTTGTTTCTTTAAATCTTGAATCTTTTTGCAATTGCATTCTTCCCTCATACTCTTCTGCACCACCACCCCTGAATAAACAAACACAAAATAACCCTTCTCCCAGCTCATCTCCAATCAAGATAGCGTAAGTTTTCATTTTTTTCTCCTAGATAAACCATCGAACACCTTCCGTGTAGGTTTTTAACCGTATCCCTGCTTATTCGGTTTGGTTATTGGGTCCACAAATCTTGTTTATTCATATTACCAAACCGAGTTTAATGGAATAATAACCGGTTTAATCAAAAACCTAATAAACCAAATAAATCGGTTTAAGGGGTTTAGTTGGTTGACTTCAGTTCGGCTAGACACATTTCTAATTCGAATCGAATCAGATTTCAGATATCCGTACCGGTGAAGACCCTAGTACTAAAGGCTAATCATAGTCTTAAAGAAATGGGTTTGAGCGCCTGTTTTTTTTGTTCGACCCATTATTAGTTTTCTTTGTGGATTAAGCATTTAACTAATCGTGTTCTGTATATTTACATCTTGTACTTGTAATTCTGATATGAATCAAAGATAGAATAGACAGTGGCGGATCCAAGGGTTCCCTTCGGTTTGGAAAAAAATAGAAAAAATTAGTGTAAACCATAACTTCAGAGTAACTCAAACTGAGAGTACACGATTTAATATATCTTATGCATAACTAACAGGATTGAGATATCAACTCACCAAAATAATTAATGTTTTAATCTGAATATTCGATAACTCAAATAGTCAAATCTTTAACGAGTTCTAGAATTAGAAACCAAGTCTTCTATATTGTTTAGTTCAAGTATGGCAGACTAATTTGGGACGTACAAGTCATTAGCGTCTCTCCTGGTTACTGGTATGTAAAAATTTTATTCCTTGATGAATCAATCCATTTTAATAAATAAAAAAACTGAAAACATAAATGTAATTAACTAAATGTCATCTACGAAAATGGTAGTAGGGTGATGGGATCATTAACATAATTTATGTGGGATGCAGTCCGGATCTAAGGTGTCGGTTCCTGCCACAAAAGCAATATGATAATTGCAGCTTTTCAGGCTTGGATCGATCTTATTTAGGAGGTATTGACTATTGAGGATTAGCTGGTAATGATGCCTAATTATGTGAAGCTAATTACTTAGTAAGGATCGAGTTAAATAAGAAACAGTATCCTTATCAATTTCATCACATCATCAAATGCACACATATATTAATTATCATTATTTTAAAACTGCGATAAACTGTTGATCTAATTAATTGTTTGAAATAAGTTCTCATGAATGAGCAGTTAGATTTTGCTTATTTTAAAAGCATGAAACACACAAGCAGTTTTTAATATTAAGCCAGAACACCTCCTTTGAATGTGTATAATCCTAGAGTAGCAAGTAAAATTTGCTTATATATATTTGGTATGTCATTTATCTTTTTCTTCAAAAACGCTACAGATTGATCGAATATGAAATCTGATGGAAGCGTTACTACTTATTAGGTCATCAACAGGAGAGTTTGAGGAGGAATTGGGGATCTGAATCAGAAGCAAGGATGTTGGTGTTGGCTGTGAATTATGTGCAAGTAAAACATCCTAAAATACTAAATACCACACGAGTAAATTGAAGTTTATACTTTATAACGTCGCGTACAATGCCACTGCACGTGTTTATCTTATGTACACTTTGAGTTGGTCTATGTTTTGACGCCGCATATGGTGCCGCTGAAACGCGTGGCGGGTAAAAAAACTAGTTTGTATTAAAAAGCATATTCGGACACCAATTATGGAGAAAATGAACATCATAAGCTTCTTATATCTCTTTGTTTCTCTCATTTTTTTGTATTGCCACCGCATCTTCAGACTCGGGTTTGTCATCAAGTTTTTATGATCGAATATGCCCAGAAGCTTTGCTGACCGTCAAACGTATGGTAGAGGATGCATTGGCACAAGAGTGCCGCATGGGTGCTTCTCTATTGCGTCTGCATTTCCATCATTGTTTTGTTAACGTTAGTAATTAATTTGTATGTAATTAATTTATTCATACGAATTTGCATTTGAGATTCCATATTCCTTATTTCATGATGCTTGGATATTGGTTGCAAAGTCATATTTTAGCCATCGAAACGCCTTATGCCTAGCTTGTTGAACTAATACATCTGGTTCAATCTTACAAATCAAGTTTAGAAACGATTCAAAACAAGTAACCTCAGGACTAAAGTATTCCAGGCTCTGCCTGACTAAGCTCGTTGGAGTTCTGTCGCGTGTTGTATGGTTAAAGTGACTTGGGTTAATTTACTAACACATGTGCATTGTATGTTTTACTAGAAATTCCAGGAAGTTATCAAGAATTGTCACCAGGAACTCCGCAGGAATACCTAAGTATTCAAGGCGAGTACATTCTCTTTTTGTAAATCTTTTTGTGAGTCAAAATGTGTTACCAAAATCTCAAATGTTTTAATTATCTTAACAGTAATTGAGTATATGTATTCTACAATTACTGCCGGTATGTTGGGGTTTTGTATACATTACTAGTCCACAGTCATGGGAATGTGACAGGAACCGTTATTGTTGGGTGACAGGGCCCAAAGTAATATGACCCATAAGTCAGGAGTGACAGTACTGAATGAATAATTGTGTAGATATAAATATTGTAAATGCGGATGCTCTAAAAAACTATAAAGTATAAATACTTGTTTTGATTAAACTGGAATGCATTCGCAAGTATTTCTTGCTGATAAAATGTTTTTAAAACGTGTTTCAGGTAACTTAATGTGAAGCTAATAGAAGACTGCTGGAGAGCACTGAAGGCTTAGAAAAGTATCTATGAAAGTTACCTAAATAAAAAAGGAGTTTATGTTTTTCATAAATTAGGGTTTACCCCTAAGAAATGTATTGTAACTGGAACATGGGTTTTATCCCATTTGTTTAATATAAAAGTTTGGTGTTTTTTTTTTGAAACTCTGATAATATTTCCCAACTATGATCCTGATATTTTAATTCTGCTGCCAATTTAATAAACACCGGTACCACCAACTCTGTGTCTCGCGGCGCCCGCTTCCGGGGTAGGGGTCGGGGGTTGCGACATTAGTCTAGTGGGGTGTGTAAATAAAGTCATATCCAAGGTCTTAATATCTAGGCTGAAAAGAGTGATTGGGAAGTTGGTTTCGCCAGAGCAATCAGCATTCCTAGCTGGGAGATGCATAACGGATGGGCCTCTTATGCTTAATGAATTGTACAGTTGGATGAAGAAGACGAAACGGTGTGGTATGTTCTTTAAAGTAGATATAGATAAAGCGTTTGACCCCTTAAGTTGGAGTTTTCTGGACCGAGTCTTGGAACAAATGAATTTCCCGTGTCAATGGAGGAAATGGATAATGGCCGTAGTGACTTCGGCTCGGGCTTCGGTTCTTATAAATGGGTCTCCTACACACGAATTTATGTGCCACCGGGGTTTTAGACAAGGAGATCCTTTATCTCCGTTTTTGTTTGTGATAGCAATGGAGGCCCTATCCGGATTCATGAGGTGGGCATGTTCGGTTGGCCTTTATCATGGTTTGGGATGTGGGAATAATGGGCCGGTTCTTTCTCACCTAATGTATGCAGATGACGTTATATTCCTTGGTGAATGGTCGGTAGCTAATGCAAAGAACTTGAAGAGATTACTTAGGTGCTTTTACTTGGTTTCGGGCTTACGCATAAATTTGTCAAAGTGTAGCGTTTTTGGCGTTGGTGTGGAGAGCCATGAGGTCCAATCTATGGCGGATGTTATGAATTGTAAGGCGGGGAGATTTCCATTTAGCCATTTGGGGTTGAAGGTGGGAGCCAACATGAATCTTTGTAAATTTTAGGAGCCGGTACTAGATACCTTCCAAAGTCGGTTGTCAATTTGGAAGGCGAAACAACTTTCTTTTGGTGGAAGGGTAATACTTGTCAATTGGGTTGCATGGCAGGTGTGCGCTTCGACGAAATATGGGGGCCTCGGATTTGGTTCTCTAAGAGATGCCAACCTATCCATGCTTTCAAAGTGGTGGTGGTGGTTTAAACAAGATAGTGGTGGGGCGAAGGGTAATTTGGTCAATTCATCATAATGCAAGGGGGTGGAATTCCATCCCCTCAAAGTTGTCCATATCTGGGCCGTGGAAGAAGATCTCTAGCTCAGTTCAGGAAGTTAAAAGAGCTGGGGTGGACGTTTTCAAGTGCGATATTGGGGATAGTGGGTCGTGGGTCGGATGTCTTTTTTTGGCTCGACTGCTGGGTCTTACAGCAGCCTTTAGCGACATGTTTTCCTGCACTGTTTGCCTTGGAGAAAAATAAATATGCAACAGTTAAGGACCGGGTCGGTGAGGACGGTGTAGGATGGAGATGGGATTGGAAAAGGAGCGTGGCGGAGGGTGGGGAAGGGGCTGAGCTGGCGCAACTTATTAGCTTAGTGTCAGTCCCTGTGCTGTCCAATTCAAAAGATACATGGGTGTGGGCTTTGGAAGGGACGAGTGGAGTTACTGTTGCAAGTATAAAGAAGGTTTTGCAGGATACCAGGTATGTCTTGAAACGGAACAATTGGATCCCTAGGAAAGTGGAGGTTCTAGCTTGGAGAGCCGAGTTGGATAGGCTCCCAACTAGGTGTGCGTTGGTTCGGAGGAATATAAATTTGGACTCTAATTTGTATCCGCTATGCGGGGATTATCCAGAGACGGCGGAGCATCTTTTAGTCTCTTGCGGCTTCGCGCAGGTGATTTGGAATGTAGTGGCGCAATGGTGCAACCTCGGAGCCGTGTTTGCCTTGAGTCTCAGAGATATTCTGGATTTGCACACCTATGTGAACGGGTCAGTGAAGTTTAAAAAGGCCCTTCATGCGGTATGTCTAACTACACTTTTGCTGCTGTTTCTATGGGAACTTTTGTTTTCCAACAAAATCAAACAAGCAAAAGAATTGTTCACAGCCCGCGAGCCAATAGAAAAATTGTTTACCTTTGTTGGTTTCACCAATCTATATTAAGGATTGTTGGTATGGCTTCTTCCCACACCCTACTCTATTTTCTTACAACACCCTTATCTATTTTCATTGACTAGCAAACCCAATAAGATTTATTTTTAAGATATTTGATTGGTTCTCTTTCTTTATTAAAATTCTCACTGTTACTTTTTTTTTCCTCCTTTGGTAAAAAAACAGAATATCAATTATAATTTAATACTCAAATTCAGAAGATCAATTAAAAAGAGATTTACGGTATGTTTTATTTGATTTTTCAAAAAATTTAATATACTTATATACTCAAATTCAGATTTACATACTGTTTTATCTATTATTATTTAAGAAAATACATTTTTTATTCATACCGTAAATCTTTTTTATACATACCGTAAATCTCTTTTTTGAAACATCAAATAATACATTCTGAAACATCAAATAAAATTGGCATGTTTTATTTTTTGTAAAAATCTCCTATATATTTGTCACTCCAAAAGATTCATTTCATATTGTCACTCCAAAAGATTCAAAGTACCAAATTATAATATATTTATCTGTTATTATTACTATTTCAAAAAAATGGAATACTATCTTTATTATCATTTAAAATACATGGGTTGTTAGAATACTAGCCCTTTAAAAAAATTTGTTTGTGTTAATGTTATGTATATATATATATATATATTTTTTTAATTTATTATATAAAAAGGTTTTAGCAAAAAAAATCTGAAATACTAAAAAATAGATTATGGTTTATATTATTTTTCAAATTTATTATACAAAAAAGTTTTAACAAAAAAAATCGGAAATACTTAAAATTAGGATATGTTGATCTTTTAAAAAAGTAATTAAGTATTGGTAATAATTACACTAAAAGTTGATTTTATAGATAGGGCCTATGGGTGTCAAAAGCAACACCATCTCTTGTAACATCACCTTCATAGAGTCCTAAATACGATTCCGAGGCATAGTAGGCATGCGTCACTTAGGCTTCTTGGAGAAGAAGGGGAGGGGGAGTGGAAATCATATATGTTATTAGTTTAGTGTTACGACGAAACTACTCCTACAATCTAGTTAGTTTTTGACTGGGTTTGTTTTGATACCCAACATTTATTATAAATCTGCAAAACAACGTTAATACCCGATGTTATTTTGATAATAACCGATGTTATTTTGATAATAACACAAAGACTAACGGTGTAATTAACTTTAAAAATTTTAAAAACTACAAAAGTTATATATATTATGTACCGGAGATGTTCTTTAAAGTTTTGCAGCGTAATTATCAACCAATTTTTAGTTTATTCTTGCGAGCGAGTTATACGTTTTTATATAATAATCAGCGTCAATTTTTTTATAACTTTTTATAAAACTTTTACTACAAGATTAGCAACAAATAGAATTAGCGACGAAAAGATGTTGCAATTCCATTGCAAAACATTATTTTTTTAATTTATTTATATTTTTTTTGACATCGTTTGACAATTAAAGACGGAAAGATCACCTTAAAATCTGTTGCATCCCGTCACTAATGCATCAATTAGAGAAGTTTTAATTCAGTAATTTGTGTAGTAGTGATATATCTATATTTACACGGTAGTTTACTAACAAGAAGTCTCCTTATATATTTACCAAGTTTTAGTATGACAATTCTTTTGGGTTATCAATAATATGGGTTCTTTTTTTTCTAATAACAAAAACTAACAAATACATCTATTAAATTTATATCTTTTGGGTAATTAAACAATATGTTTTTTTTCTTACTTGCCAAGTCATTATTTAAGGGATTATGCTTATACATCCTAGTCTTACATATGTTTCTTTAATATAATTAGCTTTTTATAATATAAATAAGAGTTAAATGTCTGGTTGGTCCCTGTGGTTTGCAAATATTGCAAACTCGGTCCCAGTGGTTCACTAATTACACACTTGGTCCCGGTGGTTGTAATTTTTGCACTCGGGTGGTCCTTATCACTAACATGTGTTAAATTTCTCAGTTAAGTGTGTGCGAAATGACTAGATTGCCCTTGACCAATTAAAAAAAAAAGTAAAAGAAATATAAAGATAGATGGGGCCCACCATCATCTTCCTCATCCTTCATATCTCTCTCTCTCTCTCTCTTAAAAACATTAACAAATCAATAAAATTCTGATCTCACACCACAAATTACATCAATATCCACCACAATTTCAAGAGATTCAGTAGCAAATAACAATAAGACAACTATAACAAATCAAACACCAAAAACAAAAACATCTATAAACATCTGCCATGGAAGATGAAGCTGAAGCTTTAATCTTGAACCCTAAACACAACTCACTACAAGCTCTCAAAATCCTTGAAGCTCTGAAACAAGCTTCACACGAACTGCATCAGAACCCCAATGTCAACAACCTTTAGATAACAAACCATTTTCCTGTCATCCGCCATTAAAGCTCTTTTGGAGCTCGAACGTGAATCAGATTCCGCTTCTCCATAACTACATTATCCACTGACTTAACCACTCGCAAAACTCTCATTCATAACTGTAGCCGGCCAGATTCCTTTTTCGTTTTTCCGGCGGCCAGATTTAGGTTTGAGTGGTTGTGGTTGGGGTGGTATTGGTGGTGAAGGTTGGGGTGGTGCGCTGAAGGTGACAGTGGGGGTGGTGGTAAAGGTTGCGGTGGTGGGTTAAAGGTGACGGTGAAGGTGGTGGTGGTGGGTTGAAGGTGATGGTGGAGGTGGAAGTGGTGGTGGGTTGACGGTGGAACTGTAGGTGGAAGTGGTGGTTGGTTTAAGGTGGAGGTGGTTTTTAGAGAGAGAGAGAGAGAGAGGAAGAAGATGAGGGGCCTAACCCATCTTTATATCTTTTTATTTTTTTTAACTGGTCAGGGTTAATTTAGTCATTTTGCACACACTTAACTGATAAATTTAACACATGTTAGTGATAAGGACCACACGAGTGCAAAAATTACAACCACCAGGACCAAGTGTATAATTAGTGAACCACTGGGACCAAGTCTGCAATATTTGCAAACCACAGGGACCAACCATGTATTTAACTCTATAAATAACCATAATTTCAAAAGAGAGAGGTTATTCCACAAGAGGAAAGAATTGTACGAAGTGTAGGAGAAAAGTTTGACCAGTGGTCCTCAAACATAGAATTCACATAACAAAAAACAAGGGAATAAGTGGGGAAAAGGGTAAAATAGGAAAATCCAATATTGTTAACTCATAAACACACTCCCCCCTTGATTTTCAAATGGCTAGAACCTTTTTCATATGTTAATATTTTTTTTATAAAAATTAAACCTTATTAACGAGCATTTCATTCTCTTTAATTCGAACAGCCTATTGTATATTTTAACATTAATTTTTTTTTGAAGGATTTTAAAACCATATTACGTGATTACGTGATTTTGAATACCCAGTAAGTGACTACGTGATTTTGAATACCCTTACGTGATTACTTGATTTCATTGTAGTATTTTATGTGAAACCACGCTAAGTGATTACGTAATTACGTAACAATAGTTGACTATGTAAATTATATGACTACGTGATTTTAAATACGCATTTCGTGATTACATGATTTCATTATAGTATTTATGTGAAACTATACTGGGTGATTACGTAACGTAACACATAATATTTCATATGGAATACCTAATATTTAAGGTATAATCACGTATTAAGGTATAGCAACAGGCTGTTAGAATTAAAGAGAATGAAATACTCGTTATTACGGTGTAATTTTTCTAAAAAATATTAACGTTTGAAAAAATTATAGCTGTTTGAAAATTAAGATGGAAACTAGTTAAAGAGATAAAAAACCATCGTACCCTCCTCTTTCTTAAAGTGAGAAAAACAAATGTTTGGTAATGATTGTTTCCTATACTTCGTACAAAGTTATTTTCGTGTACGTATCCCTTACCAATTTCAAAATAACTCAAATTAGGAGTACACAATTTAATATATCTATGTGTAAGTTATGGAATTGAGACATCTACTCACAAAAATAATTAATATAGTAATTTGAATATTGAAAAACTCAAATTGTTAACGAGTGCTAGATTTGTGAACCAAGTCGCCTATATTGTTTAGTGCAAGTTTACTATTACTAACCATTAGCTTTTGTCTTTGACCATTTCTAAACTAGTCAAACCCTCTTTAACATGTGTGGTGCTTATAAATACAACACATAAGACCACAACAACACATAACACAAAGAATTTGTATTAAAAGCACATTTGGTCATCACTTATGGAGAAGATGAACATCATAAGCTTCTTATATCTTTTTGTTTCTCTAATATTTTGTATCACCACCGTATCTTCAGACTTGAGGTTGTCATCAAGTTATTATGATCGAGTATGCCCCGAAGCTCTTCGGACCATCAAACGTGTGGTGGAGGATGCATTGGCAAAAGAGCAACGCATGGGTGCTTCTCTGTTACGTCTGCATTTTCATGATTGTTTTGTTAACGTAAGTAATTTATTCTACAAATTTATATTTGAGATTTCATACTTGGATATCGGTTGCAAAGACATTTTTTTGCCATCGAAACGCCTCGCTTGTTGAACTAATACATCCAGTTCAATCTTACATATTAAGAGTAGAAACGATTTAAAATAAGTATCCTAAGGATTAAAGTAGTCAAACTTCATTAATAAAAGAGCAGTTTTGCACGTTATTACAATGATACACTCACACAACGCAAGCATTTTTCTTAAATTCTTCTCTCTATGTAAATATGTAAAATTTTATGTTTGTTATTTGATTTAACATGTAACTTCTGCATATAAATATTGGCGTTTTCAGTAAATTGGTATTTAATTTAACTATATACGCTTAATAAATATAGAAATCACAAACTTCAATTATACTTTCTCATGATTTATGTTAAATATACTTTCCATTATACTTAATGAGGCATACTTGAAACCGAAGAACAAGGTGCTGCAAAATGAAGTGTTATCCTGTAGTGTAGAATATAAGATAGTAGAAAGTGTTGGTGATGTTTTTTGAGTTTATTTTCTGTATCTTGAAGGGGTGTGATGCTTCCATTCTTTTGGATCAAACGCCTACAATAGATAGCGAGAAAAATGCAGCTCCGAACGCAAATTCAGCTAGAGGATTCGAGGTTATTGACAAAATCAAGGATGAGGTCGACAAAATTTGTGGCCGCCCCGTGGTATCATGTGCTGATATCTTAGCCGTTGCCGCTCGTGATTCTGTTGTTGCGGTAAGTAACTACTATTGTTAATAAGCACCTTGATAAAAATCATGCATGTGTCTCTATCCAAGAATTTTTTGTAATGATGAAAATAAAAAAAAAATAGAAATAAAGTTTTATTATGTGTGTAAATCTAAAACTTTTATGGTTTGCAGCTTGGTGGCCCATCATGGAAAGTGAAGCTCGGAAGAAGAGACTCAACCACGGCTAGTCGGACCGCTGCTGACGCTAACATCCCGGCACCATCCATGGACTTACCTGCCCTTATAAAAAACTTTGAGGACCAAGGGCTCGACGAGGAGGACTTAGTTGTCCTTTCGGGAGCACACACCCTAGGGTTTGCTCAGTGTCGAAACTTTAGGGATCGTATTTACAATGAGACCAACATTGATCCAGCCTTCGCGAGCCACCTTCAAAGCATTTGTCCACAAGTTGGAGGTGACTCAAGGCTCGCATCACTTGACCCGACACCAAACTCGTTTGATGTGAAATACTTCTCCAATTTGGTGAGTAAAAAAGGACTTTTGAGCTCTGATCAAGCACTCTTGGATAGTGGTGAAACTGATGAGCTTGTTTCGAAATACAGTGGGGACACTGAAGAGTTCTGGGAGGATTTTGCAGAGTCTATGGTTAAAATGGGTGATATAAAGCCATTAATAGGGAATAGAGGTGAAATTCGCAATGATTGTAGAAAAGTAAATTTAAGATATTAAGAGTCGGTTGAGAGGGTTGATTTGTTTATGATCATCTAATTATATTATGAATTTTCAGGTTTTGTTTTATACTTTTGTTGTCGGGATGTCGATGTCTTGAAAATTAAAGTGTTGTATATCATTTTCTTTTCTTTTCAAATTGAAATTGTTTGCAATTTATTTGTTATAAAAGAACAAGTTTTGTTCTTCATTGCTTGTTATCTCAATTGCTACTTTAATCAACATAAATAAAGTTCTTTTCTACGTTTCTAGTGCCTTGCTAGGTGATTTTATCTCTTGGTTTTTGGCTGTAAATATAAACAAGTCATTTTCACATTTCGATGATTCCAAAATATCACCAATAGCGGCGGCTTGTGTCGCTGGTAAGGACCCCTTTTGTCGCCACTAAAACTTTTAGCGGCGATATGTAGCCGCTAAAAATGACGCCGCTAATACTCGGTCGCTAATGTGTCGCCACTAATGCTTTGGCCGGAATTTCACCTGAAAATTCACCGAAGACGGCTTTATCAACAAAACACGAATAATTAGTTACTAAACTTGCTTGAACTTGATAATGAAGCAAATCACTACATGTTTTCTGATTAAAATCAGATTTACATAACATGATTTCTAAGATAAACACTACATGATTTACAAGAGAAAAAATTGCTAGTGGCTGGAGCTTGACGGTGGTTGTGGTGGTGCAGCTTCACGGTGGTGGTCCAATGGTGGTGGCGGAGCTTGACGGTCGTTGTGTTCCAGCGGTGGTAGGGCTTGACGATGGTGGTGGTGGTGTGTAGTTGAAGGTTGGAGAAATGGAATGTGTGTTGTGTATGAGGAGGATGAAGAATGAATAGGAGGTGTTTGTTTGTTTAAGATGGAGAAGAAGAGAAGAAAGATGTCTACCATTGGATCATCACATAATCAATGACCAGAAGCAGCAGGCTCACACGGATCGTCACCATTAGCGGCGACACCTTTAGCCGCGACCAAGGGCATTAGCAGCAACACGAGATGTCGTTGCCGCCATGTCCTTCGTCGTCGCTAAATGTTGCCGCTAATGATGACTTTTCTTGTAGTGTATATCACATTTATTTTCTCTACCTATTTAATCTTTTTGAACGGCAAACACAGATTCTTGAATTTTCTACCCCTAAATCTACAATGTTTACTTTATCCCAGAAGCCAGACCTTCAACCTCATAATACTACTATACTATACATCTTTAGTTATAAATCTATTTTAATATCTACGTGTAATTTGTATTCTACACCACTATGACAATCATATCATATGTGTTCTTTTTTTTTTGTCAATACTACAAAACAAACTTAGTGTTGTTTCGATATAGATGATCGATGTTTTAATAAGTATGTGTTAATGCGTACTGGAATCATAAGAATAAAAGCATAAATCTTATGATCATTAAAATAAGAACATAATATAATTATTACTTACAAATGATCATATATTAATAACTTATCCTCTTGATGTCATAACTCGAATTAAATACCAAGTGACAGAATATAAGTTTCCCAAAAGTTATATGATAAAATATCACTTAAAAATGTTTTAAACAAACTTCAAATTGGTTGTTTATATGATAAAGTCTATTCAATTTTAAATTAGTTTTGTAAATATTTGTTTTACAAAATACAAAGAAGACTTTTGATATTTGTACAAAACCATATTATATATATATATATATAATGAAACTAAGACTACAATTTTTTTATTAATTAAAATAAGTCAAAACCGGTGAGATTAAATCAATTAGGAACTAACTCAACTTACATACTTAAAGATTTCTTACGTTGGATTTACTCATTAGCACATAGTTCTTAAACTAAAATTTTGATAACATACACAATGGAAATATCCAAGATGACATTAAACTTAACATTCTGATAGGCTTACAGCCAAAAAATTATGAAAACAAGTAACATCAACTAGGATGTAGCGCAAAGGATGAAAATAACCTTCACTGTAATGCATGGACATCCACAGGGTACACGAATAGAACTACATTTAACTTGATGCATATAATAAAAGTCAATTACGTTGAGTGGGTTCTATTTTACGTAACTAAAAGATAAATCATGGCATAGATAAGGTTATAATGTGCTTTGCGAAAACATATGACAACATACATACTAAGTCAGACATATAAGTGTCCAGTCTCGGAAACATACATTCATCGGTAGTCGTCACCACTAGATATCCGTGTCATAGTTTTACAACCGATTACTTGACATACTACAAAGGAACCGCCCTACTTACCGATAGTTATCACGACCAGCCGAGACTTTCACCAAAAAAAAACAAACCATACGCAGACCAGATATTGCATTGACCTTTTAAACATTAAACCATCCTCTTTAATTAGTAAAAACACGTGCTAGGTTTGTGCTACCGTGTGCAAAGATCTTTGCGCTCACGAAATCTAGGGTGCAAAGTGGCGCGATAAGGGGCATATATACGTAACATACTCGTTCTTCGTGGAAACCCTAATCCGATCAGTTGAATGTGATGATGTAGACCTGTATATACATCAAGATATCAATTTTATGGATCCATACCACTTGGAATACAATCCAAACAAGGTCCCATGCATAAACTTTCGTGAAAGCATGATCTTTTAGCAAGAACAGTAACCTTAAACCAAAAAAACACTTGGATCTTTAAAAAAGGGATGGCCAAATCACCTTTGTAATAGGTTAATCCGTGACAGTGGCGAACCCAGCAATTTTTCCCTGGGGTGCGAAATTTTTTTAAGGATTTTAGGCCCCTAGCTATATAAAAAAATCGGTTCATAACGTGCCGGATCAGGTCGAGCTATGTAAGACAATAGAACATCAAACTAAAATTTATATAATCATAAAAAACATGTCAAATGTCATTAAATACGTATTTAAAACTGTGCTCTACATGTTTTAATTTTTTGAAATATATCCAACACATCATCTAAAGATATATACTAAACACTTCATAAGTTCATTACATTCTTACTCGTTGTTTCTATCACATATAATTCGCTCCATAGGTTCATGAAACAACACCAAACATTTAAACAAAATAAACAATCATATTTAACTATAGTCCATAATTTTCAATTTTATTTCCAAACATTCAAGCCCTAGTATTAAGTGTTGATTACCTGTAACTAATCATTTAAACAAGCAAAACTATAAATAAAACAACAAAATCATTTAACCACAACTCTAGAACAACCAAAAAAATAAAAAAAAAACATAAAAAGATCAAACCCTAATTATACGTCTATTTTTTCTTCTAATTATCACATAAAACAAACAAAAATCAATAAAGAAACTATACTAGTTCTATATCGGAATTATGGCGTAATATGGGTCGGTCCTGCCGGAGATTTGGTTTTTCCGGCAAAAAACATTGTCCGGCCGTGAGCAGTGGCGTCAAGTCGCTGGGAGGTTTTTTGGGGTCGGGATTTGGAATTGGAAAGGGTGGATGGGTTTAGGTATTTTATTTAGTTCAAATTTCTTTGGGTTACGTTTGGACTTGGGTTAATAAAAATATATTGTAGGGGCTTTGTTTGGGTTAAGTAAGTAAGTGAATAAGTGGTTAAAGAATAATTATATAAATTGTGTTATATGCTTATATATTAAATAATAATAAGTGATTAATTTTTTTTATAAATCATAATATTATTTTTCTAAGTGGGGAGGTTGAAAATTTTCAAGGGGTGCAGTCAGAATTTCCGGCGAAAAATAACACTAAAATTTATTTTTTCAACGGGTGCACCCGCCTACCCTGAGCCTGGGGTGGGTACGCCCTTGATCCGTGGCGCGAGCAATCCACTAGGTCCTCACAGATCCTTTATCAAAATTTGGTTCGAAAATGGCACAAACCAAATGTTTCTCTCTCTAGGTTCTCTATCTTTCTCTCTCTAATATGAAGATGGTGACGTTGAGAATGAGGGAATGTTCAGCGGGTGGCTAGGGCTCCTTTCCTTTTTTTGGGTTATGCCGATAATTACCATAGTTCCCCTTGTGGGCCTTAACAAGTCTTTTTTTTCCAAAATGACCTCTATCTTTATTACCATTTTGTCCTTCTAAATTTACGGATTATTATAACTTGGGGTATTTAGAGCATTCACATCCTGGAATCAAAATATGTGAGTGCGGTTTTTAAAATATAAAGAGTATAAAAAGTGGTTGTGAGTGGAGGAGAGAAAAAATGTTACTGTTCATCTGTATATTTGGGGGGACACTGTTCACCCCCTATACTTTTTAAATATATATTGAAAGTGATTGTGAGTGAATGAGAGAGAAAATGTAATGATAAAAGTATAAAAATAATATTTAATTGAAAAGAAGAGAAAAAAAGTATTTATTTTTAGTGGAAATATATTGATATAGAAGTTATTTTTTAGTGGAATGTATGTATATTTTTAAAGAGCTGGATGTGAATGCTCTTAAATGAATAAAGCAAATTCTTTTTTATTTTATAACCAAATATCGAATATGTTTAGCAAAACAAGGTTTGGTCACACTCTTCTTTAATATGAATAATACACTTAATGGTCCCTAGTAATATTGTCAATGTTTAACATCTTATCAAAATCTTAAAAACAGCTTTGAACTTATTACAGCATATTTATTTATTTTTTTACAAAAAAACGGTTGTGTGGATCCAAGGACGGTGCTTGGTTGCCGTTCATCAATTGTCCTAGAGTTGATTCATTTTTTACTCTCTTGTTTTGGTTGTATAAACAACCTTGTTTTCCGCACTTTGACTCATTCTCTTGAAAGCTTAAAATTAAAATACATATTTCATTCAACATATTTTTAATTTGAAAATCCAAATACTATGAAGTGTACGTAAAAATCAAGATCAAGATGTCAAAAAGAGAAGTTTGTGTAAGCCTTCATTACAAACATCTATTACCAACTTCGATCATAGATGTAATTTGTAAGTTGTTAGCGGTACGCAACTAGTGAGAAGTATATAGATGATCATTACCAACTTGTTACAGAGACAATGTGCAAGGGATCTCTACCTCATTACTAAGGTGTTGTTTATTTTTTAAGAGGTAAAATGCATGCACTCTACGGACCACATCTGTAGACATTTGTAGAAGAACAGGTGGACCAAACCTCTGTTGTCTGCAAGAAGAAGACTGTTTGTTTTTAACGTATATAAACTTTTAAAATAAACTGGTGGTGGTGTATGAACGGTAGTGGTGGGTGGTGCTGGACGGTGGTAGTGGGTGGTCCACGTGGACGGTGGGTGGTGGTGGTGGTGGTGGTGGACGGTGGGTGGTAATGGTGGACGGTGGTTGTGGTAGACGGTAGTGACGGGTGGTGATGATGGACGGTGATGGATGGTGGTGATGGTGATGGACGGTGATGGGTGGAGGGTGGTGGGTGGTGGACGGTGGTGGTGGGTGCTAGTGTTTAACCCTCTGGAGACCTTAGAAGATCTTAGAAGTGGTTGAGCCAAGTCTGCACAAATAAGAGCTCGCGCAGACGTTTTTAACGAAACGTCTTCGAAAAAACAAACGGTATGCAAATGGGAATGTCTGCTTGTGGTCTGTGCGATGCTGACTGAATAGGCTGCACAGATCGTTTTTAGAAAAATAAACACTACCAAAGATGTTTTCGTGATCACTACAATGATTGACGGAACGATATTGGTGATCACTACCTTTTTAATGCATGACATGTTGTAATGGTGATCTCTACTAACTTGAAGAATATTTTAGTGGAGGCAAACTCTATCTTCAAGATCAAGAAGTTGACGTAACGTGAATATATAAACATCCACCCTAACCACTATACGTTCAGTGTTATATCCTCTCTATTTCTTTATATACGTGTGAATTGTATATGTAGGGAATCAGTGTATCAAAATAATAACGGAAGCGGTTAATATAATTTACCAAAAACCGATTATATATATACACATATATAATCGATTTTAAATATATAAACAATAAGTTCGATTTATTAATCCAATTAATAAATATTCCCAATCAGGATCAAGGTTATACACGTATAAACAAATAAAAGGAATAAACAACCATAGAGGGTTTTAGTAATCAACCTTTGAAGACTACACCGGGATTGTAACACGCGGGTTACAACGAATCCTCGCTAGTAGGAAGTTCACAATCGAGCACATGATACCCAAAGGTAGAACCGGCCAAGAAGGAGGCGGCGGCGGTGCTCGGTCGACAGCAGGTGGGCGACGGCGCTAAGAGGGGCCGACCAAACTTGAGAGGGAGGCTAGGGTTTTGTGTTTTGATAAAAGTGTGTCTAGGGTTTGCACCTTAATCATCCTTTTATAAAACTCAAACTTACATTAAAGCCCTTTAAGATTATACAATTATAATCCTCTTAATTAATTAATATTAAGTTCTTCGGGTTTAAATTATTATTATTTCATAAATAATAATCCACCTACTCGTGTACATATACGATTCGTGTACCAACGTCTAACTCTTCCGATCGTACCGAGTTAGTTATGTTGAATTTAATTACGGTCGGGCATACATATTTCTAACAATATATATTATTTCCATGAACTAAACCAAAGTTGTTAAAAGTGGACTTCCTTTAAAAAAAAACTAAAAACAAAAAAAAACCTCACATTCGCCCCCTCTGAAGAAGTCTCTCTATTCTCAAGGATAGAGGAAAAAATTGTCTACATCACACCTTCTCCGAACCCTACCATTTGATTTGCTATTTGAGGGATTTACTGAATATGGTTGTTTTTGTACCCTATTCGCTATCTGGGTTCGCCACATTGTTGGTTTTGGATGACTCCCGGTTAGATGTACATAGATGATATCACCATATATCAAAACATGGCAAATACATATTTGGTCTATGTTTTTGTGGAGGTTTATTTTTGTTTTTAGTTGTAAGATTAGATGAAACAACTATGATATTTTATCTAATATTATAAGTTAGATTACCACCAAATTATCTTCTTCATCAATATCTTAATCATCGATATATTTACCACGTTTAAGCATGACAAATTCTTTGATGGCTTTTAAGATATTAACCTAGTCAAATATAACAATGAATTTTATTCATGACCTGTCACTTTAACCAATCTTAAGTATTCTGAACAAGACTAAGTAATCGGATTATTATTATACTAAATCAATAATCAAATTTCAAAGTATGAAAACGTGCCACATGATTTTCAACAAAGGCTATCGCCTAATTACAATAGGTGAGTTGTATTATGAACAATTACATTTTTGTATGAGTGAATAATTACTTATATTTTTTTTTCCTTTTCACAAACTAATTTGAAGTCATTATATGATTGTGCCACTTTTAAATGCTTAATAATGACGACCCTGACGACTAAATTGGGTTTTATGTGTCAAGAAAAACAAACTTAAAGTTTATTAAATTTGTAGGTACATGCATGTTTTTAAGTAGTCACAAAGATGTTTTTTTTTTCTAATGATTTTTAGTATTTATGTCACAGTTTTTTTTTTCTAAAGATTTTTAGTACTTATAAAGACAACGACGGTCTTAAATTAGTTTTAAACAATAAAATATACCTATCACTAATTTTACATTATTACATATTTTTTTCTTCATATTTCTGATGCAAAATATTTAAATATAAATTCAAGTTCTTAGGTAACAAAATTGTGAAAACCGTTACCATAGGATTACTGAGAGTACTTATACTAAGATTTTCCCTCGGAAAATTGACACACAGTCCATTGCAAATACCATATGCTTTAAATTCTTGGTTGATGTCGATAATATGATGGCATTTACCATGGATAATGAGGTACATATGAAAGTTTTGTGTTTTGAAATTTGGCAAATTCGTTTCGTTGCTAACCGATATTTTTCTTTGTTGAGAGTTTTCGCTATGACATTATAATTTTTTTACATGTTTTATCTTTTTATATATGGTTTCAAATAATTTTAATTTATGTTATTGTAGGGGAAATTTGTAACCGAAACCTAAGTCGTTATCAGTAACTAGTCTTTTAATTACTATTATTATTTTTGTTTTCCAAAAGAAAGGTTTGTTTCCCGTCGCAACACGCGGTTGGAAACAATCTAGTTCTTTTGGATTGTCAATCAATATGGTTTCTATATCTTCGTATGTTATCTGAATCTGACGAATTCTCTTGGGCAATTAAACAATATGAGTACTAGCCAAGTCAAATTGTGCTTTTATTTTTATATAATTATGTATAACTTATGTGATTATAATAATAACCGAGTATTACTATTTACTAATACTAAATATTCACTTTTATACATCATTTATAACCTAATGGATTTTTCAAATACTAATGTATTCACATTTTTGTATGTTTAATGAGTTTGACAAATTATCTTGGGCAATTAAACAATATTACTGCTAGCCAAGTCAGCCTGTACTTATTTTGATAAATATTTTATCTATAACTTATGGGATTAAGATATCAACCAAGTGTTACAAATGTTAAATATTAGTTTTTGTTTATGACTATTTCCAAAATCAACCACCCTTAACTCCTTATAAATACAACATGACTTGTGTTTTCTGTAAATACAACACAACTTAATACAACATACATATTTTGTACTTAAAACCCTTTTCGATACAATTATAAGATGAATATCATAAGCTTCTTATATCTTTTTCTTTCTCTCATTCTTTCTATTACTACAGCATCCTCAAACTCAGGTTTGTCATCAAGTTACTATGACCGAGTGTGCCCTGAAGCTCTCCCGACCATCAAACGTGTGGTGGAGGATGCCTTGGCACAAGAACGCCGCATGGGCGCTTCTCTATTGCGTCTTCATTTTCATGATTGTTTTGTTAACGTAAGTAACTTCATTTTCTTGGATATAGTTTGCAAACTAAATGCATTGCCCTAAAAATTGAACTAACACATTCATATGATTATTAGACCAATCATATAAACAAGTCACCTATGAATTCATTAAGTGTTCAAGTTGATAACAACAATAGCAGTTTTGCACATTGCAATACGATAGGCTCATGTAATATATTATCTTCTACTTTAAAAGGTTAATTTATTTTTATTTGTTATCTGATTAAACATGTAAATTCATCAAACTTATGTACCTTTGCTAAACTGAGCAATAAAAAACTTCCATTATACTTTCTATTGATTTGGCAGCAGTTTCAAATTTCTGACGTTTAATAACTATAGCAAAAATTGTTTCTATAATATTAAAGCATTAATTAGTAACATATGAATAAGCTGTTGCAAGATGAAGTGTTATCTTGTATAGCAATGTTTGCATTTAAGAGTTTGGAAAGTGGTGGTGTTATTTTTGAGTCTATTTTCTATATCATGTAGGGATGTGATGCTTCCATACTTTTGGATCAAACATCAACAATAGATAGTGAGAAAAATGCAGGCCCTAACGCAAATTCAGCCCGTGGATTCGAGGTTATTGACAAAATCAAAGAAGAGGTCGACAAAGTTTGTGGTCGTCATGTGGTGTCTTGTGCTGATATCTTAACCGTTGCTGCTCGTGATTCTGTCGTTGGGGTAAGTAAAACCCACTTAACAAGTTTCTAATAGTTTAACCGAGCATACCGATGTGGTTCACTTTGGTATGCATGTTTTCATCAAAAACATTTTTCTAATACATGTTGGAAAAAAAGTTTGTATGGTGATGCATTTTTTGACGGTATTTCTAAAACTTCTATGGTATGCAGCTTGGTGGGCCATCATGGAAAGTCAAGCTCGGAAGAAGAGACTCAATCACGGCTAGCCAGACCGCAGCTAACGCTAACATCCCAGCACCGTCCATGGACTTACCCGCCCTAATAAAAAACTTCGAGGATCAAGGGCTAGATGAGGAGGACTTGGTGGTACTTTCAGGTGCACACACTCTAGGTTTTGCTCAGTGTCGAACCTTTAGGCCTCGTATTTATAGTGATAACAACATAGATCCAGCCTTTGCAAGCCACCTTCGAACCATTTGTCCACAAGTTGGGGGTGACTCAACGCTCGCACCGCTTGACCCGACACCAAGCTCGTTTGACGTAAAATACTTCACTAATTTGGTGAGTAAAAATGGGCTTTTGAATTCTGATCAAGCACTATTAAGTGGTGGTGAAACTGCTGAGCTTGTTTCGAAGTACAGTGGTTCCCACGAAGAGTTTTGGGAGGATTTCGCAGAATCTATGATCAAAATGGGTGATATAAAGCCATTAACAGGGAATAGAGGTGAAATTCGCAATAACTGCAGAAAAGTTAATTCAGAATATTAGGAGTCGGTTGAGCGAGTTAAATCGTTTTATGATAATCTTATTATATTATGAATTTTTGAGTTTTGTTTTCTAGTTTTGTTGTCGGAATGTTGAGTTTTTGAAAAAAAAATGTATTGTTATGTATATTTTCAAATTAAAATTGTTTGTTATTTGTTTGTTTGTTAATCAATAATATTTGTTCTTTGTGTGTATATCAATTACTTCTCTTTGTCACAAATGAAATCCTTTTTCACCTCTAATTCCAATAAAGAATTCCACTAAATGTTATATAACAATTCTTCAACTATAATCTATAAACCTATATAATACTTCTCCTATGTTCTTAAATGTAATTTCCCCATCAAATTTTAAGACGGCAGGCAAAGAGTCATGCCTTCTTCCCTGTTATATCATCATCTTCTCCCAATTTTACACCCAATTCAATGTATTATGTCTCTACACCTGAACAACAATGCTAAGATGAGGGTCACTGCAATTACTAATACCAATGCTCTCAGTTCCAAACAACGGTATTGTTGACGACGAACCAGCGGTGACCATAAGGTTTTCTCAGTCGTCAGCAGCGGTGGTTCAAGGATGTGAAAAAGTTGCAGTGGGAGTTAGGGTTCAGCCATCAAAGGGTCTTATGCGTCTTCCGGCGGCTAGGGTTCTACCATGAAACATTGGCGATGGCGGTGTATTCTTCATCAGAATCGTTGTGGTGGGGTAAGTTTTTGGGTTATTGCGTTCGCTTGTTCTTCTCCGGTAACTATCAGTCGGTGGTTGTGGGGCTTTTCCACGGAGTTCGTTCATATTTGCTATATATCTATGAAATGCCTTATATTGCTTCAAGTCAGTTTTTAAATTTGGTTTATTGAGAAATTGTTTACATCTCCACAATTCACATTATGATGAGTAGTATTGCAATTTTGTTGCAGGTCAATTTTCTTCTTTTTTTTAATTATTATTTATAAATTTAGAAGAATCGCTGCTGGTAGTCATCCTTGATGTCATTGATCAAAAACGGGTATCTACTTTCTGTTTATAATAATACCTTTGGTTGCTAATTTATTTGCCCTTGAATTCATGCTATAACAAGAGAATATAGTGGTGCCTAATTGTAGTATTCTTAATATCTTGTTATAACATTCAGAGTCCTTGCCTTTGGTATGAAATTTGCTGAATTGTTTTCATGCTTTGTGTTTGTAAATATATTAGAATCGGTGTTTGCTTTGGTTAATGGCATCTGACATGGTGAGGGGTCAAATTAACTTAAAAGGGAGTGGCTCCACGCTGGTTTTTGGAGATCTATGAAAAAGAGGGGTTCCAGGAATCGAATAAGTCGTCGGTTATCTCTTGCCAGTTCTCGCACCTAGGTTGCGCTTTGTTGTCGCCTGTCCTCTCAAAGGTTATGCAAATGATTATCATGATCCTATTCTATTTGAGCTTGTTAATTCTGAGTTTCAATCATACAACAACTAACGTAAAGTACTATTGATAGTACATTTCTTGCTTCTAGAATTCATTTGCATACCGTGAACGTCCATTTGAAATCTTATTGGTTAAAGTCCTCTTTTGTTGAACCCCTGTAAACTTAGTCACATTGGTGACGGTATCATAACATCTGGTTCATTTGGCATCAATTCAGAAAACAAATTCAGTTGAATCGTTGAGTTCTTATTATCGTAACAAGTCATTGTACTCATACACTACGAACGAGTCTTGATTAATTCTCGTAGTCAATTACCGTTGAATTATTCAAACATACCTGTGGATGACAAAACTCTAAGAAGATAACAAAGACTAAATTTCGAGGATGAAATTTCTATAACATGGGGAGAATGTGACAACCGGTACTTTTCGATCCTTAATTACGTGAATAACGAGCATTATGACTTTAACACAGGGCGTAATTAGACTTAAATTAACTTAATTAGGCCTTTGGAGTGCCTAGGAACGCCTATTCGACTTTATATTACGCGTATGGTGATTTGCGGAAAAACTACGCAACGATAAACGGTAACGAACTGACACCGTACAACATACTGACAATGACAACAAATACGAAGTTTATACACATAATTTATACATGTGAATGTAATTTTGTGAAATCATGGCGCTTCCGAACGGCACAACACGCAAACGTGAACAAAAAACGCGGAAACAATAACGCATCGGAAATTAACAACGAAACGGAAACACCAAATTCAAGCTAAGCTCAGATAGTGATATATTTAGCATCGTTTTTGAATTTTAGTACTAACAGTTGAAACCAGGTCGAAAAACGCATACGAAACGACAAACAAAGCATTTACGCGGTTTTTAACGTAATCGAACGAAATACGCGCCAAACACCGACCTTCGATATAACTTAATGAACTTCCGACCGTAATTAAGCGTTATACAACATATAATGAAACTCGGGAACGAAAACGGGCCAAGAAAACGTTATTGGGCCGCTTGAACATCTAGATACGCACTAACAAGCCTTGGGCCCGGTCCACTCATAAAACCCTAGTATATAAACAAATCATCACCATCTCCTTCATTGAGAAACCCTAGCCCCCACATCAAACCCTCTGCTCTCACCCTCTGGACCTCTCTCGTTTCGTCTCCGATGAGATCACCGGCGGAACCGGCGCCGGTATTCCGGCCGACCACACACATCCAACCATCTTTCTCCCTTGTACACCTCACCTTACACCCACTCATATCTGAAACCTGCAGAGAGAACTCGGTAGAGTGAGTGAGAGAGAGAGAGACGGCAGAGGGAGAAGGGGGTGCCGGCCACCCACTACGGCGGCGGCGACTGAAGGCGGAGCCGCCATAATCGGCGGCCAGACACGCCGCAATCGGCGGCATTGTTGTGTGGGTCTCGCGTCGGCATAAGGGGGGGGGGTACTGCGGCGGAGTAGGTGAAGGCGGCAATGCCGCTTTCCGGCAGCGGGTAAGCCGACAATGGCGGCAGCGGCGTGACGATGATAACGGTGGTGGTTATACAGTTCAGGTCAGTTTCGTCGACATCGGGTCTTGTTCGAGTTAGTCTTGACTCGGTTCAGTTTAGATCTCTCAGATTTTGGTTGTTTCAGGCTCGAGTCGAACAAAGGCACGATAACACATGGTCAGATTTGATTTTGGTTCGGGTTTTGTTTAGACTCGGTTTCGGTTCAAGATTTGGTTTCGGTTCAGTGACGGGTCAACTCGGTTCAGTAACGGGTCAACTCAGCTGAGGTTCGAGTCAACATCAGTTAACTCGGTTTAGTTTTGGTTCGACTCAACTCGGTTTGGTTTAACTCGGTTCACGTCGGTGCAGTTTCGGGTTCGGTTCGAGTCAAAGATAGTCAACCCGGGTCAAACCCGGTCAACATAAGACAAACTCGGTCAACGTTGGTCAACTGCTGGTCAAAGCAGTCAACACAGTCAACTTAAGTCCCGGTAAACCGTTAAAGACACGAAAACTTATTACATTTCTTATAAATATCATTTAGGCACGGAACTGAGCTCGACCCGACCAATTAAAATAATACGTGTCATCGTTTCGAAATAATAACATTTAATCATTTCATCTAGCGACCGATTACGCGAAAGCATTGTCTAGATATGTATTTATAAGCTACTTATTAAACTTAAAACCTCGGCGTTATCTAAATATCGGGCGTTATCTAAATATCGGGCGTACAATGATATTATGTTGTATAGTGTTCATATTGAATTATCGAGTTCTTAAATTGTTGAGTTTTGAAAATATATCGACAACTTGTATTGTCGGGTTATTCCAAAAACAGAGGAAACTTTGCCCAATTTTCGTTAAAAATATATATACTTTATAGGTTTAACACTAATGAAAATATGTCGGGACTCAAATGAACTTTATAAAAATAAATACGAGTATATACTCATTTCGGACGACTTATACATTGCACACAAAGACGAGTCTATAACATCTCGAATATATACGGTCTACCAGTTAACAATACCCGAAAACTTCTATCCGATAAATATAATTATTTATATTTACTTCAAAACGTTTAGAACTCGAAAACTATATACAAAATAAGTATATTGTTTTATATTTATTTCTTGGAAATTCGAATACTTATTTCGAACATCGGATTCTTTTTATAATAAATATAAGGTTGTATATTTTTTTTCACCCGACGACGATTCTAATATTTTGATGAATATAACGAGTTATATTTATTTCGAATGACGACAATTTGGATATTTCATAGAATAAATATAATTATTTATATTTATTTTCAACGTCTAAACAAAGTACGACACCTTATTGTAGGAGTGTAACTAGCGTCCATTATATAAATTACATTAATTACAAACGAGGCGAAAGACGCTTATTTCGAACATGTAACATTTTACACATTTATATACCTATGGCTACGAGAAACTATGACGAGTCGTATTATCTTTATTCTTCTATGTATTTTAATACGACAACTAACACGACTTCTTAAGTATATTTATATTTATTTCTTTAAAGGCCAACCGAACATGCCCACCTCATGAATCCGGATAGGGCCTCCATTGCTATCACAAACAAAAACGGAGATAAAGGATCTCCTTGTCTAAGACCCCGGTGGCACATAAATTCGTGTGTAGGAGACCCATTTATAAGAAACGAAGCCCGAGCCGAAGTCACTACGTCCATTATCCATTTCCTCCATCGACACAGGAAATTCATTTGTTCCAAGACTCGGTCCAGAAAACTCCAACTCAAGGAGTCAAACGCTTTATCTATATCTACTTTAAAGAACATACCACACCGTTTCGTCTTCTTCATCCAACTGTACAATTTATTAAGCATAAGAGGCCCATCCGTTATGCATCTCCCAGCTAGGAATGCTGATTGCTCTGGCGAAACCAACTTCCCAATCACTTTTTTCAGCCTAGATATTAAGACCTTGGATATGACTTTATTTACACACCCCACTAGACTGATGTCGCAACCCCCGACCCCTACCCCGGGAGCCGCGAGACACAGAGTTGGTGGTACCGGTGTTTATTAAATTGGCAGCAGAATTAAAACATCAGGATCATAGTTGGGAAATATTATCAGAGTTTCAAAAAAAAACACCAAACTTTTATATTAAACAAATGGGATAAAACCCATGTTCCAGTTACAATACATTCGTAGGGGTAAACCCTAATTTATGAAAAACATAAACTCCTTTTTTATTTAGGTAACTTTCATAGATACTTTTCTAAGCCTTCAGTGCTCTCCAGCTGGCTTCTATTAGCTTCACATTAAGTTACCTGAAACGCGTTTTAAAAACATTTTATCAGCAAGAAATACTTGCGAATGCATTCCAGTTTAATCAAAACAAGTATTTATACTTTATAGTTTTTGAGAGCATCCGCATTTACAATGTTTATATCTACACAATTATTCATTCAGTACTGTCACTCCTGACTTATGGGTCATATTACTTTGGGCCCTGTCACCCAACAATAACGGTTCCTGTCACATTCCCATGACTGTGGACTAGTAATGTATACAAAACCCCAACATACCGGCAGTAATTGTAGAATACATATACTCAATTACTATTAAGCATAATTAAAACATTTGAGATTTTGGTAACACATTTTGACTCACAAAAAGATTTACAAAAAGTGAATGTACTCGCCTTGAATACTTAGGTATTCCTGCGGAGTTCCTGGTGACAATTCTTGATAACTTCCTGGAATTTCTAGTAAAACATACAATGCACATGTGTTAGTAAATTAACCCAAGTCACTTTAACCATACAACACGCGACAGAACTCCAACAAGCTTAGTCAGGCAGAGCCTGGAATACTTTAGTCCTGAGGTTACTTGTTTTGAATTTCTAAACTTGATTTGTAAGATTGAACCAGATGTATTAGTTCAACAAGCTAGGCATAAGGCGTTTCGATGGCTAAAATATGACTTTGCAACCAATATCCAAGCATCATGAAATAAGGAATATGGAATCTCAAATGCAAATTCGTATGAATAAATTAATTACATACAAATTAATTACTAACGTTAACAAAACAATGATGGAAATGCAGACGCAATAGAGAAGCACCCATGCGGCACTCTTGTGCCAATGCATCCTCTACCATACGTTTGACGGTCAGCAAAGCTTCTGGGCATATTCGATCATAAAAACTTGATGACAAACCCGAGTCTGAAGATGCGGTGGCAATACAAAAAAATGAGAGAAACAAAGAGATATAAGAAGCTTATGATGTTCATTTTCTCCATAATTGGTGTCCGAATATGCTTTTTAATACAAACTAGTTTTTTTACCCGCCACGCGTTTCAGCGGCACCATATGCGGCGTCAAAACATAGACCAACTCAAAGTGTACATAAGATAAACACGTGCAGTGGCATTGTACGCGACGTTATAAAGTATAAACTTCAATTTACTCGTGTGGTATTTAGTATTTTAGGATGTTTTACTTGCACATAATTCACAGCCAACACCAACATCCTTGCTTCTGATTCAGATCCCCAATTCCTCCTCAAACTCTCCTGTTGATGACCTAATAAGTAGTAACGCTTCCATCAGATTTCATATTCGATCAATCTGTAGCGTTTTTGAAGAAAAAGATAAATGACATACCAAATATATATAAGCAAATTTTACTTGCTACTCTAGGATTATACACATTCAAAGGAGGTGTTCTGGCTTAATATTAAAAACTGCTTGTGTGTTTCATGCTTTTAAAATAAGCAAAATCTAACTGCTCATTCATGAGAACTTATTTCAAACAATTAATTAGATCAACAGTTTATCGCAGTTTTAAAATAATGATAATTAATATATGTGTGCATTTGATGATGTGATGAAATTGATAAGGATACTGTTTCTTATTTAACTCGATCCTTACTAAGTAATTAGCTTCACATAATTAGGCATCATTACCAGCTAATCCTCAATATCAATACCTCTAAATAAGATCGATCCAAGCCTGAAAAGCTGAAATATCATATTGCTTTTGTGGCAGGAACCAACCTTAGATCCGGACTGATCCCACATAATATGTTAATGATCCATCACCTACTACCATTTCGTAGATGACATTTAGTTAATTACATTATGTTTTCAGTTTTTTATTTATTAAAATGGATTGATTCATCAAGGAATAAATTTTACATACAGAACAGAGAGACGTAATGACTTGACGTCCAAATTAGTCTGCATACTTGAACTAACAATATAGAAGACTTGGTTTCTATTCTAGAACTCGTTAAAGATTTGATATTTGAGTTATCGAATATTAGATTAAAACATTAATTATTTTGTGAGTTGATATCTCAATCTGTAGTTATGCATAAGAATATAATCGTGTACTCTCAGTTGATTACTCTGAGTATGGTTACATAATTTTTTTATTTTTTTCAACGAAGGAACCTTGGATCCGCCACTGTCTATTCTATCTTTGATTCATATCAGAATTACAAGTACAAGATGTAAATATACAGAACACGATTAGTTAAATGCTTAATCCACAAAGAAAACTAATAATGGGTCGAACAAAAAAAACAGGCGCTCAAACCCATTTCTTTAAGACTATGATTAGCCTTTAGTACTAGGGTCTTCACCGGTACGGATATCTGAAATTGATTCGATTCGAATTAGAAATGTGTCTAGCCGAACTGAAGTCAACAACTAAACCCCTTAAACCGATTTATTTGGTTTATTAGGTTTTTGATTAAACCGGTTATTATTCCATTAAACTCGGTTTGGTAATATGAATAAACAAGATTTGTGGACCCAATAACCAAACCGAATAAGCAGGGATACGGTTAAAAACCTACACGGAAGGTGTTCGATGGTTTATCTAGGAGAAAAAAATGAAAACTTACGCTATCTTGATTGGAGATGAGCTGGGAGAAGGGTTATTTTGTGTTTGTTTATTCAGGGGTGGTGGTGCAGAAGAGTATGAGGGAAGAATGCAATTGCAAAAAGATTCAAGATTTAAAGAAACAAACATTCTTAAGCAGCTTAAAACTTTCAACTTTTTTACAAGATTTTTAGTTTTAACCAGCTAATTTGTTACATAAACATTGTACTTTGTACTGTAATAGGTTAAAATTTGGAGTTGAGGGTGCTTCACAATGTGGTGATTTTGAAGAATGGTTTAACTATAGGTTGTCGCGTGCAGCTCCGGATAGGTGTGTTGAGTATTGGGAATTTTGTTTCTGATAAAAACAAAGTTTTCACAATAGATGATAAAGGGTTTGTATGTAAATTTGAGGTAAATGCCGTTTTCGTATTCAAATCTAGTTTATAAAAGCATGAGGAAAAAGCTTTATGTCGCGAGGTGTCGATCTAATTACAACCAGAAGTTACCTGTTTTACGCCTCAGCCTTTTTATCAAGTAAACCATTCAAACCACTTTGTTGTTTTACAAATTTGGTTTTAAAAATAATTTGGTTCCATAAAATTAACTTAATTTGGTTCTAAACATAACAAGATAAACTTAATTTGATGTAGAATTTACCTAAGTCAAGGTGGCATTTGGAGAAGTATTTAGCAGATAGTTTTTCACTTGAGCGGACATAATACCTTTCTTGTCTTTCCAGACCCAAAACGGAAGAATCTTCAAACTCTTTAAGTTAGCAAGTGAGGAAGGCTGGCGTGAGATTAGTTCCACGGATGAGTTCAGAAGCTGTAGAAAATTCTATTCAACAAAACTATACGAGAAACAGAATCTAAATATAACGTACACTTGAATGCCAACAACTTTACCCATGTGTCAATGCCCACCTTACTAAAAGAAAGGACTTGTACTTACTAGTTCCACGGATGAGTTCAATTTTACTTTCTATGTTTACTGAATAGAAAATCTTTGTAAGAAATACCTCAATGATATCCATGCTGAGTGAAAGAAGTTTGACATTGTGAAACTTTTCAAGTAGACTAATAATCGTAGTAGCATATGAGCTGTTTGGAGTGTGCATAGAAAGATGTGCTTTTTCCAAAGAAGGGAAATCGCCTGTTGTGAACATGGGAGGAAAGGACTCAAGCAAGAAACAAGCTCGGTGCAGAAATTGAATTCCGCCCAATTGTTTGAATAGTTAGATGTTTAGTTGAGGTGTAACATGACAAACGTCCAGTTATTCTCTGGTGTAGCGTGAGATAGAAGTCGAGGATGACAAATCCTAAACCTTGATCCAGCATCGTTAAATGAGATCATTATTATTTTAGGTATATTTTAGGTCGGATTCGACCTTGGATGTGCATAGAAAGATGTGCTTTTTCAAAGAAAGGAAATCGCTGTGTGAACATGGAGGACAAGACCTTCAAAGCGCAAGAAACAAGCTCGGGTGCAGAAATTTGAATACGCCCATCTGTTTGAAAAGTTAGATGTTAGTTGAGGTTAACACATGGACAACACTCCAGTTATTTCTGGTGTAGCGTGAGATTAGAAGTCGAGTGACAAATCCTAAAAACCTTTGATCCCAGCATCGTAAATTGAGATCATTTATTATTTTAAGGTATAATTTAGTCGGTGATCCGACCCGGTCGAATCTCACATTATATTTGAACAAATTTCACTTTGACTTTGTTTTCTTGTTACAATATATGAATTTTGTCTCAGTTCTCATACAAGTTCAATAGAGTATAACAGATAATTTCAATGAGAGTTTATGATTAACAATAGCTATAATTTAACTTTTATAGCAATCGATTAACAAACATAACATCAGAATCAATTAACAAACAATAAGCAATCAGAAATCTATTAACAAACAGTAACAATTAACATGATGTCAGAATATCAAGGTAGCATATAAAAAAAGTTAAAAAGTGAGTGCTACGTGCTAAGCCATTGGTGGCCTGAACATATTAGTTAAGAGAACCGTTGATGTCAGAATCTAGCCGAAACGAAAAACTTCAATCTGTTACATGATTGATTCAACAACCAATAGATTACATGATTTCGATTGGGGGTCGATTTCTAACGAGCTGACATCAAAATTTGGTCGGTTCATAATAAAACACATACGATAAAAGAAAATACATCGTCATTACAAACAACGTAATAAGTAAGTGATCTTAGGCAATGACGCAATTATGACAAAGGATAATAGAACGTTTTTCTAAATCATGTTGGTGAAAAGCACGGTGATATTTTAGTAATTATTCTATTCGTATAAAAACTAATCTAAATAAAAACTAAAAAATCAAAGCTGTTGCTGAAGAACATATAAAAAAAGAATGAAGATTGATTGAAATTCAGTCTGATTTTTTGTTTACTTCTCACTAAACTTCCATATCATTCATACTAACTCAGGTCTGTGTTTCAACTTGATTAAACTCAAGAATCAGGTGTCACCGTCTTCTCTTCTTCGGTACTGGGAGAAACAACACTGTCTTCGGTACTGTCTTCGTCAGTCAGTTTAATTTGATTAGGAAACTTTTTTGCAGCCTTCACGTCAACTGTAATATAATAAGAATTGTAAGCAATTGTAATTATTGCATATATATACAGATGATATAGAAACACAAGGGAAGTAACGATGCAATGTGAATCACCAAAGAGAAGTTCTGGTTTGTTAAAGTAGCGGTCAGTATCACCTAGTCGATTTTTATGACCCTTTGGTAATCCACGATCCAAACCTTCTGGAACAGTAGCAAACTGTGCACTACAAATAGGTATAAGTTGTGTGTTAGCAGCAATATATGGAGTTGCAGTGTTTTAAATCCCCGGCCGGTTCAGTTCAGCCATTTAAACGGATTGGTTATGATTAACAAAACAGAATTACCGATTTAAACAATATTTTAGAAAAAGGATTCACACCCGGTTTCGATAATTGCAAACCTAAGGTTTCTACAAGTTTTAAACTCAACTCAATTGCATAACGATTAACGGATTTAGTGTACCGTGACTTAGGTGCCAATAACTACCAACGTTCGAAGAACGGACAAGAATGCACTTTATAATCACAAGTAAATCCTAACCACGACAACGCATAAGTACACATAACCATTCCGCAAAGTCATAACTTCATGTATCACACATAATAAATATAAATTTTGATTTGAATACATATAACCCTAATATGAACTATACATACAAAATTAAAGAAAATACAACATTATTTCATTTTAAATAACGTGTTTAAGAATTTTATTTCAATTTTTTTTTCTTATTTTGAAAAGTGTTATTAAAGTAGATGGAACGGAATTTGTTCACGATCTAAGAATATATATATATATATATTGTATAATTTTTTTAATCCCATCTTCTTTTCATAAATTTGTTTTTTTTTTATTAAAGTAAAGATAAGTAAATAACTAAAATTAATTACTAATGAATCAAATCGTAATGGTCTTCGCACCTTGCTTGGGACCGGCTGACTTATTTTGGAAAAGGTCGATTAGAAACCGGTCAAAGGAAGCTTCTATGACATGGGAAAATTGGAGGCAGTTTCAGATCTTTGATTGATCAGTGTGTAGTTTGGTTTGTGTTTTGTTGTTTCAGATTTGGTGTCACTGTATCTAGATTGTATTGTATGTAATTTTTTGCCTAGCGTCTTGCTAGTTTTAATAAAATCTTTCAGATGGCCGTTCAAAAAAAAATAATAATATCAAAGTGATATAATCATAAATACAAGATAAATATATATATATATATATATAATCCAATCATTCAATAAATATACTTATTATTAATTCTGAGAGCTTAGGAGATATTGTTACATTTCATTCTTTGAAATTTACTAGTGGGGAACCGCGCGTTGCAGCGGGAACATGATAAGCATCAAACAATCAGCGGGAGACACAAAATGGATTAGCTCAAACTAAAAAAAGTCGTCAAAATATGAAAGATATAATGATACGATGATTTTAAAAATTATATAATAATGATTGTCATCTACTTAATTTCATTCGTTATGATTAATAACTAATATATATAATTAATTATGACTAAAGTCTAATACAATATTAAAAGATGTTAACTAATAGGGCTGTTTAAAAAATAATTAAACTTAGAGGTTTACTTTTATATTACTTCTATAATTAAGGGGTGTAATTTGAAACTTTTGCTTTGAAAATAGCTTGACTGACAAATATGTACTAACTTTCTTCTCAATGCATTATCATCTTCTCTTTCTGTTCATCTTACCCATTAACATAAATTTCTCCATTAAAACTTCAAGCTTCAACTCATTCACAATCTTTGATTTTCTTATTTTTCTGTTTGTTTTGTCAATGTTAGAGGTGCCACTCAAGCTTTTGCTACAAAACCTGAATATTTCAACTACGGTGGGCCGGCCTGGGCCCACCCTGCTTTCAACATAAATCCGCCACTGCACCCTAATACAAATATCCGGCTGTTGTAATGATTAAATTTTGAATAAACAAAAATTACTAACCCATAATAAAACTATATACGATCATCTATCTAGCCTTCGATTCATAATGTGTTTTTTTTAATACATGTGCAGGGCCCGAGCTAACAACCTTGTCTAGAAACTCTTTAGCTATATTTTCCTCATATAATTGAACATGAATATAATATATTATCATAATTCAAGAGATTATTAGGCTGTAAACTGAATGCATGTTGGATTACCCATCTTCATGGGACTTCACTCTCTGCTTGTACACGAAGATTCTTGTATCACATCTCCAATGAAGACAACTGGATACCAGCTCTAAAGAAAAGAATTGAACTGCTCGCTTATGACATCAAAGTTCAGATCTAGCTAAGCAATTATGACATCAAAATTGTACGGTAAGAGGATGAAAGTGGTCACTGACTATATGTATGTAATCACACAATTGGACTTGAGCCTAGCAACTCTTGTTCAGGCCACCTAATGTAAGTGTACCCTTGCTAAATTTGATGGACAAAATATCAACAGAAGAGGCTGGTTAAGGTTTGTCATTTGGTTCATCTTCTTGTAGCATCAAAATCCAAACCTCTGCATGCTTAATATTCGTGTACGCAGACGGCAACTTTTTAGGTTATCAAAGCAAATCTTGCGACTAACGATAGAATATGCTATTGAAATTTGCAACTTTTGTTAAGTTTTGTGGCCCTGAAAGCACCTTTTTTTCTAGAATTAAGAACAAATCCAACAGACTGTTCTCGGTTAAATGGAAGTTCTTGCGGAGTCCATTGAGGAGCGGCCGGAGGCTATGCGTAGAGCCAACGATATCAAATAGATGATTAAAATATTGGGCAAATGGTTGTAAAAATAATAAAGGGTGCTTTGAGGAGCAGCTGGAATGTCACACCCCGATAATTCGATCACATCAGAGTCGGCGTGACTGGACGGGTATCTTCATTGCACAGCGGATTATTAAGGTGCTAAGACTTATGTAAAGTTGAACGCCCGCTAAGTACTCGAGTCCAAATGGGTTCTCCTATTCCAACCGTGCCAAAGTTTGTATATGTAACCTGAGAGAAAAACATGCGAAAAATCAACATAAAGTTGAGCGAGTTCATACTTTGTTTGAAAAAGATTTAAAATAAATCTTTTGATAACCGGTTTAAATATTGTTGAGAAAACATAATAAAACCATTTTTCTCGGCATGTTAATTGAAAACCTTGTTTTTGTACTGTTTGAATAACCGTCGATGTTCGCGTACGACAAAGACAACATACCCGCATGAGCCTATAACCAACCCAAAGCTAGTAGCCTCGCAAAACCGTTTACTCAAGACGGTAGACTAGCACGCGGTCATAGTTCTAGTATGTAGCGAGGACTTCACTGTACAGTTTTAAGCGACTCTACGGCCCTTAGTGTTGAGTAGTAGACAATCCAGTCCATGTGTCTATAAGCAGGACCAACCAGTCCTCTTATTTGTATGTAGGACAAACCAGTCCTTGTGTCTTCGTGCCTCGCATGAGCATGTGTGGGCCTAGCCCCTAGTTTCTTTGTGCCTCGCACAAATGAGAATGGGCCTAGCCCATTTGAGTCTGTAAGCAGGACTAACCAGTCCCCTTGTTTGTATGTAGGACAATCCAGTCCCGTTGTAGCGAAGACATTCCCGTCACTAGCCATGAAACTCATGCACGTTCTGAAAATACGCGTGTGTTTTGTAAAACCGGTATGTTTAGCATAAACCTTTCGTAAACCATTTGTGTAGTTGGAATTTGTTTGTAACATGGTTTAGAAATCTGTTGTTTTCGTTCATCGAAATGTTCTGTACTTTTGTAAAACTTGCATGTCTTACCACCCCCAAAAATATTTATAAAAACATAAAACTATAAAAAGTGGGGGTTATGAACTCACCTTGATATCTTGTTCAAAGCTAGCTAAATGTGATTCCGTGATGTTGTTCCAACAACGTAACTTGCTAGCTTGCAACCTATAGCATTCCTAATCAAGGAATAATTATAAGTTTCTAATAAGACAACGTAGTCAAATTACGTGTCCGAGCTCTACCAAATAGTTAACAAACGATCCTAAAAGATGTTATTTTCTTGACTTCGAATAACCGATCTATGGTTATTTGATCACGTTCATAATCGGGATGAAACTAAGTCTAGAAGGGCGATTTAATTCCCGAATGATTTAGAATGCATATATTTATATATTTAATATAAATATACTTAAGAAGTCGTGTTAGTTGTCGTATTAAAATACATAGAAGAAAAAAGATAATACGACTCGTCGTAGTTTCTCGTAGCCATAGGTATATAAATGTGTAAAACGTTACATGTTCGAAATAAGCGTCTTGCGCCTCGTTTGTAATTAATGTAATTTATATAATGGACGCTAGTTACACTCCTACAATAAGGTGCCGTACTTTGTTTAGACGTTGAAAATAAATATAAATAATTATATTTATTTTATGAAATATCCAAATTGTCGTCATTCGAAATAAATATAACTCGTTATATTCATCAAAATATTAGAATCGTCGTCGGGTGAAATAAATATACAACCTTATATTTATTATAAAAAGAATCCGATGTTCGAAATAAGTATTCGAATTTCCAAGAAATAAATATAAAACAATATACTTATTTTGCATATAGTTTTCGAGTTCTAAACGTTTTGAAGTAAATATAAATAATTATATTTATCGGATAGAAGTTTTCGGGTATTGTTAACTAGTAGACCGTATATTTTAGAGATGTTATAGACTCGTCTTTGTGTGCAATGTATAAGTCGTCCGAAATGAGTATATACTCGTATTTACTTTTATAAAGTTCGTTTGAGTCTCGACATATTTTCATTAGTGTTAAACCTATAAAGTATATATATTTTTAACGAAAATTGGGCAAAGTTTCCTCTGTTTTTGGAATAACCCGACAATACAAGTTGTCGATATATTTTCAAAACTCAACAATTTAAGAACTCGATAATTCAATATGAACACTATACAACATAATATCATTGTACGCCCGATATTTAGATAACGCCGAGGTTTTAAGTTTAATAAGTAGCTTATAAATACATATCTAGACAATGCTTTCGCGTAATCGGTCGCTAGATGAAATGATTAAATGTTATTATTTCGAAACGATGACACGTATTATTTTAATTGGTCGGGTCGAGCTCAGTTCCGTGCCTAAATGATATTTATAAGAAATGTAATAAGTTTTCGTGTCTTTAACGGTTTACCGGGACTTAAGTTGACTGTGTTGACTGCTTTGACCAGCAGTTGACCAACGTTGACCGAGTTTGACTTATGTTGACCGGGTTTGACCCGGGTTGACTATCTTTGACTTGAACCGAACCCGAAACTGCACCAACGTGAACCGAGTTAAACCAAACCGAGTTGAGTCGAACCAAAACTAAACCGAGTTAACTGATGTTGACTCGAACCGCAGCTGAGTTGACCCGTTACTGAACCGAGTTGACCCGTCACTGAACCGAAACCAAATCTTGAACCGAAACCGAGTCTAAACAAAACCCGAACCAAAATCAAATCTGACCATGTGTTATCGTGCCTTTGTTCGACTCGAGCCTGAAACAACCAAAATCTGAGAGATCTAAACTGAACCGAGTCAAGACTAACTCGAACAAGACCCGATGTCGACGAAACTGACCTGAACTGTATAACCACCACCGTTATCATCGTCACGCCGCTGCCGCCATTGTCGGCTTACCCGCTGCCGGAAAGCGGCATTGCCGCCTTCACCTACTCCGCCGCAGTACCCCCCTTATGCCGACGCGAGACCCACACAACACTGCCGCCGATTGCGGCGTGTCTGGCCGCCGATTATGGCGGCTCCGCCTTCAGTCGCCGCCGCCGTAGTGGGTGGCCGGCACCCCCTTCTCCCTCTGCCGTCTCTCTCTCTCTCACTCTCTCTACCGAGTTCTCTCTGCAGGTTTCAGATATGAGTGGGTGTAAGGTGAGGTGTACAAGGGAGAAAGATGGTTGGATGTGTGTGGTCGGCCGGAATACCGGCGCCGGTTCCGCCGGTGGTCTCATCGGAGACGAAACGAGAGAGGTCCAGAGGGTTTGATGTGGGGGCTAGGGTTTCTCAATGAAGGAGATGGTGATGATTTGTTCATATACCAGGGTTTTATGAGTGGACCGGGCCCAAGGCCTGTTAGTGCGTATCTAGATGTTCAAGCGGCCCAATAAGGTTTCCTTGGCCTGTTTTCGCTCCCGAGTTTCATTATATGTTGTATAACGCTTAGTTACGGTCGGAAGTTCATTAAATTACATCAAAGGTCGGTGTTTGGCGCGTATTTCGTCGATTACGTTAAAAACCGCGTAAATGCTTTGTTTGTCGTTTCGTATGCATTTTTCGACCTGGTTTCAACAGTTAGTACTAAAATTCAAAAACGATGCTAAATATATCACTATCTGGGCGTAGCTTGAATTTGGTGTTTCCGTTTCGTTGTTAATTTCCGATGCGTTATTGTTTCCACGTTTTTTGTTCACGTTTGCGTGTTGTGCCGTTCGGAAGCGCCATGATTTCACAAAATTACATCACATGTATAAATTATGTGTATAAACTTCGTATTTGTTGTCATTGTCAGTATGTTGTACGGTGTCAGTTCGTTTTGCGCAGTTTTTCCGCAAACCAAACGCGTAATGTAATGTCGAATAGGCGTTCCTAGGCACTCCAAAGGCCTAATTAAGTTAATTTAAGTCTAATTATGCCCTGTGTTAATGTCATAATGCTCGTTATTCGCATAATTAAGGATCGAAAAGTACCGGTTGTCACATTCTCCCCTGTTATAGAAATTTCATCCTCGAAATTTAGTCTTTGTTATCTTCTTAGAGTTTTGTCATCCACGGGTATGTTTGAATAATTCAAAGGTAATTGACTACGAGAATGAATCAAGACTCGTTCGTAGTGTATGAGTACAATGACTTGTTACGATAATAAGAACTCAACGATTCAACTGAATTTGTTTTCTGAATTGATGCCAAATGAACCAGATGTTATGATACCGTCACCAATGTGACTAAGTTTACAGGGGTTCAACAAAGAGGACTTTAACCAATAAGATTTCAAATGGACGTTCACGGTATGCAAATGAATTCTAGAAGCAAGAAATGTACTATCAATAGTACTTTACGTTAGTTGTTGTATGATTGAAACTCAGAATTAACAAGCTCAAATAGAATAGGATCATGATAATCATTTGCATAACCTTTGAGAGGACAGGCGACAACAAAGCGCAACCTAGGTGCGAGAACTGGCAAGAGATAACCGACGACTTATTCGATTCCTGGAACCCCTCTTTTTCATAGATCTCTAAAAACCAGCGTGGAGCCACTCCCTTTTAAGTTAATTTGACCCCTCACCATGTCAGATGCCATTAACCAAAGCAAACACCGATTCTAATATATTTACAAACACAAAGCATGAAAACAATTCAGCAAATTTCATACCAAAGGCAAGGACTCTGAATGTTATAACAAGATATTAAGAATACTACAATTAGGCACCACTATATTCTCTTGTTATAGCATGAATTCAAGGGCAAATAAGTTAGCAACCAAAGGTATTATTATAAACAGAAAGTAGATATCCGTTTTTGATCAATGACATCAAGGATGACTACCAGCAGCGGTTCTTATAAATTTAAAAATAATAATTAAAAAAAAAGAAGAAAATTGACCTGCAACAAAATTGCAATACTGCTCATCATAATGTGAATTGTGGAGATGGAAACAATTTCTCAATAAACCAAATTTAAAAACTGACTTGAAGCAATATAAGGCATTTCATAGATATATAGCAAATATGAACGAACTCCGTGGAAAAGCCCCACAACCACCGACTGATAGTTACCGGAGAAGAACAAGCGAACGCAATAACCCAAAAACTTACCCCACCACAACGATTCTGATGAAGAATACACCGCCATCGCCAATGTTTCATGGTAGAACCCTAGCCGCCGGAAGACGCATAAGACCCTTTGATGGCTGAACCCTAACTCCCACTGCAACTTTTTCACATCCTTGAACCACCGCTGCTGACGACTGAGAAAACCTTATGGTCACCGCTGGTTCGTCGTCAACAATACCGTTGTTTGGAACTGAGAGCATTGGTATTAGTAATTGCAGTGACCCTCATCTTAGCATTGTTGTTCAGGTGTAGAGACATAATACATTGAATTGGGTGTAAAATTGGGAGAAGATGATGATATAACAGGGAAGAAGGCATGACTCTTTGCCTGCCGTCTTAAAATTTGATGGGGAAATTACATTTAAGAACATAGGAGAAGTATTATATAGGTTTATAGATTATAGTTGAAGAATTGTTATATAACATTTAGTGGAATTCTTTATTGGAATTAGAGGTGAAAAAGGATTTCATTTGTGACAAAGAGAAGTAATTGATATACACACAAAGAACAAATATTATTGATTAACAAACAAACAAATAACAAACAATTTTAATTTGAAAATATACATAACAATACATTTTTTTTTCAAAAACTCAACATTCCGACAACAAAACTAGAAAACAAAACTCAAAAATTCATAATATAATAAGATTATCATAAAACGATTTAACTCGCTCAACCGACTCCTAATATTCTGAATTAACTTTTCTGCAGTTATTGCGAATTTCACCTCTATTCCCTGTTAATGGCTTTATATCACCCATTTTGATCATAGATTCTGCGAAATCCTCCCAAAACTCTTCGTGGGAACCACTGTACTTCGAAACAAGCTCAGCAGTTTCACCACCACTTAATAGTGCTTGATCAGAATTCAAAAGCCCATTTTTACTCACCAAATTAGTGAAGTATTTTACGTCAAACGAGCTTGGTGTCGGGTCAAGCGGTGCGAGCGTTGAGTCACCCCCAACTTGTGGACAAATGGTTCGAAGGTGGCTTGCAAAGGCTGGATCTATGTTGTTATCACTATAAATACGAGGCCTAAAGGTTCGACACTGAGCAAAACCTAGAGTGTGTGCACCTGAAAGTACCACCAAGTCCTCCTCATCTAGCCCTTGATCCTCGAAGTTTTTTATTAGGGCGGGTAAGTCCATGGACGGTGCTGGGATGTTAGCGTTAGCTGCGGTCTGGCTAGCCGTGATTGAGTCTCTTCTTCCGAGCTTGACTTTCCATGATGGCCCACCAAGCTGCATACCATAGAAGTTTTAGAAATACCGTCAAAAAATGCATCACCATACAAACTTTTTTTCCAACATGTATTAGAAAATAATGTTTTTGATGAAAACATGCATACCAAAGTGAACCACATCGGTATGCTCGGTTAAACTATTAGAAACTTGTTAAGTGGGTTTTACTTACCCCAACGACAGAATCACGAGCAGCAACGGTTAAGATATCAGCACAAGACACCACATGACGACCACAAACTTTGTCGACCTCTTCTTTGATTTTGTCAATAACCTCGAATCCACGGGCTGAATTTGCGTTAGGGCCTGCATTTTTCTCACTATCTATTGTTGATGTTTGATCCAAAAGTATGGAAGCATCACATCCCTACATGATATAGAAAATAGACTCAAAAATAACACCACCACTTTCCAAACTCTTAAATGCAAACATTGCTATACAAGATAACACTTCATCTTGCAACAGCTTATTCATATGTTACTAATTAATGCTTTAATATTATAGAAACAATTTTTGCTATAGTTATTAAACGTCAGAAATTTGAAACTGCTGCCAAATCAATAGAAAGTATAATGGAAGTTTTTTATTGCTCAGTTTAGCAAAGGTACATAAGTTTGATGAATTTACATGTTTAATCAGATAACAAATAAAAATAAATTAACCTTTTAAAGTAGAAGATAATATATTACATGAGCCTATCGTATTGCAATGTGCAAAACTGCTATTGTTGTTATCAACTTGAACACTTAATGAATTCATAGGTGACTTGTTTATATGATTGGTCTAATAATCATATGAATGTGTTAGTTCAATTTTTAGGGCAATGCATTTAGTTTGCAAACTATATCCAAGAAAATGAAGTTACTTACGTTAACAAAACAATCATGAAAATGAAGACGCAATAGAGAAGCGCCCATGCGGCGTTCTTGTGCCAAGGCATCCTCCACCACACGTTTGATGGTCGGGAGAGCTTCAGGGCACACTCGGTCATAGTAACTTGATGACAAACCTGAGTTTGAGGATGCTGTAGTAATAGAAAGAATGAGAGAAAGAAAAAGATATAAGAAGCTTATGATATTCATCTTATAATTGTATCGAAAAGGGTTTTAAGTACAAAATATGTATGTTGTATTAAGTTGTGTTGTATTTACAGAAAACACAAGTCATGTTGTATTTATAAGGAGTTAAGGGTGGTTGATTTTGGAAATAGTCATAAACAAAAACTAATATTTAACATTTGTAACACTTGGTTGATATCTTAATCCCATAAGTTATAGATAAAATATTTATCAAAATAAGTACAGGCTGACTTGGCTAGCAGTAATATTGTTTAATTGCCCAAGATAATTTGTCAAACTCATTAAACATACAAAAATGTGAATACATTAGTATTTGAAAAATCCATTAGGTTATAAATGATGTATAAAAGTGAATATTTAGTATTAGTAAATAGTAATACTCGGTTATTATTATAATCACATAAGTTATACATAATTATATAAAAATAAAAGCACAATTTGACTTGGCTAGTACTCATATTGTTTAATTGCCCAAGAGAATTCGTCAGATTCAGATAACATACGAAGATATAGAAACCATATTGATTGACAATCCAAAAGAACTAGATTGTTTCCAACCGCGTGTTGCGACGGGAAACAAACCTTTCTTTTGGAAAACAAAAATAATAATAGTAATTAAAAGACTAGTTACTGATAACGACTTAGGTTTCGGTTACAAATTTCCCCTACAATAACATAAATTAAAATTATTTGAAACCATATATAAAAAGATAAAACATGTAAAAAAATTATAATGTCATAGCGAAAACTCTCAACAAAGAAAAATATCGGTTAGCAACGAAACGAATTTGCCAAATTTCAAAACACAAAACTTTCATATGTACCTCATTATCCATGGTAAATGCCATCATATTATCGACATCAACCAAGAATTTAAAGCATATGGTATTTGCAATGGACTGTGTGTCAATTTTCCGAGGGAAAATCTTAGTATAAGTACTCTCAGTAATCCTATGGTAACGGTTTTCACAATTTTGTTACCTAAGAACTTGAATTTATATTTAAATATTTTGCATCAGAAATATGAAGAAAAAAATATGTAATAATGTAAAATTAGTGATAGGTATATTTTATTGTTTAAAACTAATTTAAGACCGTCGTTGTCTTTATAAGTACTAAAAATCTTTAGAAAAAAAAAACTGTGACATAAATACTAAAAATCATTAGAAAAAAAAAACATCTTTGTGACTACTTAAAAACATGCATGTACCTACAAATTTAATAAACTTTAAGTTTGTTTTTCTTGACACATAAAACCCAATTTAGTCGTCAGGGTCGTCATTATTAAGCATTTAAAAGTGGCACAATCATATAATGACTTCAAATTAGTTTGTGAAAAGGAAAAAAAATATAAGTAATTATTCACTCATACAAAAATGTAATTGTTCATAATACAACTCACCTATTGTAATTAGGCGATAGCCTTTGTTGAAAATCATGTGGCACGTTTTCATACTTTGAAATTTGATTATTGATTTAGTATAATAATAATCCGATTACTTAGTCTTGTTCAGAATACTTAAGATTGGTTAAAGTGACAGGTCATGAATAAAATTCATTGTTATATTTGACTAGGTTAATATCTTAAAAGCCATCAAAGAATTTGTCATGCTTAAACGTGGTAAATATATCGATGATTAAGATATTGATGAAGAAGATAATTTGGTGGTAATCTAACTTATAATATTAGATAAAATATCATAGTTGTTTCATCTAATCTTACAACTAAAAACAAAAATAAACCTCCACAAAACATAGACCAAATATGTATTTGCCATGTTTTGATATATGGTGATATCATCTATGTACATCTAACCGGGAGTCATCCAAAACCAACAATGTGGCGAACCCAGATAGCGAATAGGGTACAAAAACAACCATATTCAGTAAATCCCTCAAATAGCAAATCAAATGGTAGGGTTCGGAGATGGTGTGATGTAGACAATTTTTTCCTCAATCCTTGAGAATAGAGAGACTTCTTCAGAGGGGGCGAATGTGAGGTTTTTTTTGTTTTTAGTTTTTTTTAAAGGAAGTCCACTATTAACAACTTTGGTTTAGTTCATGGAAATAATATATACTGTTAGAGATATGTATGTCCGACCGTAATTAAATTCAACATAACTAACTCGGTACGATCGGAAGAGTTAGACGTTGGTACACGAATCGTATATGTACACGAGTAGGTGGATTATTATTTATGAAATAATAATAATTTAAACCCGAAGAACTTAATATTAATTAATTAAGAGGATTATAATTGTATAATCTTAAAGGGCTTTAATGTAAGTTTGAGTTTTATAAAAGGATGATTAAGGTGCAAACCCTAGACACACTTTTATCAAAACACAAAACCCTAGCCTCCCTCTTTTTTAAAGATCCAAGTGTTTTTTTGGTTTAAGGTTACTGTTCTTGCTAAAAGATCATGCTTTCACGAAAGTTTATGCATGGGACCTTGTTTGGATTGTATTCCAAGTGGTATGGATCCATAAAATTGATATCTTGATGTATATACAGGTCTACATCATCACATTCAACTGATCGGATTAGGGTTTCCACGAAGAACGAGTATGTTACGTATATATGCCCTTATCGCGCCACTTTGCACCCTAGATTTCGTGAGCGCAAAGATCTTTGCACACGGTAGCACAAACCTAGCACGTGTTTTTACTAATTAAAGAGGATGGTTTAATGTTTAAAAGGTCAATGCAATATCTGGACTGCGTATGGTTTGTTTTTTTTTGGTGAAAGTCTCGGCTGGTCGTGATAGCTATCGGTATGTAGGGCGGTTCCTTTGTAGTATGTCAAGTAATCGGTTGTAAAACTATGACACGGATATCTAGTGGTGACGACTACCGATGAATGTATGTTTCCGAGACTGGACACTTATATGTCTGACTTAGTATGTATGTTGTCATATGTTTTCGCAAAGCACATTATAACCTTATCTATGCCATGATTTATCTTTTAGTTACGTAAAATAGAACCCACTCAACGTAATTGACTTTTATTATATGCATCAAGTTAAATGTAGTTCTATTCGTGTACCCTGTGGATGTCCATGCATTACAGTGAAGGTTATTTTCATCCTTTGCACTACATCCTAGTTGATGTTACTTGTTTTCATAATTTTTTTGGCTGTAAGCCTATCAGAATGTTAAGTTTAATGTCATCTTGGATATTTCCATTGTGTATGTTATCAAAATTTTAGTTTAAGAACTATGTGCTAATGAGTAAATCCAACGTAAGAAATCTTTAAGTATGTAAGTTGAGTTAGTTCCTAATTGATTTAATCTCACCGGTTTTGACTTATTTTAATTAATAAAAAAATTGTAGTCTTAGTTTCATTATATATATATAATATGGTTTTGTACAAATATCAAAAGTCTTCTTTGTATTTTGTAAAACAAATATTTACAAAACTTCTTTTTAAATTGAATAGACTTTATCATATAAACAACCAATTTGAAGTTTGTTTAAAACATTTTTAAGTGATATTTTATCACATAACTTTTGGGAAACTTATATTCTGTCACTTGGTATTTAATTCGAGTTATGACATCAAGAGGACAAGTTATTAATATATGATCATTTGTAAGTAATAATTACCTTATGTTCTTATTTTAATGATCATAAGATTTATGCTTTTATTCTTATGATTCCAGTACGCATTAACACATACTTATTAAAACATCGATCATCTATAGCGAAACAACACTAAGTTTGTTTTGTAGTATTGACAAAAAAAAAAAAGAACACATATGATATGATTGTCATAGTGGTGTAGAATACAAATTACACGTAGATATTAAAATAGATTTATAACTAAAGATGTATAGTTTAGTAGTTTTATGAGGTTGAAGGTCTGGCTTCTGGGATAAAATAAGCATTGTAGATTTAGGGGTAGAAAATTCAAGAATCTGTGTTTGCCGTTCAAAAAGATTAAATAGGTAGAGAAAATAAATGTAATATACACTACAAGAAAAGTCATCATTAGCGGCAACATTTAGCGACGACGAAGGACATGGCGGCAACGACATCTCGTGTTGCTGCTACCCTTGGTCGCGGCTAAAGGTGTCGCCGCTAATGGTCGCGGCAACAGTGAAGTCCTCGCTACATACGAGAACTATGACCGCGTGCTAGTCTACCGTCTTGAGTAACGGTTTTGCGAGGCACTTACTAGCTTTGGGTTGGTTATAGGCTCATGCGGGTATGTTGTCTTTGTCGTACATGGACATCGACGGTTATTCAAACAGTACAAAAACAAGGTTTTCAATTAAAATGCCGAGAAAAATGGTTTTATTATGTTTTCTCAACAATATTTAAACCGGTTTTCAAAAGATTTATTTTAAATCTTTTTCAAACAAAGTATGAACTCGCTCAACTTTATGTTGATTTTTCGCATGTTTTTCTCTCAGGTTACATATACAAACTTTGGCACGGTTGGAATAGGAGAACCCATTTGGACTCGAGTACTTAGCGGGCGTTCAACTTTACATAAGTCTTAGCACCTTAATAATCCGCTGTGCAATGAAGATACCCGTCCAGTCACGCCGACTCTGATGTGATCGAATTATCGGGGTGTGACATTCCAGCTGCTCCTCAAAGCACCCTTTATTATTTTTACAACCATTTGCCCAATATTTTAATCATCTATTTGATATCGTTGGCTCTACGCATAGCCTCCGGCCGCTCCTCAATGGACTCCGCAAGAACTTCCATTTAACCGAGAACAGTCTGTTGGATTTGTTCTTAATTCTAGAAAAAAAGGTGCTTTCAGGGCCACAAAACTTAACAAAAGTTGCAAATTTCAATAGCATATTCTATCGTTAGTCGCAAGATTTGCTTTGATAACCTAAAAAGTTGCCGTCTGCGTACACGAATATTAAGCATGCAGAGGTTTGGATTTTGATGCTACAAGAAGATGAACCAAATGACAAACCTTAACCAGCCTCTTCTGTTGATATTTTGTCCATCAAATTTAGCAAGGGTACACTTACATTAGGTGGCCTGAACAAGAGTTGCTAGGCTCAAGTCCAATTGTGTGATTACATACATATAGTCAGTGACCACTTTCATCCTCTTACCGTACAATTTTGATGTCATAATTGCTTAGCTAGATCTGAACTTTGATGTCATAAGCGAGCAGTTCAATTCTTTTCTTTAGAGCTGGTATCCAGTTGTCTTCATTGGAGATGTGATACAAGAATCTTCGTGTACAAGCAGAGAGTGAAGTCCCATGAAGATGGGTAATCCAACATGCATTCAGTTTACAGCCTAATAATCTCTTGAATTATGATAATATATTATATTCATGTTCAATTATATGAGGAAAATATAGCTAAAGAGTTTCTAGACAAGGTTGTTAGCTCGGGCCCTGCACATGTATTAAAAAAACACAATTATGAATCGAAGGCTAGATAGATGATCGTATATAGTTTTATTATGGGTTAGTAATTTTTGTTTATTCAAAATTTAATCATTACAACAGCCGGATATTTGTATTAGGGTGCAGTGGCGGATTTATGTTGAAAGCAGGGTGGGCCCAGGCCGGCCCACCGTAGTTGAAATATTCAGGTTTTGTAGCAAAAGCTTGAGTGGCACCTCTAACATTGACAAAACAAACAGAAAAATAAGAAAATCAAAGATTGTGAATGAGTTGAAGCTTGAAGTTTTAATGGAGAAATTTATGTTAATGGGTAAGATGAACAGAAAGAGAAGATGATAATGCATTGAGAAGAAAGTTAGTACATATTTGTCAGTCAAGCTATTTTCAAAGCAAAAGTTTCAAATTACACCCCTTAATTATAGAAGTAATATAAAAGTAAACCTCTAAGTTTAATTATTTTTTAAACAGCCCTATTAGTTAACATCTTTTAATATTGTATTAGACTTTAGTCATAATTAATTATATATATTAGTTATTAATCATAACGAATGAAATTAAGTAGATGAGCAATCACTTATTATATAATTTTTAAAATCATCGTATCATTATATCTTTCATATTTTGACGGACTTTTTTTAGTTTGAGCTAATCCATTTTGTGTCTCCCGCTGATTGTTTGATGCTTATCATGTTCCCGCTGCAACGCGCGGTTCCCCACTAGTAAATTTCAAAGAATGTAATGTAACAATATCTCCTAAGCTCTCAGAATTAATAATAAGTATATTTATTGAATGATTGGATTATTATATATATATATATATATTATCTTGTATTTATGATTATATCACTTTGATATTATTATTTTTTTTTGAACGGCCATCTGAAAGATTTTATTAAAACTAGCAAGACGCTAGGCAAAAAATTACATACAATACAATCTAGATACAGTGACACCAAATCTGAAACAACAAAACACAAACCAAACTACACACTGATCAATCAAAGATCTGAAACTGCCTCCAATTTTCCCATGTCATAGAAGCTTCCTTTGACCGGTTTCTAATCGACCTTTTCCAAAATAAGTCAGCCGGTCCCAAGCAAGGTGCGAAGACCATTACGATTTGATATCATTAGTAATTAATTTTAGTTATTTACTTATCTTTACTTTAATAAAAAAAAAACAAATTTATGAAAAGAAGATGGGATTAAAAAAATTATACAATATATATATATATATTCTTAGATCGTGAACAAATTCCGTTCCATCTACTTTAATAACACTTTTCAAAATAAGAAAAAAAAAATTGAAATAAAATTCTTAAACACGTTATTTAAAATGAAATAATGTTGTATTTTCTTTAATTTTGTATGTATAGTTCATATTAGGGTTATATGTATTCAAATCAAAATTTATATTTATTATGTGTGATACATGAAGTTATGACTTTGCGGAATGGTTATGTGTACTTATGCGTTGTCGTGGTTAGGATTTACTTGTGATTATAAAGTGCATTCTTGTCCGTTCTTCGGAACGTTGGTAGTTATTGGCACCTAAGTCACGGTACACTAAATCCGTTAATCGTTATGCAATTGAGTTGAGTTTAAAACTTGTAGAAACCTTAGGTTTGCAATTATCGAAACCGGGTGTGAATCCTTTTTCTAAAATATTGTTTAAATCGGTAATTCTGTTTTGTTAATCATAACCAATCCGTTTAAATGGCTGAACTGAACCGGCCGGGGATTTAAAACACTGCAACTCCATATATTGCTGCTAACACACAACTTATACCTATTTGTAGTGCACAGTTTGCTACTGTTCCAGAAGGTTTGGATCGTGGATTACCAAAGGGTCATAAAAATCGACTAGGTGATACTGACCGCTACTTTAACAAACCAGAACTTCTCTTTGGTGATTCACATTGCATCGTTACTTCCCTTGTGTTTCTATATCATCTGTATATATATGCAATAATTACAATTGCTTATATTACAGTTGACGTCAAGGCTGCAAAAAAGTTTCCTAATCAAATTAAACTGACTGACGAAGACAGTACCGAAGACAGTGTTGTTTCTCCCAGTACCGAAGAAGAGAAGACGAGTGACACCTGATTCTTGAGTTTAATAAGTTGAAACGCAGACCTGAGTTAGTATGAATGATATGGAAGTTTAGTGAGAAGTAAACAAATCAGACTGAATTTCAATCAATCTTCATTCTTTTTTTATATGTTCTTCAGCAACAGCTTTGATTTTTTAGTTTTTATTTAGATTAGTTTTTATACGAATAGAATAATTACTAAAATATCACCGTGCTTTCCACGCCAAACATGATTTAGAAAAACGTTCTATTATCCTTTTGTCATAAATTGCATCATTGCCCCTAAGATCACTTACTTATTATGTTTGTTTTGTAATGACGATGTATTTTCTATTATCGTATTGTGTTTTATTATGAACCGACCCAAATATTTTGATGTCAGCTCGTTAGAAATCCGACCCCCCAATCGAAATCATGTAATCTATTGGGTTGTTTGAAATCAATCATGTAACAGATTGAAGTTTTTTTCGTTTTCGGGCTAGATTCTGACATCAACGGTTCTCTTAACTAATATGTTCAGGGCCAGCCCAATGGGCTTAGCACCGTAGGCACTCCACTTTTTAACTTGCGCTTTGAAGGTCCTTGTCCTCCCATGTTCACAACAGGCGATTTCCCTTCTTTGGAAAAAGCACATCTTTCTATGCACACTCCAAACAGCTCATATGCTACTACGATTATTAGTCTACTTGAAAAGTTTCACAATGTCAAACTTCTTTCACTCAGCATGGATATCATTGAGGTATTTCTTACAAAGATTTTCTATTCAGTAAACATAGAAAGTAAAATTGAACTCATCCGTGGAACTAGTAAGTACAAGTCCTTTCTTTTAGTAAGGTGGGCATTGACACATGGGTAAAGTTGTTGGCATTCAAGTGTACGTTATATTTAGATTCTGTTTCTCGTATAGTTTTGTTGAATAGAATTTTCTACAGCTTCTGAACTCATCCGTGGAACTAATCTCACGCCAGCCTTCCTCACTTGCTAACTTAAAGAGTTTGAAGATTCTTCCGTTTTGGGTCTGGAAAGACAAGAAAGGTATTATGTCCGCTCAAGTGAAAAACTATCTGCTAAATACTTCTCCAAATGCCACCTTGACTTAGGTAAATTCTACATCAAATTAAGTTTATCTTGTTATGTTTAGAACCAAATTAAGTTAATTTTATGGAACCAAATTATTTTTAAAACCAAATTTGTAAAACAACAAAGTGGTTTGAATGGTTTACTTGATAAAAAGGCTGAGGCGTAAAACAGGTAACTTCTGGTTGTAATTAGATCGACACCTCGCGACATAAAGCTTTTTCCTCATGCTTTTATAAACTAGATTTGAATACGAAAACGGCATTTACCTCAAATTTACATACAAACCCTTTATCATCTATTGTGAAAACTTTGTTTTTATCAGAAACAAAATTCCCAATACTCAACACACCTATCCGGAGCTGCACGCGACAACCTATAGTTAAACCATTCTTCAAAATCACCACATTGTGAAGCACCCTCAACTCCAAATTTTAACCTATTACAGTACAAAGTACAATGTTTATGTAACAAATTAGCTGGTTAAAACTAAAAATCTTGTAAAAAAGTTGAAAGTTTTAAGCTGCTTAAGAATGTTTGTTTCTTTAAATCTTGAATCTTTTTGCAATTGCATTCTTCCCTCATACTCTTCTGCACCACCACCCCTGAATAAACAAACACAAAATAACCCTTCTCCCAGCTCATCTCCAATCAAGATAGCGTAAGTTTTCATTTTTTTCTCCTAGATAAACCATCGAACACCTTCCGTGTAGGTTTTTAACCGTATCCCTGCTTATTCGGTTTGGTTATTGGGTCCACAAATCTTGTTTATTCATATTACCAAACCAAGTTTAATGGAATAATAACCGGTTTAATCACAAACCTAATAAACCAAATAAATCGGTTTAAGGGGTTTAGTTGGTTGACTTCAGTTCGGCTAGACACATTTCTAATTCGAATCAAATCAGATTTCAGATATCCGTACCGGTGAAGACCCTAGTACTAAAGGCTAATTATAGTCTTAAAGAAATGGGTTTGAGCGCCTGTTTTTTTTTGTTCGACCCATTATTAGTTTTCTTTGTGGATTAAGCATTTAACTAATCGTGTTCTGTATATTTACATCTTGTACTTGTAATTCTGATATGAATCAAAGATAGAATAGACAGTGGCGGATCCAAGGGTTCCCTTCGGTTTGGAAAAAAATTGAAAAAATTAGTGTAAACCATAACTTCAGAGTAACTCAAACTGAGAGTACACGATTTAATATATCTTATGCATAACTAACAGGATTGAGATATCAACTCACCAAAATAATTAATGTTTTAATCTGAATATTCGATAACTCAAATAGTCAAATCTTTAACGAGTTCTAGAATTAGAAACCAAGTCTCCTATATTGTTTAGTTCAAGTATGGCAGACTAATTTGGGACGTACAAGCCATTAGCGTCTCTCCTGGTGACTTGTATGTAAAAATTTTATTCCTTGATGAATCAATCCATTTTAATAAATAAAAAAACTGAAAACATAAATGTAATTAACTAAATGTCATCTACGAAAATGGTAGTAGGGTGATGGGATCATTAACATAATTTATGTGGGATGCAGTCCGGATCTAAGGTGTCGGTTCCTGCCACAAAAGCGATATGATAATTGCAGCTTTTCAGGCTTGGATCGATCTTATTTAGGAGGTATTGACTATTGAGGATTAGCTGGTAATGATGCCTAATTATGTGAAGCTAATTACTTAGTAAGGATCGAGTTAAATAAGAAACAGTATCCTTATCAATTTCATCACATTATCAAATGCACACATATATTAATTATCATTTTTTTAAAACTGCGATAAACTGTTGATCTTATTAATTGTTTGAAATAAGCTCTCATGAATGAGCAGTTAGATTTTGCTTATTTTAAAAGCATGAAACACACAAGCAGTTTTTAATATTAAGCCAGAACACCTCCTTTGAATGTGTATAATCCTAGAGTAGCAAGTAAAATTTGCTTATATATATTTGGTATGTCATTTATCTTTTTCTTCAAAAACGCTACAGATTGATCGAATATGAAATCTGATGGAAGCGTTACTACTTATTAGGTCATCAACAGGAGAGTTTGAGGAGGAATTGGGGATCTGAATCAAAAGCAAGGATGTTGGTGTTGGCTGTGAATTATGTGCAAGTAAAACATCCTAAAATACTAAATACCACACGAGTAAATTGAAGTTTATACTTTATAACGTCGCGTACAATGCCACTGCACGTGTTTATCTTATGTACACTTTGAGTTGGTCTATGTTTTGACGACGCATATGGTGCCGCTGAAACGCGTGGCGGGTAAAAAAACTAGTTTGTATTAAAAAGCATATTCGGACACCAATTATGGAGAAAATGAACATCATAAGCTTCTTATATCTCTTTGTTTCTCTCATTTTTTTGTATTGCCACCGCATCTTCAGACTCGGGTTTGTCATCAAGTTTTTATGATCGAATATGCCCAGAAGCTTTGCTGACCGTCAAACGTATGGTAGAGGATGCATTGGCACAAGAGTGCCGCATGGGTGCTTCTCTATTGCGTCTGCATTTCCATCATTGTTTTGTTAACGTAAGTAATTAATTTGTATGTAATTAATTTATTCATACGAATTTGCATTTGAGATTCCATATTCCTTATTTCATGATGCTTGGATATTGGTTGCAAAGTCATATTTTAGCCATCGAAACGCCTTATGCCTAGCTTGTTGAACTAATACATCTGGTTCAATCTCACAAATCAAGTTTAGAAACGATTCAAAACAAGTAACCTCAGGACTAAAGTATTCAAACTTGATAACAATAATAGCAGTTTTGCACGTTAGTTCCAAGACACAGTCACATAATGCAAGCATTTTTCTTAAAGTGTAATCTCTCCATGTAAAAAAGTAAAATTTCGGGTTTGTTATGTAAATATTCATGTTTTCAGTAAATTTGTATTTGTAGTTAGATTAACCATATATGTTTATTAAATTTAGAAAACACAAACTTCCATTATACTTCCTCATGATGTAGAAAGAAAATTTTAAAAATTCACGTTAATTTTTTTTTGAATGTCAACGCTTATTGTTGGTCCTGATCTTCACAATTGATATTGATTCTAATGAAATACAAGATGAAACAAGAAACGAATTCAACAGAACTTACAGAACTTCAATTGTGTTACATAAATGTGATTGTACAAGTGATGATTGCAATTGAAAAATCTAAACCCTATTTATACTAATCCAATAGGTACGATCGAATAGACGTGTCTCTTTGTGAATCGACATGTCTGATGCTTGAAACATATCGCCTATTCTGAAGAGGTGCGTCTCCTGGAGGCATCTCTTCCTTTAGTTGTAGGTGATTATCTTTCACTATGTCGCATCTGGTCCTCACACTTCTATAACTATAACAATTACATAACAAACTAATCTATCTACTAATTACGGAACAAACCCTTACACTTAGGATGTGCAGGAATTAGAACTTCACTTACTACAACTCTATTAAACCAATAATTCTTTATTGTTCATATTAGAATATTTCTAGAATATGTGGATTTATGGTATCAGTGACCACCTTCTCTCCTTGAGAATTCGATCCTTTTCTGACCTTCTTTTTCTTTCACAAAACCAACCCTCTGTTCATCTCTTCTTCTCGATTTCAATACCATGGACCCCAAAATTCACCCGCAATCACCGTTTCGAACATCAAGACCTTTATCCCGATAACACTAAAAATGAAAAACAAGCCAATACGCATCTTGGGCAGAATTGTTCAAGGTTCATTGTCGGGCTTATCAAGTTCTCAATCACTTATCCCCTCGGAAAGAACCTGCCCCTAAAACTGCTACACCAAAAGAAAACGATAACGACAAAGAAATACCCGCAACCGAGACCAAAGATGAGATCTGGGATCGCCTTGATGCCATAGTCCTCCAATGGATCCATGGTACCATCTCTAACGATCTCTTAAGCACCATCATCCATCCCGACTCAAACGCTCACTACGGATGGACCATGCTCAAGAGCATTTTTCATAACAATCAAACAACCCGTGCTGTTCTTCTGCAGAAAAAGTTTGCTAATGTCAAACTGGATTCTTTCCCTTCCATGGCGGCATATTGTCAAGAAGTAAAAATGTTGGTAGACCAGCTTGCTAATGTAGGTGCCCCCGTCCAAGAAAATAGCTTGGTTATCTAGTTATTATCCAGCCTCAACGAAGCATCGCTACCATTCTCCAGAATACTAAACCGCCTCCTACCTTCTATGAGGCACGCTCCCAACTTTGCCTCGAAGAAACTACCGCGTCTCCCATGACACAGCCCTACATACCACCCATCAACAAAAACTCCTACTCCATCAAATACCACTCGTGGTGGTCGAGGTAGAGGTCGCGTCCGCGACCGAGACCGAGGTCGTGGCAGAAATCCTACACAACAAATCTGGCCAAACTCACAAACCTCATACCAAACCACACACTCCCTATCCTACCCTCGAAACAATCTACCAAGCTACTGGACTACACCATCTTCAGGCCCAAACCAGTGAGTAACAACTTGGGCCGCACCACAACCTTACCCTTGGGCCGCATCACAACCTTACCTTTGGGCCGCACCACCCTGCAAGACCCCAGCAAGCTTATGCCGTAGTAGAATTCGGAAATACCTACACATCAACCGAACCAGACCAAGCATTCAACAATTTATCCGATCATCCGCCGGACCAGAATTGGTACATGGACATCGGGGAAACATGTATTACGACAAACAATAAAAATAATCTTACTTCTTATTTTATTAAGGTCTCTTCACGAAACATTATCGTTGGAGACGGCACTAAAATTCCAGTTCACGCTACCGGAAACCACACTTTACCACATCCCTTTCCAAACTTTAAACTTAACAATATTCTTTTGCACCTGACCTCGTTAAAAATTTGATTTCGGTACGCCGATTTACTACCGATAACAATGTTTCTGTTGAATTTGATCCGTTTGGTTTTGTTGTGAAGGACCTGCAAACCCGAACATCCCTCCTCCTATGTAATAGCACTGGCGATCTCTATCCACTTACCCCATCATCAAGACAAGCTCAAGCCTAGTCGTGTCTCAAGGCACTTGGCATCAACGTCTTGGACACCCCAGCATCAATATTTTACGTTCTTTAAAATATTATTTAAGTTCTTGTTCTCGTACTGTTAAGACTTCCAATTTTTTGTCAATCGCGTGTCTTTGGAAAACAAATAAAATCTTATTTAGGTTGTTTCCAACTCGCATCTGCGAACATCGCGATGCTATCACATTCTTGCAGAGGACTAAAGTCGTATTGGTCGTACAAACTACCGGGAAGCACGCTCACCCCCACTCCATAATCCAGCAGAGCTCTATGGATTTTGAATTTCCCGACTCGAATCGGGACGACGGCTCCCCTAGGTCAATTCCACTTCCTTCACTTGTAACGGTTGTTTTGTTCATACCTGCAATCGTATGAGAAACGGGATAGGTTAAAGATTTATCATTTAAACCATTTCTTGGGACGAAGCTTACCCTGTTAATTATTCTGTGTTTTTAGGATTTGTTTGAGTGTCTTTGGGAAGTTTCCCACTCTGCTGTTTCAAATTCGCCATTTCACCAGCTAACTGACCCATTTGCGTGGTCAGCGATTGTATGTCTTTGTCCCTAATCTCATCCTTTGAGCTCTCATCTCATCCGCTTGTTTCTACTTTAGAAGATCCTGTTGAATCGCCTTTAAAGTTTCCATGATATCATTGCTTCCGGAGGTGTTTGAGGGTCCAGCTGATCCGCTTTGATTATTCTGATATCCCCCTTGAAAATTATTCTGGAAGCAGGGCTGATTGAAATTTCGTTGACCACCCGACTGATTGTTGCCTTGAAACCCGGATTGCTTTGATTATTCGCATTCCTATAGCTAAAGTTCGGGTGATTCCGGAGGCCTGGATGGTATTTGGAATTCATGTTGAAGTTCCTACCATCGCCTCCACCTCCCTGCACATAGTTGACATCTTCAACCCCACCAACTATACTAGGGCATTGATCTGCAATATGCCCTAAATCTCCACAATGCCCACAGACTGGGTACTGTCCACTACTAACGCATGGTGCATTATCCATTGCTCTCACAACCGAATACCTAGTGCATCTAGAAGACTGAGCTTTCCGTTTTGATGTTCTCGCATTCCTCTCCAGATATTCCCAACAACCTGCTTGTAATTAGTACCGAACGTTCCATTCGATGTCGAGCTTAAATCCCTTGCGTCCTCATTAGTCAAACCCTCATGAAATACATTAAGGAGTTCCCATAGCTGAATCTTGTGATGCGGACAATTCTTTAACATCATCTTGAATCGGTTAAATGCCTCGTGGAAAAGCTCACCGGGCTGCGGTTGAAAGTTTCAGATGTCTTTCCTAGCGTTATTTGTTCGAAAAGGCGTGTAGAATTCGTCCAAGAAAAGTTGTTGCATGTCGGGCCATGTAAATATTGAGCAGATGGTAGCGAATGAAACCATTGTTGCGCCTTGTCTTCAAGCGTGAATTGGAAGAGTACCAACTTACGTCATCTGGAGTGAAACCTTGACCCCCGATAGTGTTGTAGCGGACATCATAAGCAGTGAGATGCAGATATGGCTCTTGTCACACCCCAAACCAATGGCGGAAACATCGGGGCGCGGCACTAGGCGAATCAGATTGTCTTAAGAGAAATTCTATAACAATTAATAATGACAATATTTTAAATAGTCAACTTCCCATACAATTAACCAATATCTCACATTAATTCTTACAAAACATAACATCTCTTAAAACACATCAAATTCGATCTTCCCTAGATTTCTATTACATGTGTCTCTAAGATAAACCTAACCCAATTGCAGCAAATGTCATCAACCTGCCACATATGTTAAAATAAAAGTCAATACAATTAAGTAAAGGTGAGCATACAGGTTTGCACAGATAATAGATATAAAAGCGTTTAACATACACTGCATGAACATACGTAAGAGATGTGAATTATACTACTGCATTGATACATGTAAACCAACAAATCGCGAGCGCGAGGCACGCGAACAAGTGTCCACGTCCTAAAGAGAAAATAAATGAGAAGTAAAAAGTGCGAGCCTTAACAACCCCGGGCCTTCGGGTGGCGGGTCAACCTCTAGCAAGCTATCATGTTAAGGGTGGTATACAAACCAAGCAATACATACAATTCATCGATTCACGTATAATCATGTAAAGGCGGGTTGCGAATAAGCATTTTGAGTTGTGTGATGTGTTTTGATATAGGAACATATGTGACACCCAAAAGTGCGTTTAAGCGTAAAAAGGGGTTCAAGTATACTCACAGTCAGTGCGTTAAGAGAGAGATGAGATCTGATATGGATTGAAGGGAGCGTCGGTTCAGCCTGTAAACGCAAACAGAAGTGCATCAGTCTTCCGAATTGCTGAAACGGTCAAAACGCGAAAGGGCAGTGGACAAGTTCGGGCGAAGTTGTACCAAATCTCTTGGATTTGGTACAAGTTTGGGCGAACTTGCTTGAAATGTTCTGGAATGTACAAGTTCGGGCGAACTTGACTGGAATCTTACAGTTAGTACAAGTTTGGGCGAACTTGTCCGTTTTCCTTAGAAACTGTACAAGTTCGGGCGAACTTGACTGATTTTCTTGAGATTTGGACAATTTCGGGCGAAGTTGGTTATCAATCTGATGACAACTTCTAGCGAACTTGCTCTTTTTGGAGCGAACTTGACTGTTTGATCACCAAATCTCGCATTTTCGCGTCGCTTGTTGAGGAAATCGAGTGTCCATTCCTCCAACCTTAAGCTACTGAGCAAAAGATAGGCTGGAGAGGTCTTTTGGAGCGAGTTTTAGCCACTTTACAGGAACTCGGGCTAATGCGGGTGAACTGGATGGTTCGTACGGGTTAGTCCAGTTCGTGCAAGGTGACGATATCGTCCTTGTGCTTCCGGATTTGAGATCTTGCTTGACAACGCCTCGTTCCATTTCATAGTGAACGAAACATCCATCATTAGTCTGTATTTTGTGTAGAAATCAATGCTTAAAAAGGTTTTACTCAGATCTAACACTTGGTGAGTCGAAATCATAAAGTTTTCTAGCTTGGGAAGCCAAAGCTAAGCCCAGATACACTCGTTTAGTGTAGATCTAAGTGAAAAGAAGAAGTTTTATAGAAAAAGATGAATATTTTCATAAACAGAAGAGTTTTGATGAAAACGAAGGTAATCCGTGTGCAAAATCGTACTAGAAACGTTGTAGTTTTGCATAAAACGGGCTGATTCTTACTTGGAAATCAAAGGTTTTTGGTTTTGGGAGCTCTGGGGCGAACTTGCAGCAAGGGAAGCATGAATGGAGGTGCTGGGTATTTATAGGTGAGGAGAAATGAGAGTGGCAGACATCAAGTTCGGCCAAACTTGGCCTATTCTGCTGGAATTTGTGCAAGTTCGAGCAAACTTGCTGATTTTGGAGGTTTCTTGAGGCCTGGTCAAGTTCGGGCGAAGTTGGGGTACCCAATTTCGGGTGAACTTGGCCTTTTGACGAAGTTTTGTTCGTTATTTTCGCGTTAGGTTTTTGTTTGGCGATTCGGTTCGTATTAGATAGTTATGTTAAGCGTTTTAGCGAAGCGTTAAACGTTGTTTTACCATTGTAATGAGAGAGAGCGAGTTGCGTGAGCATGTGAGCGTTTTAGCGATAGCAAACCATAACATAGACAAATATAACACACATAAAACACAACTCCACATAAATAACTGCCTTTGCGATGCGATGTGATAAGCGATGTCGAAGGCACGAGCGTTTATTAAATAATCACACACTCGGCTCTTAAAGTAACATAGTTACTTGTGATTATGTTGAGTTAGCGTTGCGTTTAATAGGCGCTTAGATGTAACATAGTTGTGACAAAATGTATTTAGTAAACATAAACCACTCCCTTAATCAAATCTCGGATTACAATGACAGATACAAACGGAATAGATGGAAAAAAAGATAACAACGAAATTACGAGTTGTTACAGCTCTTTTGTAGCCAACCCATGGTACTTGGGTAAGCTAGAGATGGACTGTGCCCTTACTTCGAATGAGCGGCCTCGTAGTTGAGGAATGATAACCGGTGAGGGGTTATTTGCAATGGCGGCCTTAAAATGACTCTCTACACCCCGCACCGGTCCCTGATCAAATCTCCTTGGAATACCCTCCGGTAAATTGATTGGTTGAGGTAGATTTCGCGAAAACGGTCTCTGTGGCGCTTGCATCTGTTGTACCAGAGCTTGCTGTGGTACTGGCGGTATTGGCGGTTGTTGGGGTATCGGTTGAGCTGGTATATTGACTGGTCTTGCATTAACTTGTTGCCGATTTACTGGCTCAGGTGCTTGTACTGGCTGTTGATACCCTGGTGCCTCTTAGTTTACCCCATCAGCCTACCTAAACCCCGTATTGTACCCTTCTTGAATTCCCACCCCCATCATCTGTTGATCATACTGATTACCCCTGTAACCCTCATATGCTTCATATCCACTCCCATAATCTATTGTACCATCCCATTGATCGAACATAGAGATTCTAGCAGAATAATGTTGTGGTTGCTGTGAGGACTAGTAATATGTTCATTAAATTGGAGGAGGAAGGTTAGTAGCTGAGCTAGAGAGCCTATTTTGAGTAGGTGGGATGACAGTATTGTCCGTGACAATCCTCACATAAGGTGAAGAACGCTGAATGTTGGAGGTTTGAGAGTATGTTTGGTCAGGAAAGAGTGGAAGATTGTTTAGGTTAGGAAACGGTGGTGGTGGCATTGGTGGCAATTGCAAAGTAGCGGGTTGGGCGGTTTGTGATTGTGGTTTAGATGGTATAGTTGTATTCGGTGTAGGCTGGGTGGATGTTGGTGAGAATTGGGTTTGCTGAGATGGAGTGACAGGATGGGTTTCGAGACTACCAGAGTTTTCCATTTGTTTAAATGTTGTTATTGGTGATTGCAGAATTGTATTTTCTCGATGCAAGACTCGGGTTTGCCGAACAGTCCTCTCAATCTCTATCTCTGGATCAAAAACTAAAGGCGAAGACTTCCCGGATTTCCGAGTATGATGCATGCACGTATGAGATCACCTGCACAACACAAACAAAAGATACCTTGCGTAATTCCGAACAAAAAAAATAAAACTGTTTTTGGGTTTTTATCTATTTTCACTAAACTTAACAGTAAACACTTTGCGCACGCCTCCCCGGAATCGGCACCATTTTGATGTCTGTCGTGAAGAACTAGCAAAAACCGAAATAAACTATATATATAGGATAAGTCGGATATCGATCCAAAGGAGGATTGTGGAAAATGTTATAATATTAAGTTTTGATTAACTATTGCTAGAAAGTAAAAGTCAGTTGATGGTTTAATTGATTATCTAAATTAACAACTAAAATCGAGGTTTAAATCAGTAGGAGAAACAATAGTTCCTCCGAACTTCTGTTTTGTAGCTAGATTCAATTATGTATTTTAATCGCAACACTTACATAGACATAAGTGTTTAACCTAATTAACGATTGTGACAATCACAGACTAAGTACTCCGGTCAATACATAATGGGAATCAATTAATCATCAATGGCAATTACCAACCCTAATCCCATACCAAATATATCCCAATTACTAGAACTCTCGGGAATTGAATGATCAAAGATTAAAGTTAAAGAAAATCCAATCGGTTACAATCGATTAATCAAATCAAAGGAGAAAAGCATCGAATGCTTAGATCACCGAGTTCATACAAGATTAAAAACACACAAAAGTTTCTAACTTACACAAACCCTCCATCCGGTGGAAACCATAAAAGTTTAGCCGCTCATCTCACAAATCGAATCTTCAAAAACTTGAGAAGTTGAATTATAATCGTAGTATGTGATTTGGCGAGATGAATGATGAATACGGGTGAAAAAGCTTCCAACTTGATGCCCTAGCAGAGTTCAATTCGTTCTTGGAGGAAGGGATAATGATTGTGCCTTTTTCCAAACCCTAATATATCCCAAACAAGCCTGCACGCGTGTTTTTCTTGTTTCCGGACCGTAAGCTAAGACCCCGGACCGTAATCTACGGCCCCTGGCCATAAGCTACGGTCCTGGGTTGCTGGTTTCTTTGTCTGATCAAACTATAACCTACGGTGAGATACCGTAGGCTATGGTTCTCATATTATGGCCATTCTTTTGCTAAGCATATATGACCGTAACCTACGGTCAACGGACCGTAAGCTACGACGGGTTTTGGTTCCTTCTTTTCCTCTTCACAACCAACTTTCAACAAATGACAAACAGGCCCATGTACTTTATTTCTTCGTTATTCTTCCACATTTGACCATACACCAACTTCCAATTAAGTACCAAATGACCCCCGAACTTCATTCATTTCGTACTCCTCGCATCTTTAAGCCATTCCTCGACCCAAACACATCCCACTGACACCGTATCATCTCTAATATTCACAACTTCACTGAATTACGTGCTTAACCTGCAAAGCAACAAATACTCGTAGTTATCCTATTCAATACATGTAAACACATAAAACACACGGAAAACTCAACATATAGGCATAATAAAGCTCGGGTTTCACCCTCTCCATCAAACATCCAGTTGCAGGAGGATTGGATGATCTGATAGGTTGGTGAATTACATGCATTTATCTTGTCTAATTATGTGTTTTATCCCCATTTGTGCATTGAAGTTGGTTGTTGTGACTTGTGAGCGTATTTGTTGTTTACAGCTTATGTGCGGAAAGGTATGCAAAACACAAGATTAGAAGGCTTAAAAATATCAAGATCATTAGAAAGATGCAGTGTAAAGAGTGAACGTTTGGTCCAGCTTCTCTCATAGAGTCAAGAATGTAACACCTTAACCCATTGGGTCAATTTCTTCCATGTGAATTAAAAGGGTTGTCCTAACTAGGAAATCCATAAACATAGGGCTTTGTGAATTAACAAACTCTAGATGTAGCCATAAACATTAAACATAGGGTGTAGGGTTTGTCTTAAAATATGTTTTCAACTTCGTTTTTATGTTTGTTGAACATGGATTGGTTTTAATCATTCAATATCTGATGATTAGTATGGAACTCATGCATGTGATTTATTAGGGTTCGACTTTTCTTTTTACAAAATTACATTTACTATGCAATTCTAGGAAGATCATGTTGGTAGTTGTTCATTTTAGTGAATAGCTCATTAGGGCGAACGCAAATCTAAAATTATTTATCATACATGTCCTTATTTAGTTTCACTGAATAATTGTATGTTTTGTATATATTTTATCAGTCCATAATTAGCACCCATCTCAATGTAAATATTGCAATACTTCATTAGGTAAACGCTTGATGGAATGAAGGTTTCGGTCGATAAGGATAGGTGGTTATGGTCGCCGGATGTTTCGGGTATTTTTACTACAAAATCGTTTAAAAAAGTGTCGGCTGAGGTTTGTAATGTGGAGGTGTGTTTCTCGGTGGGAGGTTGTGGTTGGATTCCTTCGAAATGTAAAATTTTTATGTGGAGGGCGGCGCTTGATCGGATACCGACTAGACAAGCTCTTCTAAAGAGGAACATCATAGTAGAATCAGACTTATGTGCACTTTGCGGGGAAGGGATCGAGTCGGTAGATCACTTGTTTACGGCTTGCAACATATCGATGAAGGTTTGGAATAGGTTGAGTGGATGGATTAAGCTTCCTCCAATTTTTGCCTTTTCCTTCAAGGACCTTCTGGAAGTTCACAAAGGGGTTGACGGGGACAAAAGTGCTAAGAAGATAGTTCGCGGCCTTATTATGGTGACATGTTGGGCCATTTGGAAAGCTGGAAATGACACGGTTTTCTCAAATGGGAGGGGTGATAGCAATGAAATTTTTGAGGATGTTAGATCTAAAGGTTTTTTATGGTTGAAATGTAGATCCAAGCATAATAACATTGTTTGGAAAGATTGGTGTAGCTATCCCTTGTATATGTTATAATTGGTTGGTGGCGTGGTCCTGTGTTTTTGTCAGGCAGGTCGGTTTTAATGAAATTTTCCAAAAAAAAAAGGTATATTTGATCAACAGAGAATTCTTTATTTACACTAAGAAATACCCTTTGACCTAATTATTGAACCAGCTATGTCTATCCAGTTTTTGGTGGCACAAATCAATGAAATTATATGTTATGCTTCTAAACCTGAAACCCGGGTGGGATAGCTTTTATATTATTGTTTCCAATCAATTAGTTCATTTTCAGTTATTTGCAATTAGGCAATCTAACCAAACCAACAATCAACTTTAATTTACATATCTAGTTTAAATAGTCACTTGCAACAAAACAGCATCCATTAACTTCATATAGATTAGACACCATACTTACCCCAACCAATTAAGGTAGCCAAGAACACAGATGTAATCTCTATTTTTTATCAGTACTTCAATGCCGTCATGATTAGGGATGGGATTGGTACCGTACCCGTACCCAAACACGTAAATACCACCGGCACCGAATTTGAACAAAACTGGGTACCAAATACGATACCAAATATATAGGTACGGTACGGTACAGGTACATGTATTTTCGTTGCAATACCTACTTTGGTACCATTTTGTTTTGAAATAGTTTTTGAGCATTTGTCCCGGGTACTAAATAGATAAAATTGACATGAGTACCAGTATATAGTACGAGTACCAAATGTGTAAAATTGGTACGAGTACTAATATGATACGGGTACCGCATAGGTAAAATCAATACAAGTACTATAAATACCATAATACAGAATAAAACATAATATAAAAAAAAACTTTTAAAAGGTCTATATAAAATTCGATAATAGTACCGGTTTTTACCCGTACTCGTACCAATACCGAAAGTACCGAATACCAAAATCAATAAAACTGGGTACCGATAAATGTACCAAATACCTAAAATCGGTACGGATACGGGTACGAATACGGGTATTTGGGAAAACAAAAAGTTCATCCCTGATCATGATCATGGGAAGCTAGATGATTCTTACAGAGTAATTTTCAACCTTCCTACATATAGTTTTGTTAAAGCTCATATTACATCTTCCTACATATAGTTTTGATAACGGTCATATTACATCTGTTACAAATTCATGTTGTCACTTTACTGAATATTAGCAAATAATCGGACTCCTGTAAAAGTTTATATTGCAATTTTATGATTTACAATTCTATAAAAGTTCAGCTTTTGATTAAAAGATGCCACCAAAACCCAAAACACAAACAATTATTGTGCATTCAGGTTTGTATTGTAGAATACACATACATGTTTGAAATACTTTACATGTACATGTTACAATGTATAGATCTTTGGAGGCTGAACTGAGCCAACTACATAAACAATCGAACAAATAGTATGTTGAGAGAATGCCCTTGTATAGCTAGATACCCTCAAAAATATGCCATTTTACCTTTGATTTTGTAATAATATCATATCATGTCACCCTATTTAGAATTTAAGGACTAGACATTATAGTGGTTGCTTGAGCTATGGTTGAGGAAAAGGGTGGGTGTGGATTTTATTAATCATAATAATAGTAATGGTTTAGAAACAACTAAACAAGGTGTCACAAAATTTATGTGACGGCAATGCACTCATTTCATTTGCTTTTAAAAAATACAGGTTGATTTGTCTTCACGATAAAATATACAAGTTTGGTATGCTAATTTAAACTGCTTTGTATTTCACTACTGACTATTACAATACATGTCAAATCAGATATATTTCAAAAATAAAGTTAACCCCTTTGCAATCACAACGTTTCTAGAAAAAATGAGGAAAGAACAAATCAGATATATTTCATAAATAAAGTTAACCCTTTGTAATCACAATGTTTCTAGAAAAAAAATGAGGAAAGAGCAATTAAAACCAACTCTAAGTCCAAATAACATTTTAACCCTAAACACAAACATGTGTTGATTACTAATCATCGTTAGATCCATACCTCCACTTAGTTTCACACAATGCTTATCTTCCTTCTAACACTATTTAATTTGCTAGAACATATATATTTCGTACCACTTAGATTATGTGGTGTTGGTTAAAACAAGTGTAGCATCCACAATCCTCTTTAATGACTAGATCTAATAGAATCAAGAAGTAAATGTGACAAAGATGCAATCCATTGCATCTATTGACGAGGGAACAATCTATCTGTCTTTGAGAGCTTTAGTTGGTTGTTGACCATTTTTTTTGTTTAGATAAATATTTGTTCAACTGTGTTGTTTTCTATTCATGTATTATTTATTATTTATTTATGATATTAACTTTTTAGCTATTGTATTTTTTATGATTTATTTGTGTATGATGATAAAAAAAATATGTAAGATCTTAATAATATCTATACTTACTATATAATAAAGTAAATTAATGAGTGACATATGTCATTCATTAGAGACATCTTATTTTTTTGTCGATTTTCTTTCCTACTTATCATAAATAAATAATAAATTAATATTAGATCTTATCCTACTTTGAATGTCCAATAAAATCCTCTACTTATTAGTATCTCTTTAAATTTATTAACAATATTATTAATATCTAATATTACTAAACATAAAATATCTAAATATTGTGGTGGGTGAGGAGGAGGTTTCAAGTTTTGCGAGTGCTAGTCGATGTAAAACGGGGTCTCTTCCATGCTTGTATCTTGGCCTTGCGTGGGCTCCAATATAAACCGTATCGCAAGCTGGAGACCAGTAGTGGAGGCATTTGATAGAAGGCTTGCTTCATGGAAAACATCTTTATCATCAGTTGGAGGTAGGCTAACGCTTTTGAAAGCGGTTATGGAAACGATGCCCACTTATTTTTTTTTTCTACTTATACAAGGCTCCAAAGGCGGTGATTGACTGTTTGGAGGTGAAAATGCGTAAACTTTTGTGGGGCAGGGATGAAAATTTGAACAAGATGGCGTGGGTGAGTTGGAAGAGAATTTCTACTCAATTGGATGAGGGCTCTTCGGGATGTGAAGGAGGTGCCCTTAACCAAATGGTGGTGGCGGTTTAGATCCAAACAAAATGCAAGTTATTATTGCCATTCATGGCTCGAGTCGGCTTCTGGCGGGCATACGGCAAGTAAAGTCCGTTTCCAGGATATGGAAGTCAATCGCTACTTTGGAGGATAGGCTGGTCAAATCTGAAATTTCCATCAGTAATCTTGTTAAAGGAAGGGTGGGGCGAGGTGATAGAACTCACTTTTGGATCGACTGGTGGATGGATCAGGTTCTGCTGAAAACTAAATTCCCTAGATTGTATGCCTTGGAAAAAAGAAGGAATACGAGACTGTTACGTGATAGTGGATCAGGTAGTAACTTGGAAGTGGAGATGGAAGGCTAACTATTTTAATCAGGAGGAAAATGAGGAATTTAGTGACCTGGTCAATTTGCTTCATGGGGTATCTTTTTAGATCAAGCTGACACTTGGAATTGGATTAAAGAGGAGGATGGGCGATTTACTGTGGCCGGCTCAGTGAAATGAAACAAGTGTTTATTCAAGTGCTTATCGAACTAGTTAATTTCATTATGGATTGGAATGGCTGGATCGATACCCACAAAGGTGAACGAACGTCTTCATGTGGAAAGTGGAGATGAATGGCATTCCGACTTTATGCTACTAAGGAAATAAAAACATAAACATGGAGTCAGTGGGACATGAGGTGTTAACTAATTCCTATTCATTTGGTGACCTTAGAAGTTGCTTTAATAGACGTGTCCATGCTTGATGGTGATGTTGGTATGGAATTATAAAGTGGGACATGAGGTGTTAAAAGTTTATGAGGTGATTATTTATGTTATGGAATGCATGGTATATGTGCATGAGAATTTTAGTAGCCATGCTATATTTTATAGGGATTATTTAATAAGTTGCCTTGACGGGTGAATCATAAGGACGTTATGTTTGTGTAAGCAGGTCTTGTTTGATATAACATAATTTTCACTTAATTAAAATAGGTAACAAAAGCTAATTAAGATTTAATTAATATACCCAATATGAAATATGTGTTTTTCAAACCTTGCCATCATTGTTGGGAGATCCATAGTTTATAAGACTTAGAGATGAAGTTGTGTAGACTTAATGATTATTATAAACTACTAGGATGTTATCCAGAGGAGTATCAAATTAAAAAAAAAAAGATAATATAAAAGAACTAACATCATAATCATTAATGGTTATAAGACTAACTAGTTTTTTTGTCGTCGCGCGTTGCGGTGGCATCGTACGTGACGTATAAGTTATAGAATATAACCAGCCTAACTCGTTTCAGAACTAAATTTACGTTGAAATTTAGAGTAATCCGAATTCATACCATTGAATAAAAATATATATTATTTGACTAAATTGTTACCAAACAAAATTTACATCGAAACGTAAATCAACATAAAACATATATAAAATAAATGTGCGACATGATAAAGTATAGAGTACAATCAACCGACTCGTTTCTGGTAAGGTAACTATGGTTTTAATAAGATAACTGGTTTTATAAATAAACGATTTTTTTGGGGACATCAGATGTTTGATGCAATTTTGACATTTTGGGATATTGATCTACTGTTTTTCATGATATTACCACAATACCCTGGTGAATGTGTTGTTTACCTTGATATCTCTGTGGTTCCACATGGTATGAGTTTTTTTAGAAAGTTGGAAGAACGGTGAGCTCACCGAAGAAATAAAAAATCAGATTCAATCAGTAGGAGTTAACTTTTCAATTACCGGAGATCCCCTCCACCTCCTTTTGCTCGCAGGTCCGGAAAGAGCCGACGCCGCCGCCGACGCTCCGTTTCCACTGTCAGGCATCTACCACGCATTTCTCCAAGGTAATAAGCCAAACATTTTCGCCCTCGTTCTGTTGGACGCAGCCGCTATCACCGGTGCCACACCTTGAAATTCGCAGCGGAAGGCGGGCATAGTGGTGACGGAGATTGGCAACCAATAATCATAAGGCAAACATAAATAATAGCGCATTGCACATAAGTTAGTTTAAAAAGGGTTTTACTGGCATCCCATTCAAAGTTAAAGTGTGTGTAATTTAAAGGTTCCAATATAAGAACCATAACACACGATTATTGTTGTCCCAAATTAATGTCCAATGGCATTTGTTTGCCAAAACCTTTTCCAAATTCCGAAGTCATTAAGTACCTGAAAAACACGCTTAAAATGTTAACACAAAGTTGGTGAATTAACAGGTTTTCTTTACTTGTAAATATCAAATATTTATTCTTTTTTCCATTTTGAAAAACATACAACCTTAGACCGACATGTAACAACGTAAGTTAGCTAGGAATACGAAATAATGTTCACAACTGAGAGCCCATAATCAAAACGAAACCTTAATTGTTTTCAATATACTTGTTTTAAATATACTTGTTTTCAACATATATTCCTTGTCTTTTGGACCGGATCGTTCGACAAGTTTGGGGTTTGTCACAATCCAATAGGTCTTCCAATATATCATGTGCCCTCCCTCCAAGAGGTTAATGATTACGGTGAAGGAAAAATGTTCATGGATAACCCTCGTTAAGGTAACTTGAGACCCTTACTCAAGGCCAACATAGGTTACATTTCCTTGTCGTCTATTAATCATATTAACTCAAAATACTTTATGTGTTTCTCCCCCGGAATGTAAAACATAAGTTAAAAAGGGGTATTTTCTGAATTCATTTGTCTTTAAAGAAAACCCCATCAGTTATATGCTTAAAAACAATATTTCTAAGCAAAAACAAGACAAATCTTAACTAAGGATCTTACCGAAATTTCGCCGGAAAATAGATTGACCCAAAAACTTGTGTGGAGGCTTCTAAAGGCAAGATATTGACATGCATGAAGATAAAACTTAAAAACAAACTCGCCAGAATTCTTGCCGGAGTTTCTCTACGGCTCAAACCGCTCCGAATTAGAGAAAACGAACCTCACCATGTTGTCCGGAACGTCGAAATTAGTAGGAAAGTGTACCTTTGGCCGGAAAATGGTCGCCGGAAAGTTTGCCGAAAATCACAAGTGGAAAAGTCACCGGAACTCTGTCGGAGGTTGGCGGGATCTTCATCTAGAGAGAGAGAAGAGAATAGAGAGAGTTTTGAGAGAGAAGTGTGTGTAGAGAGAGAAAGTGAAGTGGAAGAATGAAGAGAAATGAGGAGGATGAGGAGGCTATTTATAATTGTTTTATGGGATGATAGGCTTAAGTTTGGGCTTTGGCTGGAATGGGCCTTAAGTCTATCAGTCAAAGTCCATCCTTTTTCAGTCCACTATCACGCGTACACAGCTTCGTTTCAGCCTGTTCTTGCGTCAAAAATTTAGTTTTCTCACGTAGATTTCATTGTAAATTGTTTTATAAATTAAAATAATTTTTAATATTCAAAATATTAATATTATGCTAATATGGCATTAAATGTCGCACGCACTTGCGTTACGCGTTTAAATCACTTAAGTTGATCTCCTTGTCGATTTCTTGTTGTTTCAATGACACGAAAGTTACTGTAACTTATAAAAAATCTTTTCTAATAACACATAAGTATTATAAACATATTTGTAATGAGTAACTCACGAATTCTTGCTATCCTACGCGTAGTGTTGATTATAAAAACATTTGCAACATTGTGTATCGTCTACGCTTGCTTAAACCTCACTTGTTAAACTAACTTATTCACCCACTAATTCCTTCAAAATATTACTAGTTAGAATAATTCCATATGTTTAGTGGTGTTTAGGATTGTTTAAGACCGTTAAAATGTCACAACCCCAACCGATGGCGGAAACATCGGGGTTAGTGGCACTAGGCGACCAGATTGTCTCATGAGAATTCCATAACAATTATCTATCAACATCATTTAACATTTAACGTCCCATACCATTAAAAACAATATCTCAAAATAATCATCACAGAAACTTGTTTTTCCCACCAAACTAATCGAGTTTGATTTTCCCTAGATTTATTACATTTGGAAACTAAACAAAAGCAAACTAAACTAAGCACGCTACATCCAAAGCATCCAAGCTAAAATCCTCAACCTGTTACATACGTTAAAATACAAGTCAATACAATTAAGTAAAGGTGAGCATACATGTTTCAGTAATACTAGCATAATAGAGAAAGCGTTTGTGAAATAGTCCAATTACATATCATGATACACCAAAACACATCACACAGATAAACATGGGCTTATTTCTCAAGCTAACTACTGTGAGAAGGCTTGCGCGTCCATCTTAACTAGACCCCGTCGGGTGTTAGCCACACTATAGTGCCATACTAGCTAAGGAGGCAAGTTAACGAAAATAAGTCCTAGTCACATGTTTCTAGTATCACGTATTGAGCACATATAATCAGATTATTCGCTTGTGATAAACAGTTTGATTTATGAGGTGATTTTGATATAGGAACGTATGTAACACCCAAATAGTGCATTAAAGCGAAAACAGGTCAAGTATACTCATTGTGGGTGCGTTTAGGTAAGAATAGGGATCTGAGAAGAGTTGCGGAGCACGCCAAATCAGCCTGCATACGCGAACGGAAGTGCATCAGTCACCGAAAAGCTGAAACGGTTAAGTTTGGATTGAACAGTAGGCAAGTTCGGCCGAACTTGTATAACTTACTGAGCTGAGAGTCAAGTTCGGTCGAACTTGTAAGTTTCTCAAGGAAACTTGACAAGTTCGGTCGAACTTGTGGGGTTTTGATAAGTGGTTTGACAAGTTCGGCCGAACTTGTGAAGGTTCCTAAGAAACTTTGCAAGTTCGAGCGAACTTGAGGGTCTTCTGTTGAATATTGGCCATTTTCACTCAATTTTGGCTGAACTTGACCCCTTGAGGGCAAGTTCGAGCGAACTTGGCTACTGTGTTGTCAAAAATCAGTGCAATCTCGAGCGAACTTGATGTTTTCGGATCCAAAATCTTGCGTTTTTGCGTCGTTTGCTGAGGAAATCGAGTACCCATCCCTCCAACCTTAAGCCACTGAGTAAAGCTTAGGCCGGGGAGGTCTTTTGGAGCGAACTTAGCCATTTTACAGAAACTCGGGCTAATCCGGGCGAACTTGAAGGTTCGTACGGGTTAGTCCAGCTTGTGTAAAGTGACGATTTCGTCCTTGTGCTTCCGGATCTGAGATCTAGCTTTGACAACGCCTCGTTCCACTCAAAAGTGAACAAAACATACGTCATTAGTCCGAAAATAGTGTAAAAATCAGGGTTTTAAAAGGTTTTGCTCAGATCTAGTAACAAAAGTTTTGATGGAAAAAGATGAAGATTTTCGTAAACAGAAGAGATATGATGAAAACGAAGGCAATGCCCTGTGCAAAATCGTTGTAAAAACGTTGTTGAACATCATTGTTGTTGAAATCGGGTTGATTCTTACTTAGAAAACAGATGATTTCGGGTTTCGGGAGCTCTGGGCGAAGTTGCAGCAAGTTCAAATGAGAGAATGGGACTGAGTATTTATAGGAGAAGACAAAAATGGAGCTGATGGAGTCAAGTTCGGTCGAACTTGCATGGAATCATGTCAGTTCGAGCGGACTTGAGAGATATTGAAGAGAGTTGAGTTAAGTTCGGCCGAACTTGCTGAATCCCTAGAGATTCAGGCAAGTTCGAGCGAACTTGATTAGAGGAGGAGAACCTGAGTTTGGCCAGCCAAGTTCGAGCGAAATTGACCCAAATGTTGGGTTTTCTTCATTTATTTCGCGTTAAGTGTTCGTTTGGCGATTCGATTCGTATTAATTAGTTATATTAAGCGTTATAATTGATATAGTAGTGCGATTTAGCGATTTGAGTGTGCGAGAGCGATGCGATAGCGAGCGTAATCATAACCACAAACATACACAACACATAAATACATAAAAACATATAATTAACTGCGAGTTGCGATACGATGAGATTAGTGATGCGATTTAATAAGCGATTTAGATGCGATATAACATACATAATTGTAATTAATTAACATAAACTTTTCTTATAAACCGAATCTTGGGATTTACAAAGGATAGATACTGTCGATAATAAAAGGAAAGATAACAATGAAATTCTGAGTTGTTACAGTCTCCCCTACTTTAGGAATCGTCCCAAAATTTAAGTAGTGGCTGTAACAAAGAGGTGCGGGTACTTAGCCTTCATGTCACTTTCCAATTCCCAAGGAAATCGGCACCGCGTTTGCCTTCCCATCGGACCTTCACGATAGGGATGCGAGAGCGTCGGAGTTTCTTGGTCTCTCGTTCCATGATTTCCACAGGCTTTTCTACGAAATGGAGAGTCTCGTTGATTTGCAGATCTTCGAGAGGTACATGGAGATTTTCTTCGGCTAGGCATTTCTTGAGGTTTGACACGTGGAAAGTCGGATGAACGTTGTTAAGTTCCGCCGGTAGTTCGAGACGATAGGCTACTTTGCCAATCCTTTCCAGAATCTTAATGGGTCCTACAGATCGAGGCGCTAGCTTTCCCTTCTTCCCGAAGCGGACCACTCCCTTCTTAGGTGCAACCTTTAGGAGAACGTGATCTCCCACTTCGAACTGCATGGGCTTGCGGCGTTTATCGGCGTAACTCTTTTGACGACTCCGAGCTTTCAAGAGATTGTCTCTGATCTGAAGGATCTTGTCCGTCGTTTCTTGAATTAGCTCGGGATCGTTGATTTGTGCTTCTCCGATCTTGTGCCATGCAATAGGCGATCGACATCTTCTTCCATACAGTGCCTCAAAAGGAGCCATTTGAATGCTGGTATGATAACTATTATTGTACGAGAATTCGATTAAAGGTAAATGCGTATCCCAGTTACCACCGAAATCTATGATGCACGCACGAAGCATGTCTTCGAGAGCGCGGATCGTGCGCTCAGTCTGACCGTCGGTTTGAGGGTGAAAAGCGGTACTGAGATTGAGAGTAGTACCGAGAGCGGATTGAAAAGTCTCCCAGAGACGTGAGGTAAAGCGACCGTATCGGTCAGAGATGATGTCACGAGGCGTCCCGTGTCGACATATAACTTCGTCGGTATAGATTCGGGCTAATCGTTCGACCTTAAAGTCTTCTCGTATAGCAATAAATTGCGCGGATTTAGTAAGACGATCAACGATAACCCAAATGCTATCGTGAGCAGATGAGGTACAGGGAAGTTTAGTAACGAAGTCCATAGCTATACTCTCCCACTTCCACATCGGGATTTTGGGTTGTTCGAGTAAACGAGAGGGCCTTTGATGTTCGGCTTTAACTTTCGAGCAAGTTAAGCATTTTGAGACGTACAAGGTGATATCCTTTTTCATGCCCGGCCACCAATACTTAGGACGAAGGTCCTGGTACATCTTGTCGGCACCGGGATGAATGGAATATCGAGATCTATGAGCTTCGGTCATTAGCAGTTCACGGAGATTATCACGAGTAGGAATCCAAATACGATCGAGATAGTAATAAATACCATTATGCTTAGATATGAGCTGAGTTTCGGCACTACATTTCATTTCTTCCTCCAAAGTAATCTCGTTAAAACAAGCAAACTGAGCGGAGCAAATCATGATTTCGAGATCATTCAAAGCTTGAGAGTCACGAATACTATATAACATAGCTTCGTCGACTGAGAGCGTCGGCGCCGACGTTTGCTTTGCCGGGATGGTAGCGTATTTCGCAATAGTAGTCGTTGAGAAGTTCAACCCATCGTCGTTGTCACATGTTTAGTTCTTTTTTATTAAAGATATGTTGTAAGCTCTTATGGTCGGTGAAGACCGTACACTTGGTACCGTAAAGGTAGTGTCGCCATATGTTCAATGCAAAAACAACTGCACCGAGTTCGAGATCGTGGGTTGTGTAGTTTTTCTCGTGGATCTTGAGTTGTCGAGACGCATACGTGATAATCTTGTCTCGTTGCATGAGAACACAACCAAGACCAAGGTTTGAGGCATCGCAGTATACAACGAAATCATCGTTTCCGTCGGTTAAAACAAGGACAGGAGCGTTGGATAGCATACGCTTGAGAGTTTGAAAAGCTTCCTCTTTCTTGGAATCCCAAACAAAAGGTTTGTCTTTATGAGTTAAAGCGTTAAGCGGAACGACGATATTCGAGAAGTCGGCGATGAATCGACGGTAGTAACCCGCCAATCCAAGAAATGAACGGATTTCGGAAGCATTCTTTGGTGTAATCCAACTCTTAAAGGCTTCAATCTTTGCAAGGTCGACATGAATTCCTTGACTGTTAACGATGTGGCCGAGAAATTGGACTTCTTCGAGCTAGAATTCACATTTAGAGAACTTAGCATAAAGGCGATTACCTTGAAAAAGTTCAAGAACTAAATGGAGATGGCGCGCGTGTTCATCTCTCGACTTCGAGTAAATCAAGATGTCATCGATAAAAACAATGACGAAACGATCTAAGAAAGCCTTGCACACACGGTTCATCAACTCCATGAAGACCGCGGGTGCATTGGTAAGACCAAAAGGCAAGACCACGAATTCGAAATGGCCATAACGAGTACGAAAGGCGGTTTTTGGGATGTCTTCTTCCAACACGCGTAGATGATGATAGTCGGAAACGAAGATCGATCTTAGAAAAACAAGTAGCACCTTGAAGCTGATCAAATAAGTCGTCGATTCGGGGAAGAGGATAGCGGTTCTTTATCGTGAGTTTGTTAAGTTCACGATAATCGATGCACATTCGGAACGTCCCATCTTTCTTTTTCGCGAAAAGAACGGGTGCGCCCCAAGGCGAAGTGCTCGGGCGTATGAAACCTTTATCAAGAAGCTCTTGAAGTTGGCTTGATAGCTCGCGCATTTTGGAGGGTGCGAGACGATAAGGAGCTTTAGCAACGGGAGTAGCACCGGGAACTAAATCGGTACGAAATTCAACATCTCGAGTAGGGGGTAAACCAGGTAAATCGTCGGGAAAGACTTTGGGAAATTCACGAACAACAAGAACGTCTTTAAAAGTCTTCTTTTCTTTCTACGAGTTTACGATATGGGCGAGGAAAGCAACACATTGCTTTCGTAAACATTTTTGTGCTCGAGTACATGACAAAAGCATCAACTTCTTTGAGGCAGTTTCACCATAGACATGAAGTTGATCACCGTTCGGGAGAGGGAAACGAATCATTTTATCAAAGCAAACAACTTCGGCGTGATTTTCACGAAGAAAATCCATACCTACTATGATATCGAAGCTGCCTAACTGCATAGGTATGAGATTAATCGAGAAGATGTGGTTGTTGAGATCGCGTAGGACGGAGGTGACGGTAACGGTTCTTCCGGTGGCGGATTCCACATCGAAAGTCTTTGGGAGTTTAGCGCGCTTACATTTTAAAACCTTTTTTAATTCTAACGATACAAAACAATTGTCGGCACCAGTATCAAATAAACATGAAGCATAAATACCATTAACGAGGAACGTACCATTGACAACATTGTTGTCATTCTGAGCCTGGCGGTGATTCAGGTTGAAAGCCCTTCCACGCGCAGCTTGTTGTTGCTGCTGAGGCTGCGGTGGCGGCTGCTGCTGGGGCTGCTGTTGCTGCGGCTCTTGCTTCACGGTACAGTTTGGACAGACATTTGCAAAGTGGTTCAGATCACCACACACGTAACACACACGTGCTTTTGGAGCTGCTTGTTGTTGCTTGTTGTTCTGGGGAGTACGCTGAGGAGCTGGTAGTGCTGGAGCTTGAGGAGCTGGCTGACGAGGGTCGATATGGCAACTGACAGTAAAGTGGCCGTAGATATTGCAGTTTGTGCAAAAAGGCAGTTTACACCCACCACGTGATGGTATATGCACTTAGGGCACAGTGGGTGAGGACCAGTGTACGCACATTTAGCTGGGGGTGCATCCTGAGCAGGAGCCTGATAAGGCTGAGAGTTGAGCGGTGTAGCAGCGGCGTAGTTCTTGCTAGGGTTTCCTCTTTTGCGTCCCTAACGCTTTCCCTTCGGGTCACTGGGTGGTTCGATAGCAGCAGTTGGATTGGTGACAGCTTGATTGGCAACTTTCACAGAGTTCTTGAAGTAACCATCTTGAACTCGCTGATGATTGATCTCAGCGGCGAGCATGTAGGTTTCCTCGATGGTTGTAGTACGAGCAACTTTCACAAAATTCGCGACACATTCGGGTAGACCACGGATATACTTGTTGATAGCTTTCTCAGTAGTATCAACTTAGCTGGGATAGATGATGCTCAAAATCTTAAATCGAGCGGTAAATCCAGCATTGTCGGGACCATCTTGTTGATTCCCTAAAACTCGTTCTCGAGCTTCTGAATCTCGTGCAGAAGACAGAACTCCTTCATCATCACTTCCTTGAGTTCCTCCCAAGACATATTATAGGCTTCATCATTACCGCGCCTATTTCTTTCGGCAGTCCACCAGTCGAGAGCACGGGACTGGAAGACTCCGGTAGCGTTCACCGTGCGGAGGTCATCGGGGCATCCACTTTGCCTAAAGGTGACCTCAATGGCGTCAAACCAATGGAACATAGCAGTCGGTCCATCATTGCCCGTGAAGGCGAGAGGTGCACAAGCTTTGAAATTTTTGAAACTGAACCGTGACTTGGGGTTTTCAGCTTTCGAGTCGACCGAGGAGTTACTGCTCACAGCATGAATTTCCGAGACGATTTGTGGGATGACCTTAGCCATTTCCTTGGCTACCATTGTAGCGATATGCTTGTCGGCGTTGCTGCGCTGGAGATTCCTCCTGGTATGTGATCAAATTGAAGACATCTACATTGAAGGATTCGATAGGTTGGGATTCGATTATAATAAGTTTATGTTTAAAATATTTATTATTATTATTCATACAAGGCACATAAACACATAAGCACGTAGGCACGTAATCACGTAAGAAGGCAAGCACGTAAACACATAAGCACATAAGCACGTAAGCACGTAATCCACATAAGCATATACTTTGCACGTATTCACCTTCTTATATGTAAAGCGTAGCACGTTCGAGATACGAGATATAAGCGATATACATATAAGGGAGATAATACCGCGCATGAGGTACACGTGTCCTCATAGGCGTAAGCGAGTCAAGCGATTAGTTTGGTTGGTGTATTAATTAGCGTTTTAGATTACGAGAGCTGTGGAGTAGTGCATGCGTTTAGGGAGCGTAAAGCGATAAAGCGAGAAATCGATAATGCGAGAAATAAATAAAGCGAGAAGTAGAATAAAGCGAAAATTCTCAAAATTTTAAACACATAGATAATAATAAACTCGATGATGCGTAAATCGACGATACAGGCTTAAATCAATTGGGAGTGTCCGGGGTTTTGAGACGTTGACTACCAAAAGTGGTTCGATCATCCTTTGACTTTGAACCCACGCTTTGGCCTAATAGATAGATGCTCTCACCGCAAGCGGCTAACGGTATTATCCTTCCGGTTACTACGTGTTCCAAATCATCAGAATAATCGAGACTTTGGTGAGATTGAAAATCGAATGGCGGAATTCGTTACTAAGATGCGGGTTTCACCCTAACTTAGCAACGTCGTTCCTAGTTGTGGCTACGCGCACTGATCACATCGGGCGTTCCACTAGATAGAAATGGAGATTTTCGTCGAGGTTTGGATATCACTCCTAACTCAACGAAGGTATCTCGTGCGATAGAGATTGGCGGAGTGAATAATCTCATCGAGAGTTCTCGGTTTTCACACCTAGTCTCGACTTGATCACTCGTTTTGTATGATACGAGCGTTTCCAAGCGTGTATATTGTGTTAGCCTTAGGAAATGCACATTTAAGCATTTATGGCAAGTAGTTTAACATTTAAGTCAAAGATAGGTCAATCGGGTACTTAAACATGTTACTAGGTCGAATCATGGCAATTCTAAATATTATCCTAAGGTTATGGGCTCTGATACCAATCTGTCACACCCTAACCGATGGCGGAAACATCGGGGTTAGTGGCACTAGGCGACCAGATTGTCTCATGAGAATTCCATAACAATTATCTATCAACATCATTTAACATTTAACGTCCCATACCATTAAACACAATATCTCAAAATAATCATCACAGAAACTTGTTTTTCCCACCAAACTAATCGGGTTCGATTTTCCCTAGATTTATTACATTTGGAAACTAAACAAAAGCAAACTAAACTAAGCACGCTACATCCAAAGCATCCAAGCTAAAATCCTCAACCTGTTACATACGTTAAAATACAAGTCAATACAATTAAGTAAAGGTGAGCATACAGGTTTCAGTAATACTAGCATAATAGAGAAAGCGTTCGTGAAATAGTCCAATTACATATCATGATACACCAAAACACATCACACATATAAACATGGGCTTATTTCTCATGCTAACTACCGTGAGAAGGATTACGCGTCCATCCTAACTAGACCCCATCGGGTGTTAGCCACACTATAGTACCATACTAGCTAAGGAGACAAGTTAACAAAAATAAGTCCTAGTCACATGTTTCTAGTATCACGTATTGAGCATATATAATCAGATTATTCTCGTGTGATAAACAGTTTGATTTGTGAGGTGATTTTGATATAGGAACGTATGTAACACCCAAATGGTGCATTAAAACGAAAATGCGTCAAGTATACTCATTGTGGGTGCGTTTTGGTAAGATTAGGGATCTGAGAAGAGTTGCGGAGCGCGCCGGATCAGCCTGCATACCCGAACGGAAGTGCATCAGTCTTCGAAAAGCTGAAACGGTTAAGTTTGGATTGAACAGTAGGCAAGTTCGGCCGAACTTGTATGTAGACATACAAGTTCGAGCGAACTTGTATAACCTGCTGAGCTGAGAGTCAAGTTCGGGCGAACTTGTAAGTTTCTCAAGGAAACTTGACAAGTTCGGTCGAACTTGTGGGGTTTTAATAAGTGGGTTGACAAGTTCGGCCGAACTTGAGGGTCTTCTGTTTAATATTGGCCATTTTCACTCAAGTTCGGCCGAACTTGACCCCTTGAGGGCAAGTTCGAGAGAACTTGGCTACTGTGTTGTCAAAAATTAGTGCAATCTCGAGCGAACTTGATGTTTTCGGGTCCAAAATCTTGCGTTTTCGTGTCGTTTGCTGAGGAAATCAAGTGCCCATCCCTCCAACCTTAAGCCACTGAGTAAAGCTTATGCCGGAGAGTCTTTTGGAGCGAACTTAGCCATTTTACAGAAACTCGGGCTAATCCGGGCGAACTTGAAGGTTCGTACGGGTTAGTCCAGCTTGTGTAAAGTGACGATTTCGTCATTGTGCTTCCGGATCTGAGATCTAGCTTCGACAACGCCTCGTTCCACTCAAAAGTGAACGAAACATACGTCATTAGTCCGAAAATGGTGTAAAAATCAAGGTTTTAAAAGGTTTTGCTCAGATCTAGTATAGATCTGAGTGAAAACAGAAGCTTTGATGGAAAAAGATGAAGATTTTCGTAAACAGAAGAGATATGATGAAAACGAAGGCAATGCCCTGTGCAAAATCGTTGTAAAAACGTTGTTGAACATCATTGTTGTTGAAATCGGGTTGATTCTTACTTAGAAAACAGATGATTTCGGGTTTCGGGAGCTCTGGGCGAAGTTGCAGCAAGTTCAAATGAGAGAATGGGACTGAGTATTTATAGGAGAAGACAAAAATGGAGCTGATGGAGTCAAGTTCGGTCGAACTTGCATGGAATCATGTCAGTTCGAGCGGACTTGAGAGATATTGAAGAGAGTTGAGTTAAGTTCGGTCGAACTTGTTGAATCCCTAGAGATTCAGGCAAGTTCGAGCGAACTTGAGTAGAGGAGGAGAACCTAAGTTTGGCCAGTCAAGTTCAGCCGAACTTTGTATCACCAAGTTCGAGCGAACTTGACCCAAATGTTGGGTTTTCTTCGTTTATTTTGCGTTAAGTGTTTGTTTGTCGATTCGGTTCGTATTAATTAGTTATATTAAGCGTTATAATTGATATAGTAGTGCGATTTAGCGATTTGAGTGTGCGAGAGCGATGCGATAGCGAGCGTAATCATAACCACATACTTACACAACACATAAATACATAAAACCATATAATTAACTGCGAGTTGCGATGCGATGAGATTAGCGATGCGATTTAATAAGCGATTTAGATGCGATATAACATACATAATTGTAATTAATTAATATAAACTTGTCTTATAAACCGAATCTCGGGATTTACAAAGGATAGATACTATCAATAATAAAGGAAAGATAACAACGAAATTCTGAGTTGTTACATAAAAATCTACAACGCAAGCAATTTCCAGACAGTTTAGACAGAAAACTACCAATTAAGGCGTTTGCGCATTTCTTATAAATTTCCCCCTCAAAGACTTATTATTCCACTTTAAACTAACATAACAGTCACATTCATGAGCTTCTAAACACTACCCAGGTCGTCACCAACATTCGTTACGGGTATAACATTACTTTACAACACAAAAGTTCTTTAAATTCATCTTTTGCTATCCGTTGCACACTAGGGCTTTGTTAAACTTTAATCACATATATAATATGTTTAAATAGCACCATCACACAATAACACATTTTAATTACAGTAGGGATTATGGTCGGGAAAAGTACGAGGTGTCATAACTGGCGTCGTCGCACCTCCTGCGAACCAAGGTTTTCCTCCGGTCTAACAACTTCTAGTAACGTAACTATGGTTTTAATAATATGGTTGGTTTTATAAAATAGGCGATTTTATTTTTAGGGACATCGGATGTTTGATGCAATTTTGATATTTTGGATATCGATCTACTGTTTAGCATGATATTATATGTTAAATTGATGAGATGCGTGTGATTTGGCTTGCATTATTATATCTCTGATTTTAATTGTTTTTATGCAATTAGTGATTGAAACAGGAATGATGAGATTAACTCCTTAGAACCTTAGCCGGCAACATTATTTATCCATACTCTCTTGGCGGTGGTAGCAACCAACAGGCGGTGTCGACAGTGGTTGTGACCATGCCGACTGGAGAAAAGAATGGTGGTGGTGGTGGTGGTGGAAATAATGTAGGCCACATGGCATTGTTATTACACCTATTATCACGTTTAAGATAATAATATACGTTTTAGTGCTAAACTTCTCTTTTTTCATTACACTTCAAGTCCCACTTCTTACATAAATTAAATGTTTACACTTCAATTGTAATTTGATATTATAAACAACTTGTTCTTTTTGTTTTCAAAATCAAAACCTTGTTTCACAATCACTAGTTTGCTTTTCACAAGTCTAAATAATAAATGTTTACGTCCGTTTATAAACAACGTTTTAATCATCAACATTTTTCATCATCGATGCACGCACTAGACAATTGACTCGTGTTACACTGTTTTCTTTGTGCATGATAATTCAAGATCTTCACGCATGCGGTGAAGAGAGCAAATGTAGGTGTTAAAGCAACAAGAGTATGGCAGGGGAAGGTTTAGGATCCACTCCAAATAATAGCTTCCTCTCTGGATCTGCAGTCAAAGAACATCGTTAGCCTTAACACAAGAGATGGTCTCCCGCGTTTGGACTCTGACGTGAGAATCAGTCGATTGATCTCAAAGAGTTAAGCATGAAATGTAAAGAGTAGTTTTTTAAAGAGAGAAAGAGTAGAAAGAACATAACCTGGTTGCTAGGAAAAGTCTCCCTTTTATAGGCAGAAGGGTCTACTCGGTGAAGCTCCCCGCAAGCTCAGACCTTCCATACGTGGTAATGGTTATCTCTGAATATGTTGCTTGTGCAGATGACCTTGTCTCATTTGGTAATTTCAGGTTTTGTGTGTCTCCGTGTAACTTTATACACGTTTAAGCAAAGTCACATCATCTTGACTTTGCAGGTTCAAGACCCGATGTGTACAGTAACATGAGCTTCCAACCTTGGGCTTCTATCTTCTAGCTTCTGGTTCCAGCTTCTTCTGGTTTCCAGATTTCGATTGCTGGAGTTACTTTGTTTATTTTATTGTTCCAGCCTTGCTGAGTGGGTTCCTCCGGGCACCTACGTTATCAGCCCTCAGTCATAAGTGTCTATATTGCAAATATGGGTGCTTATAACTCGTATAAGTCGTTAATTAGAGATTTTGACTTCATTTATTTTTTTATTAATAAAAGTTCCTCGATTTCTGTAAAATTAAAAAATAGAAATCAAGGTAGACAAGTTACTATTGAATTAAACAATGTCTCGAAAATGAAAGTTAGTTTTTTAAAGGTCGTTGGTGAAGTATTTACACATGACTTGATCTCTCACGAACTTTGGTATTTTCATGGCCGAATATTTCTATCAATAAAAGTCATATGTTTATTAAAGTTTATTAGTGAGTGAGTTTGAATTTTTTTTTCTTGCCTTCATACTTTATTATTATGTCTATTTCGATGTACGAGCTTGTACACCAACAAACAATTCACTCCCTATTATATGCACTTTAATTATTTTTAAAACAAATCATGGTAACCTTTTAGCATACCAAAATCGAGTTTTTGTTGACACACAAGTACTTCTATTATTATTATTATTTTTTTTAATTTACAACTAATTCGTTTGGTTGGGTGATTATCTTTCCTCTTCCATTTTTGTTAAAAATTCACCAACCTCAAAAGGTTTCTTTATGTGGTGCTTGCAATTCATGTATTTATATTTTCTTGAACTGTTTCTAGGTTACTTGACATCGGTAGACTTTTAACTCAATTCGATAATTCAATGAGTTGTCTTATTTCTGTTTGAACTTATTTTTATTCAACCAAATTTAACTCAAAATAAAACATAAGCAAATCAACCAAACAAGTTGAAATTTCTAGTAATAAAGTCGGGTTTTCTTGTTGTAAAAGATGATACAAGACCAAATAAATAAAAACTATAATAAGATAAAAAGTTATTTTTTTGTATGAAGTAAATAAAACTAGTTCCGTCTAAAAAAATATGAGTTAACTGTCATTTCCGTCCCTGTGGTTTGTCTAATTATTCGATTCAACCTTAGTTTTTCAGATGAAACTGACATGTTTCAAGAATGTTATGGACGAAAATAGTACAAATTTAAATTTTGGCCTCAAATGACATAACTAGACAACCACAGGGACGAAAATAACAGTTAACTCTAAAATAAAAGAGTTAATTACATACTTAGTCCATGTGTTTTGTACAAAATAACATACTTATGTACTAATAGTTTAAAATCACCTTTTAGGGTATTGACTTTTCATTTTGTAACATTTAGAGGTATTAACTTCTAGAGTATTAACATAGCTAGTCCCTATGGTTGCACAAAATAACATATTTAGGTACTAATAGTTTAACTAACAATTAACGCTAATACCTTCAAATGTTACAAAATGAAAAGTTAATACCCTAGAATATGATTTTAAACTATTAGTACCTAAATATGTTACTTTGTGCAAACCATGGGGACTAACTACGTAATTAACTCAAAATAAAATAAAATAAAATTCATAAAATAAATAATAATAGAAATAAAAATAACAACAAAATATAATATCCCATGAACCTCCAACTAATTTTTTTATGCAACCTACAACTAATTTTTCTTTTTTGAAAACTCACCAAACATAAAATACAATACATTTATGCTCACAAAAATTGCTAATTGATAGTATGGAAATTTCCTGCTGCATCTTTTTTAATCCTTACTTATTATATAATAAAAGAATATGATAAACGTAAAAAAGCTTAAACTACTAAAAACATATAATCCTTAATAAAAGAATATGATAAACGTAAAAAAGTTTAAACTACTAAAAACATAGATAACAAGATGTTCAAACTTCAAACTTCAAAGCATGTTAGCCTAAAAAAAGTATTTGGTTATTATATTAATTAATCAGATAGATTGATACGACTTTTCTGCTAAAATCTTTTTATTCGATTTTTTAAACATCCCTAGACATAACCTTACTTTTATATCGAATGAGTGATTAGGTATAGTCTAGTTGATAAAATCCGCATTCTCAAAATATCTCTAATTTGAATAAAAAAACTAATTGATAAAATCCGCAATCTCAAAATATCTCTAATTTAGTAATTTGAATAAAAGAACTAATTGATAAAATCCGCATTCTCTAAATATCTTTAATTTTTTTTTGAATGGTAAAAATTTGGATCACTGACGGACCACCAGAATATCATTGTGCCCTCAGCGGAACCACCCGATTATATTCATCTCCACTAGGCAATAATGCCTTACCAATTCAGGAAGAAACCCAATAAATATGGGAAAACTCCCCTTGTAGAATCAAACCCGAAACCTATTGGTCCCAATCACCAAAATGCCACCGGTTAATCTCTAGTTTGAATAAAAACTAATTTTGTAGTTAAAAACAAGAATCATCCAAAAATATTCCGCACATACCTCGGTTGCCGATAAGTTTTAGTTTGACCCTTCATCTTGTTTTCGGGTCAAGTTTCATACGTTTATTTTTTTTCTTTTAATTTTTTTATGTTCATGACAAGTAACGACCAACAAAACCTTAACCGTCCAAAATGCAAATCAATGAACACTTGCAAGTTTTCAATAGTAGTTACGTCCCTTTCATATATATTCAATAGCTAAATCAAGTACGTATGTAGAAATCTATATATTTATGAGTGTGTTTTTGCTTAAAAGTATATAATTTCGACTCTAAATGTGTTTTGGTATAAACGTATAATTTTATATGGTAAAATAATATTGAAGAATGTAAAATAAAATCTTAAAAGTAATAAACATAGAATAAAAACTAGAAAACATTAATGTAACATCAAACTGAACTAAATGCGTTTCGGTATAAACGTATAATATTATGTATAAGATTACATGGTAAAATATGAATGAAGAATATAAAATAAAACCTTAAAAGTAATGAACATAGAAAAAAACTAGAAAACTTTAGTGTAACATCAAAACAGAACAACAAATTATGTGTCTGATTTTGAGTTTACTATAAGTAGGAAGGCATCAAGTTTTGGTTGAACCCCGAGCATTGTGTGTATTCGGGATGTTTGTGTCAATTTCATGATTCAAAAGTTAATTTATGTTAGCCTCCTTTCCTGAATATTTTTTCAATAAATGTGTTTTACATGATTCAAAATTACCCAATTTATGCTAAAAAGTAAAAGTTATAAAAAAAATAACTACACATGTTTCATAGTTTGAATATTATATTATCATATGAAAAAAAAACGTAAACACTTTTTTAGTTAAAATAAATCTTATTCATGTTAATCTGCAAATACACGTGTCGTATTCGGTTCATCTATTAATCAATGTTTTAAATATCTATGATGGAAAACAATCTTAAAGAACCGGTCACGCTGTCTTTAGAACTTAAAGGGTCAATCTTTACAACACTAATAAACCAGGGACCAATTCTTCACTTTTATGATAAAAGAACAATTGATATTTTTTGTTGACTTTACTTGCCCTATATGATCTACACTCCATTGATGATCAACATCACATTAAGCAATAAACTTTGTTATTAATTAATCATCTTTCTCTCTCACAGTAGACTTTCGAATCTTTATCCCCAATTCTTACACAAGGTATGGGTTTGTTTCATCTGATTTTTTTTATAAATTTAATGATGGGTTTTGATTGCAATTATGCTATAAAGTTTGTGTCTTTAGCTTGTTTTTTGTGTAAAGATTTGTGGGTTTTGTATGATATGATCGTCATGATCTATGGTTCTGATTGTTGTTATGAATTATGATAAAAAGTTGTGATCTTTAAGAAAAAAACAAGATCGATAAGTTATGGTTAGGGTTTGTGTTTGTGTTTTCCCCTTTTTGTAATTTTCTATTTTTTTTTTATTTTATTTAGCTTCTGGAATACAGTCTTTGCAGTTTATGTAAGTTTTGTTCATATGAGTATCGTGGAAATCTGATTTTTAAGTGTTGGTTGACTTTATTGGGTGGTTTCGGTACAAATCATATTTGACCGTAAAAACAGATCCTGGCACTTTAAAAAAGTTAAATTAGCACATACTAAAACAATACATACATAAAAGTAGCACTTTTGAATTATATTAGCACATGAAAAATAATCAAGATAACTGATTTTAGCACGTATGTGAATGATATCAGCATTTTCTTTATCAGCACATTGAAAACAAAAGGAAGATCTAAATAGAGAATTAATTGCTTGTTAACGTAATTATAAGGAATTCTAGATAATTGATATTATCATTTTATCATTTATCTATATTTGATTGGATGCCACATGACACTTTTTAAATGATTCTTACAGTTTGTATACGAAGTGTGGTTTGTATTTGATCATAACATTGACTTTATTATGTCAAATAATTAGTTGATCGCTTGTAAATTAATGATTTTTATCAAATCTTTTGTGATTAACTTGTTTCAGTTGATTTTTTTTATATATTATTACTCTTTTTTATTCTTCCAAAAATCTTATTATGATATTTGAAAATCTTTTATGGGCTTATGGCACCTTTCGAAATCGAAATTTACAGTAGTTTATTTATTTATTTGTTTATTTCTCTTGTATGTGTTGTCTACTATATGTGGATTTTGTGTACATATATAATCTTGAGAACTCATTAACAATCACGCGAATGGTTTGATTGGTTGTTATTGAACACTTTTGAAGCTAATTTATGATTTTAATTCACTTACTAATTCGAATTATTATGGTTATATTGTGATTCACTTCAGGCACCATGGGTAAACGAGTTGGTATCCTCTTCGTGTTCTTGCTGGCTGCCAGCCTGGCATGTGAAGCTCGGGATTTGACCACCGCCTTGAGAAGCAAGGTTTCTGTAATTTCAGGTATTTAGTGTAATCAATTTTGTATCTTTCTATAAGTTTATAGTATTACTATATTATTAACTCACATGACTCTTGCTTACGATGGTTGTTCTGTAATATTAATTACTCGTTCCTAAGATTCCCAATTTAAATGCACTGTTTAATGAGTAGATGATTTAAATATGGCCTGTTGACCGTACGGGTGTGTGGATTTGCATTTTGATATTGATTATCGCGACTTGTAGTTGCAATAATCCGAAATTTCTAATTTGAGACTTTTACTCACATTCTTTTTTGCATAATTTCACATATATATTCTTCTAAAGCTTCAAAAGTTCATATACATCCTTCTAAACTTCACAAACCACTAATAATTTCATATTTATCAATCTCATGATAAATACGATAGAAGCAAATGCTTATAAGTTACAACAATTTGTTATACTTAATCAACATATGGGAAAACAACATTAACGCTGCGAATCATCTCAGATTCTCGGCGTATAATGTTTTTTCGTTTATTTTGTAAAACAGCCTGTTGTAACTAATGTTTTTTATTTACTTTGGTTTGGGAAAATCCAATATTTTCAGTATTTTTATAGGGCGGTAGATATGATATCATGAAGTTTTGAAAGATATATGAAATCTTGAACTTGTAGAACTTAGAAGAACATGTTATAAAATTGCCCCTTTTTATTCCACCAAGAACCGAGACAATAGAAGTAAGTTAAATTAAAAGCGTTGTTCTTTTTATAAACCAGTCAGCTAACTGATATGCTAATCGAGTCTTTTGCAAGAATTAAAAAATGATAATACTTTTATTACCCTTGTAGTTTTGCGATCAAATGCTGAGAAGAGATTTGGTGTTTTGGGAAACATGGGTAAAAAAGACGAGCTGTGCAATTTGTGTGAAGAATATACTAGTGAAGCTCTTATTTATCTTCAACAAAACAAGACTCAACAGGAAATTATTTCCATTCTTCACGATTCTTGCTCCAAGCTACATACATTGAAGCAACAGGTTTGTTTTTCAGATATTTTTGTAAGTTGCTAAATTGGCGGGTTGATGAGTCAGGTTATGGATCAAAGTGGGTCGATCGGGCAAGTCAGATTACAATCATAATCTGTTTTATTTTTTAATAATATAAATTAGAAGGTATATGCATTTTGAATTTAAAATTTGGTTTTGTAAATAAAAGATTTGGTTTTTGAAAAATCACATGGAAAAACTGCAAAAAACACGTCTTTAGTGACCCTATTCAATCGGGGTGGACTTATTTTGATTATTTTTTTTTGAGTAAAATGTCATTTTCGTCCCTGAGATTTGGTCCGTTTTGCAACTTTTGTCCAAAGGTTTGTTTTTCCGCATCTGAATCTAAAAGGTTTGAAGTCTGGGTATTTTGTCGTTTTACCTACTTATTTTTTTGTTTAGTAAGGATATTTTGAATACTTGTACTTTATGCTAAATGCTTCTATGTAAAGTGAAAAAGACCAAATTGCCCTATAAGTTAACAAAAAAGATAGAAATACCCCTGACTTAACGGAGAAAAATGGATGGAGTGAACGAGCTGGGTGAAAATGGCAAAATTTCAAACCTTTTGGATCCAAATGCGCGGAAACAAACTTTTGGACGGAAGTCACAAAAATGGCCAAACCCAGGGGACGAAAATGGTGTTTTACTTTTTTTTTTTTTGCAAAGATATGTTTAAACCGGGAAACATAATTTGTTTTTTAAAGAACTTCACTGCTGGTTCTTCACTTTGCAGTTGCATCATTAGTTTATCATCTTTTACGGGTCAAAAATTTGATTCTGATATGAACTTTATTTTGGTTTTGGTCGTGTGCAGTGCATCATTTTGGTAGATTACTATGCACCTCTATTCTTCCTTGAGCTCTCCACTATCCAACCTGAAGACTTTTGCGGAAAAGTCAACCTTTGTAAGGAAGTCGTTGCTTACGCTCGTGAACTATCAGAAAACAGCTGTGATGTTTGCAATTTGGCTGTTTCTGAAATCATCAAGTTGTTGGCAGATCCTGATAATCAGGTATTGATCGTTCATAGTAATTATCAATTTGTTAGATATTAAGTTTGACATTTGAAAGTTAAAAATATGTCCTCTTTTTATACATAGATGGGCCGGTTTACCTTACTGCACTGTAACCGTGTTACTATCTCACCTATGTTATGCAAATATATATATATATATATATATATATAATTGTTTCAATTCAAGATTTTTCATAATATTTATTTCTTATGTTTATCAGTTGCAAATCTTGGAGTTGCTTTTGAAACAATGTAAATCCGTGGAGAAATACGTGCCAAAGGTTTACTCTATTCTGAATCTTATTTTCTATTTCGTATAAATATGCCTATTGTATATGTATATTTTTTTAGAATAATCAGTTTTTTAAACCCTTGTACACCATCTTCTGTTGCATACCAACCCGTACCGACCTGTAACGGGTACCGAAAATACCGGTACCGAATCTGAATAGGACTGGGTACCGAATACCGTACCGAATATTATGGTACAGTAAGGTACGGGTGTCGGTATTTCGGTACAGTACCCTGTTTGGGACCACTTTGTATTTTTTGTATCTTTTGAGCACTCGTATGGGTACAAAATAGGAAAAATGGGTACGGATACCAATAAGTTAAAACGGGTACGAGTAGTAATACAAAACGGGTAGGTAAAATTCAAAAGAGTACCATAATACGAAAATAGAACATAATATCAAATTCATTCGTAATCAATTTCAGTGCCAGTACCATTATATACCCGTACCCGTACATAAAGTACCGAATACCGAAATCAATTAAACTAGGTACCAATACATGTACCAAATAGACAAAAACGGTACGGGTACATGTATCGGTATTGATACGGGTATTTGGGAAAAAAAATCTCATCCCTACGTGAAAGTATTATGGGTATGTTTGGCAAAAGTAGCTGATGGCTGGAAGCTGGTGGCTGAAAGCTGGAGGCTGGTGGCTGGAAGCTGATAGCTGGAGGCTTTTTAAATATATTTAGGTGTTTGGCAGAGTAGCTGGAATTTTTAATAAAATGTATAAAATGACCAAAATGGACGTTAAAAAGTTGGTGCATTAAAAATTCATTATCTTTAGAGGTTAAAATATTCATTTTTCCCTAAAAGCTTGTGGCTCATTCTAAACGCTACTAGTAGGAGCGTTCAACCAAAAGCTTCAAGCTCCTAACCTAAAAGCTTGAAGCTCCTTCAACCAAACAATGCTTTTTATTGAGCAGCAGCTTTTTCTTAAAAGCTTAAAGCTAGAAGCTTCTAAAAGCTCCTTGCCAAACATACCCTATGTTTGGTCATTTTATGCTAGTTCCTTAAATATTTAATATTCTTTTTTTTGCCTTTCGACAGTGTAAGGTTCTGGTCTTTGAATACGCGCCTTTGATCCTCGCGAACGCTGAGCAGTTTCTTGAGAAACAAGACATTTGTACCAAGCTTCACGCATGTGATATTAATGTACCGATTGAAGAGGCTTCTTTGGTTTCGGACAACTAAAAGTGACAACTTTATGTGATCCCTATAATGGGTAGTATTGTCTTCTTCCACAATGTGTACATTTATGCTGCAAACTTTACATTTGGAACCGGATAATTTCTTCGTATCAGCAACCTTGTAATTATACATTGCTTCTTATATGTGTGCTATGACATTTGTTCAAAAGATATTCTTGCCTTTTTATTGTTGGTTTTAGTCTAGCAATTGGCTAATCTCAAACGGTTCGTTATTTGATTATCGCGGTTATATTTGAATACTTATGGAATGCTCTTATGATTATCGTGGTTATATCTGAAGTGTTCGATAAGCGACATAGGCTTTTGATAATCAACAACATTGGGTTACACTTGTTGATTGATTACAGTTGGCTATTAGAATTATTAATCAGAATTCTTTGGTTAACTAGCCTTCCGATTTACTACTTCTCTTTATACAAAGTGCCAGGATTCGAGATGGAAACGAACTAACGTACCAATTGTGGAGAAAAACGATTTCGGAACCAATCTCTCTTCCCAGTGGCGAAGCTTGAGATTTCCGACCAGGGGGCGGAAGTCAGCGGGTCTAAAATTATACCTAAAAAAGTTACAAAATCGGGAGGTCGAAAACGTATATACCTAGAACATTCCATACGAAAACTACATAGCGGACACTACTGAGCGAAAAGTTCGGGGGGTCGGGCCCTCTCCCCCCCCCCCCCCCCCCCACTAAGCTACACCCCTGTCTCTTCCAAACATAAAGAGTACAAAGTCGAAGGAAGCAGCATTGTTTGGACTTGGAGTTGGGTTAGAGACACCTTCTTGGGGGCTGAAATGGATTAGAGACACCTTCTAACAGCTCGCTATCATTATACTCGGTAAATCTTACCAATAGTAAAGCTAAGTTAGGGTCGTAGGAGGCAGGGTCGTACCATTAGTGTAATTGGGCTAGGCAACGACCTGGGGCCTCCAAAAAAATAGTGTCTCCAAAAGTAAAAAAAAATCTATATTTAGAAAAAAGAATATTATATTTATGGTGATATTTGTCAACATTAATACTACTGTGTTCTGGTAGTAAAAACAAATTTTGCTTTTTGTGAAGGATTAGGTTCGAATCCCACCTGCTACCCATTTAAAAAAAAAGGTTGCTAAACATACATCCTCTCCATCTTTTTTTACTTGTTATACACCACCCTTAATTTATCAAATATATTTTTTGTTACCTTAACCTTTTTTTATTTACATATCATCCCCTAAAACCGTTATTGTCAAATGAAAATTTTTGAAGTACTTTTTTTAATTGTCTTTTGTTTTATTATTTTTTGTTATGCTTCAAATATTTTCATTTTTTATTATAAATTATTACTAGTTTAAGATCTCGTGTGTTACACAGGCTGTATAAAGAAAAATATATTTATAAATCTATTAATTTAAAAATTACACACGGATGTAGATTCTACTATACTCACAATTGGTTCCCGTGTTATGACATACATTAATACCCTCACACTTTAATACGAAGTGGCTTCTCATTAACAAATAAATACAAAAAGAAATCACATCGTTTTATAATACATTTTACTTTACTTAATATATAGTATAATTCATTTTATAATAATACGAAATGATGCATTAAATATGGAAAAGGTTATACAAGTTTTTGTGTTCTTTATTCTTTATAGTGTCACTTCTCATGAGAAAAAAAATTGATTATTTTAAGTACAAACTAAATTTTAATAGTGATTATGTTTGATTTTTATTAATAATCATTGACTAAACATCAAGTGTGTAGTTTATTTATAAGTTATGCAAACATTTTAAATAGAAATGATTTGCAGTTATAATTCAAGATTTCATTAAAAAATAATAATAACAATAAACAAAAGGTAATAATTATTATATTAATTTATTTAAGCAAAAAATAAGACAATTTAAACTATTATCATTGTATTGTATATACTAACAAAACACATGTGAATAGTAATGTATATTGTTTGTTCTTTTTGGGTTTTAATAATTTATAATTTATAATTAACCATTAACCATTAACCATTATAATCAAAAGACAATGTGAATAGTAATGTATATTCTTTGTTTTTTTTTGGTTTTGATACACAATGTGAATAGTAATGTATATTCTTTGTTTTTTTTGGTTTTGATAGTTTATAATTTATAATTAACCATTATAAGAGTATAATAATGTTGTTTTTTATAATTAATTTACGTTTCTAACCCTAAACTTTAATAAATTTATCATATGGAAGTTTAATAATAACAAAACACAATGTGAATAGTAATGTATATTGTTTGTTTTTTTTGGGTTTTAATAATTTATAATTTATAATTAACCATTAACCATTATAATCAAAATACAATGTGAATAGTAATGTATATTCTTTGTTTTTTTTGGTTTTGATAGTTTATAATTTATAATTAACCATTATAAGAGTATAATAATGTTGTTTTTTATAATTAATTTACGTTTCTAACCCTAAACTTTAATAACTTTATCATATGGAAGTTTAATAATAATTCTATTTTCGACAAAGGATTTACGTGACCCCCGAACTTTAACAGAGTTATCATACGACGCATAAAATTTAATAAAGTTATTCTTTTAACAAATATTTGTTCTTTGATATTTTTTTCTTACTTATTATTAATTTAACTTATTATAATTAAAATTATCTTTTAACTCTAGATATAGTTACTTAATAATGTTACTTGCTTATTTTTACCGTCATTTAGATTAAAGTTTACATGGTCTATATTAACCTTTAATACACAAGGTAGCAAATGTAATATTTTTTTACTTACCTTATTATAGTTAAAGCTAACTTTTAACTCTAGACATGTTCAATTAACCATGTTGATCACTTATGTTTACCATCATTCAGATTAAAGTCTGCATCATCTGTGATAACTCATCGATATTTCATGAAACAAGTATATACTCGCCAGCAACCTCTAACAACCCTGTCGTGAAGCGCAGGCGCCAATTCTAGTTCTTGAATATAATTAAAAACTTTAATTATTTTATAACTTGAATGCGTTAAATATGTATTATAATATTTAAAAGTTAGTTATAATTTCAGTTAAAATTACATATAATATTTAAAAGGTTATTGTATTTTATTGAGTGTTTTAAGAGTGACGACTTCAAAAAGAAAAAAAAATATGACAGTTATAACGAAATTGCATTTACAATTTAGATACACAAAGAACTTTATATAAAGGAGAACACAATCTCGAAACTAAAGTAAAAAAATCTCATAAATATAAAAAATGATTTAGTTAATCTTAAAAAGAATGTAACTAAAATTTCAATGATAAATCAAAATAATCAAAAACATTTTTAATTATTTGATATAAAAATACATATGTAAGTGTTAATTGATTAACATTTATGATAGAAATTTTGACAAAAAAATATAATTTATATAATCTTGAATAAACTGTTGACAAATATATATTTGATTGGAAAGAATATTATTATATGTCAATAAATCAAAGGATACAACTGAACCTTTAAAATAGCATCGAAGTTTTTATTGGAAATGTTAAAGTAATTAAGTATTGAAAATTTAACGCATCAACAAATACCTAGTTAAAAATCGATGTAAACAGGGGCGCAACATGTGAGTGGTCGGGAGGGGCGCCCGCCCTCCCGAACTTTTCGGTCAGTAGTGTTACGTATGTGTTTTTCGTATAGAAATTTTTATAAATATAAGTTTTCGCCCCCCCTCCCCCCCCCCCCCCCCCCCCCCGGTTCTATAGAAATTTTTGGGTATATACGTTTAGTTTCGCCACTGGATGTAAAATAACTAATCATATGCAGGCTTCTACAAATAATTTTTGATGAAGAAAATACAATTATAAAAGATAACAAAGGAATGTGGATATATTTTAAAAAAGACAAATCTGTAATATTTTTTTGTAACTACACAAAAAGGAAAGTCTGATTTCTTTAAAATTTGTGACAAAAATAAATGAAACAAAAGCCTTATGTTTTCCCTCCTAAAACAAAATAATAATGATTATAACAATGTCACGTGACAATTAATAGCTTGAGTGGTTGATATATGACCTAAGATGGTTTTGATTTATTATAATTTATAGATATAGATTATAGATTTCTTTCTCATAAGAGTGACACAATCATACTACACCACCGGACTCCACCTATACCCCCTCGTCATTTTAAAATCTGAAAGGCAACCTGAACTCACCACCAAAAACCACCTCGCACAAACCCGCAACCGCCCTAGCACCCATTGCCAGAAAAGCAGACATGGATCCTGCCGTCATTGCGAAAAAAAACTGAATCAAATGTAACTCAACAAACTGTTTCTAAAATGCATACAAAAAAACACAATAATGTAACGAAGCTACAAGTTGGTGTATTGTTTTTCTTGGCTTGCTAATGTAAGATATGTTCCTCAAGCACCTTTCTTGGGAGTGTGGTTGTGATATGGTTTCAATAAAAGTTTCGTTTGGCCGTCAGAAAAAAAATCAAGTCTGGGGTTGAACATGACAATTTTTTGTTTTGCTTTTTAATGTGGGTATGAAAAATAAGAAATGATGTACGTTTAGCCTACCTTTTAAAAATTATTAATTATTTATCATCTCACTAGTCCCTCCCTCCTTTTATAAATTCATCTTTTTGGTTATCTTTTTTAATTTAATAAGCTAAAAGATTTTATACATACAATTTTTAATTTAAACATGTTATGTTCATGTAAAATTTTATTTAAAAAAAATCATTTCCAGCTAATAATAATAGTATACTCAAAATAAGTAGCAATTTTGTAATTTCTGTCACACATGATGTAAGTTGTGTTTGTTAGGTTAAACTCTTATGATCAACTTGGATCTCATTCACGTATTAGATACCTAGCATTATTTGATTAGAGAAATTATTTAGTTTATATAAATGTTAAGTGTTTTATAAGTTTCTTTTTAATATATTTCATTTCAGATACAAACCGAAATTATGAGACAAATTTTTTTTTAAAAAAAAGGGCCCCAAATTTTTAATTCGTTTTGGATCCCCAAAGTGCTAGGACTGACCCTGTGAGGTAAGATGTAGACAGACTTATCTCCACCCCGTAGAAATAGAGAGGTTGTTTCCGGTAAGACCCCAACTTGATAGTAGTTTTTAGGGGTGAGCATAAAACCGAAATAACCGAACCGCAACCGAAATAATTGAAAAAACCGAACCGAAATAACCGAAGGGTTGGTTATTTATATTTTTGATAACCTCGTATTGCGGTTTGGTTATGGTTATTATTAGTTTCATAACCGCAAATAATCAAACCGAACCGAATGTTTTAAACATGGCCGAATCCATAAGACCATAGGTTTTTAAGTTAGTGTTTAAGTTTTTAACATGGCTCGATCCATATTTTTTTGGTGAAGTGTTTAAGTATTTTAACCATGACTCAGCCTCATTAAATTTAAAACTCTAGCCACTTTGTGTTTCGTATGTATGCTTCCACATAACACGTGGAAGTAAAATATAATTGATAATTCTACAAGCTTGTGTATATTTATTTTTTGGCATGATTGCATAACCAACACATTTAAAGCCTAACTTTAGAAACGATAAATAACCGAGCTATAACCGGTCTATAACCGAAACGCATTAACCGCAAATAACCGAAACCGCATTAACCGAAGCGAATGGTTATGATTTTTTTATAACCGAAATGTGCGGTTATGGTTTCGGTTATAGGCAATACCCAAACCGAACCGCACCATGCTCACCCCTTGTAGTTTTGCATCAAGCCTTGGACCTAAACCACATGACACTCAACAACTAGGACAAAGACCGATTAGTGCATGTACCCCTTGTCTTTTGGCTATCAACATTACAACATTATCCATGATTAACCATTCACTGCTTTTACCGATATTTTCATGAAACTAGTAAAATAGCGTTAAAAATTTGTATAATTTCACTTTTGCCCTTTGAACCGCCCACACATATATACATTATATGCACACACAGCACGCGGGGCAACAAATGCATTACGCTATCAAATAGAAAAGACAACGGAAATGGGTGGCGGATCCAAATGTGTTCTTTACTGTCAAATCCTTACATCCTATGTTTAGTTAGCAGCGTAATACATCAGATGAGATAGAGTCAATCCTTACATCCTATGTTTAGTTAGCTGCGTAATATATCAGATAGGATATAGTCATCGTTATAAAATTCGCTAGGTGCTCCTAGATCAGTCGAGTGAGGAGTTGTGAGTACTCGAGGAGTACTCGGACATGTTAAATTATAAAGAAATTAGTTTTTTTTGAGAAATTATATATATGTCAAATTCATAAGTTTACTAATATTTATAACAAAATACGTGAATATCAATATAAATACAAAATAGATGTTCAAATAGTAAAGTATTACAAAAAATGATATTCATTCATTAAAAAATGAAATTCATTTTTAATATGATAGACACAGAAATTATGTTTTATTTATTTAAGTCAAACTCGGCTCGAGTTTACCAACTAGATCCAATTATGGCCAAGGTTGACCACATTTGATAGATTTCCGAGAAATTAGGCGGAGTCGAAGAAAATCGCGTCGATAGCCTACTTTGTAGCTATTACTCGGTCTTCGAGACCTTGTTTTACAACATTAGATGTAGTTGATAAGAGTGGAGCAAGCTGGTTCTATCAAAGTGAGCTTTTTTACATGGCGGGCTGAAATTGAGCGAATTCCAACTGCAATTGCACTCTTGAAAATAAATGTCATTTTTGGATCAGGTTGTGCCAATTTTGTAACGAAAAACGGGATACAGATTAATATCATTTATTAATGTCCTAGCTAAACATTAATTGATCAACGAATTTCATTGATACTATGCTTACCGATTTTATTTAAAGTTATCAAATGTTTTAAAGATTCATTTGTGTCAAGGCAAAACCTGTGAACTCACCGACATTTTACTTAACATTATGGTCCATGAGACCCTGTGGGGGGGGGGGGGGGTGCTTTTGAGTCCTACTAGTCGTGTGTCACTAGTTATTACTGATTCGGTACAAGGAAAACACATATTGTCAAGGTTTGGTTACTAGCTTATATCGACATAAACATTTATTAGTGTCCTAGTTAAAGATTAATTGATCAATGAATTTCATTGACACTATGCATACCGATTTTATTAAAAGTTATCAAATGTTTTAAAGATTCATTTGTGTCAAGGCAAAACTTGTAAACTCACTGACATTATGTTGACGTTTTACTTAACATGTTCAAAGAAACAAAAGACATTGCATGGTTTTGGAAGTCAAGGACTAAGGATGCATGAAACGATGCCGTTTTGAGGGTTTGCCTCATATATTTTGCCTTCGTGCAAAATATATGGGCCAAAGCCTAGTCTTTATAACTATCTTTTGTTACAATGTAATCTTTTAGAACTCGAAGTACTTGTTCATGTTTGTAAACAAAACACTATTGTTTGTGTAGTCCATCCAAGTAATATATTATTCGTCACCGTTATTTATTTTAAATCATGTAGACGTTTACACATCGAATGCTATAAAAACCTTTCATAGTCACACCTTTCCGCCTATAAACAGGGTGTGTCATACGGTACGTTATTCACTCATTCGAATACTAAGATTTTATCATTTTGGTAATTACAATGTTAATTGCTATAACTTTAATCGTTGTTTAAAAATAGTTTACATTATCTATTTCGTTAAGTCCTTAATGGGACGTTTTTTTGGAGTCGGGCATAACACCTGAATTTTTAGGACTGACCCTAATTTAGAGAGCAAGATATGAGGCTGCTTACAAGAATAAAAGATAATCAACAGGCTAAAGGAGGAGACCATATCCACGAGCCTCATGTGGGTTAAACATAGAGGGAACTTGAATTCTCTTGGATGGAAAGATTGATGTGACTTTAATTTTTGATCTATTGTATCTGCATTTTGGTGGTGTGACATGGTGATCTAGTTATTTGCTAGTTATGTCTTCTAAGAAATCTCTTTTAGTCGTTAAAAAAAGTAATTGGATTGTGCATATGTAATCATCATTGGTGAACAGAACATAGAATCTACAAGCTAATCAATGTTTCGGAATTAGTAATCATGCTTACTCATATTGTGTAATAGTGAGCTTTAAAAAGGAAAGGAAGAACAATTAATTGTGGGATCTAACTAGTGAAAGAATCAGAACTTTATAATTGGGGTCCGTATTAGAACTGTTTTACATATATTCATAATTCGCTAGTGTAGAATGTAGGTAAACTTTTATAACAATAGTTGGTAACTATAACCTTTGAGGTCCCGTAGCTAAAAATCGTTATAAATATGTTTCATTTTCAACACTATGAAACATAGAACAAATGAATCTTTGAGAAAGATATTACCCTATCTTGTTGAGTAAATCAATTTTGATAAACTTCATTGCGAAAAAAGATATATTGACAGTAGCCATTGCAACAAGAAAGATTTTATAAAACTTTTTCTCGATTTTTTTAATTGTTCCTTTCATTAAAATTTAACATATTTGATGAAGTCTTGATATTTGATTTGGGTTTTTAACAAAGTTGATTAAGTCTCAATATTTGATTTGGGTTTTTCTTTTACCAAATTGTATATTTAAATAAGCGATTCTCCATACAATAATAATAATAATAATAATAATAATAATAATAATAATAATAATAATAATAAAACTTATGACAAACTAAACTAATATATCTACTTAACATATCAAACTTATCTCAAATTGTAAAGTAAGACCAAAAAAGAAAAATATGCCGTAGCATTAGATTATTAAATTAATAGTTATCAATAAAAAGCCAAAAATAGAACTAAAAAGTTCATAAATTAATAGTTATCACTAACAAGCCGAAAATAGTTATCTCAAATTTTAACGTAAAACCAAAAAAGAAAAGATATGCCGTATGCTATCAGTTTATTAAATTAATAGTTATCAATAAAAAGCCAAAAATAGAACTAATTAAATTAATAGTTATCAATGTAAAGCTAAAAATAGAACTAAAAAGTTCATAGACCTCAAAGCTAAAAATAGAACTAAAAAGTTCATAGACCTCATCTTGAAAATATATAGGTGGGTAAAAATGTGAAAGGAGGTGTTGGTAGGTTGGAGGCGGGAAAGTAGGTGATTGAAAGAGTAAAATGCTTCTGTCAGGTTTGGTCAAATGTTTGTTTTTTTTATCTAGATATTTTTTGTTTTAAAATCTTCTTGTTGGTTTGTTTTTTTATCTTTATTTTGTGGTTTTAAAATCTTCTTGTTGATCTAGAGAATGTTACGTGACCTTTTCTAGAATCAAAATTATAGATGAATTTATACTTTTGATTCCATCCGTATGCCAAAAAGCTTTTAGAGATTTGTAGTTAGTATTTGTTAGATATATTTATAAATTATAAACATAAAAGTGATTTGTGATTTTTCGTTATTCTATGTAATGTGATATGATCACCATCCAAGTAGGACATCCAATGTTGTATATCAAAAAGCTTTTAGAGATTTGTAGTTAGTATTTGTTAGATATATTTATAAATTGTAAACGTAAAATTAATTTGTGATTTTTCGTTATATATGTAATGTGATATGTAATTATTTATTAAAAATTTTTTATTCCATAATTCTCGGGTATGTAATTACAGTTTTAGTCCCTACATTTTGGTATTTTCCACATGTACCTAGAACATTCACTTTCTTTCAATTTAATTAGAGTCGTCAGTTACACTAACTATATTATGAGTTTACCTTCGTATTTACATAAGCCTGTAATCAAAAGAGGTTTAAATTACGCAAATACTACTTGTAGGTTGGTCTTTGAGATCTTGGACCCGAACTATAAACTTTCATTTTCCCGTCTAAATGTAAATCCCAAAATGGGATGTTACACATTCTCCATCTCTATCTTTATCTTATTCACAAATACTTATCTTATTATTTTTTTTTCTCATCGTCATATACTCTCAATTAATTATAGAGGCTTGGATTTGAGCTTCTAAATATAGAGATTTGCCTTTTTTTTTTCTCTAATATGTTCTCTGTTATAGAGAATGAGATGCGGTGATGTTTTGGATGCTTTCTTTAATTATGCTCTAAAATCTCGAGTATAAGATTATATAGAGGGTGGGATGTGAATGCTCTTAAGAATACAAAAAAGATTAACATGGAGTAACGCCCTAGCCAAATTCCACATTGGTGGTGTCCAAGAGAGATTCTTGGTTCATAGGGAATGTCATGTTTCTTTAATCAACGCATTTTGAGCGCATTGGCTACGGAGCACATGAAAACTCCATAGTTAATCATGCTCAGGTGAGAGGTAGTACCAAGATGGGTGACCTTATGAAAAGTCTCCATTAGGGCAACCAAAAATAAATTCATGGCTTCCTAAATGCACAACCCATAGGGGGAGCAGATATATTGGTGGTACAAGATGCAAGATGTTTGGTATTAGGCCACTCTTGTTCTGCTAGGGATGGTGGGGCATAGCCTTATCAAGATGATGAGTTCCTAGGGGGTGTAACGATACATAGAAAATTATAATGGATCATTGTAACGCTCTAGGCAAACCCCACATCGGTCGTGGCCAAGAGCAATTCTTGGTTCATAAGGAATGCCCCGCCTCTTAAAGCATTAACACGTTTTGGGTGCATTGTTTGTGGATCACATGGAAAATCCACACCTAAGCATGCTTAGGTGGGGGTAACACGAAGATGGGTACCTCATGGGAAGTCTCAATCGGGACAACCAAAAACAAATACATAAGTTCCTGAATGAGTAATCCATCGGAGGTAACACATACACTATTGGTGATACAAGAGATCGAATGTTACGTAGCTACCACCCAACCTTTCGGTGAATGTGTATCCTGGTTGGATATTCCCATTGTGCACGTGGAATTAGCTTGTCTTGGTATTAGACGGATAAATGCATCATGAGCGTCATCACGAGAATTAAACCTTGTGATTTATCTATAACGTAAGAGAAAGTCTGGCAATATTTTATATACATACAAAGATGGTTACACAATGTTAAATTGCATGAAATGTGAAATTAATATCTTATTCTCCGAGAAGAGTATTGGCCAAAAACTAATCATCGTCTCAATGTTGCCGTCATCAATATTACAACAGGGGAGACTGCTGCATGTCGTGTCTTGTTGTGTTCGATCCATTTATGATCCAAAAAAAACCATGCTAAATAATATCTTGGAATTTGTAATCATACTTAATTTATCTTGTTTTGAGATTTAATTAAGATTATTGAAGCCTTGAATAATAAATGAAAGTAAAAAAAAGGGTAAGAAGTGCAATTAAGCTGTGTGATCACAATATATTGTGCTTTATAATCACCTGGAGTTTTAAGGAGCCAATTTCCAAGTGAACGTGTATCCTTTTTGGTTGTTGCCCTTGTGGTTATGGAATTAGACCATGGTCAATGGAAGGCATTTATCTTGCACTTGGCTGATGTAGCACATTGTAAGACCCCTTCTTAGGATATTTAAAATCATGTATTGACTTACGACATTAAACCAAGTTACATGATTAACAAAAGGAAGTTTTATATGATGTAATATAATAGTTTGATTACAAAGTACTAGTCATCATTTTTAAATCCAAGGACATGAACAAAAGACAAAAAAAATTAGTAATCATTTGGGAATGTTCGATTCTTCACATAGCTTGATCTTCCATTTGGTGCTTCCTTAAAAATTTACCTACCATAAGATTTCATTTAAACAATTAGTAATTTGGTTGATTGGATGGAAAACGTTAAAGAAAACATTTTCGCGAATTCATACTATCCTCATGCATTGTAGGGGACTCATCTTGGTCCATTGCGTGGCGCGAGGGGTTGGGGTTGACCGTTGACCCACCCTGTTGACTTCGGCTCTCCGCGCGCTGCAGGTGGGCTTGGGTCTCTCCCACGCGTGGCGCGACGGGGCCACTTTTTTCAACAGGTTTTGGTGTTGGGAAAATTTCTACACTTAGCCAAAATTTTCAGTTCTCCACCACATTTTCACCAACTTGACCCAACTTCAAGTTTTTAATACTTAAGACTTTTCTCCCAGTGTTTAAGCTTGAAATCTAAGACCCGGACCCGGATTTGATAGCTTCCATTTCATTCTTTCAGTTAGGCGTTTAACCCAAATCGACCTGTTCAGAGGCATTGAGCATTCCCATCAACCAGAACCACGATTGTGATTGATAACAATGGGCAATACCTTAGCTTCTACGACCCCATGGGCCTTTTATACTTCGGTTTTACATGCCTAATTCATAGTTTGTGGCCCTATATGCTGCGAACGACCTGTTTAGTTTGCCATTCATAGTGCTCTTCAAAACTATGGGTGGTGACTATCATTTATTCAATTCTCACCATAGTCCATGACCATGGTTGTCCTTGTTAGGCAATACCCCCACTTCTATAACCCTATGGGTCATTTATACTTCAGTTTTAGCCCTCTACATGGTTTTACTTAAAAATCAATTACCACATGACCCAAAAGGTCTTTCATTTTACTTCTTGATAGTGTTCTACTTAGCATCAATTCAATATGTTAAACTATAACAAATGTAGCTACGTACCTTAGAGATTCCTTTTTTGATGAGCATCCTTCCCGACTTGGCTTCCCAAAGCCTCGCTTGAGTTGACTATAGTATAACCGAAGTGATCATTAGAACACATAATCATTCTTGTCCCCTTTCACCAAAGGTCACTAACATTCATTCATAAAACTTTCACAAGCGTTTCAAGGAATTAATAACATTAAAATTTTACATATGCATTTTATTTGGTGGGCATAATTTTAATAACTATCAAATTAGCTTGATTGCCAACAAAATCACTATTGGGATTGGCACAGTACCCCTACCCATACTCATACCAATACCGAAAATGCCGGTACCGAATTTAAACAAAACTGGGTATCGAATATATTGGTAAGGTACTATACCTACTTTGGTACCATTTTGTTTTTATTTAGTTTTTGAGCACTCGTATGAGTACGAAATAGGTAAAATTGACATGAGTACCAATATAGTATGTCACACCCCAACCGATGGCGGAATCATCGGAGCGCGACACTAGGCGACTCAGATTGCTCAAGAAAATCCATAACAACTATTTAAATGACAATATTTAAAAGTTTAATTTCCCATACAATTAAACAATATTTCATAACAGTCATCACAAATTACATATCTCTTAAACAATCAAAATCTGATAAACTAGAAATTTTATTACGAGTTTCTAAGGATAAAGCCCTAATCCATTTGCAGCGTAGAATCATCAACCTGTCACATACGTTAAAATAAAAGTCAATAGATAAAGTAAAGGTGAGTACACAGGTTTAGTAGCATAATAATAGCGATAAAGCGTTTACGCATAACCAACATGTAACACGTAGATAAGCGAATCTAAGTAAGCTAACAATAATGATACAAGCTAACCAACACGACTGCGAGGTGGAGTATGCGCGATATGTGTTCAAAACAGTGAACACGCACGTAAAGTAAATATTTGAGCCTTAACAACCCCCGAACCAATCGGGTGCTGAGTCCAAACTATAGTACTATCGTTACTAAGGGTGGTCTGCAAGTCCTCATTATTCACACATAGCAAACAAACATTCAGCGATTCACGTATACCATGCAAGAGCGGTAAGCGTTAAAATAGTTTAGCGTTGTGTGTAGCGTGTTTTGATGTAGAGAACGTATGTAACGCCCAAAAATGCGTTTTAAGCAAAAAGGGTTCAAGTATACTCACAGTGAGTGCATAAACAGCAGACACGAGCGAGATGGAACGAGGAGAGTGTCGGGTCAGCCTGCGCGTAGAAACAGAAGTGCACCAGTCTTCCAGAGTGTTGAACAGTCGGAACGGAGAGTCGTGCAGGAACAGTTTATTTATTTTCGTGCGAAAATGCATGTTTTTGTGTCCAAAATCGAGTGGTTTCGCGTCTGTCTTCGGGAAATCGAGTGTTCACCCCTCCAACCTTAGGTTACTGATCAACCTACCATCGGAGAGGTATTTTGAGCGAGTGAATCTCTTGTATGAACTTTGATTGGACCGTGTGAACCAAGTATGGTTCACGCGAGCCAGTCCAGATCGCACAAGTGACTATTTTTGCGTCTGAGATTTCGTCTGAAACGGATGTATTTTCGAGTCCATTTCATGACAGTTTCGACAGTGCTTCGTCCCACTGATTAGTGAACGAAACCTTAGTCGGTTGTTGTCCGTTTTTGTGTAAAAAGTTTTTGTGTAAAAATTGATTTAGAAAACAGTTTTGTTAGGATAAACACTTGGTGATTCTGAAACAACGAGGTTTCTACATTGAGAAGCCAAAGCTAACTCAAATATACTCGGTTACGTGTGAATCCAAGTTGAAAAGTCAGAAAGTTTTATGAAAAAGATGAAGATTTTCGTAAACAGAGAAGTTTAGATGAAATCAGAGATAATCTCGTGCAAAATCGTTGTAGAAATCGTTGTGATTCTTGTAAAAAACGTAGTCTTCTTACTTGAAACAGAGAAAACGAGCTAGAGAGCGTTTTTGGTGCGGAAAGACACCAAGTTGAACTGAAATCAGAGTGTTGTATTTATAGGCGGAGATGAGTGGTAGAGGTTTGGTAAAATTTTCGTGTGAAAATGTCCATTTTCGTGCGGAAATTCCCATTTTCGCACCCAAAACCATGATTTTCGCACGAAAAATGCCATTTTCGTACGGATTTTTTTGGGGTTAGTTCATTAAACGTTGCGGTGGGATGTTAAGCGTTGCGCAAATAAATAAATAAATAATTAAATAAAATTAAAACAGTGCGATAAAGCGAGCGAGAGCATTGCGAGTATTAACCAATTAATGTGTTTTAAATAAGCGACATAAAAATGAATTAAAAATAGATTAACTATTATATTTCGAATCCCGGATTACAACGGTCATAAAAGATGATAACAGTAGTACGGAACAACCGAGAAAAAGTCGGGTTGTTACAGTCACCCCTGACCTTCGAGTTCCCAAGTGAACTCGGCGCCGCGTTTGCCTTCCCACCTGACCTTCACAATGGGAATGCGACTGCGTCGGAGCTTTTTGGTTTCTCAGTCCATGATTTCTACTGGCTTTTCCACGAAGTGTAGAGTCTCGTTTATTTGCAAATCTTCAAGTGGCACATGAAGATTCCCTTCAGCTAAACACTTTTTGAGGTTTGAGACGTGGAAAGTCGGATGTACGTTGCTGAGTTCTTTAAGTAATTCGAGTCGGTAGGCTACTTTGCCAATTATTTTCATAATTTTAAAGGGACCCACATATCGTGGCGCTAGTTTCCCTTTCTTTCCAAATCGGATCACTCCTTTCCAAGGTGAAACCTTTAAGAGAACGTGATCTCCAACTTCGAATTGTAGGGGCTTGCGGCGTTTATCGGCGTAACTCTTTTGACAACTATGAACTTTCAGAAGAGTGTCTCTTATTTGGAGAATCCTGTCTGTCGTCTCTTGAATTAACTCGGGACCGGTGATCTGTGCTTCTCCGATCCCGTGCCAAACAATAGGCGATCGACATTTTCTACCATATAATGCCTCAAATTGTGTCATTCGAATACTAGTATGATAACTGTTGTTGTACGAAAATTCTATTAAAGGTAAACGCGAATCCCAATTACCACCGAAATCTGTAACACACGATCGAAGCATGTCTTCAAGGGTGCGAATCGTACGTTCAGTCTGACCGTCGGTCTGTGGATGGAACGCAGTACTGAGGTTAAGCATCGTACCAAGTGCGGATTGAAAAGTCTCCCAGAGACGTGAAGTAAAGCGACCGTCGCGATCATAGATGATGTCATGAGGCGTCCCGTGTCGACAAATGACTTCGTCGGTGTAGATTCGTGCTAATCGTTCTACCTTAAAGTCTTTTTATATGGCAATAAAATGAGCAGATTTTGTAAGATGATCGATGATAACCCAAATGCTATCGTGACCAGAAGAGGTGCGAGGGAGTTTTGAAACAAAATCCAAAGCTATACTCTCCCATTTCCACATCGGGATATCGGGTTGCTCGAGTAAGCCAGAGGGTCGTTGATGTCCGGCTTTAACTTTTGCACAAGTTAAGCATTTAGAAACATACAGAGCGATATCTTTTTTCATGCCCGACCACCAATACCTAGAACGAGGTCCTGGTACATCTTGTCAGCACCGGGGTGAATGGAATATCGAGACTTATGGGCTTCGGTCATTAGTAACTCTCAAAGGTTATTGCGGCTAGGGATCCAAATGCGATTCAGAAAGTAGTAGATCCCGTTAGACTTATTCTCCAGTTGGGTTTCGACACCACATTTCATTTCCTCAAACAAGGTATTCTCAATGAAACATGCGTGCTGGGTTTCGCGAATCAGGGTTTCGAGTTTATTCTGGGCTTGGACGTCATGAACGTTATACACATAGCTTCGTCGACTAAGAGCATCAGCTACGACGTTGCTGTCACACCCCGACCCGCAACGGAATAAAAGTCGGGGCATGATTGGGTTATCACTAAAGCTCATGATATTTACTATTAAGTTTCATATTTATTAAATTCAAATTAAAATTCAAATATCCCAACAAAATGTCATACAAACACAAATAATAATCTAAATGCTTGTTCCAACGAAATAACTTGATTATTCTTCTAGGCCATCCTAGGTGTTTCTTTCCTCAACTTGATCACCTGTATCATGCGTAAAACAGAGGAAATTTTGGGTCAACAAAAGTTAGCGAGTGAACCTTGAGCGAGTTGAGAGTGTGATCTCGGGTTAGTATTTATAGGGGTGTTCGGGGATTTGATTTCGGGTTCTGATTGTTTGACAGCGGGTTCAATCAAGAAATTTACCAAATAGAGATTGAACAGCTGTTAGTTGGAAGGCAATGCGCGTGGGTTACCGGTAAATTCCAATTTACCAAACATACTCGATGACGGAGAGAAAAGATGCGCGCTGGTTTCGGATATAGTTGCAGGTTCAACTTAGGTTCACCATAAAAGATTTAGAAGTCTAATCCTTGCCCAACAGTGCGTGTAGTCCAGTGGTGTTTGTAGTATGTGAGTGTCCGGGGAAACCCGGGTTCGATCCCGGTTCACCCATTTTTTTTATTTCAGAATTTTTTTATTATTATTACAACCAATAATTATTTCCTAAGTATATTATTATTTAATTGATTACTTATTATTTTATTAATTTATTATCCACATATTAGAAGTATTTAAAATAAATAAATAAAAAGAATTATCGAACGACATAAAATAAATATACTTCGATTGATAAATTGGGGCGGGTTTTCGAAACCCGATTTACACACCCTATTCATCAAATCCATGAAGACAGTGGGGGCGTTGGTTAAACCGAAGGGCATAACCATGAACTCGTAATGACCATAACGAGTTCGGAAGGCAGTTTTTGGAATATCTTCTTCGTGCACTCTAAGCTGATGATAACCAGAACGAAGGTCGATTTTGGAAAAACAGGTGGCGCCTTGAAGTTGGTTTAGAAGGTCATCAATAGGAGGCAATGGATAGCGATTCTTAACCGTCAACTTGTTGAGTTCTCTATAATCAATGCACATGCGAAACATTCCATCTTTCTTCCTCACAAAAAGAACGGGCGCACCCCAAGGCGATGAGCTAGGACGTATGAATCCTTTGTCAGTCAGCTCTTGCAGTTGACTGGCCAACTCTTGTATCTCAGATGGGGCTAACCTATAGGGAGATTTTGCGACCGGTGTAGCCCCAGGCACAAGATCGATTCGAAATTCAACTTCTCTCACAGGAGGAAGTCCTGAAACGTCGTCGGGAAAAACTTGCGGGAATTCTTTCACAATTGGAATATCTTCGAGCTTCCTCTCCTTGCCTTCCTTCTTGACGATGTGAGCTAGAAATGCGACGTAATTCTTGCGAAGATAACTTCGGGCTTGAAGGCAGGACATCAATTTGAGCCCTTTCGAAGGAGTTTCCCCAAAGATACGTATTGTCTGACCGTCGACGAGAGGAATACGAATAAACTTTTCATGGCACACCACTTCAGCGTGATGCTGGCTGAGCCAGTCCATGCCGATGATAACATCAAAACTTCCCAATTTCATAGGAATGAGATCAATTGAAAAATCGTGATCATTTAGGGTGAGAGTACAATCGCGTATAACAGAATTTAATGAAGTGGGTTTTCCGTCAGCAACTTCCACCGTCAGAGATTCAACGAGATTATCACGAGGTTGGTCGAGAATAGATTCGATTTCTAAAGACACAAAGCTCTTATCCGCACCAGTATCGAATAATATGGATGCATAACTACCATTTACGAGAAACGTACCGTTGACCACATTGTTGTCAGCCCTGGCTTGGTTGGCGTTGATATTGAAAGCTCTTCCTCTAGCAGGTGGAGGAGCTTGGTTAGCTTGGTTTACCGGGTTTGCTTGAGCTTGATCATGGATGATGTTCACCAGGCGTGGGCAAGTATTCCTGAAGTGGTTTGGGTCCCCACAATTAAAACAGGCTCGTATGGATTGCATCATGGGGTAGTTGGGTTGGTAGTAAGGTTGGGCTGTGAGTTGTGCAGGTGGTAGAAGTAAGGGTTGTTGGGCTTGGCCCACCATTTGATTTTGAGTTTGGGTTGGAGGTTGACTGCGGTTTGATCACTGAAGGGTACGGCAGGTTTGGATAGTGTGACCCGCACGGCCACAACTTGTGCAATGTTGGCAAGGGTTTTCAGGAGGGTGATGGTATTGGCAACGATTACACTTTGGGTGTGGGCCAGTGTATGGCCTTTTGAATGGTGTGGCTGGAGGGGCGACTTGCGTGATTGGAGCAGCAATGATGGGAGGGTTGGTTTGGGTGACAACAAAGTTCTTGCCATTTCGCTTCCTCTTACCAGCAAACTTCGAGGATGAACCTGAGTGGTTTGGCGTTGGGGTCCCAATGGGTGCTTTCTTCTTCTCATCTTTAAAATTGCCATTTCGAATGCGATTTTCAGTGAGTTCCGTAGCTAACTCTATTGCGGCTTCGAGTGTTGCAGGCGAAGTGCTTAAAACCGAATCTTGGATTTTCGAGGTGAGGCCTCGAATGTAATGTTCAATTAAGCGGTATAATGGGGTGAATAGATTGGGAACCATTTGGTTCAACTCAAGAAACCTCTTGTTGTAGGATGTGTGATCCCCTTCTTTTTGCTTTAGAGCATAGAATTCATCTTCAAGCTTCTTGATCTCACTTCTAGGGCAAAAAAGTCTTGTCATGACCTCTCTTAATTCTTCCCATGATAAGGCCATGGCATCATCTACACCTCGCTTACCTTTTTCCGTGTTCCACCAGGTAAGGGCTACCCCAAACAATCTTCCAGTCGCGTAACGTACCTTACGGTCCTCAGGACAGTCGCAATTGAGAAAGGTGTTTTCCATTTCCTCAAACCAGTGGAGGAGAGCGGTGACACCTCCAGTCCCTTCATATTTTGGGGGATCGCAAGACTTGAAGTGTTTGTAGGTGCATTTAGGGGTTCTGGGAGGAGGGTTGGCGACGCTTTGGTCTTCTTGGTTGGGAGGGTTAATGGGATTAGCGGTGAGGGCTTGCTGAACTTGTAGCACGATTTCAGGAAGCACTCCAGCCATTTGTTTAGCAATTTGCGTGGCCAAGCATTCGTTTGACTTTCCTGACCTTCTACCTCAACGTAATTTCCTAGCAGACATCTACAGGAATATATGTAGGGAGATTGTGAGTTCAAGAATTTCCTAGGTGTCATGTGTCATAAAAAGAATGAAAACAACATAACTGAAAATAATTTAACTACATCCATAGGATGTCTTGGGTTAGCTCATGTTTGGGCCTCCAAATTTCCCGCATACCATTGCCTGTGTAGTCATGTGGGCCCCCATGACTGTTGGGCTTGGTAGGATTCACATTGGTGTCGGCGGGTTAACACTCGCACCACCCGAATGAAAATCGTAAAACATGAATGCGAGATGTAAAGTCGGAGGGTGTCCAGGTGTGGACACAATGACAACTCAAAGCGGGGTTAGTTCACACGACGTTTGGTATAGCATGCTTTGACCTAATAGGTCCTTCGTACTCTCATCGTTAGTCTCCAGGTAGGCAAACTGGTCCTTTATTTTGGATTTATAACGAATGCCAAGCCTAGACAGGACGTTCCGACTACCGGTACTCGTACCCTTCCAGTTACTACATACCCGTCGTGAAAACTCACTTTGATCTGATTTGAAAAATATGAAAACATTGCAAAAATCTTTGAAAAGAATTAACGGAAATTTTGAAATCGTGAGGTGTGTGCTTTCATAGATATGATATGATATGAGGGTATGATCTATGATGAGTATTGCATATTAACATGTACTTGTGAGAGTGCTTACATAATGTTGTGTGTGAATATAAACATGAAACATATAAACATCATGAATTTTGCATGTAACACATAAACAATTTAAATCTAGTCAACTATAGTATAGGCTCTAAGGGTCTAATAACCTATCCTATATCCCTATAGTCACAAGCTCTGATACCAATCTGTCACACCCCGACCCACAACGGAATAAAAGTCGGGGCATGATTGGGTTATCACCAAAGCTCATGATATTTACTATTAAGTTTCATATTTATTAAATTCAAATAAAATTCAAATATCCCAACAAAATGTCATACAAACACAAACAATAATCTAAATGCTTGTTCTAACGAAATAACTTGATTATTCTTCTAGGCCATCCTAGGTGTTTCTTTCCTCAACTTGATCACCTGTATCATGCGTAAAACAGAGGAAATTTTGGGTCAACAAAAGTTGTCGAGTGAACCTTGATAAAACATTTAAATAATTGACTTTTATGTTTATTTAAATAAAATTATGCATGAATCACATGTGAGCAAATGTATATATATGTAACCAATCACAAACCACATTGAACGAATATATGACATGAATGATGATGTATCTGAGATCAAGGCTCAATCAAACAGAGCCGATCTATTGAGGCACCTTATGATCAACCCGTATCCCACGAGGAACTGATGGGCCTAATGAAATGAGTGCACTGAAATGATAAAATGTATCCACATATAAACCACACTACAAGCAATACACATTTGATCACGAAATGATATAAGCACAAGTGTTAAATAAAATAAAGAAATGATACGACACATGATACACCCCAAAACGTGATTAAAACGGGGAATTTGTAGAGATTCACTCACCTTGGGTGCGTATTCTTGAGTGGTAAAGAGAGCGTACGAGTTGGAAATTTAATCGACGAGAAAGTACTAACCTAAAAATAATAACGCGATAACTCAATAAATAAATAAAACTAACTTTTTGGTTAAAAACCTTTGTTTAGATTTAAGTTATTGTTGTGGTTTTTTTTTATTTATATTTTAAACCCTATATTTTTAGCAATTTTTATTGATTTTTTTATATTAGAAATTAATATAAATCCATAATTTAAGAATAAAATAAAATAGGAAAATAAAATAAAATAAAAACTTGTCAGTCTGACAAGGGGGTTGTTAGACCGGTCGAACAGTGGGATTTGCATGCGTGTGTGAGGCTCGAACCCGGGACCTCTCGGTTGCGTGCACGCAGCTCTTCCAACTGAGCTACGTGTCTAACCCGAAATAAACCCAATTTTAATTATATTTATACACTAGTTAAGTTTATTCAAATTCATTTAAATTTTTAAAAAGGAATAACTGGTTCAGACTGGCCGCACCAAGAGTTTCGAACCCCAGGTCTCTGTTGTAGATTGCACCCAGCCCGACCAACTGGGCTGGGTGTCTAATCCAATTATTCTTGAAATTTAATTATACTTATATACTAAATAGGTTTATACTGATGTGTTAAATTAAAAAGGGTGATTAAATCAATTGAACCGGGTGTGTGCGTGGGATCGAACCAAAAACCATGGGTTTGGTTTGCACCCGGCCCAACCAGTTGGGCGGGGTGCTTAACCCGACTGTAAACTTAAATATTGTAATTATATATATTCACCGCACTTCATCTTCTTCATTTTGATTTTTTAAACCGACCATGGTTACCCGCCCAAACCTGTTCATTTTGATTTTGATTAACATATATGATTTAAATAAATAACAGAAGAACAGGGAGTCTACCAAATTGAACCGGCGGTGGCTTGGTTCCGGTAACTGCTGAGTTCCGGCAAGAAGAGAATTCCAGCGACGAGGTGGATTCGACTGAACAGGGTAAACTTTGAGGTGTCTTTGAGCGAGTTGAGAGTGTGATCTCGGGTTAGTATTTATAGGGGTGTTCGGGGATTTGATTTCGGGTTCTGATTGTTTGACAGCGGGTTCAATCAAGAAATTTACCAAATAGAGATTGAACAGCTGTTAGTTGGAAGGCAATACGCGTGGGTTACCGGTAAATTCCAATTTACCAAACATACTCGATGACGGAGAGAAAAGATGCGCGCTGGTTTCGGATATAGTTGCAGGTTCAACTTAGGTTCACCATAAAAGATTTAGAAGTCTAAACCTTGCACAACAGTGCGTGTAGTCCAGTGTTGTTTGTAGTGTGTGAGTGTCCGGGGGAACCCGGGTTCGATCCCGGTTCACCCATTTTTTTATTTCAGATTTTTTTATTATTATTACAACCAATAATTATTTCCTAAGTATATTATTATTTAATTGATTATTTATTATTTTATTAATTTATTATCCACATATTAGAAGTATTTAAAAGAAATAAATAAAAAGAATTATCGAACGGCGTAAAATAAATATACTTCGATTGATAAATTGGGGCGGGTTTTCGAAACCGATTTACACAAATGTTACAGTATCCCCTACTTTTAGAAATTTTGTCCCGAAATTTAAGTAGTAGTGGTAACCGGAAAGAGATGCGGGTACTTTTCGTGCATTGAGTCTTCACGTTCCCAAGTAAACTCGGGTCCTCGTTTTGACTCCCAACGCACCCTGACGATTGGAATACGACTTCGCCTTAAACGCTTCTCACCGAAATCCATGATTTCCACTGGTCTTTCAACGAAGTGCATTGATTTATCGACTTGAATGTCTTCTAGAGGGATATGGAGGTTTTCGTCGGCGAGGCACTTTTTCAAGTTTGATACGTGGAACGTGGGATGTATTCTATTGAGTTCTTCTGGTAGGTCAAGCTTGTAGGCTACAAGACCTACTCTTTCGAGTATCTTGAAAGGTCCTACGTAGCGTGGTGCTAGCTTGCCCCTTTGTCCAAAACGAACCACTCCGTTCCACGGTGATACTTTCAAAAGTACTTGATCACCAACGCCAAATTCCAAGGGCTTTTGTCGTTTGTCAGCATAACTCTTTTGACGACTTTGAGCCGCTAGAAGATTGTTTCAAATTTGAAGGATTTTGTCGGTTGTTTCTTGAATCAATTCCGGTCCGGTGATTTGCGCTTCACCAATTCGTGCCAACATACTGGAGATCGGCATTTACGACCATATAAAGCTTCGAAAGGAGCCATGCCGATACTTGAATGATAGCTATAGTTGTACGAAAACTCGACTAACGGTAGATGGGCGTTCCAGTTCCCTTTGAAGTCTATGACAAATGCTCGAAGCATGTCTTCAAGAGTTTGGATGGTGCGCTCGGATTGACCATCAGTCTGAGGGTGAAAGGCGGTACTGAGGTCTAAGCGTGTACCCAACGCAGTTTGTACGGCTCGCCATGTGCGTGAAGTGAAACGGACATCACGGTCTGAAACGATGCTTAAAGGTACACCATGATGGCTTACGATTTCGCTGATGTAGATACGAGCTAACTTCTCGTTTTTGAAGTCCTCGTGAATCGGAATGAAATGAGCTGATTTCGTGAGACGATCACAATGATTACCCATATGGTGTCATACCCACTGGAGGTGCGAGGTAACCCGGTAATGAAGTCCATGATTATGTTTTCCCACTTCCATACAGGTATTTCGGGTTGGACTAGAAGTCCTGAAGGTCTTTGATGTTCAGCTTTCACTTTGGAACATGTAAGGCACTTGGAAACAAAAACAGCGATAGCCTTTTTCATGCCAGGCCACCAGTAGGTGTATTGTAGGTCTTGATACATCTTATCGACTCCTGGGTGTACAGAGTATCGTGTTTTGTGTGCCTCATTCATGAGGAAATCACGAAGGTTGTCGCGATCGGGAATCCATATGCGGTTTAAATAATATAGAATACCGTCGGATTTGGTTTCAATTTTGAGTTTTGCTTTGCCGGGATGGTAGCGTATCTCACAATCATAGTCGTTGAGAAGTTCAACCCATCTGCGTTGGCGCATGTTTAGTTCTTTCTGGTTAAAGATGTGTTGTAAGCTCTTGTGGTCGGTGAAGACTGTACACTTTGTACCATAAAGGTAGTGTCGCGATATCTTTAACGCAAAAACAACTGCATCGAGCTCGAGATCGTGGGTAGTGTAGTTCTTCTCGTGGATTTTGAGTTGTTGAGATGCATATACGATAACCTTGTCTCGTTGCATGAGAACACAACTGAGACCTAGGTTAGAGGCATCACAATAAACGACGAAATCGTCCTCTCCGTCGGGAAGGGCGAGAACGGGAGTGTCGCAAAGCAAACGCTTGAGAGTTTGAAAGGCTTCCTCCTGTTCGGAACCCCAAACAAAAGGTTTATCCTTGTGAGTCAAAGATGTGAGGGGTATAGAGATTTTTGAAAAGTCGGCGATGAATCGGCGGTAGTAACCCGCCAATCCGAGGAAAGAATGGATTTCAGACGGATTCTTCGGGGTATTCCAACTCTTTACAGCTTCAATTTTGGCGGGATCGATGTGGATTCCTTGGTCGTTGACGACGTGACCGAGAAATTGAACTTCATTAAGCCATAATTCATACTTGGAGAATTTGGTGTACAGACGGTTTCCTTGGAGAAGTTCGAGAACTAAACGGAGATGTCGCGCGTGTTTGGCTCTCGACTTCTAGTAGATAAGAATATCGTCGATGAAAACAATGACGAAACGATCCAAAAAGGCTTTGCACACACGGTTCATCAAATCCATGAAAACCGCGTGTGCGTTTGTGAGTCCAAAAGGCATGACTACAAATTCATAATGGCCATAGTGATTACGAAAGGCGGTTTTTGGAATGTCTTGTTCATGTACACGTAGCTGGTGATATCCGGAACGTCAATCAATCTTCGAAATACAAGTAGCACCTTGGAGTTGGTCAAATAAATCATCGATTCGAGGAAGAGGGTAGCAGTTCTTAATTGTAAGCTTGTTAAGTTCCCTATAGTCGATGCACATTCGGAAAGATCCATCCTTCTTTTTCACAAAAAGAACGGGTGTGGCTCAAGGTGATGTGCTCGGGCGTATAAAGCCTTTATCAAGTAACTCCTGAAGTTGGCTAGATAGCTCGCGAATTTCGGATGGTGCAAGGCGATAGGGAGCTTTGGCGACGGGTGTAGCACCGGGGATTAGATCAATATGAAACTCGACATCACGAGTAGGGGGTAAACCAGGTAAGTCGTAGGGGAAAACTTTAGGAAAATCACAAACAACGGGTACGTCTTTTAAGGTTTTCTTCTCATTCTCTGGTTTCACAATATGGACTAGGAAAGCGTTGTACTCCTTGCACAAGTACTTGTTCGCTTGGACACATGACATAAGCTTCAATTCTTTGGAGGGTACATCGCCATAAACATGTAGCTGATCACCGTTTGGAAGGGGAAAACGAATCATTTTATCGTGACAGACAACTTCGGCACGGTTTTTACGAAGGAAATCCATGCCTACTATGACATCTAAGCTACCTAATTGCATAGATATGAGGTCGATCGAGAAGCTGTGATTGCTTAGTTCGAGAGTACAATCACGTAGAACGGAGTTTACGGTAATGGTTCTTCCGGTGGCGATTTCGACGTCGAAGGTCCTTGGGAGGTTGGCGCATTTACATTTTAGAAGCTTTTCGAATTCCAACGATACAAAACAGTTATCGGCTCCAGTATCAAATAAGCAAGAAGCATAAATACCATTAATGAGGAACATACCATTGACAACATTGTTGTCGTTCTGAGCCTGACGGTGGTTGATGTTGAAAGCCCTTCCACGCACAGCCTGTGGTTGTTGCTGTTACGACGGCTGTGGTGGCTGTTGCTGAAGTTGTTGCTGCTGTGGTTCCTGTTTGACAACACGGTACGGGCAGGCATTGCTGAAATGATTCGGATAGCCACAAGTGTAGCAAGCACGTGCTTGAATTGCTGGTGCTTGCGGTGCTTGATTGACTGGCATATCATTGAGAGGAGCTGGCGGCGTTGCGAGAGCGGGAGGAGCTTGCTATCGTGGACTAGTGCGGCAGTGCGCCGTGAAGTGCCCATAGATGTTGCAATTGGCACAAAAGCGGTATTTTCCTCCAACCGCATGATGGTATGTGCACATGGAGCACAGAGGGTGAGGTGCAGTATATGCACGCTTAGCAGCTGGTGCGTTGGGAGTAGCAGCTTGGCGAGACTGGGGGTTCGGTGCTGGGACTACTGTGCAGTTCTTGTTGTTGCCTTTTCGCTTACGGTTCTGGTGATTTGACTTGGAGGCTTGAGATGGAGCAGTATCGGTGCTTGGATCAACAGTAGCTTGGCTAAGATTCTTTGTCGGGACTCTGAAGGCTCCAGCTAAGACCCGCTTGTTGTTGATCTCGGCTGTGAGTTGGTTAGTTTATGTTGTTCTTGCTGCGTGAACAAAGTCGGCGACACAGTTGGGGAGAGCGCGAAGATACTTCTTGATGGCTTTCTCGGTGGTATCCACTTGGCTTGGACAGATGAGGCTGAGTTGCTTGAAACGGGCGATGAGACGTGCGTTATCACCACCGACTTGCTTGATACCCCATAGCTCATTTTCCAGCTTTTGAATTTCGTGGGGAGGACATAATTCCTTAATCATGAGCTCCTTGAGTTATTCCCACGCGAGAGAGTAAGCTTCTTCATTACCGCGCCTATTATGCTTGGCAATCCACCAATCAAGTGCCCTTGACTGAAAGACTCCAGTGGCGTTGACATTGCGGAGATTTTCAGGACATCCGCTTTGCCTGAAAGTGACTTCAATCGAGTCGAACCAGTGAAACATCTTGATTGGCCCATCTTCGCCTGTGAATGCTGCAGGACCACAGGCTTTAAACTGCTTGAAACTAAATCGAGATTTCGGGGCATCGCCCTTAGAGTCCACAGATGAATTGCTGCTAACGGCTTGGATCTCACTGACGATATGGGGAATTACCCTGGCCATCTGCTTAGCCACGAGTGAGGCGATTCGCTTGTCGGCGTTGTTGTGTTGAGCGGACGGCGAGTGTGAGATCCCATGGATGCCATTTCGAAAAAGAGATTCTGTAAGATGACACATAGGGAATTTAGACGAGATTCGATTATAATGGGTTTTGTTTAATAGCTTGCGTTTTACAACATATACTCTTTATTATTATTATTCACATAAGGCACAAAACACGTAAGCACGTATCCACGTAAGCACATAAGCACGTAAGCACATAATCACGTAGGCACTATTTTGCACGTGTTCACCTTCCATCAAATCATGCGTAGCACGTATGAGAGAAGCATAGTGTAAGCGAAATAAAAGAGTAATACCGCATATGAGGACATTCGTGTAAGAGGGTTGAGCATTTTAGTTTGGTTTGCGATTAATTAGCGTTTTAGATCACGAGAGCTGTGCGAGTTGTGCGTATTTTCGTAAAGCGAAAAAGCGAGAAAACGAGAAATTGATAAAGCGTAAAATTCATAAATTTAAACACATAATAAACAACAAAACACATAATAAATAACGAAATAAATGCGATCATGGTAGTAAAGGATACCATCGGGTTTAGCTGGGAGTGGGTTTTCGACTCCACAATTCAACTCGTTATCGAGGTTACCCTCGTTAATGACGGAAAATTGTGCTTGGCGGATTAGCTCATGAAGTTTTCCCACGATTTGGTGACAACGAATACTCTTGACATGAGTTTTATGACTAAGTGCATCGGCTACAATATTTGCCTTACCAGGGTGGTAGCGAATGTCATAATCGTAGTCGTTTAACAATTCTACCCAACGACGTTGACGCATGTTGAGTTCCTTTTGATCAAAGATATGTTGTAGGCTCTTATGGTCGGTGAAGACCGTACACTTTGTACCATAAGGTAGTGTCGCCAAATCTTTAACGCAAAAACAACTGCACCAAGTTCAAGGTCGTGCGTAGTATAGTTTTTCTCATGAATCTTGAGTTGTCTCGACGCGTAAGCGATAACCTTGTCCCGTTGCATAAGAATGCAACCAAGACCTTGGTTTGAAGCATCGCAATACACGACAAAATCGTCGTTTCCATCGGGAAGTGCAAGGATAGGAGCATTACAGAGCATGTCCTTGAGGGTTTGAAAGGACTCCTCTTGTTCGGGACCCCAAACAAAAGGTTTATCTTTTTGGGTCAAGGACGTTAAAGGAACGCCAATCTTGGAGAAGTTCGAGATGAAACGGCGATAATAACCAGCTAGGCCAAGGAACGAACGAATTTCAGAAAGCGATGTAGGTGTAATCCAATTCTTCACAGCTTCTATCTTTGCGGGGTCAACATGTATACCGAGTTCATTGACGGTGTGACCAAGAAATTGAACGTATTTTAGCCAAAATTCACACTTGGAGAATTTGGCATAAAGACGTTCGGTACGCAAAAGTTGAAGAATAAGTTGCAAATGTCGCCCATGTTCTTCTTTCGTCTTGGAGTAGATGAGAATATCGTCGATGAATACGATTACGAATTGATCGAGGAAAGGTGTACACACGCGGTTCATGAGATCCATAAACACTGCAGGCGCGTTAGTCAAATCAAAAGGCATGACCACGAACTCATAGTGTCCATAACGTGTGCGAAAGGCAGTCTTAGGCACATCTCCCTTGAAAACTCGAAGTTGATGGTAGCCAGAACAGAGGTCGATTTTCGAGAAACACGTCGCACCTTGAAGTTGATCAAAGAGATCGTCAATACGAGGAAGTGGGTATCGGTTCTTGACTGTAAGTTTATTGAGTTCACGATAGTCAATGCACATCCAAAAAGACTCATCTTTCTTCTTGATGAACAAAAAGGGAGCGCCCCAAGGGGAAATACTAGGGCATATAAAGCCTTTATCAAGAAGCTCTTGAAGTTGGCTAGATAGCTCTTGCATCTCCGAGGGTGCTAAACGATAAGGAGCTTTCGCAACCGGAGTTGCACCAGGTATGAGGTCAATACGAAAGTCAAAAGATCGAGGAGGCGGAGGACCAGGAAGATCCTCTGGAAAGACATCAGGGAAATCGCAAACAACAGGAACATCGCTCACGCTCGGGCCTTTGTCTTTCTTTTCCACAACATGGGCCAGAAAGGCAAAGTACTCCTTGCGCAAATATTTGTTTGCTTGAATACACGACATAAGCTTGAGACCTTTAGAAGGTTTCTCGCCGTAGACGTGTAAGGAATCATTGCTAGGAAGGGAAAGGCGAATGAACTTTTCCGAACAAACAACTTCGGCACGAACTCACTTAAGCCAATCCATGCCTACTATGACATCGAAACTACCCATTTGCATAGGTATGAGGTCGATCGAAAACGTATGATCGTTTAGAATCAAGGAGCAATTAGAAAGGATAGAATCAACAAAGACGGTTTTACCATTTGCGACTTTGACAGCGAAAGGATTAGGCAATTTGGAATGCACGCACTTAAGTAAAGGTTCGAATTCAGTCGAAACAAAACTTTTATCGGCGCCGGTATCAAATAGACATGAAGCATAAACATGGTTAACAAGGAACATACCAGTGATAACGTCGTTTGAACTTTGAGCCTGAGCGTTGGTGAGGGCAAATGCTCTTCCGCGTGCCGGTTGAGGCTGCTGTTGTTGCTGAGGCTGTTGGTTGAAGTTGTGCTGAGGGAAAACGTTGGCAAGATGGCTCGGGTCACCGCACTTGAAACATGCTCGCACAGGAGCATTTTGAGGTTGGGTTTGAGATTGAGCAGGGTTAGGCATGAGGGCTTGAGGTTGGGTGTTTTGGGGTTGAGGGAAATTGCGACAACGGTTAGCAAAGTGTCCAAACCTTTGACATTGGGCACACTTGCGGCATGGGGTACCAGTGGGATGATGGCGTAAACAGGTCGTACACTGGGGGTGAGACCCAATGTAGCCCTGTCTTGGCTTATCAGGGTTGGCAGGAACGATGGCTGCAACAGCTTGGATGGGTTGAGGGTTCGGCGGAGTAACAACCATGCAATTTTGACCAGAAGCCTTCCGCTTCTTGTTCTTGGGGTTGTTGTTGTTTATGGGGTTTTTAGGTGAGGGTTCAACGGTGGCAGGTTCGGCGGTGGCTTGGTGCGTGCTTTTCTGCGAGGCCTTCGCGACATTCCTGCGCTCGACCTGGTTGCTGTTAAGGCGAGCATCCAAGCGGTAGGTTTCCTCGATAGTTGCTGGGAAGGCAGCTTCCACGAGGTTCATGAAGGAGTCGGGTAGGCAATGGATGTACTTGTTGATAGCCTTCTCGGTGGTATCAACTTGGGTGGGGCAAAGGATACTAAGCTGCTTGAAGCGTTGGGTTAAACTGTAACATCCGTAAAAAAAAAAAAAACGGATTTACCAAACCCGCTCCGTTTATCAACCGAACAGTCAGTTAAAATTTTAGTTGCGAATTAAAATGCCCAAAATAATTTTAAACGATCCGTAATCAAATATTATACGGGGATATGTATTTAGTTTTTGAAAATCTGTCAAAAATATCAAAATAAAAATGGTTTACTTTTGCCGGGTTTCGAACTCGGGTCTGTACCGGGTAAACCAAAGACTTAACTCTCAGCCGACAAACCACTCCGCCATCTTGATTTTCTGGTAATAACAGAAAACAATTTATTCAAATAATCAATTTCAGAAGTTAAATTATTGCGCCCAAAATAACAGTCGTCGGAAATCCCGACGACTTCGCCGTTTAATTACGTTATTACTCAAAGTAACCGAAAACTTAACTATTACGACGGTTATAACCGACGTCTGAACCGCGACATCAGCCATAACCGCCGGAGTACGGTTGACTTCGAATTAAGACCGAATTCAGACCCCATTCAATCCCAATACTACCCTATAAATACACCCTCAACTCGCCAGAAGTCTTTCACACTCAAATCGCACTCTTTCTCAGCGAAAAATCACCTGCCGGAAATTCTTGATACTTCGCCGGAAAACCGTATCAGTAATCTTTGAGTTTACTGAACCCCCTAAATCTTCAACGAAGTCACCCACAACCTTTGCAAGCCTTCGGAAGACTTTCTGCTGCAAAATACTTGTCGCCGGAAAAAGAGTTCTGTCGCCGGAGTTTTGCCGGAAAACAGAGTAAAACCAGTCGGTACATCTCACGCCTATTTTCCTTCCCTTTTTACTTTTATATCATTTGTAATTGATCATTAAACGCTAAATAAACTTGAATCAACATTCGAATCCAGTCCGTCGTCACTTCCGGTTAAAAACCGGTGAAGAAGACGAAGTTCAGTAATGGTTAAGTATAATTAAAATCAAGATAATTACCGGGTTAGACACACAGTCCAGCGGTGGACTGTGTGCACTTTTAACGCTAAGGTCACGAGTTCGATTCCGGTTTCACACACGCCGCCTTGATAAAAATTCTCTTTTTCGCAAAACAGAACCGGAGTGTTTTGTGATATGTTAAGTATATTGATAACTGAGTTTATAACCAAGTGAGACACACGGTCCAGCGGTGGAGTGTGTGTCCGCTAACCCACAGGTCCCGGGTTCGAGACCTGTGGAGCACACCGGTGCTGAGATTTATTTCGTTTTTAATAATAAAGGATTTCTGTTAAATCTAATTAATATATATATATAATTAAAATCGGATATATAACGGGTTAGACACGTAGCTCAGTTGGTAGAGCTGCGTGCACGCGTACGGGAGGTCTCGGGTTCGAGCCTCACCCGGCGCACAACAAAATGCCTATGAACCGGTCAACGATAGTCAAGTCAACGGTCAACGTGTACTGTAGCAATAAAATAAAATATTTTTTTTATTATTTTTATTTAATTATTTTAATTAAAAATCAATTATAAATACTTAAAAATAACATTTTTAAGGTTAGAAAATAGCCTCAAACTCACAAAAATACACCCAACAATCCTACTAAAATAGATTCATAAAACCCGTTTACTTACCGAACCATTATGCGATTTATCTAGGATTAATTTCACTCGTGGTTAACACCATTTCGCGTGCATTCAACCTCATCAACCGAACGCACCCAATGTGAGTGGATTCTTACAAACTCCCCTTTTTATTCATGTTTTGGGGTGTATCATGTGTCGCTTAAACTAATTTTCTTATGCAAATTCGTGCTATACCATTATATGAACTAAACTAGAATGTAACTATTGTTTGGTTGTGATGTATTACATATTGTCAAAGTTGTATGCAAATTATTTAGGCCCATCAGTTCCTCGTGGGAGACGAGAACATCGCGTGCCTCAAAACTCATTCATTAAGGCCCATCAGTTCGTAAGAACAACGCGTGCCTCAAAACTCATACATTAGGCCCATCAGTTCCTCGTGGGAGACGAGAACAACGCGTGCCTCAAAACTCATTCATTAAGGCCCATCAGTTCGTAAGAACAACGCGTGCCTCAAAACTCATTTATTAGGCCCATCAGTTCGTGGAACAACGCGTGCCTCAAAACTCATTCATTAGGCCCATCAGTTCCTCGTGGGAGACGAGTCGAACATCGCGTGCCTCAAAACAATCATTTGGTGTATGTGAGTTTAATATTCAATATTATGTGTTGTGTGAATAAATTTACATCTACATTTACTCATATGTGGTATGCACATTATTTATAATCAATTGGTTAAACTTGTTCAAATGTTTTTCCATAGGATTCACTCGCCAACATTATGTTGATCCAAAACCTTTTTACACATGATACAGGTAAACAGGTTGAAGCAAGGAAAACATAGGATATGCCTTAGAAGAGAACCAAGAAGCTTAGACAGATAGATAGAATATGGTGTATCATTTATTTCCATTAAATTGTATTAATGAATATGAAACATATAATAAATGTCATGAGCTTTGATGATAACCCAATTATGCCCCGATCACCTTTTCCGCTGCGGGTCGGGGTGTGACAGATTGGTATCAGAGCCATGACTATAGGGATATAGGATAGGTTATTAGACCCTTAGAGCCTATACTATAGTCTGCCTAAAATTTAACTTGATTAGGTGGTTACATACAAACTTGTGATATTTATTTGTTTCATATTTGTTTACATTTCAGTCAAACATACATGCTCATATACATATTCATTATACATATATACATATTCATTATACATATATCGATGTTCATGTATTCAATTTATTTTCATACTCTCAATATCCAAAGATTTTGTGCAATTTTCAATTCTCATCAAAGTAAGTTCTGCGACGGGCATGTAGTAACTGGAAGGGTACAAGTACCGGTAGTCGGAACGTCCTGTCTAGGTTGGCATTCGTATAAATCCAAAATAACGGACCAGTTTGCCTACCTGGGGACTAACGATGAGAGTACGACGGACCTATTAGGCCAAAGCATGCCACACCAAACGTCGTTCGAACTAACCTCACTTTGAGATGTCACCGTGTCCATGCCTGGACACATTCCGAATATCACACGTTGTATACATATTTCTCGATTTTCTCCGGGTTTTGTGTACGCAACCAGGCAGAAACCGTGCGAACCATATGAAAAACCGGTATTCATGGGGGCCCACATGATTACACAGGTAAAGTATGGCGGCATGACGGGCCTAACAGCGAGCAAAGCCCAAGACATCCTATGGATGTAGTAGATTTATTTTCTATATTTACTTTATGAACGTTCAATCCCAAACACGACCCACGATCCCAAAGGCATCCAACTCATACTCTTGACATGTATTCCTTGTAGATGTCTTCTAACCTCGCCCGTAGGAAGATGAGAGCAGAAAAAGCCCGTGAACGCATGGCTACCCAAATCGCTCAGCAAATGGCGACCGTAATACCCAACATCGTAGTTCAAGTTCAACAAGCCCTTACCGCTAATTCCGTTAATCCAACCCAACAAGAGGATCAAAACACTGTCAACCTTCCAGTCACTAAATGCACCTACAAACATTTCAAATCCTGCGATCCTCCAAAATACGAAGGAACTGAAGGTGTCACCGCTCTCCTCCATTGGTTCGAAGAAATGGAGAACACTTTTCTAAATTGCGATTGCCCCGATGATCGCAAAGTGCGTTATGCTACTGGTCGTTTACTTGGAACAGCACTCACATGGTGGAATACAGAAAAGACCAAACGAGGTGTTGAAGAAACTATGACCTTGACTTGGGAAGAATTGAAGGGAATCATGACAAGACGGTTTTGCCCAAGAAGTGAAATCAAGAAATTGGAGGATGAGTTCCATGCTTTGAAACAAAAGGAAGGCGACCACACCACATACAACAAGAGATTCCTTGAGTTAAATCAAATGGTTCCCAACTTGTTCACTCCCCTCTACCGTTTGATCGAGCACTACATTCGTGGTCTTCCATCAAAGATTCAAGACCCTGTAATAAGCACCTCGCCTGCAACTTTGGAAGCAGCAATGGAGCTAGCAACCGCGCTCACCGAGAACCGAATTCGGAACAAAGATTTCAAAGAGGAGAAGAAGAAGGATAAAGCATCAACGGAAACCTCAAACCCCACCCGAACCGAATCCTCTACACCACCTACATCTAAGAGAAAGCGTGATGGACAAGTCTTCGCCGTCACCCAACGCAAACAACCAGCTTCACAAGTTGTACCTCCTCAAACTATCCCAAACGCTCAAGTAGCACCCAACTCAACTTACCCAAATAAGAAACCTTACATTGGACCTCACCCTCAATGCAACACCTGTTTCTATCACCATCCAACTACTTCACCCTGTCGACTATGTGCGAATTGTGGACGCTACGGTCATTTGAGCAAAGTTTGCCGCACCGCTCAAAACCAAACCTTAACCCCTACTCAACCCATGACCCAAACATATCAACAACCTCAATACCCCATGAACCCATATGTTCGAGCTTGTTTCAATTGTGGCGACCCTACCCATTTTAGAAACACGTGTCCTCGTTTGGTTAATATCATAAACGCCCAAGCTCAAGCAAACCCAGTTAACCAAACAAACCAAGCAAACCCAGCTCCACCACCAGCAAGAGGAAGAGTTTATAACATCAACGCCAATCCTGTTGAAGATGTTAACGGTCCAAACCAACCACTTAACTAGCCTTCTCTCACCAAGAATCAAGATTCAACTCTAATCACTTAGTTTTTATGTTTTTCTTTAGGTTATCTCAATTTTCACGTATCTCAATTGGAATTTTATCCAAGAATTTTAATGCAAATTACTAGTTCAGTTGGTTTTATACTCATTGATTTAATATTCATATCATCATACTTCATGACATATCTCAGTCTTATCATTTAAAGAAGTTGAGTGTGTCTCACATGCAATACATTTCATTTCATTTTACATTTCAATACATGCAATACGCTCGGCTCCGTTGATTGAGCCTTGAGCACACAGTTCAATTTACATTTCAATACATGCAATACGCTCGGCTCCGTTTGATTGAGCCTTGAACGCACATACATTTTCATTATCAGTATCTTGTGGTTGTGGTGTTTGTTGTAGAGTCGCATAGAACTAATCATAACTGGCGGATGAAGTCAATGAGAATTTGACAAGAATACGGTGGATACGCCGCTGGTACTTCCTATATATAAGTATTTTTGTCAAATGATCGGAGGCATTATCAGGCGGTTATGAGAGGTTCCATGCATAGGCTGTTTGTGTGGTTAAGTTATTCATATTCAGTACATGCAATACGCTCGGCTCCGTTTGATTGAGCCTTGAGCACACAATTTCAATTTCAGTACATTCAATACGTTCGGCTCCGTTTGATTGAGCCTTGAGCACACAATTTCAATTTCAGTACATACAATACGATCGGCTCCGTTTGATTGAGCCTTGATCGCCCAGATATATTTCATTTCAGTAATTTATGTTTGTTGTATTGATTGTAGAATTATAGGACTAATCATAATTCACTGATAAAACCAATGAAAATTTGACAAGAATATGGTGGATACGCCGCTGGTACTTCCTATATATAAGTATTCTTGTCAAAGGATCAGAGGCGTTATCAGGCGGTTATGAGATGTTCCATGTAGGATTTAGTATTGCCTTGGTTGAAATTGTGTTACATTTATATCATCTCACTATTTAAAGAAATTGGATTGTGATCCATTTCTATATAGACTAACCTCTCCATCATAACAAACGAGAGAGGAACCATCACCATTCAAACATATATGCTATCGGAATGTGGATACAATTGTTAGTTGTTGTGTTTATTTGTGTAGATTGTAGAAATTCTGCCTTAGGATATAACCCCAAGCATATTCAAACTTTTATGTGTGATATCATTTTAGCGAATCATTCCTGCTTAACAATACTTATACAGTAGGCAACAAAAAGCGATTCCTGTATTAGGATACTTAACCTTTATAAGGAACGTTACCGCCTCAAGCAAAAACTTAAACCCTTATTTCTTCTAAGTATGTAACTGTCAAAACTAAACACCATCATTCTTTTAGTCAATTATATCCCTGTTTAAATTTCGGGACGAAATTTCTAAAAGCAGGGGATACTGTAACATCCGTAAAAAAAAAAAAAACGGATTTACCAAACCCGCTCCGTTTATCAACCGAACAGTCAGTTAAAATTTTAGTTGCGAATTAAAATGCCCAAAATAATTTTAAACGATCCGTAATCAAATATTATACGGGGATATGTATTTAGTTTTTGAAAATCTGTCAAAAATATCAAAATAAAAATGGTTTACTTTTGCCGGGTTTCGAACTCGGGTCTGTACCGGGTAAACCAAAGACTTAACTCTCAGCCGACAAACCACTCCGCCATCTTGATTTTCTGGTAATAACAGAAAACAATTTATTCAAATAATCAATTTCAGAAGTTAAATTATTGCGCCCAAAATAACAGTCGTCGGAAATCCCGACGACTTCGCCGTTTAATTACGTTATTACTCAAAGTAACCGAAAACTTAACTATTACGACGGTTATAACCGACGTCTGAACCGCGACATCAGCCATAACCGCCGGAGTACGGTTGACTTCGAATTAAGACCGAATTCAGACCCCATTCAATCCCAATACTACCCTATAAATACACCCTCAACTCGCCAGAAGTCTTTCACACTCAAATCGCACTCTTTCTCAGCGAAAAATCACCTGCCGGAAATTCTTGATACTTCGCCGGAAAACCGTATCAGTAATCTTTGAGTTTACTGAACCCCCTAAATCTTCAACGAAGTCACCCACAACCTTTGCAAGCCTTCGGAAGACTTTCTGCTGCAAAATACTTGTCGCCGGAAAAAGAGTTCTGTCGCCGGAGTTTTGCCGGAAAACAGAGTAAAACCAGTCGGTACATCTCACGCCTATTTTCCTTCCCTTTTTACTTTTATATCATTTGTAATTGATCATTAAACGCTAAATAAACTTGAATCAACATTCGAATCCAGTCCGTCGTCACTTCCGGTTAAAAACCGGTGAAGAAGACGAAGTTCAGTAATGGTTAAGTATAATTAAAATCAAGATAATTACCGGGTTAGACACACAGTCCAGCGGTGGACTGTGTGCACTTTTAACGCTAAGGTCACGAGTTCGATTCCGGTTTCACACACGCCGCCTTGATAAAAATTCTCTTTTTCGCAAAACAGAACCGGAGTGTTTTGTGATATGTTAAGTATATTGATAACTGAGTTTATAACCAAGTGAGACACACGGTCCAGCGGTGGAGTGTGTGTCCGCTAACCCACAGGTCCCGGGTTCGAGACCTGTGGAGCACACCGGTTCTGAGATTTATTTCGTTTTTAATAATAAAGGATTTCTGTTAAATCTAATTAATATATATATATAATTAAAATCGGATATATAACGGGTTAGACACGTAGCTCAGTTGGTAGAGCTGCGTGCACGCGTACGGGAGGTCTCGGGTTCGAGCCTCACCCGGCGCACAACAAAATGCCTATGAACCGGTCAACGATAGTCAAGTCAACGGTCAACGTGTACTGTAGCAATAAAATAAAATATTTTTTTTATTATTTTTATTTAATTATTTTAATTAAAAATCAATTATAAATACTTAAAAATAACATTTTTAAGGTTAGAAAATAGCCTCAAACTCACAAAAATACACCCAACAATCCTACTAAAATAGATTCATAAAACCCGTTTACTTACCGAACCATTATGCGATTTATCTAGGATTAATTTCACTCGTGGTTAACACCATTTCGCGTGCATTCAACCTCATCAACCGAACGCACCCAATGTGAGTGGATTCTTACAAACTCCCCTTTTTATTCATGTTTTGGGGTGTATCATGTGTCGCTTAAACTAATTTTCTTATGCAAATTCGTGCTATACCATTATATGAACTAAACTAGAATGTAACTATTGTTTGGTTGTGATGTATTACATATTGTCAAAGTTGTATGCAAATTATTTAGGCCCATCAGTTCCTCGTGGGAGACGAGAACATCGCGTGCCTCAAAACTCATTCATTAAGGCCCATCAGTTCGTAAGAACAACGCGTGCCTCAAAACTCATACATTAGGCCCATCAGTTCCTCGTGGGAGACGAGAACAACGCGTGCCTCAAAACTCATTCATTAAGGCCCATCAGTTCGTAAGAACAACGCGTGCCTCAAAACTCATTTATTAGGCCCATCAGTTCGTGGAACAACGCGTGCCTCAAAACTCATTCATTAGGCCCATCAGTTCCTCGTGGGAGACGAGTCGAACATCGCGTGCCTCAAAACAATCATTTGGTGTATGTGAGTTTAATATTCAATATTATGTGTTGTGTGAATAAATTTACATCTACATTTACTCATATGTGGTATGCACATTATTTATAATCAATTGGTTAAACTTGTTCAAATGTTTTTCCATAGGATTCACTCGCCAACATTATGTTGATCCAAAACCTTTTTACACATGATACAGGTAAACAGGTTGAAGCAAGGAAAACATAGGATATGCCTTAGAAGAGAACCAAGAAGCTTAGACAGATAGATAGAATATGGTGTATCATTTATTTCCATTAAATTGTATTAATGAATATGAAACATATAATAAATGTCATGAGCTTTGATGATAACCCAATTATGCCCCGATCACCTTTTCCGCTGCGGGTCGGGGTGTGACATAAACCATCATTATCATCCCCATTTTGCTTGAGGTACCAGAACTCGTGCTCTAGCTTCCTAAGCTCATGAGGAGGGCAAAATTCGTCTCTCATGATTTTCTTCAACTAGGACCATGGCAGGGCGTGGGCTGCATCGTCCCCTCTTGTGCTGCGTTCGGAGGTCCACCAATCAAGAGCTCTCGATCGGAACACCCCTGTGGCGTTTTGGGTACGCAGATCGTCGGGACAGCCATTGTGACGGAACGCGAGTTCCATGTCTTCGAACCAAGTCAGCAACGCTGTGGCGCCATCCTTACCTGTAAACTCTAAGGGTTTACAAGCAATGAAGTGCTTGAAGAGGAATTGCGTCTTAGGTTTTTCCACCTTGGAGTCGACCGAACCATGAAGTGATTCAGTGTTCGATTGGATCTTACTAACGATATCCGGCATGATTCAGGCCATATGGTCGGCCATTTGTTCAACGACGAGGTTCGCGAGTTCTTTCTTGGAGTTGGAACGAGAGTTCTTCTTGCTCTTCTTGTGTTCATCGGATGAGCTTGGAGATGCCATCTAGGGTTAAAATAGAAGAGAATAGGATGAGACTTGATCATAATGTAAAAATAAGTTTTGCAGGTATAAGCATGGATAATTCACGTATGGTTCACATAGTTAACATGAATTTAACAAATATGACATGTACAACACGTATGAATGCGTATAAGGAGTATAAATTTAGTTTGTTCACGAGGATTATTATTGTTTTGATTGCGATAACGTGCAAATTGTGTAACGGTTTCAAATGAATAAGGTAACAAGTATAAAATCACATAAAAATTGGGATAACATAAAAGATTGGCTCAATAGAACATGGGATTGTTTCGGGTAGAGAAACGTCGACTATTCCAAAGTGATCCGTAAGATCTTTCGAGTTAGGGAACATGCTTTGGCCTAATAGGTAAAACTCTCATCGAGAAGCGATTAACGGTATTTTACCCTTCCAGTTACTACATGTCCTTAGTCAATCGAAAATTCGAGACTTTGGCGAGATTGAAAAATCGAGGAATGGGACTAGTTGGCAAGGTGCGGGTTTCACCCCTAACTTGACAACATCGTACCCTAAGTGTGGTTTGCTTCTTACTAAACGAGGAGCATATTCCGACTCGTTTGTAAGATCCACTAGAGCATGAAATGGAAGTCTTCCGTCAAGGTGTGGATGTCACTCCTAACTTGATGGTGTAACTTCGTGAAAAATCGAATACGCGGAATGAGGGATTTCACCAAAAATTGTAAGTCATTGGACTTATCTTGGTGCAAATCGCCTCGTTTGCATCACGAGTGTCTTCAAGTCTTCAAGTGTATTTGTGTAAAATGTCTTAGGAAAGACATTATGTAAGTTTTAAGACCAAAAGATAAGGAAGAAGCAATGAGGAAGAATAAAGTTTTAAGCATGATAATAGAATGGTCAAAACGGACACTTAAACTATAGACTGGGTCGAACATGGCAATTCTACCTAATTCCCTATAGTTATGGCTCTGATACCAATCTGTCACACCGATGGCGGAAACATCGAGGCGGGACGAAATAGATTGCTCATTGCTCATAATACTAATTGTGACAAAATTAATTAAATCCGAATTTCATTTCATGGCATAAAGTCATTACAATACAAGGGAAAATTCAAATACAACATTAACTAAGACAAAATTTTATACATCCATAATAAACCTAAACGTCTAAATGTGTATCTAGCGTCATCGCTACTTCGTTTTCATGGCATCAACCTTCTCAACCTGTAACATGTTTAAAGTACGAGTTCAATGCAAAAGCAAAGGCAAGTATACAAGTTTAAGCATAGCATACGTATGAGCATAGTTTTAAACAAATCCACATGGCAACTAAGTTTACATACGAGCATATACAAGGCATGCGATATTTCTAGTCAACCCTCTGTTTACGCAACTAGTATAAATAATTCAACATGACCACTCGTTCACGGGCGGTGCGTTACTCCTATGGCGCTATACATGTCAAATGGAGGCTCAAATAAGCTAATGACTATGATATTACATACGTTCGGTCCTAGTATAAGCATAACATACGTATCAAAGCATTCATGTATAATGGATTGTTCGTGCAAGTAATAAAGCATAAGTTTTGTGTTGTTTTTGATATGTAAACATGTTACACCCCAAAGTGGTAAACGTAAAAGGGGGTTCGAGTATACTCACGGTTTTGCAAGCATTCCGATTAGCAAAGTCCATGAAGAGTTGCTTGTGTTGCGGGATGAACACCGAGTTATCCTACAAGAGGAAAACGTAAGTGTGAGCGTTGGAATGATAACGAGAGATTCGGGATTTGGAATAATGCATTCAAAGTAACGTATACGAAAATACACACTAGGATATAGCACTTGTCCTTGACACTTATAATAACCCATAAGGATTAGGTGTGGTTTCATAGGTTCAAGACCTATAAGAATCGTTGACAAGGAACTACACACATAGTGACAAACTTATTAACTTGATAGATGCTTATTTAGTCATTATCAAGGGTTCGGTTCCAATCATTACATTATAGTCCATAGGTATATATATATCTAGTTATATAATCATGTAGGAGGCGGGAGGATGAACCATCCACTTAGGTACCTCTTAGTGTCATGTAATTCAAGTAGGAGGTGGGAGGATTAACCATCCACTTTGGGACCTCGTATGATGTTCACCACTTACACAAGTTGTCATAGACAACAAGGAGGGTCTTAGAACAAGAACAAAATGTAAATGACAAGAATGTAAAGTGTGTCACCACTAAACCAAGTAGCCAAGTAAACTACAACCCGGGGAGCACACATCGACACACGTCGACGGCTAGGCGGGGTTGTGACACTTTAGAGCTAGCAAACTACTTGGGATAATAATGAAAATCATCAAGTGATGTGTGGTCTCAAAGTTAGGATAGCCCAAGCTAACCAAGGTGGACACACTATCATCAAGCTTTTGGCTTAGCATCACTTGTGAGCTTAAAGCTCTTCAAAACAGAAAGTTTAGAGTGTTAAAACACTCTTAATTACATGTATAACAACCTTGGTTAGTCTCACTAATCATAGCTTTGATTGCAAGCTCAAGAACACAAAGTTGTTTGATGAAAACAGAAGTTTTGAAAGAGTTTTGTTAAAATCAGGAAGTTTATTGCACTTCAACCTCAAATATTAAGGAGTTCCATCTTGGTGTTCCATGGAAAAACCTAAGGAAACAATCCTAGAGGTGTCCCAAATGCTAAGAAAGAAAGAACAATGAAAAATATGAAGTATAAGTGAGGTTATGCTCACTTTAGTAACTTGAGATGAATCTGCCAAGTTACTGATTTCCAGCTGAGTTCTTGAGGGTTTGAGAGTGAGATTAGAGTGTTTGTAAAGTGGAAGAAGTGTGGAGGTAGTGTGGGTTTTATAGTTGAGGATTAGGGTTAGTTTGGTGGGCATTTAGTGCAAGAAGCACAATCCTTGTGCTCCAAAATTGACCAACCCATGAGCTGAATAATAATTATGTGGATTTTGCCTTCTGGCGGGGAGCGAGAAGAATTGGGTTTGGCGCTGGCGGCCCGCGAGAAGGTAAAAACCCAAAGTTTGATTATTTTTGACACATTTAGCCCCTGTAGTTTGTGTTTGACGAGTTTTAGGGTGATTTATGCAACAAAGGCCTAGTATAAGGTTTATTTACATAATGTAAGCATAATAATAAGTACTAACAAGTATGATTAAGTATATGAATCGTGTATAAGTATCGTATGTTGCATGTATGCCACGTATTTGCAAGTTTGTCATGTTCCCAAGTATTCAAGCATGAACGTTTGAATGTGTATATGTATGAAATGGTTATGATTAAGTATAACATGTATAGGAATAAAATACGCGTTTTATTATGATCCAAGTCTCGGTTTACAACGAATACAAAGATTACAACGAAAGGACGAATACAAGATACGAAGGTTTTCAAAAATAGAAAATACAACACGATCTTTCTAAATATGGAAAGTATGAAAACGTTGGGCGTTACATGTATGAACTCGGACTGGACCATGTGAACCAAGTATGGTTCACGCGAGCCAGTCCAGATCGCACAAGTGACCGTTCTTGCGTCTGAGATTTCATCTGAAACGGATGTATTTTCGAGTCCATTTCGTGACGGTTTCGACAGTGCTTCGTCCCACTGATTAGTGAACAAAACCTTAGTCTGTTGTTGTCCATTTTTGTGTAAAAATCGATTTAGAAAACAGTTTTGTTAGGATACACTTGGTGAGTCTGAAACAACGAGGTTTCTACATTGAGAAGCCAAAGCTAACTCAAATATACTCGGTTACGTCTGAATGCAAGTTGAAAAGTCAGAAAGTTTTATGAAAAAGATGAACTTTTTCGTAAACAAGGAAGTTTAGATGAAATCGGAGATAATCTCGTGCAAAATCGTTGTAGAAATCTTGTGATTCTTGTGAAAAACGTAGTCTTCTTACTTGAAACAGAGAAAACGAGCTAGAGAGCGTTTTTGGTGTGGAAAGACAGCAAGTTAAACTGAAAGCAGAGTGTTGTATTTATAGGCGGAGAGGAGTGGAGGTGGTTTGGTGAAATTTCCGTGCGAAAATGTCCATTTTCGTGCGGAAATTCCCATTTTCGCATGAAATATGCCATTTTCACACCAAAAACCATGATTTTCGCACGAAAGCTGCCATTTTCGTACGAATTTTTCTTTTGGGTAAGTTCATTAAACGTTGCAGTGGGATGTTAAGCGTTGCGCAAATAAATAAATAAATAATTAAATAAAATTAAAACAGTGCGATAAAGCGTGCGAGAGCGTTGCGAGTATTAAGCGATTAATGCGTTTTAAATAAGCGATAAAAAACTGAACTAAAAATAGATTAACCATTATATTTCGAATCCCGGATTACAACGGTCACAAAAGAAGATAACGGTAGTACGAAACAACCGAGAAAAAGTCGGGTTGTTACATAGTATGAGTATCTTAATCTTCTAGAAGAGTAGTGGTCAAAGACTAATCATTGTGTCGATGCTGTTGATCTGTCGTCACCAATATTTCAACAATGGAGACTCTTTGCATGCCGTGTCTTGTTGAGTTTGGTCCATTTATGATCTGCTAAAAAGCGACAAAGGCGTCACCTTTTGTCGTATGATTGTATGAACATGCCACTGCCTATCTCTCGTCCTCAAATATACCTAACAATTATCATTATTGTGTCATAAATCCAGGATTTCGTCTATAGATCCAACGACAACTAATGCTTAATGTAAATAGCTAAACTTAAAACTTAAAGCGATCCGTACGAATATTACACCATCATCTAACTTCATTATACAACACAAAATATAATAATAATTTTTAACTTCAAAATTATCAAATCCAACAAGACATATTCAAATACGTAAACACCCCTTTGTGTCTTGGTCATAGAACAAAAGTAAAAGTACAAGTGTTCCCATTTCCATATCCCTCAAACACTCAATAGGTAAAATTGACATGAATACCAATATAGTATGAGTACCAATACGATACGGGTACCATATATGTAAAATCAATATGAGTACTATAAATACCATAATACAAAATAAAACATAATCCAAAAAAACTTTTAAAGATCTATATAAAATTCGGTACTAGTACCTGTTTTTACCCATACCCATACCAATATCGAAAGTACTGAATACCAAAATCAATAAACTGGGTACCGATACATGTACCAAATACCTAAAATGAATACGGGTACGTGTATTTAGGAAAAAAGCCCATCCCTATTATGTAGCATCTAGTTAATACAATATTTCAATTATTAATGGCAGTACATCAAAATAACCATACTAGAATTGGGGCTTCATTCCTATGTTGAAACCCACTTCATAACATGAGTGAACATTTACCCAAATCCTCTATTTACTCAAATACTTCACATATATTAGTTAATATGATGATTAAAAGCACTATTAATACATCAATTTACATTTAGTTGTTACAATTCATACTAGGCTCTCATCTTTCAAGAACCCTTTAACATCAAAACTCATCAAATGAAATTTCAAAACATACCTTAGGTTTTGATGATGCTAAATGCTTAGAATCTTCAAACATGCAAGTGAATTACATGGGTAGAGGATAGAGAAGAGGGAAGCACATGATGGGCATGGTGATGAGGCACATATAGGTGGTGTGGCATGTGTAACCCCTCAATTGGTCATGATCTTATTTTGTGCTAACATGAGACAAATTAATGCGTTGTTAGCCACCCAATGAGGATTAAACCTTGTGCTTAATCATTTACTAAGAGTGGATTAGGTAATATTTCTATATACACACAAAGATGGTTATACAATATTAAATGCATCAACGTGAAATTAGTATCTTAATCTTCTAGAAGAGTAGTGGTCAAAGACTAATCAGTGCATCGATACTGTCGATCTGTCGTCATCAATATTGCAACAAAGGAGACTCGCTGCATGTCGTGTCATGTTGGGTTTGGTCAATTTATGATCTGCTAAAAAGCGACAAAGGCGTCACCTTTTGTCGTATGATTGTATGAACATGCCACCACCTAGCTCGTGCTCAAATACACCTAACAATTATCATTATTATGTCATGAATCCAGGACGTCATCTATAGATCCAGCGACAACTAATGGTAACGTACTTGACTAAACTTTTAATTGTCAGTTATCTTACGCACTCAAACTTAAAGCGATCCATACGAATATTACACCATAATCTAACTTTATCATACAACACAAAATATATTAACTTTTTAACTTCAAAATTATCAAATCCAACAAGACATCCATATAGGCAAACACCCCTTTGTGTCTTGTTCATAGAACAAAACTAAAGTACAAGTGTTCCCATTTCCATATCCTTCAAACACTCATATAAATACTAATAAAAAAATGTAAAATCACATGAAATTTGGCAAAATAAATCCGAGTCAAAGGCCGTGTTTTAGACTCAACACTTGTAGAAAATTCTTGGCAAATCGTTGCATAGTACGTAGCCAAAGAAAGTGACACTGAGTCAATCACAAGTCGGTCAGATACCTTTTCTGTTGATGAAATTGAGATGGGTTTTCGATCTTTGAACCTTAAGTTGTCACATCGGTAAATCTTTAATCTTTTTTCACTGTTACAGCTCCTTTGATTCAAGAATCTTGTTCTTTTTCAAGAACCCTAATTGGGTTTTGAAAAAAATCCAATCTTTAGCTGTTAAATCACTTCAATTAGCCCTAATTCGAAAAGGGTTTGGATTAAACCTAGTTTCTTGGGGTTTACGAGGTGGGTTTGTTGTTTAATCCCCAAATTGTTGCTAAATTGAATCTGAAAAATTGGGGGTTTGTGGTTAAAAATTGAATCTTGATATTGGAATTTGATGAGATGGAGGAAAATGCAGCAGCTTTACATACTGCTATGAATTCTGTACAAGCATTGGGTAAGGGTTTCGATGTTAATTTCGATACCAGGTTGTTGTATTGTAAAGGGGTAGCAGGGTCTAAGGTTGTGGAGATTGATGAAGAACACACAAGGGATCTTTGGATTTATGATAATTTGGTTGTGCCGAATGTGTCGAGAGATGTAGAGAATTATCAGGATTCGGTTGACCGTGTTATGTCCGGCGTTTGCAGTTATCATGAGGTATATCGTTGATCGCCGTTAGTTTTTGGTTTTTTGTTGTAGTTGGTTCATGTTATAAGAATCTTTGTTGTTAGTTAGGGGCTTTTGATGTTCAAACGTAGCGTTTTAAAGTTTTGAAGTAATTATAATTTATAAAAAAAACTTGAAGTTATTATTTATAAGGGTGAACTATATGATTGCAGATGGTCGAGTATTTCAACAAGAGAGCTAACCTATCAGGCAACGTTCCTCTCGGTAGCTTCAATGCTGCATTTAGTTTTACGGGTTCAAAACATGTAGATTCCGCCGCAACTAAAACCCTATGTATGGATGGTTATTTTATCCCGCTTTCTAAATTTGAGCTCACAAAATCATCTTTAGTTTTGCACGAAAGTGTTAAACGAGCAGTTCCCGCAACGTGGGACCCACCAGCCTTAGCAAGGTATTCATTTTATCGGGATTAATTTAGTATGTAAAAATATATATATAATATATGAACCTGCCTTAAATTTTTTGTTTTAACGTAATATAATTTTGTGTTGTTTTAACTTAACGTTATCACTGATGGTTTATTTATACACCATCTTTGGTGTGATAGTTTTATCGAGAATTTTGGCACACATGTAATCACATCGGTTACAATTGGCGGTAAAGATGTAATATATGTGAAACAACACCAATCATCACCTTTGTCGACCGTTGAAATAAAAAACTATGTCCAAGATATAGGAAACCAGAGGTTCACCAACCCTGAAAACCTTACCAATTCGTGTCTTTTGAGACACAAGGAAAAGGTTAGTTTCTCTTTCCTTATTTATTTATGAACCAACATTGCGTTTTTTTTTTGTTCTTTCGTTTTTCGTGCATAAGCTCTTCAAGTTGTTTCTTACTAGGGGTGGCAAAATCTGCAAACAGGATATTTAATACACGGAGAAATGGGTCATTTCGGAATGGGGCCCAAACTCTTCCATGTCCATTATAACCAATTAAGCCGTTAATCATGGTTACACAATAATACTATGTACATAAGAGTAAAGTACACAGATAGTCCCTGTGGTTTTCTTGGAAATTTTAATGCCATACTGCCTTTCAAATTTTCGATTTGGTCCCTAGCTTTCCAAAAGTACACGAATGGTCCCTGTGGTTTGCACTTTGTAATGCATTTAGTCCTTAGCCAGCAAATCCAAAGGTTTCAGGAGGTCCAAGTTAGGAACTAAATGTGTTACAAAGTGCAAATCCCAGGGACCATCCATGTACTTTTGGCAAAAGTTGGGGCCTAAATACGTTAAGTTGGACCATCCAAGTACTTTTGGAAAGCTAGGGACCAGTTCCAAAATTTTGAAAAACCCCATGGACTATTTGTGTACTTTAATCTTTACATATATATGATAATAAGATGCTTTAGGAGACTGTATGTAATAAAAATAGACTTTGGTTATAACACAACCCAAACTTTTAAACCAGGGTCAAATTGTTTGACCCCTTCCCATTTTAGTTAAATTTTTAACGTTGAGTGTGAGATATAACACAACTCAAGTCGACCCATTAACAAGTAAACAGGTCAAAATTGCCACCTAGAGTTCTTAAGTTATTCTTTTAGTACTATCATTTTCTTGGAATTCTCACTAGGTGTGATTTTGATTTGTATTTTTCCATTGGGTCATTTATTTTTGCCTTTTTACAGGGTGGCGATCCATCGTTGTTTAGTAGCCAAGGCGTATATCCTCAACCCGCAAGTGCACCATCACTTGGTGGAAATGCAAAGGAAGTATGTAAGACTGGATGCTTGTACCTTTTTTTTTAAATTCTAGCAACTTATTTGACAGTGAAAAGTCAATGGTTGACTTTTTCTCATTTGAGCGAGTAGTAAAAGTGTAAAACATGGTGGCGCTTTCATTTTAATTCTTAAATTTCATAATATCATATTTACCCTTTTAAAACACTAAGGTGCTGTTTGGCAACTTCTGAATGGGTAAGTGCTACCAGTAAGAGATCTGAACCATTAAGAGCCAGTATAATGCTTAACCATTTAGAGGCAAATGTCTGACCAATTCAGATAAGAGGTCTTAACCATTCAGAGTCAGTATAATGCTTAATTATTCAGAGGCAAATGTCTAATCCATTCAGACATCTGCTCGCGAAACAAACAGTCTGAACCATTAAGTGCTGCTGAACCAATAAGAGGTCTAAACCATTAAGAGCCTATTAAGAGCTAAACAAACAGCCCCTAAATATGTCATATTTATCTAATCCGTGATAAATGTTGTAAACAACATTCTATTTCTTTGAATGAACACAACGAAAATTATGAGCTAAGATGATTTACAAATATAAAATTGTTTTCTTGTTCGGTTATACAGAGAAAGGATGTTATAATTAATTTTTTTTCTTTTTTAATTACGGAATGAGTAAATATGATATTGAAACTTTTTTGAAAGGGTACATTAATTCCATGTTTTTTTAAGGTTTTATAAAGTTGTTGCAATATTAGTCTATGGTTTTTTTATTTTATTTTTTATATTGTTACACAGGATGTAACGGTTATTTTTCGAAGAAGGGGAGGAGATGATTTAGAGCAAAGCCATATTCAATGGGGTAAAACCGTAAAATACTCTCCAGATGTCATCGCCATGTCATTTGTTCCCATCACTTCTCTTCTAGACGGATTATCCGGAAAGGAGCATTTGACCCGCGCTATAGATCTTTACCTTGAATGTAAGTGTGTGTATGTGCCACATATCGTCGAATAATATTTATGTGAAATAAAATATAGAAAATCAACTTACAAATTACTTTGTATGTGTTGTAACTCGTTCGGTGCACAGACAAGCCTCAGATCGAAGAGCTGAGATATTTTCTCGAGTTCCAGGTGGCAAAAGTGTGGGCCCCGTTACAAGACCGGCCTGCAGGACATCAAAGAAAGGAGCCCGTTTGTCCTTCTTTACAATTTAGCATGATGGGCCAAAAGCTTTATGTTTCTCAAGATCAGGTATGTGTCTTTGAATCCATGTTTTTTTCGTGTTAGTATACGAACATGACCGTAAGACGGTAGGGGTGTGCATGGTTCAGTTATTAGCATTGACCGAAACTGTAACCAAAGTCATCGGTTAATCGGTTCGGTTAATTCGTCGGTTTTCGGTTCGGTTAATAACCAAATCAAACAAGGGCTAAAATATTTGCTTAGAAATCCATGTAATGGAGGTATAAATACATGAAATGAAGGTATAAATAAATGAAATGGAGATATAAATACATGAAATGGAGATACAAATAAATGAAATGGAGGTATAAATACATGAAATGAAAGTATAAAACATGAAATGGAGGTATAAAAGCTAGAAATGTATGAAAATATAAATGGTTCGGTTAATTTCGGTTAACCGATGGTACAAAAATAACCGATAACCGATTTTCGGTTCGGTTATTGCTCACCCCTAGACGGTTAGTAAATGGTTTGTAATACAATCTAGGGGTGTGCATGGTTCGGTTATTAGCTTTAACCGAAACCGTAACCGAAGTCATTAGTTAATTGGTTCAGTTTATTCGGTTAATTTGTCAGTTTTCGGTTCGGTTAATAACCAAACCAAACAAGGGGTGAATATTTTGTTTAGAAATACATGAATGAAGGTATAAATACATGAAATGGAAGTATAAAACATGAATTACATGAAATGGAGGTATAAAGGATAGAAATATATGAAGATATAACTGATTCGGTTCAGTTCGGTAAATTTCGGTTAACCGATGGTATTGAAAAAAACCAATAACCGATTTTCAGTTAATTCAGTTTTGGTTAATCCAAGTTCGGTTTTGTCGCTTTTCGGTTCGGTTAACGATTTGGTTGACCTATTTGACCTCACTGAGCTTTAACATAGTATCAGATCATTTGCATATATCAATTCGGGTTGTATCTTATTTGATAATGGGTCCAAAGGGTAAAGATATAAAACTATTTTTTACATAAGTACTAAAAAATATGCTAGTAGTGGGTCAAACGGATCTTGTAATGGGCCTCATACTCGGGTTATAACTGATTGATTATGGTTTAAACGGGTCTTGAAGTGGGTCAATGTTGTACCTATTTGATGATGGATCAAATGGGTAAAAATATAAGAACAGGTAACATGTTAAACTGGTCAAAGGCCACTTCATGTGTATTCGAATGTATACAACTACCGTTAACGGTTTATTTAAAGGAATTTATGATATTACGTTTTTAATGGTAATATAGTTTTGTAATCAAATTTAATTCTCTTGTATGGTACGACATGGCCCGTTTTGATCTGTAACCAAAATCATTTGTTTTTTTTTTGTTTTTGTAATGATTACTAGTAAGTTATTAATTTGTTTAATTATACATAGATATCAGTGGGACGCAAGCCCGTGACAGGCATACGATTATGCTTAGAAGGTGCAAAACATAACCGATTAGCCATTCATATCCAACACCTGCAATCCCTCCCAAAAATCCTCCGTCCATATTGGGACACACACGTAGCCATTGGCGCACCCAAGTGGCTAGGACCCGAGGAGCAAGACAGCCGGTGGTTCGAGCCTGTTAAGTGGAAAAACTTCTCTCATGTCAGCACCGCACCAATCGAGAGCCCCGAAGCCTTTATCGGGGACTCATGTGGGGTGCATATCGTCACTGGGGCCCAGCTTGGTGTCTGGGATTTCGGGTCAAGAAACGTTCTTTACATGAAACTTTTATATTCCCGGCTGCCTGGTTGCACTGTTCGAAGATCATTGTGGGACCACTCTTCAACCGATAAGTCAAAGCGGTCAACTGATAATGGAAATAGTGTCGGTGATTTGAGCTCAAGTTCAGGAAGTAATAATAAGCTGGTAAAATTTGTGGATACGTCGGAGATGAGTAAGGGGCCTGCGGATCCACCGGGTCATTGGGTGGTTACTGGTGGTAAGCTCGGTGTGGAGAAAAAGAAAATTATATTGAGACTCAAGTATTCTCTGCTAACTATTGAGTGTGGTTAAGTTGGTACCGGGCCTGGTTGGGCCGGGCCGGATCATGGTGTATCGTTTCGGAATTTTGTTTCTTGGTAGGAGTGTTTTAACTTATGTAGAAAGTTTCGGAATATTTTGCTCTTGGGTCGCGTATTAACGATGTATGGATGATAATGTATTGTATAAATCGCGTTACAGTCTAAGATTGTAAATTGGACAATTATTTATAACAAAAACAACTCGGCATATAAACTAACAAACCGAAAACCAAACTCATAAATCCTCTTTTTATTCAACACAGGATGGGCCGGTTGAACCAAGAACCGCCATCTTGAACCTAATTGATTCGGGTGTTACGGACTTCTATACTGGTTCGATATTGGTTTCCTCAGAGATCTTCAAACTGACGACCTCGAAATGTTTGGCCGAACCGCCAACCAGAAGGTGCCACGTAGCTAGTGACAACTCTTCCGTCACTGGCTGTTACTCAAAAGAGAGGCTTTGACCATCGAGATAAGAGTTACTTTGCCAGTTTTGACCCCAGTTTCTAGTCATTGTTTGCCATCCTGTTTTCGACCCTTTGATCGCAACGCTATCAACATCCCCTGCACCACCGACGTTGGTGATCAAAACCAAGTTGAAGTAAGAGTGACCATTGATTGTGAACCTCATGCCTCCTTGCTTTATACATGGTACCCTATATAAAATACACCACAAATTGAAAAAATAAACTTTATAAACTTTTTAGTATACTTAAAAAATTTATTTTGTTTCTTTTCTTAAATAGCTTTTGCTGAGTAGGATTTTACTGTATACGTTTGTTTTATTTATTTAGATAATAATATAAACCAATATGTCCCAAAATGATAATACCTTCTATAAGCAACATGTACGGTTCCAGCGCGATACTGTGCAATCTTCAAGAAAGCCGGTTGAGATAGATCGAAGTGACGGAGGGGCAGGTTGCACCACCCGCCATTGTCAGTGGCCAATGCATAATTTGGTGGACAATAGTTGGTGGCAGTGACGGTGATGATGCCATGAAGACACCATTTTTGGTCATCGACACACCGCAACTGGTAGCAGGCGCCTCAGCTCAGGCCGTTGTTAAAGAGGGAGGAGCTCAATGCAGCCGTGTTTGTGCCGTAGCCATCACTGTAGAGGTTACCGTAGCCACATGCACCACCTGTGCATTAAAATTGTTCATAGAAAGTTAGTTGATAAAGAGGTTTTGGTTCCACCCATGCAATAGTACAACCGTGTGACACAATAAAATAAAACTAAATAAAATTGATGCGGAATTATTATTTTTATTTTTTGTAATTTAATTTGTTGAGTAAAATCAGAAACTTTTGAAATAAATTAATCCAAATAACTTGTTTTCATTCGTTTAACTTTAACCAAATAAATGAATGAAGACTATCAATTAAACAAACGTAATTTGTTGTTTATATTCATTTATCATGAAGCTGAATGCGTTCATGTTAGTTTTTTATGTTAATTCGTTATTTTTTCTAAACGAACATAAATGAGCACAAACTAAGTGAGCGAACACAAACAAATATAGACAAGTGAAACAGATTAAAAATTATGACAACATCGAAGTTAAAGAACAATAAATACAAACATAATCACATGATTGAAGAATATTAGCATTATAAAAGTAAAAAACATGTAAATTAAATTAGTTTACATACAATTAATTAGATAATTCAAACTGTTCCTTGTGTCAGAGGCTGTGAACCTGCTCAGTCGAGTCCAAAGGATCATGTATAGTAACGTCATGACCCCAAGATCTTTGAATGTAATTTTAAAAGACTTGGTTTTGCTATTCAAATAGGGGTAGCGACACAGGTTATTGCCCGTTTACCTTCTATTTCGATTTAATTTCTTATCAAGTTTAAAATATATCCTGTATCCATAAAAAATTGGTTCTAAATGAATATTTGTGATAAGTAAACTTAACAAAGGGACAAAAAAGAACCTTGACAAACGTAAATGAACAAATGAGTCATCATGTTTGATTATCAAACACGTGCACACACCTAGTAATAAGCACGTCACACCAGCACAAAGTGATATAGACACATACCCATGGTACCCGACGCATCTTCGCCGCCATAAAAAGTTGCATGAGCCTTTTACCAACCGCCTTTTAAGCCATGGGAGGTACGGAAAGACAAGATGATGATGATACTTAAAAGCATGAGATTACCCATGATTTGCATGAAAAGTTGTACGTACAATGAAGAGAGAGAGAGAGAGAGAGATGGTTGGAAAGAGGAGGGAGATATGGAGGGTATAAATAGGTGATTAGGTGGAAAGAGTAGATGAAAGAAGTACGTGTGCATGTAATGGAATCACGTTTAAAGGTGGCAAAAAAGCCCCAATAATTCAATTCAAATCATATGCATACATCCATGCAACCGGCTATGCATATGACTCAATTAAACTCTAACTTTGACTTTCATAGTGTGTTAGGTATTTAGACTTATACAATCTCAATATCTGATCCTACGATCGGGTTGGGTCGGATCAGATTTGGTTGTTAGTTTCATCATTATCAATTAGTTTACACATAAACGCATTTGTTTAAAAACATTTTTATATAAATCATGACTTTCTTTAAGTTTGGAAAAATGTCGATTGTAATTAAAAAAATGTTAATTTAGTATACCACAAGTATTGAAATATTTATTTATATTAGTTTAAAATGAAAAGTGATAAATTTATTATTAGTTTGAAATTTAAATTAATTTAGGGTTTTTAACACTGAATTTGTTATAATATACTTGTAAACAAAATTAAATACAAATAGAGTTATCGTACAAAACGTACGAATGTCATGAAAAGGTAAAAAGAAAAACATGATCGCATTAGAGTAATTATATTAATGAACTAGTAGAGTAATTATGATATACTTGTAGAGTAATTCTGAATTTTATGTTGTTTGATGAACTTGTAGAGTAATTATGACACACTTGTAGAGTAATTTTGAATTGCTAGTTCTTTGATGTACTTGTAGACTTTTGAATGACTACTTGTTTAATGCTCTTGTACAATAATTTTGTATGACATCTTGTAGTAGTGTATTAACGATGAACTAGTAGAGTAATTATAATGCACTTATAGGGTAATTTTGAATTGTATTTTGTTTGATAAACCTATAGAGTTATAGAGTAATTTTGAATTGTATTTTGTTTGATAAACCTGTAGAGTAATTGTGTATGTTACATTATTTTGATGATTGTATAGTCTTTTTAATAATACTCTACGAATAGAGTAATTACGAAAATGCCACAACAGTTTTTTTACTTTTCCACCCTATTCATACGACAAGATTATTTGTATGAGATCTTTACTCATAATACGTTATAATTGATGTTTCTCAACCGTATCATGTGTAGTCATAAAGCCCCTTTGAGGGCGTTATGCGACAAGTAGCGCTCCATGTCATTGAGGGGCTTTATGGGACCTTATATCACAAGAGGGTGTAGTCATAAAGCTTCTACCTCATCACTACTCAATTATTAATTTTCAGTTTTGTATAACTAATTTCTAACTTTACAAAATGAAAAACCATTTTATTAAATTAAAAAACATTATACTAAAAAATCATTACAATAAAATAAAATAAAAAACTCAAAGATTATATTTTTTTCGATTCGCTCCTTTTGTGCCAACGCCATCTTCAACGCTTTTCCGGTTAGGTGGTCGTGCGATTTTGAGTAGAATTCAAAGTCATGAGCCCATTGTCTATCCCACATAATTTCAGTCACTCCCCGATTCTCTTCCAAACGTTTAGTCCCTAGTTCGTGTATGTCTTGAAGACATCCGTTTATCTCAGAAAATGCATTAGTCATGTCGGATTCCATCGACAATGACTCGAGCCTTCTTGATCTTGCGCCACTTCTTCTTCCGGGGGGTCGTGGTAGCTTTTCCACTGGCTCTTCCTCCGGAATATCATCGTTTACGTCGGTGTTTCGAGCGCCGAAGGTTGGCGTTTCTAGTTCACCCGACTCGTTGGTTTTTGATCTCTTTGACGACCTTTTATTTTCCGACCGACCCGAAGGAGTTCCTACCGTAGGGACGTCGGCCCATTTGCGGCTATTCTGAAGAATTTACCAACACTTCAAGTACGGGAAATTACCTTGACCGGCTTGATACTCGATTAAGGCTGCTTGTGTAATGTCCTCGTCGTTGTGGCCACTTTTCCATTCGTATTTTATCCGTTGGTAACAGATTGAAAATTTGTACACTTCTTGTTGATATCGGTCCACTTGCCCGATATTGAATTTGCCGGCCGGTAGTTATCTCCCCTACCCATGAGCCCGAAAAAAGATCTCAGATTCGGTTCCAAAAGAAGGATTTATTCTGGTTGTTTGCTAAAATAAACAAATAATTACTAAAAAATAGACCAAAAAATTATACAAAAAAATTAATACAAAGATATTACCTATTTGGAGTCCTCCGACACGTCGAGCCAAGATCGGGTTAACGCGTACTCCTCTTCATCATCCCATGGTTGCACGTTTTTTTGCTCGGGTTTCGGTTTTCTTTTTATGAGGGCGTTTTGTTTTCCCCTTTTGCGTCTCCTCTACTTCCGGTTGTGTATCCGGAACGACCTCGGGCTCGCGTAGTGGCGAGCTGAATGCTTGTGCCGAGCCGAACGCTTGAGACGACCCTATTCCGCCCATGTTTGATTCGGGTTCCAACCAAATAGATTTGGGTCCTATGGGAGTGGTTGGTTCAATAGGTTCATGAACCCGGTTTGATGTTGATTGTAATCGACAAAACCAGATCCGTCTGGAGTGGGTCGAGTGGGAACCGGAGAAACGGGACGGCTAGGATTGCTCGTTTGGTTCGTGTCCGCACTAGAACGCGGAGGAATATAACCGCGGTTGAAGGGATGCATTGTATAAAAATTATAGATTTTTATAAAAAAAGGTTTATAGAAGATGGTTTGAGAGTGTGTTGATTGTGTTGGATTTTATAAAAAATGGGATAGATATGGGGAATATTTATAGAAATTAAAAATGAAGTATATTTTTTTCAATTTATGACCATAGTTAACCGTCGGATTTTTGAAAAAACACAACTATCACGCCGCTATCTCTATGGCGTGGCCCCAAATTTGAACCCCATAACGCCGTCTGTAGCGATGTGCGACGGCGCTATAGGACGCTATGGTCCCTTCTCCCGTGATGTGCCGCCACACTAGATTGGGTCTAACAAAAGAATTAATCAAAGTAATTAAACAGCATAACACATGAGAAGGTTACATGTCAGCAAGAGTAACACGTCATCAACATTATATTTGGGCAGGTGATCTGTAATAATGGCTTGCTGACGCGTGAACTGCTATTAGAAAAATAAATGAAAAAGTATACATAAGCAAATTTAGGTGTTTGGTTAACTCATGTGAAGCAATCTATCAACACTCCCAACTTTTCCACCAAACTCGGTTTTTCCACGTCATCTTAGAAGTAACTATACATGACTCATCTCATACTTTTGTTTTGATGATCAACTAGTCGGTTGCAGAGGACGCGACTCAATTTCTAACAAATGGTAAATAAAAGTGTATATGTAACAAGAATTCGGTTGATAAAACATCTTATATTAAAAGTTATAAGGGGAAAAACAAAATATACTAAAAAAATAGTTGCGACACTAATAAAAAAAAGCTCTAAAAATTTGTAAATGTGCACGGTGGGAATTCGGCCGCTATCGGTTTGGTTCGTTATAGTATCGACACTTGCTATAACAACCGAAATAGAAACATAAATAAATAAAGTCCTGATATGACCAAAAGGTTATCAAGACATATTTTACATCGATTGAAACAATTAATAAAAATAAATACTGATTCTGGTACCAACGTTCGGTCGGTACGTATCGCTCCGGTTTGTCTCGTTACCTGTATAATGCTGACAATCAGCATACTAACGACAACAAGTTACTTAAAATATAAGAGTATGTTTTAAACTTAAGAAAAAAATCCAAAAGATGAAATACCAGTTTAGTTTTTGAACCGTCAGAAAATTTGGTAGCATATCGATGAACCAGTTTATATCCATGTTCAACTTTGAGTTTCAAGCACAAGGTTACTTGTTATATATGTTACTTATCTTACGTAATTTTAGTACACTATGATTATGGGTAACTACTTCTTATTTCATATTGAAGGAAACGTAATAGTTATTCTTATTGATGAGGATGACAATGATAGTGAATTTCGTCTTTTAAGTGAACGTAAAGTTGATGCATTCAACCCTTTAATGCTATAAACATAATGTAGGCTTTTCTTTAAAAAAACCAGTGTTGGAAAATTGATTTTTGATTATATAGTTTTTGATTATTTTTTGAATTGAAGTTGTATTTTTATGCAATTATACGGTTGACTAGTCACCGATTGAACCGTTTCAAAGCCCAACCCGATACGATTTAAAAGTCAATTTCTTAAAACATTGTTGGCATGTGTCAAAGTCAGCTACCATGCGGAACCACAAGTTTTTGTAGGAGCTATAGATGTGTAGTAAAGAGATAAAGAACATTCACATTCCTTTCATTAAATTTACCCTATTATTACACTAAAAATAAATGTAATTTCTCTCTGCTTTCAATTAACTAATATTTTTATATCTTTATTATTATCTTTTCTCTCTCATTCACTTCTAACTACTTTAAAATATATTAAAAAATTACAGAGGGTGAACAGCATCCCCCAAATATACAGATGAAGAGTGATGGTTTCTCTTTGCTCCACTCACAACCACTTACAACAACTTTTAATGATATAAACACCAACCTCACAAAATTTGATGGATAGAATGTGAATGCTCTAAGGACGTGAATGTTTTGGTGGTGAGAGATTGTGACAAACCAAATGATTGAAAAGTGTATCCACTCAATCATACTAAATTGCTTGCTTGTCATACTACTGGATGGGAGTTGGGGCTACTCTCTTAACGAGTCCATTATAGGACGAAACTAGTCGACCATATCATTAAGTTGGACGATGAGAATAAATATAGCAGAAAATAAACCCAAACCCAAAAAACCTGTTAATTAGGTTTATTGTGGCTCAGTTTGGTTTCCCGATGATAAGAAAAAGTATAGCTAAAATCAAACCCAAAAAGTCGATTTGTCATCGGTATATCTCACATAATGCATCTTTAAATTCCGTTGGCAATTTATCCGAAGTCAAATTATCCATGTCCATATTTATGACGGATCATAGGATAATCAACGAATTCTTGTCAGTAAACCAGTTCATCAACGATTTTTTAACATTTTATGTTAGTTAAGCTTATTGGATTTTGCCTATCAGTGATGCATCACTAACGCATCTATTGGTAATATATCAAAGAAGAGGTGTGTGGACGCGGCCAAAACCTAAGTATTTTGAGGCTTGGGCTTTAGGCTTCCAAATCAATAGAGCCTTCAACTTAAAAAAAATAAAATAAATTATATATGATATTTGGACTAAGATGAACTTATATTTATACACACAAAAAAATACAAAAAAAATATATGCAATTAACTTAGTCAACAATAAACCTTTTAGTTTATTTTGCTCGTCTCAAGTCCGGGTAAAGGAAGGTTTTTTCTCAAATAGTGTTTTTTTAAAAGGCCTCGAGTTTAATCTGCAATTAAACCATCAAAATGGTTGAGCCGCCCCTGCTCCAAATGTTGTCGTTGAGCTGTCACTAACTTGTCAGTCGGTGTTCCCTCGTTAATCTGTTGCAAATCAGATTACCCACGGTATTATTTATGACAACTGTTCACCAACAGAATTCCGTCAGTAACGTCCCTTCACTGATAGATTTCGGATACATTGGAATATGAGTGACCCTCATTTGTTTGATAGTGTTTGTATCACTTCATTCATGATGATATTAGTAACGTTGGTGAAGTTCTTTTTCTAGCTTGAAATTAAAGTATGGTTTTAAATATTAAAAATACAAAAATACATATATTTCTGTTACAACCTTAGATGTTAGAATCCTAGACGCACAACAAGTTTCTTGTAGGAATTTATCTTCACACACAAAATACACATCCTTTTTCCTCGCATCACACATTATATAACCAACACCCCCCCTCACTCTAACCTTCACAATCTATACTTACCTTCAAATTTTCAACCCTAATTTTCTCTCTCTAAAACACCTACAAAAAAATCACACCGATGGCAGGCGGAGCAAAGGTGGCGTTTGTGGCGGTGCTCATTGCGATAGTGGCAGCGACAACACTCCGTTCAACGGAGAGCACGGTGACATGCAAGTCGGTGGTGAGTAGCCTAACTCCATGCGCAACATACCTCATTAGAGGAGGACAGGTTCCTACAAAGTGCTGCAATGGTGTGCTATCACTATACAACGACGCGAACACGAAACAGGACCGGCAGATGGCTTGCCGGTGCATGGAACAAGCATCCAAATTGGTCCCCGGAATTAACGAAAAATACGCTAATATGTTACCTGAAAAATGCGATGTTCATATCCCTTACAAGATTACCCCTACCTTCGATTGCTCAACGTATGTTTATTATTATTTTTTTTAATATATGCATGCACACACATTTAATATTAATGCGTAGTAATGAATGTATTTTGATTTTTGAACTTATGTTGCAGGGTACAATAAGAAGGATATATGAATGGAAGTGAAGCTACATGAGATATACAAACACTATAGCGTGATTAATAATGATCTTAAGAGTCTAAATAAACTTGTGTCAAACTATCTTTATTGTTACTTCATGCAAAATATATATGTATACCTAGCTAGTTTGGATCAAATCTGTTTGATAAAGGGATAAAAATATAAAGTTAGACTAACCCACTTAACCTTTAGAGTTATGATTTTTAAAAGTAAAGTTGATGGAAAGATAATTAGATGTTAAAGTATATATTAAACTCTATGGAGTTATACGGACTATTTTTTTTTAAACGATAAATTTGGATCATTGACGGACCACTGGAGTATCATCGTGCCACCAGCAGCACCACCCGATCATATCCATCTCCACTAAGCATAATGCATATACATTAATTAAGTAGAAAACCAATAAATATGGAAAAAACTCCCCTTATGAAAATTGAACCAAGACCTATACGGACTATTAAATGCAAGTATCAACAAAGCAGCATTAAAAACTGACTTATGACTATCGACATCGAACACTGCCGAATGCAACAAAATCTGGAACAAAGAAGTCTATAAATATACGTCCTTTGGTTGGGAATTACCGGTCCAAACTAAAACATGGGTGAATATTATTTAGGAACTACCAGACAAGAACCACGAGAATTAGTGTAAACACGGCCAACTTAAAAAAGCATAAAAACATATTTTATTTTAATTTTTCTATTAAAATCGCAACTTTTTATTAATAAAAAAAGTTTGTTTTTGGTTTATTTTGGTTGTGTTCACAAGTGGTTATCGTGGTTCCCACGTTAAATGATAGTCTCGCACGAACCTTACTATATATATATATATATATAGGAGGAAGAATCTCTTAGGAACCACCTTTTATTGTGAGAACCGAGAGAACCAGAGTGAACACAAACAGTAATACCTAAAAATATCTAAAAAACTCCCAATTTTTTTTTTGATTTTTTCATTTATTTTTTTTGAAAAAGTCGCTATATTTTGTCAACAAAAAATAAAAATAAATTTTTTTTTCAAAAAAAAAAAGAAAATAATAAAAAATTTGAGTAACAATTATTCATGCACATGTGTATTTTTATCATTTCTTTGACAAATTCCGTAATACATTATAAACATTAGACAATTGTACTTTCATTTACACTAACACGTGTAATGCACTAATGTTTATGTTACCAAAATTAGAAATGCACACGTGCATCTACATGGATCAACGTGAAATAAGGTGTTTTGGTACACTAGTTTGAATACACTTTCTCTTTCATCTATCATTTCATCCATAATACACTGCCATGCACATGTGCATATGTATCATTTTTTCGACAAATTCCGTGATAAATATTAGACAATTGTACTTTCATTTATATTACCATTTGTAATACACTACTTTTTACGTTGCCAATATTATTAATGCACATGTGCATCTATATGTATCAACATCAAATAAGTTGTTTTGGTACACTACTTTGAATACACATTTTCTTTCATCTATCATACCATCCATAATACACTTCTATTACATCCTACCATCCATAATAAAATACCATTACCTCCTACCATATATAATACAATACCAATACCAATATTTTTACTTTATTACATGTATATCATCACCATTTATACCATCCAATCAACATATTACATCATAAAGTGACAACTATAACCAAACCATCAACCACTAGATATAACTAACTAAAAAACATGTATATGGGCCTACTTCATCATTCAAAGACACAAACTTTTTGTACCAAAACACGTTATATAATGGTTATACAAAATGATGCACATGTGCATTTTGAATATTGGTAATGCAGAAAGTAGTGTATTACGGATGGTATTGTAAATTAAAGTGCAATTGTCTACTACTGATAATGTATTACGGAATTTGTCGAAGTTATGATACATATGCACATGTGCATGGATAAATATTACTCGAAAAAAAAAGTTTTTTTTAGGGGTAACAACTGTAGCGATTTTTTTTAAAATAGTAAAAAAATTGAGTGCTTTTTTTATTTTTTTTAGATTTTATTTTGCAACAAAGGTGGTTCTCGCGGTTCTCGCATGAACCTTACCCTATATATATATATATATATATATATATATATATATATATATATATATATATATATATATATATATATATATATATATATGGGGCCAGTTAACGTATAAAATGGCTTATCGTACATTGCGTACGCTACAACTACAGCCGCCCAATTCCATGCGATTTCTACATTCCATGCGAATTCACCCAAAACTTACAACATGCGAAATCAACATCCATGCGAATTCGTTTTTGCATCCCATGCGAAATCATTATTATAGGGTGCGAAATCACCTAGCGTACGCAATGTACGTTAAGCCCAATTGTACGAAAAACTTTTCTTATATATATATATATATATGTATATATATATATATATATATAGGGGATGTGTAAAATGAGAACCGCCTCCAGTTGCGAGAACCGTGATAACCACTTTCTAACCATTGGATCTTAGATTATGGATGGATGAGATTAAAAGTAATATTAAATCCTTTTATCTTATTATGTTTTTTATATTTTAAGGCCAAAAGGGTAGTTTGGTAAATTTGTTTTTTGTCTTATTTTATTTATTGTTTTTTATTACTTTTTTGTTTTATTATATTTATTGTTTTTTATTAAAATCAGAATTTTTTTATTAAAAAACATTTTGAAATCGTTTTTTAACAAAAAAACGATGTTTTCAAGATTAAAAAAAAACATTTTTACGAGCCCTTTTTTTTACGTTCAGTTTTTTTACGCGCCAGTTTTTACGTCCGATTTTTTACGCGCCAGTTTTTACGTCCAATTTTTTACGCGCCATTTTTACGCGCCGTTTTTTTACGCGCGGGTTTAAACTTTTTTTACACGCCGGTATATAAACTCTTTTTACGCTCCGATTTACACTTTTTTACGCGCTGGTTATAAACTTTTTTTACGCCCTGGTTTAAAACTTCTTTACGCGCGGGTTTAAACTTTTTTTACGTGCCGGTTTAAAACTTTTTTTACGCGCCGTTTTAAATGTAACATTTGTCAAAAACGGGTTTTCCAAACCCGCTCCGTTTGTAATCGAATATCAAGTTATAAATGTTTCGTTGCGTATTTATGTCTATTTTGATTTTTAATGATACATAATTAATAAACAAACTAAACTATAAAAGTTATAATTGATAAAAATAAAAATAAAATAATTAAAAAGAAAATGAGGCTGCCGGGACTCGAACCCGGGTCAGCCGGGTTGAACTCCAAAGACTTAACACATACACACATAACCACTCCGCCACTTGTTGTTTTCTGTCAACTCTAGGAAACAAATAAATTTTATAGTCAATCATAGATCAACCGGTTGCGCCAAACTGAAAACCGTAATCGGCTATTCAACCGTCTAAAACGTTTGAGTAATCGCGAATTCTGGTTTATAACCGATGCACCGACGATCCTAATCAATTCAGACTTGAATTAACTTAAATTTTGATGATGATCGGTTTTTATAACCGAAGATATTCAATTTCTGAATTACTTCAATCAAAGACCTCTCTCGTGACTTAGAAACATTCTACAAACCTTCAATTGCACTTTCCTATTCATTCAGTTCGTCAGAAAAACTTTTTTTAACTCGCCGGAAAATCTCTGCAAGTCGCCGGAAAACCGAGACCTTCATTAATACGGTAAATACTTCGACTATTTCAGTTTCAATCCGTTGTTAGACTCTTAGTAACTTCAAACCAATAATCAGAATCAATCCCAAACGGCATAGCCGGAATACTCAGCTCTCGCCGGACAACTTCTGGAATTTCCAATCTCACGCGGTGAATCGGTATGAACATTCAAAACCTCTGTTAATCCTAGTTTAGTACCCCACTTTCATAACTAATCAATCAAATTTGGTAATTGACCCGAACAGAGGAAACTCATAATCAGAGCCGACGATCCTTGCCGGAGTTTCAAGAACGACGACCTGTTCCGGTACTTTCTTTCCCCAAACATTCTCCGTTTATCACCTTTCAACTTGTTCATATTATTCGTTAACTGAATTAAACAAATAACATCGAGATAACCGTTATCTGTGTTATAGACGAAGAAGACGAAGTAGTAGATGATATTAAGATTAATTAAAATGGATATTGTAAATGGGTTAGACACACAGTCCAACGGTGGACTGTGTGCACATACAAATCACACGCCGCGAGTTCGATCCTTGACACACGTATACCTCGTAATTAAAATGTTCTTTTTCTCTAAATGAATCGGATCCTTTTCGCAATTAGATGTTAAGTATAATAAAAATCTGTATATTAAACAAGTTAGACACACAGTCCAGCGGTGGACTGTGTGTAACGATAAAGCACAGGTCCCGGGTTCGAGACCTGTTAGTGACACCGGTTCGATGATTTAAAATATTTTTGAAAATAAAAGAATTTTGAATAAACTGAGTTAGTATATAAGTATAATTAAAAACAGAATTATTTCAGGTTAGACACGTAGCTCAGTTGGTAGAGCTGCGTGCACGCGAACGGGAGGTCTCGGGTTCGAGCCTCACCCGGCGCATACAATTACACAATAAAACCGGTCAACAAGTCAAACGGTCAACGGTCAAGCACAGGTCCCGGGTTCGAGACCTGTTAGTGACTCCGTTTGATTGAGCCTTGATCGCACAGTTTCATTCATGTTATATATTTATGCAAGTTGATATGTTATTGTATGCTGTTGGTATGTTATTGTATGTTATTGTATGTTATAGTTGTGGTTGTCATTGTTACTGATTGATTATTTACATTTGCTCACTTATGATTATGCACATTTTTCCTTGATAAAATAACAAGAAAATCAATAATAAATGTTTATCTAACAAGGTTCACTCGCCACACTTATGTTGACCCAAAAACTCCCATTTTTACACATGATACAGGTGAACCAGCTGCAGCAAGAAACACATAGGATTGGCCTAGAAGAATAAAATGATTTAGAGCTTGGAATTGTTTTGTTGGTTATTTTTATTTGTATTTGTATGGACATGTTTGGATTATTGAGAATGTAATTTTGACTTTAATATATATGAAACATATTAGTAAATATCATGAGCTTTGGTGATAACCCAATTATGCCCCGACTCTTATTCCGCTGCGGGTCGGGGTGTGACAGATTGGTATCAGAGCCATGACTATAGGGATATAGGATAGGTTATTAGACCCTTAGAGCATATACTATAGTTGATTAGAAATTTTTAAGATTTTGTGTGTTACATGCCAAATTTCATGATATTTATATGTGTTATGTTAAATGTTACATTCAATGTTATGCAAGCATGTTCACAAGTATATATTATCATATAATGCCTATCATGAATCATATTCTCATAACATATCATATCTATGAAAGCACACACCACATCATTTTCATGATTGCTTTTACAATGATTTTTGTATTTTCAAATCTCATCAAAGTGAGTTCTCATGACGGGCATGTAGTAACTGGAAGGGTACCAGTACCTGTAGTCGGAACGTCCTGTCTAGGCTGGCATTCGTATAAATCCAAAATAAAGGACCAGTTTGCCTACCTGGGGACTAACGATGAGAGTACGAAGTACCTATTAGGCCAAAGCATGCTATACCAAACGTCGTGTGAGCTAACCCCACTTTGAGTTGTCACTGTGTCTACACCTGGACACATTCCGACCATACATCTCGTAAACATATTTTGTGGTTTGTATTCGGGTGATGCGAGTATTAAATCGCCAATACTAATGTGAATCCTACCAAGCCAATAGTCATGGGGGCCCACATGACTATACAGGTGAAGGTATGGGGGACATTTGAGGCCCAACATGAGCAACCCAAGACATCCTATGGATGTAGTTGCATTATTGATATTTATGTTATTTTCATTTTCTTTAAGACACATGACACCTAAAAAGACTCCATAAACTCACCATTTTCTTATGTATGTTCCTGTAGATGTCGGCTAGACAACAACGAGGGGGTAAAAGATCAGGAAGATCTCACGAACGCTTGGCCGCACAAATCGCAAAACAAATGGCCGCGGTGCTTCCTGATATTGTGGTTCAAGTACAACAAGCTCTCGCCACAAATCCCACTAATCCTCCCCAGCAAGATGACCAGAACATCGGCAACCCTCCTACCAGCAAGTGCTCATATAAACATTTCAAGTCTTGCGATCCACCTAAATTTGAAGGGACCGAAGGTGTCACTGCTCTCCTCCACTGGTTTGAGGAAATGGAAAACACCTTCTCAACTGCGATTGTCCTGAGGATCGCAAGGTACGATACGCAACCGGGAGACTATTTGGGGTAGCTCTCACCTGGTGGAATACTGAAAAGGGGAAGAGGGGAATTGATGATGCAATGGCCTTAACGTGGGAGGAGTTAAGGGAAATCATGACGAGGCGATTCTGTCCTAGAAGTGAGATTAAGAAGCTAGAGGACGAATTTCATTCTTTGAAGCAAAAGGAGGGAGATCATACTTCCTACAACAAGAGGTTCTTAGAGTTGAACCAAGTGGTCCCTAATTTGTTTACCCCAGTTTATCGCTTAATCGAGCATTATATTCGAGGTCTTCCCTCGAAAATTCAAGATTCAGTCCTCAGCACTTCGCCAGCAACACTTGAAGCTGCTATGGAACTAGCGACTGAACTGACCGAGAATCGAATTCGCAACGGTAAGTTTAAAGAGGAGAAGAAGAAAGCCCCCGTTGAGGGCCAAACATCAAACCATTCCACCTCCTCCTCTAAGTTTGCTAACAAGAGGAAGCGTAACACCAAAAACTTCGCTGTTACACAAACCAATTTCCCTATTCCTGCTGCACCCATTACCCAAGTTGCCCCTTCACCTGCACCATACAAAAGGCCATACTCTGGCCCGTTACAAAAATGCAACCGTTGCCAATACCACCATTTTCCTGATCATCCCTGCCAACATTGCACCGGCTGTGGTCGTGCAGGTCATACTGTTCAAACCTGTCGCATGCCTCAGCGAACGAACCGCCACCAGCTTTCAACCCAAACCCACCAACAAATAATGGGTCAAGCCCAACAACCCCTACTATTACCACCTACCCAACATTTAGCCCAAACATACTACCAACCCACCTATCCCATGGTACAACCTATGCGGGCTTGCTACAATTGTGGAGACCCAAGCCATTTTAGAAACACTTGTCCAAGGTTGGTGAACATTATTCATGCTCAAACCCAAGCCAATCCGGTGAATCAAGCGAACCAAGCTCCTCCACCTGCAAGAGGAAGAGCTTTCAACATCAACGCTAATCAGGCTAGAGGTGACGGCAATGTGGTTAACGGTACGTTCCTTATCAATGGTAAATATGCATCCATGTTGTTTGATACCGGCGCGGATAAAAGTTTTGTGTCCTTAGAGTTTGAACCCATCTTAAACCAAAATCGTGATAAGCTCATGGAATCCATAACAGTAGAAGTTGCTGACGGGAAACCAGTCTCATTGAACTCTATTATACGCAATTGTACTCTTACTCTAAACGGTCACAATTTTCTAGTTGACCTCATTCCAATGAAGTTGGGAAGCTTTGACATTATAATTGGTATGGACTGGCTCAGCGAACATCAAGCTGAAGTTGTATGTCGCGAAAAGTTTATACGCATTCCTCTTTCAAACGGTCAGACTCTACGAATCTTTGGAGAAACCTCGTCGAAAGGACTCAGATATATGTCCTGTCTTCAAGCTCAAAAATATCTTCGCAAGAATTATGTCGCGTTTTTAGCTCATGTCGTCAAAAAGGGAACCATGGAGAAGAAACTTGAAGACATCCCAGTAGTAAAAGATTTCCCGCAAGTTTTTCCTGACGACATTTCAGGACTTCCTCCAGTTAGAGAGGTCGAATTCCGTATTGATCTTAAACCTGGTGCTAGACCAGTTGCAAAGTCTCCTTATAGGTTAGCCCCCTCTGAAATGCAAGAGCTAGCCAGTCAATTGCAAGAGTTGACTGACAAAGGATTCATACGTCCTAGCTCCTCGCCTTGGGGTGCACCTGTCCTTTTTGTGAAGAAGAAAGATGGATCGTTTCGCATGTGCATCGACTACAGAGAACTCAACAAATTAACAATCAAGAATCGCTATCCATTACCTCGCATTGATGATCTTCTTGACCAACTTCAAGGTGCCAACTGCTTTTCAAAAATCGACCTTCGGTCTGGTTATCATCAACTTAGAGTACATGAAGAAGACGTCCCAAAGACCACCTTCCGAACTCGTTATGGTCATTATGAATTCATGGTCATACCATTTGGTTTAACCAACGCTCCAGCTGTCTTCATGGATCTAATGAACAGAGTCTGCAAACCTTATCTCGATCGATTTGTTATAGTCTTCATCGACGACATTCTCATTTATTCAAAGTCTAAGTCTGATCATGAGCGCCATCTTCGACTCATCCTTACACTCCTAGAAAATGAAAAGCTTTACGCCAAATTCTCCAAATGCGAATTCTGGTTAAAAGAGGTACAATTCCTTGGGCATGTAGTCAATGACAAGGGAATACATGTCGACCCCTCAAAGATCAAAGCGGTACAAGAATGGCAAGCGCCACGTACACCAACTGAAGTAAGATCTTTTCTTGGTTTGGCTGGTTATTATCGTCGTTTCATTTCAAACTTCTCACGCATTGTTGTACCACTCACGGCTTTAACTCATAAGGGAAAACCTTTCATATGGGGACTCAAGCAAGAAGAAGCCTTCCAAACTCTTAAACAAAAACTCTATGATGCACCAATCCTCACTCTGCCTGAAGGTTGTGATGATTTCGTGGTTTATTGCGATGCGTCAGGGCAAGGATTAGGCTGTGTCCTAATGCAAAGAGGAAAAGTTATAGCTTATGCTTCGAGACAACTCAAGATTCATGAGAAGAACTACACCACCCATGACCTCGAACTTGGAGCCGTTGTGTTCGCTCTTAAGATATGGAGACATTACCTCTACGGTACTAAGTGTGAAATATACACTGACCACAAGAGTCTTCAACATATCTTCAATCAAAAGGAGTTAAACATGAGGCAACGAAGATGGGTCGAACTTCTAAATGACTACGACTGTGAAATTCGGTACCACCCTGGCAAAGCAAATGTGGTGGCTGATGCACTCAGTCGAAAGGGTTATGCGAACTCCATTCGTCTTCTATGTTCGCAAATCATAACTGACATTAAAGATCAAATTCGAGAAGCCCAACATGTTTCAGTAACGGAAGATGATGTACGAAAGGAGCTGTCCTGTGGAGCTGAACTTAAAATTGAAACTAAATCTGACGGTATTTTGTACTATCTAGATCGCATATGGATTCCTGACCGCAACAATCTTCGTGAAATTCTTATGAATGAGGCTCACAAAACACGATACTCTATACACCCAGGAGCCGATAAGATGTATCAAGATCTTCGATACACCTATTGGTGGCCTGGAATGAAAAAGGATATTGCTGTTTTTGTTTCTAAGTGCCTTACATGTTCCAAGGTGAAAGCTGAACACCAAAGACCCTCAGGACTTCTGGTCCAACCCGAAATACCTGTATGGAAGTGGGAAAACATAACCATGGACTTCATTACCGGGTTACCTCGCACTTCTGGTGGGTACGACACTATATGGGTAATCATTGATCGACTTACAAAATTAGCTCACTTTATTCCTATCCGCGAAGATTTCAAGAACGAAAAGCTAGCTCGTATTTATATCAGCGAAATCGTAAGCCGACATGGTGTGCCGTTAAGCATTATTTCAGATCGTGATGGTCGTTTCACTTCACGAACATGGCAAGCAGTACAAGCCGCTTTGGGTACACGATTAGATCTCAGTACCGCCTATCATCCTCAAACAGATGGACAATCTGAATGCACCATTCAAACTCTTGAAGATATGCTTCGAGCATGTGTCATAGACTTCAAGGGAAATTGGGACGCTCATCTACCATTAGTTGAATTTTCGTACAACAACAGCTATCATTCAAGTATCGGCATGGCACCTTTTGAAGCTTTATATGGTCGTAAGTGCCGATCTCCAGTATGTTGGCACGAAATTGGGGAAGCTCAAATCACTGGTCCAGAATTGATTCAAGAAACCACAGACAAGATCCATCAAATTCGAAAGAATCTTCTAGCGGCTCAAAGTCGTCAAAAGAGTTATGCAGATAAACGACGGAAGCCTTTGGAGTTTAACATTGGTGATCATGTACTTTTAAAAGTATCACCGTGGAAGGGAGTAGTTCGTTTTGGTCAAAAAGGCAAGCAAGCACCACGCTACGTAGGACCTTTCAAGATACTCGAAAGAGTAGGACCTGTAGCATACAAGCTTGATCTACCAGAAGAACTCAATAGGATTCATCCCACATTCCACGTATCAAACTTGAAGAAGTGCCTCGCTGATGAAAACCTCCACATTCCTCTGGAAGATATTCAGATTGATGAATCTATGCATTTTATTGAAAGACCTGTAGAGATCATGGATTTCGGAGAAAAACGACTTCGACGAAGTCGCATTCCAATTGTTAGGGTACGTTGGGAGTCGAAACGGGGACCTGAGTTTACTTGGGAACGTGAAGACTCAATGCGCGAAAAATACCCACATCTTTTTCCTACTACTACTTAAATTTCGGGACGAAATTCCTAAAAGTAGGGGATACTGTAACATTTGTCAAAAACGGGTTTTCCAAACCCGCTCCGTTTGTAATCGAATATCAAGTTATAAATGTTTCGTTGCGTATTTATGTCTATTTTGATTTTTAATGATACATAATTAATAAACAAACTAAACTATAAAAGTTGAAATTGATAAAAAATAAAAATAAAATAATTAAAAAGAAAATGAGGCTGCCGGGACTCGAACCCGGGTCAGCCGGGTTGAACTCCAAAGACTTAACACATACACACATAACCACTCCGCCACTTGTTGTTTTCTGTCAACTCTAGGAAACAAATAAATTTTATAGTCAATCATAGATCAACCGGTTGCGCCAAACTGAAAACCATAATCGGCTATTCAACCGTCCAAAACGTTTGAGTAATCGCGAATTCTGGTTTATAACCGATGCACCGACGATCCTAATCAATTCAGACTTGAATTAACTTAAATTTTGATGATGATCGGTTTTTATAACCGAAGATATTCAATTTCTAAATTACTTCAATCAAAGACCTCTCTCGCGACTTAGAAAGATTCTACAAACCTTCAATTGCACTTTCGCTATTCATTCAGTTTGTCAGAAAAACTTTTTTAACTCGTCGGAAAATCTCTGCAAGTCGCCGGAAAACCGAGACCTTCATTAATACGGTAAATACTTCGACTATTTCAGTTTCAATCCGTTGTTAGACTCTTACTAACTTCAAACCAACAATCAGAATCAATCCCAGACGGCATAGCCGGAATACTCAGCACTCGCCGGACAACTTCTGGAATTTCCAATCTCACGCGGTGAATCGGTATGAACATTCAAAACCTCTGTTAATCCTAGTTTAGTACCCCACTTTCATAACTAATCAATCAAATTTGGTAATTGACCCGAACAGAGGAAACTCATAATCAGAGCCGACGATCCTTGCCGGAGTTTCGAGAACGACGACCTGTTCCGGTACTTTCTTTCCCCAAACCTTCTCCGTTCATCACCTTTCAACTTGTTCATATTATTCGTTAACTGAATTAAACAAATAACAGCGAGATAACCATTGTCTGTGTTATAGACGAAGAAGACGAAGTAGTAGATGATATTAAGTTTAATTAAAATGGATATTGTAAACGGGTTAGACACACAGTCCAGCGGTGGACTGTGTGCACATACAAATCACACGCCGCGAGTTCGATCCTTGACACACGTATACCTCGTAATTAAAATGTTCTTTTTCTCTAAATGAACCGGATCCTTTTCGCAATTAGATGTTAAGTATAATAAAAATCTGTATATTAAACAAGTTAGACACACAGTCCAGCGGTGGACTGTGTGTAACGATAAAGCACAGGTCCCGGGTTCGAGATCTGTTAGTGACACCGGTTCGATGATTTAAAATATTTTTGAAAATAAAAGAATTTTGAATAAACTGAGTTAGTATACAAGTATAATTAAAAACATAATTATTTCAGGTTAGACACGTAGCTCAGTTGGTAGAGCTGCGTGCACGCGAACGGGAGGTCTCGGGTTCGAGCCTCACCCGGCGCATACAATTACACAATAAAACCGGTCAACAAGTCAAACGGTCAACGGTCAACGGTCAATGCAAAAGTCAACATATTTTTATATTTTTATTTATTTAATTTAATTTAAAAATCAATCAAAAATACTTAAAAATAATGTTTTTTTTAAGTTAGGAAATAGCCTTAAACTCACAAAAATATATCTAAAAATCCTATTAAAATTATCAATAAAATCCACTCATTTACTATATTTTCCGTTATTATTTAGGTTAGTTAATACTCGTTGTTCAATCCTTCCAACTCGTGCGCATCTCATCATCTCCAACCAAACGCACCCAATGTGAGTGAATCTTTACAAATTCCCCGTTTTAATCACGTTTTTGGGGTGTATCATGTGTCTTGCCATTTATTATATTTAAATCATTGTGCATACATCATATCATGAACAAATGTGTATTCAGCTTGTTTCAACTGTTTGTGTGGTTGTTGTTAGATTTAATTTATTATTTTCAGTACATGCAATTTCATAGGCCGCCGCTCCCCATTACATTATGAGCGTTGAGCATGTTCCCCATTACATTATGAGCGTGAACCTGGCGTGCCAACATACGATCGGCTCCGTTTGATTGAGCCTTGATCGCACAGACATTTATCATTTTCAGTACATGTAATACGATCGGCTCCGTTTGATTGAGCCTTGATCGCACAGTTTCATTCATGTTATATATTTATGCAAGTTGATATGTTATTGTATGCTGTTGGTATGTTATTGTATGTTATTGTATGTTATTGTATGTTATAGTTGTGGTTGTCATTGTTACTGATTGATTATTTACATTTGCTCACTTATGATTATGCACAATTTTTCCTTGATAAAATAACAAGAAAATCAATAATAAATGTTTATCTAACAAGGTTCACTCGCCAACTTATGTTGACCCAAAAACTCCCATTTTTACACATGATATAGGTGAACCAGCTGCAGCAAGAAACACATAGGATTGGCCTAGAAGAATAAAATGATTTAGAGCTTGGAATTGTTTAGTTGGTTATTTTTCTTTGTATTTGTATGGACATGTTTGGATTATTGAGAATGTAATTTTGACTTTAATATATATGAAACATATTAGTAAATATCATGAGCTTTGGTGATAACCCAATTATGCCCCGACTCTTATTCCGCTGCGGGTCGGGGTGTGACATTAAACTTTTTTTACGAGCTGGTTTACACTTTATTACGCGCCGGTTTAGACCCTTTTTTACGCGCGGTTTAAAACTTCTTTTTACGCGCCGGTTTAAAACTTTTTTTACGCGCGGGTTTAAACTTTTTTTCACGCTGGTATAGGAACTTTTTTATGCGCCAATTTAAAATCTTTTTTACGAGCGGTTTTAAACTTTTTTTACGCGCCAGTATAAATATTTTTTTACGCGCGGTTTTACGCGTGCATTTTAAACTTTATTTACGCGCAGGTTATAAACTTTTTTTACGCACCGGTTTTAAAACTTTTTTATGCCGGTTTTTACGCGTGCATTTTAAAACTTTTTTACGCCGGTTTTTACGCGTGCATTTTAAACTTTTTTTACGCCGGTTTTTACGTCTCGTTTCTTACGCCCCGTTTTTACGCCCGTTTTTTCACCCCGTTTTTAATTTTTTTTTACAAAAAGTTTTTTATATATTTTTTTTACAAAATAATAAAAAGAGGAGAGGGAAATTGAGAGAGAGAAATTGAAAATTTAAAAGCGACTTTAATGATGAGAGAGAAATTATTTGATGGTTTTGATTAAACGACTATAATACCATTTTGCTTGTCATTATCTTATTGGTGGAGTGGTTCTCGCGGTTCTCGCAACTCGGCTTGGTTCTCTCTTGAACCGACCCCTATATATATATATATATATATATATATATATATATATATATATATATATATATATATATAGGACAAGGATCCGTTAGGAACCGCCCTTTATTGCGAGAACCAGTGTGAACACAAACAGTAATACCTAAAAAATCCAAAAAAAGTACCAAATTTTTTTTTTGTTTTTTAATATATTTTTTTTGAAAAATTCGCTATATTTACTTAACAATAAAAAATTTCAGAAAAAAATTGAGTACCAATTATCCATGCACATGTGCATTTTCGTCATTTCTTTGGCAAATTCCATACTACATTACAAACATTAGACAATTGTACTTTCATTTACACTACCAAGTGTAATACACTACTTTTTACGTTACCAATATTAGCAATGCACATGTGTATCTATATATCAACATGAAATAAGGTGTTTTGGTACACTAATTTGAATACATTTTCTCTTTCATCTATCATACCATCCATAATACACTACCATGCATATGTGCATTTTTATCATTTTTTGACAAATTCCGTAATACATTACAAACATTAGACAATTGTACTTTCATTTACACTACCATATGTAATACACTACTTTTTATGTTACAAATATAAGAAATGCACATGTGCATCTATATGTATCAACATGAAATAAGGTGTTTTGGTACACTACTTTGAATACACTTTATTACATGTATATCAACACTGTTTATACCATCCAATCAACATATTACATCATAAAGTGACAACTATAATGAACCCATCAACCACTAGATATAACTAACCAAAAAACATATATATGAGCCTACTTCATCATTCAAAATCACAAACTGTTTGTACCAAAACACGGTATATAATTGTTATACATAATAATGCACATGTGCATTTAATGTAAAATTGAGTGTATTATGGATGGTATTGTAAATTAAAGTGCAATTGTCTACTAGTGATAATGTATTACTGAATTTGTCGAAGTTATGATACATATGCACATGTGCATGGATAACTGTTACTCGAAAAAAAGTTTTTTTTTGTAACGAAATATAACGATTTTTATTAAAAAAATAAAAAAAAATTTGAGTGTTTTTTTGATTCCTTTAGATTTTATTTTGCAATAAAGGTGGTTCTCGCGGTTCTCACAATAAAGGTGGTTCTCGCATAAACCTTACCATATATATATATATGATTAAGATTGTGTGAGAATCACTTGGCTAATTGAGAACCGTGAGAACCATTCTAGACCACTCATTTTCCTAACCATTTTTTTGCTAAATCATCCTTTTTTCATTTTTTCTTTTTGAATTTTACACATGTGTAAATACGTGTTTAAAATTGAAAAATAAGTATTATACATATATGTATATAAAGAAATATTAAAAAATAAGTATTATACATATATGTATATAAAGAAAGATTATGGTTCTGAACATTTTCTTTTCAAATGTACATACGTGTTTAAAATTGAAAAACAAGCATCGTACATAAATGTTTGATAATGTACACATATGTATAATTAAAAATTGACAATGTACAACTAAAAAAAGGAAAACTAGAAAAGAAGCTATTAGCGAAAAAGAAAACACACACACACACACACACACACACACACACACACACACACATATATATATATATATATGGGAGGGTTATCTTGAGAACACTAAATATCGCGAGAACTGTGAGAACAAATGAAAAAACCAATCAAAACAATTTCTTTTAATACCAACTTCATTTTAATTAAAATACAACATCAAAAAAAGAATTTACAACATCAAATAATTCATTTCTCCCCTCAAAATCATCGTTATTAGATTTTTACACATGTGTAAATATAACAAACTAACACATGTGTAAACGGCAAATTTACACATGTGTAAATTTTCTTTATTTACGGATTCACGTAAATTTTGACGTTTAAATTAAAATTCTAACATTGTATTCGAATAATAATGATAAGTGTAAAAAGAAATTTTGAATTTGAATTGTTTTTGACCAAGTTCTAGTGGTTTTAAAATTCGTTCTCACTGTTCTCACAATATTTAGCGTTCTCATTTAAACCTTCTGTAACAACTCGGAAAATTCGTTGTTATCTTTTTCTTTGTTATCGATTGTATCAATCCTTTTCTGAGATTCGCTTATTAATAAAGTTTATGTTAACTAATTATGAGTATGTATGTCATATCGCATCTAATCGCTTATTAAATCGCATTGCTAATCTCATCGCATCGTAAATCGCAATTATTTATGTGGTTTTATATATTTATGTGTTATGTGTGTTTGTGGTTATGATTACGCTCGCTATCGCATCGCTCTCGCATACTCGAATCGCTAAATCGCACTATTTTATCAAGTATGACGCTTAATGCTTTACAAAAACGCTTAATATAACTAAATAATATTAACCGAATCGCCAAACGAACACTTAACGCGAAACAAACGATGAAAACCCAAAATTTGGGTCAAGTTCGGCCGAACTTACCCCATTTCTCTCTCCAATATCTCTCAAGTCCACTCGAACTTGCATGATTCCATGCAATTTCGGCCAAACTTGACTGATAATTCTTCAAATACTTAGCAAGTTCGCCCGAACTTGCATGAAAACATGCAAGTTCGACCAAACTTGACTCCACCAGCCTCACTTTTTGCCTTCGCCTATAAATACTCAGCTCATTTCTCTCATTTGAACTTGCTGCAACTTCGCTTAGAGCTCTCAAACCCGAATCTTTTGTGTTCTAAGTAAGAATCAACCCGATTTCAGCTACAACAACGTTTATCAACGTTTTACAACGGTTTACAACGATTTTGGCACAAGGCATAGCTTTCGTTTTCATCAAATCTCTTCTGTTTACGAAAATCTTCATATTTTTCCATAAAATTTCTGTCTACTTAGATCTATGCTTAGATCTGAGCAAAACCTTTTAAACATTGATTTTTACACAAAATACGGACTTTTGATGATGTTTTGTTCATTTTCTAATATGATACGAAGCATTCATCATTCAAGATCCCAGATCTGGAAGCACAAGGACGTTTATATTGATTTACACAAGCCGGACTAACCCGAATGAACCGCGAGTTCGCCCGGATTAGCCCACGCTTTTGTAAAACGGCTAAAACCGCTCTAAAAGACCTCTCTGACCCAAGTTTGCTCAGTAGCACAGGGTTGGGGGGATGAATACTCGATTTCCTCAACAAACGACGCGAAAACGCAAGATTTTGGACCCGAAAACATCAAGTTCGCTCGAGACTCAACTGATTTTGTTCAGCAGCCTAGCCAAGTTCGCTCGAACTTGCCCTCAAAAGGTCAAGTTCGACCGAACTTAGGTGAAAATGGCCAATTCTTCAGCAGAAAGTCCTCAAGTTTGCTCGAACTTGTAAATTTTCTCAGGAAACTCCACAAGTTTAGCCGAACTTGTCGATTCATCTATCCAAACCCCACAAGTTCGACCGAACTTGTCAAGTTTCCTTAAGAAACTTACAAGTTCGCCCGAACTTGACTCCGCACTCAGCAGACTTGTACAAGTTCGCTCGAACTTGTATGTTTACATACAAGTTCGCCCGAACTTGTCTACTGCCCAACCAAAACTTGACCGTTACAGCTTTGCGGAAGACTGATGCACTCTGTTCGTTTACAGGCTGATCCGGTGCACTCCGCAACTCTCCTCAGAATCTTAAGTCTTACCAAAACGCACCCACAGTGAGTATACTTGACCCATTTTCGCTTTAATGCACTTTTTGGGTGTTACATACGTTCCTATATCAAAATCACATCACAAATCAAAACTATTTATTACACGCGAATAATCTGATTTTATATGCTCGATACGTGATACTAGAAACATGTGACTAGGACTTATTTCGTTAACTTGCCTCCTTAGCTAGTATATTACTACAGTTTGGCTAACACCCGACGGGTCTAGTTAGGATGGTCGCGCAAGCCTTTTCACGGTAGTTAGCATGAGAAATGAGCCTATGTTATGTTAAGTGTTTTGGTGTATCATGATATGTAATTAGATTGTTTCGCAAACGCTTTCTCGACTATGCTAGTATTATTTAAACTCGTATGCTCACATTTACTTAATTGTATTTACTTGTATTTTAACTTATGTAACAGGTTGAGGATTTATAGCTTGGATGCCTTGGATGTTGCATGCGTAGTTTACTTTGTTTTATTTAGTTTGTTATGGAACGATTTGTAATAAAATCTAGGGGAGATCGAATTGGATTGCGTTTAAGAGATTTTGTTGAATTGTAATGGTTGTTTGAAGATTGTATGAGTTTGATAGTATGGGATATTAAATGTTGATTATTGTCTTTGAATTTATCGTTATGGAATCTCTTGATCAATCTGATTCGCTTAGTACCACTACCCCGATGATTCTGCCATCGGTTGGGGTGTGACAGATTCCCCTATATATATAGGAGTGAGAAAGAAAACCACCTTAGTTAAGAAAACCTTTTGTAACAATTTTTTTTTCTGAAAAAATTAGGCCATGTAAGTTACATGTTATCGAACGTTTTGTAAAAAAAAAACCAAAAGCGCCGAGAAGAGTTTTTTTATAGAAATTTTTAAAAATCAATTTTTAGCATATATATATAAAACACTGATTTTTTAAAATTTTTATAAAAAATCCCCTCGACGTTTTTTGTTTTTTTTGTTACAAAACGTTCGATAACATGTAATTTACATTCTCTAGTTTTTTTATAAATTTCCTTTTTGTTACAGAAATATATATATTTGCTAAGAGAAAATATGTGGTCTAGAATGGTCTTACGGTTCTCAATTACCATGTGCTTCTCTAAGGATCCCTATACATATATATATATATATATATATATATATAGATATCGGTTCGATTAATAACCACCATGAGTTATGAGAACCATGAGAACTCGTACTTCCCGCGCGAGTTGAGTCACTATTTTTTTGCATAAAGGTAGATAAAAATGTTATAAACACATCTGTAAAAAAAATTGTCCAGTCGGTAGTTACGCCCACTATTAATTTTATTTATGGCCGATCTAAAATTTCTTTATAACCATTTATTTTTTTTAGAGCTGATGTAAATTTTTGCTTGCGGTATTCTTTTATTTTCTTTTGCTAAAACAAGTGATTTTTTATAAGATTTTTGAGATTTTTTTTGAAAGACTTAGTTCTCATGATTCTTACAACTCGAGGGTTCTCATTTTACCCTTTCCGAATATATATATATATATATAGAGGGATGGGTAAAATGAGAACCACCTCCAGTTGAGAGAACCGTGAGAACCACTTTCAAACAATTGAATCTTTGGAGATGGATAGATAAGATTAAAAGTAATTAAAACTAATATAAAATCATTTTTGTCTTATTATGTTTTTATATTTTAATGTTAAAAGGGTAGTTTCGTAACTTTGTTTTTTTGTCTTTTTGTATTTATTGTTTTTAGTACTTTTTGTCTTATTATATTAATTGTTTTTATTAAAATCAGAATTTTTTATTAAAAACATTTTAAAATCAGATTTTTTAACAAAAAAAATAAAAAAATTTCCAGATTTTTTTTACAAAAAAACATTTTTACATGCCGTTTTTTTACGTCAAGTTTTTTACGCGCCGTTTTTTACGCCCCCGTTTTATTTACGCGCCGTTTTTTACATACAGTTTTTTACGCCCGGTTTTTTACGCGCCGTTTTTATATGCCCCGTTTTTACACGTCGTTTTTACGCCTTTTTTTACGCGCCGTTTTTATACGCCCCGTTTTTACGCGTCGTTTTTTACCCCGCCTTTTTTACGCGTTGTTTTTTACGGCCCGTTTTTTACGCTCCGTTATTGCGCGTCGTTTTTTACGCTCCGTTTTTTACGCCCTCGTTTTATTTACACGCCGTTTTTACATCTAGTTTTTTACGCCCCGGCTTTTTTTTACGCGCCGTTTTTACCCCCCGTTTTTATGCCCGTTTTTCCTCCGGTTTTTACGCTCGTTTTTATACGCCCCGTTTTTACGCGCCAATTTTTACGCCCCGCTTTTTTTACGGCTCGTTTTTTACGGCTCGTTTTTTACGCTCCGTTTATACGCCCCGTTTTTTACACCCCCAGCAAAGTTTTTTTTTACGGGCAAGTTTTTTTAACGAAAAACTTTTTTTATATATTGAGTACAATGAATTAAATATATATTTTTTTAATCTCTGTTTCTTTTTTTGTAAATGTAAAAATAAGAAAAAGAAAAATATAAGAAAAAAAAGAAAAGAATATTCTATTTAAAGAAAGGGGAGAAAGAAAGAAAGAAAGAAAATTGATATAACTTTTAGAAGAGAGAGAAATGATACTACATTAAAAGTAAAAGACTATATCGCCCTTTAGATTTAATATGAGTATAGGTAATGTGCTAAAATTCTATTGGATGGGAGGAGTTCTTATGGTTCTCGCAACTGGGGTGGTTTCTCTTAAACCGGATCTTATATATATATATATATATATATATATGGGATTGGTAAAATGAGAACCATCTCCAGTTTCGAGAACCGTGAGAACCACTTTCTAACCATTGGATCTTAGATGATGGATGGATAAGATTAAAAGTAATTAATAGTAATATTAGATACTTTTGTCTTATTATGTTTTTTTATATTTTAATGTCAAAAGGGTAGTTTGGTAAAAAAAAATTGTCTTATTGTATTTATTGTTTTTATTACTTTTTTGTTTTATTATATTTATTGTTTTTTATTAAAATCAGATTTTTTTATTAAAAAACATTTTGAAATTAGTTTTTTTTTTAAACAAAAAACGATGTTTTTCAAGATTTTTTTAACAAAAAAACATTTTTAAGAGCTGTTTTTTTACGTTCAGCTTTTTTAAGCACCGTTTATTACGCGCCCGTTTTTACGCCCGGTTTTTTTACGCGCCGTTTTTACGCCCCGTTTTTGCGCGCCGTTTTTTACGCCCCATTTTTATGCGCCGTTTTTTATGCCCCGTGTTTTACACCCCGTTTTTTACGCATCATTTTTTCGCGCCGTTTTTTACGCCTCGTTTTTTATGCGCCATTTTTTACACGCGGGTTTAAACTTTTTTTACACGCCAGTATATAAACCTTTTTTACGCGCGGTTTTAAACTTTTTTTACGCGCCGGTTTAGAAACTTTTTTTACGCGCCAGTTTAAAACTTCTTTTACGCGCGGTTTAAACTTTTTTTACCCGCCGGTTTACAATTTTTTACGCGTCGGTTTAAACATTTTTTTACGCGCGGTCTAAAACTTTTTTTACGCGCCGGTTTGAAACTTTTTTTACGCACAGGTTTAAACTTTTTTTACTAGCGGTTTTAAATTTTTTTACGTGTCGGTAGAAAACATTTTTTACGCGCGGTTTTACGCATGCATTTTAAACTTTATTTACACGCAGGTTATAAACTTTTTTTACGCGCCGGTTTTAATACTTTTTACGCCGGTTTTTACGCGTGCATTTTAAAACTTTTTTACGCCGTTTTTACGCGTGCATTTTGAACTTTTTTTACGCCGGTTTTACGCCTCTTTTTTTATGCCCTATTTTTACACCCGTTTTTATCGCCCCGTTTTTAAATTTTTTTTTTACAAAATGTTTTTTACAAGTTTTTTTTACAAAATTATAAAAAGAGGAGAGAGAAATGTTAAGAGGGAGAAATTGAAGAGAGAAATTGAAAAGACTTTAAAAAGTGACTTTAATGAGGAGAGAGTGATGATTTGATGGTTTTGATTAAATGACTATAATACCCATTTGGTTGTCATTATCTTATTGGCGGATAGTGGTTCTTGCGGTTCTCGCAACTCGGCTTGGTTCTCTCTTGAACCGATCCCTATATATATATATAGGATTAGGTTCAAATGAGAACCACCATGAGTTGCGAGAACCGCGAGAACTTTTTGATCCGGGACGAGTTGGGCCAAAAATTTTTTGCACAAACGTAGATGAAAATATTATAAATACATCTCTAAGAAAAGGATTTAAAAACTTGTCGAGTCGGTAGTTTTGACTGATCCACGTTTTTTTACGCTTGACGAAAATTTTATATTTAATTTTACGTCAGGCGTAAAAAAAACTTGCATCAGTCAAAACTGCCGACTCAATAATTATTATTATTTTTTTTAAAGATGTGTTTATAAAATTTCATCTACGTTTTGTTAAAAAAATTTTGGTCCAACTCGTCGCGGATCAAAAAGTTCTCGCGGTTCTCGCAACTTGTGGTGGTTCTCATTTTAACCCATCCCTATATATATATATATATAGGGATGGGTTAAAATGAGAACCACCTTTATTATGAGAACCGCGAGAACCACCTTTATTGCAAAATAAAATCTAAAAAATCAAAAAAAAAACACTCAATTTTTTTTAAATATTTTTTTAATAAAAATCGTTATATTTCGTTACAAAATAAAAAAACTTTTTTTTGGAGTAAGAGTTATCAATGCACATGTGCATATGTTCATAACTTCGACAAATTCAGTAATACATTATCACTAGTAAACAATTGCACTTTAATTTACAATACCATCTATAGTACACTCAATTTTACATTAAATGCATATGTGCATCATTATGTATAACCATTATATACCGTGTTTTGGTACAAAAAGTTCGTGATTTTGAATGATGAAGTAGGCTCATATATATGCTTTTTGGTTAGTTATATCTAGTGGTTGATGGGTTCATTATAGTTGTAACTTTATAATGTAATATGTTGATTGGATGGTATAAACGGTGTTGATATACATGTAATAAAGTGAAAATATGGTATTGGTATTGTATTATAAATTGTAGGAGGTAATGGTATTGTATTTTGGATGGTAGAAGGTAATGGAAGTGTATTATAGATGGTATGATAGATGAAATAGAAAATGTACTCAAAGTAGTGTACCAAAACACCTTATTTCATGTTGATACATATAGATGCACATGTGCATTTCTTATATTGGTAACATAAAAAGTAGTGTATTACACATGGTAGTGTAAATGAAAGTACAATTGTCTAATGTTTGTAATGTATTACGGAATTTGTCAAAGAAATGATAAAAATACACATGTGTATGGTAGTGTATTATGGATGGTATGATAGATAAAAGAGAAAATGTATTCAAATTAGTATACCAAAAACACCTTATTTCATGTTGATATATATAGATGCATATGTGCATTGCTAATATTGGTAACGTAAAAAGTAGTGTGTTACACATGGTAGTGTAAATGAAAGTGCAATTATCTAATGTTTGTAATGTATTACGGAATTTGTCACAGAAATGAAGAAAATGCACATGTGCATGGATAGTTGGCACTCAATTTTTTTTGAATTTTTTTATTGTTGAGTAAATATAGCGAATTTTTCAAAAAAATATTAAAAAAACAAAAAAAATTTGGTATTTTTTTGGATTATTTTAGATATTATTGTTTGTGTTTACTCTGGTTCTCGTGGTTCTCGCAATAAAGGGTGGTTCCTAACGGATCGTTGTCCTATATATATATATATATATATATATATATATATATATATAGAGAGAGAGAGAGAGAGAGAGAGAGAGGATTAAGGGAAAACCCCTACGAGTTGTGAGAACTTAGAGAACTCGACCTTCCGATGCGAGTTTCGACCTCATTTTTTAGACCCTTAGTTTAAGATGTTCCAAAGCCGATTGTTAAAAAAATTCGAAGTACCGTTTTCGGCCTTTTACAACAGCTGTAAAATACCAATGGCATTAGCATGACATCATCATTTAAAGCATTTACGGTTGCTGTAAATTAAAAAAATGATTTTTTTGAGAGGTTGATTGTTTTTAGGATTTTTGCTAATTTTTTATGAAAAAACTCATATGGCCGAGTTCTCTAAATTCTCATTACTCGTATGAGTTTTCATTTTACCCTTTCCCTATATATGTATATATATATATATATATAGAGAGAGAGAGAGAGAGAGAGAGGGCATTAAGATGAAGGGAAAGCCCATACGAGTTATGAGAACTTAGAGACCTGGACCTTTCGGTGCGAGTTTCGACCCCCTTTTTTTACACGCTTAGTTTAAGATGTTCCAAAGCCGATTGTAAAAAAAATCAAAGTATCGTTTTCAGCCTTTTACAACAGCTGTAAAAAACCAATGACATAAGCATGACATCATCATTTAAAGCATTTATGGTTGCTGTAAATTAAAAAAAAAAATTTTTTTGAAAGGTTGATTGTTTTTAGGATTTTTGCTAAATTTTCTTTTATGAAAAAACTCATAACGCCGAGTTCTCTAAATTCTCACAACTCGTATGAGTTTTCATTTTACACTGACTATATATATATATGTACATATATATATATGTACATATGTGTATATATATATACACACATATGTGTATATATATACACATATGTATATATATATATGTACGTGTGTGTGTGTGTCACACACCCTGAATTTCCAAGCAAATCCCGGTGGGCCCGGATGGGGAGTATCGTGACGTAAGATTGATATCGTCATAGTCAAACAATCACAAATAGCACAACAAAAGTCTTGGATTTAAAATATTATTACAAACATAAATGTCCAAAAGTTCAAATAAATATTACAGACGTGTTTGTAATAAAGATCCACACGCGGATCGAAAATGTACAAAAACGAGTTCAACAGACTACTCGGCTATATGCAAGGGAGTTGCAAATTCCTCTTAAAACATTACCAGGCATCTTCCAGCCTATTTACGTATCCTTGCAACCTGTAACTTAGTTTTTTGAAAATACGTCAGTTTACACTGGTATATACAAATAACCGACACATTTTGAAAATATTTCAAAATTGGTTTAAGTGCACAAGGCACATAATTTCATAAATAACTTGGGACAATTCAAAATGATCTTGTATACAGTTTTACAAGTCTGTCATCACATATGGGGTCTGGTGTAGAAACCGAATAAACTTGATTAACTGACACACCACTTTAACCCACAGAGGGGTATCCCCATAATGGGTAAGAAAATATTTTATATAGCATAAGCATCTGACAGGTGTAAGCCTACACCCCGTACACAAGTCATGGCCATTAGCAATTTAATGAGCCGAGGATATCTACGACTGGTCGAGTTACCCCCCAATGTTTAAGTTATCAGACAAAACAGATTAAAACGGGTCATGCGGATTTTCTAGTCACAATCCGACATATGATCTCATACCCAACCAAACGGTAATAATATACCGTATCCCAAGCCCGTATAGGGAAAGTATGTTAAGTATTTACCTGGCTAAAGCAAGTATTACAATATAGGAAAATATAAAGCACAACCGTATTCAATTAACTAGCTTGGGTGCAATCTACCGGATTTTGGATGAATGGATTATAACTAATTTAGAATGCTAACGGGTCCTATTCAAGTCATAGACTTGGACCAGAATAGAATGCAGTTTAAAGTGAAAATGCTAACGGTACGTTTCGCTAGATTAATCGATGACCGGAATAGAATGCAGTTTAAACCAAACAAGTACTATGACTTGTTTAATATGGGTAAACAATATACATTCTGGAGTTCGAAGTGAAAATGATAAGGTTTGACCCATTTCGGTTTTTTACGTAAACTAGTTACATAAGCTTAACCGTACGCGTATAAGCGATATCGGGTAACCAGATAAGTCATGAACAAGTTCTATATCCCAATATACTTTAAATAAGTTGTAATATCAGTAGAATGTCAACTTATATGTCCGTCAAGGTTTTAAAATCAAACTATGCCTCATAAGGGCGTTTTAGTCATTATGTGACGTATTAAAGGAACTTGCGTATAAACTGATGTCATGAACATGATCATTTTTTAAAAATACCTTATTTATAATATAATATCAGTATGTAATAAGTTTGATATGATAAAGTATGTTTAAAACCATTTTAGGGGCCAAAAGGGCACTTTGGTCATTTTAAAACAAAATTTACGACCTTATATGAAAACCCAGTTTATGATAAGTTTAATAACATCAAAATATGTTAATTACATTAACATATCAGTACACAAGTCATTTGCAAGTTCGTAAATGATTAAAACCTTATTTATTGCAAAAAAGGCATTTTAGTCAAAGTATGGCATAATAACGAAACTTGTACAAAAACTCAGGATACGATCATGATCATGTATTATAACCTCAGAGGGTTATACTACATTAAATTACAATCATAATGCAACTTTAAATTAGTAGCAAACTAATCTAAATCGGATCCAAATTGAAAGTCAAAGCAGAAGTCAAACTTCGCGACTTTCGGTTGCGAACCGACCCTAAAACTAGAATTTATGAGCCGAACATGTTTACGCATGTTCTAATAATTATTACCAACTTTTTTATGTGTCAAAACATATTTTATAACATATATATAATCAAAATTTAATATTTATGAAAACTAACCCGTTTGACTTTTTAAAACAATAAACTTTGACCCATCAATTGGCCTAGTAAACGTGATTTTTAGGAGGTGCTCTTTTGAAAGATTAACACCTACCTAATTACGATCACATAGCCATGTTCGTATCGAACAATGGCTGGATCATTAAGGTCTAAACCGAAAGTCAAAGCAATGATCGAAATTGCTTGACTTTTGGCTTTAAAAGCCTATAAAAAGAAAATGCATGAGAAAGGAACACTTATAAGTGATCCTTCGATGAATATGGACTGAGTTGGATGCTCCTTTTAGTTAGGAACTTCCAGAGGAGGGAGATAGAATGATTTTCAAGAAAGGTGCAAGTGTGCAAACACTTTTATTCATAATGTAGAGCTTGAAGGAGGTGATTCCAAATGTTAGTAAAAGTTAAAGGGTGATGACAAGTGTCCTAGAACGTGGCATAGCAGTTTTGAAGTCCTAGTTTTGAGTTAATGGGTTTTGGAAGCTTTGTGTGGCTCCCAGGTAAAAATTCTGCTACAGGCACCCTTTGGCGGCCCGCGGGAGACGTAGTCTGTCTCTCTCACGGCCCGCGAGAAACCCGTAAACCTTTAAAAAGTTGTCACCTTTAGCTCCTTAACCTTTAAACCCTCATATATTATTATGATAGCTTAATTAGTCCCTCAAGGCCAATATTTGGCACTCACGAGAGTATAACCGAATATTATTAAGCTCTCGGTTCGTTAAAGGGTCACTCAAAGGTATAATCAACATGTTGACGCTTTAACCCCTTCCAATGTCTAACTTTAAGTAAATTCACAATGGTCCCTCTTGTCCAACCTGTGGCTCATTTGAGAGTACAGACGCCGTAAAGTGTCACTCAGAGGCACAGTTTCAGTATATTGACACCTTTAGTCCCTCCCAGCCAATGATAGGCATAAATATGAATAGGGACACGTGTTGGCACATTATTTGACATGATTTTTACAAGGTGTTACATCATCACCCCCTTAAAAGAAATATCGACCTCGAGATTTTTATTCAAAATGATCGGGGTACGCTGGGCATTCCATTTAACCTTTACAATAGGTATCTTTTTCTTTCGGAGCTTGTTAATCTGTTTTCTCAACGAACCTCAGGTTTTCATCAATTTGCACATCGTGATGTGACATTGCTAGCGATTCATCGACTAGACATTTCTTTAGATTACATATGTGGAACACATCATGGATTCCACTAAGCTCCTCTGGTAGCTTAAGCTTATAAGCTACTAATCGAACACATTCGATTATCTCGAATGGTCCGATATATCTTGGGCTTAACTTGCCCTTCTTTCCAAAGCGCATGACACCTTTACAGGGTGATACCTTTAACAAAACTTTGTCCCCTACTTGGAACTTAAGAGGTTTGCGCCTCTTATCAGCATAACTCTTCTGCCTATCCCTGGTAGCTTTGAGACGATCACGGATTTGTATTATCTTATCCGTGGTCTCCAGGACAATCTCTGGTCCAGATAGTTGAGCTTCCCCAACTTCAGCCAAACAGACAGGCGTTCGACATTTTCTCCCATACAAGGCCTCAAAAGGAGCAGCCTTGATGCTTGTATGATAACTATTGTTATAGGAGAATTCTATTAGGGATAGGTGGTCGTCCCAACTACCACCTAAATCAAGCACGCATGCTCTAAGCATGTCTTCTAAAGTTTGGATAGTACGCTCACTATGCCCGTCAGTCTGAGGGTGGTAAGCCGTAAATCTCGTACCTAATGATTGCTGGAAACTTTTCCAGAAATTTCAGGTGTATCTAGTATCTCTATCAGATACAATAGATACTGTCAATTTCATCCACATATAACTTAGCCAACTTGTCGGAGCTATAAGTCTCCTTTATGGGCAAGAAATGTGCTGACTTAGTCAGTCTATCCACGATGGCGCAAATCGTGTCATTACCATGTTTGGTCTTAGGTAACTTGGTAATCAGATCCATAGTTACCAATTCCCATTTCCAAGTGGGAATCTCTAGCTGTTGTAGAAGTCCTGACGGCTTTTGATGTTCAGCTTTAACTTGCGAACACGTCAGACACTTAGCTACGTAGGTGGCTATGGACTTCTTCATACCCATCCACCAATAATTCCTTCTCAATCTTGATACATTTTGTCACCTCCTGGGTAAACTGAGTATTTGGAGTTATGCGCTTCCTGGAGGATTAGATTTCTAAGTCCTCCGAAGATTGGAACCCAAATACAACTATTCAGTCTTAGGATTCCATCATTCCTAGACGTTAACTGATCAACAGTTCCACCTAATCCCTCATTGGGAATATTAGCCTCTAACAGGGCTTGCCTTTGCGCATCCAACAGCTTCTCATTTAAGCTATTCTTGAGTTCAATACTCTTGGCATTAATCTGAATCGGTTTAACCCTTTCCTTACGACTTAGTGCGTCTGCAACCACATTTGCCTTTCCGGATGATAGCGAATCTCGCAATCATAATCATTAAGAGTTTCCATCCAGCGGCGCTGTCGCATGTTTAAATCATTTTGGTTATACAGATGCTGGAGACTTTTATGGTCCGTGTATATAATACACTTCGTGCCATATAAGTAATGTCTCCACAACTTTAGTGCAAATAAAATGGCACCCAACTCCAAATCGTGGGTGGTGTAATTCCTTTCATGCACTTTTAGTGTTCGTGATACATAAGCAATCACTTTGCCTCTTTGCATCAGCACACAACCTATACCAGTGTGCGAGGCATCACAACACAAGACAAAATCCTCAATACCCTCAGATAGAGGTAACACAGGAGCATTGCTCAACTTGTGTTTTAGAATCTCAAAAGATTCTTGCTGTTTGGGACCCCAGTCAAACTTGAGATTCTTGCGGGTCAGAGTAGTCAGAGGAGTGGCTATTCTTGAGAAGTTCCCAATGAATCTTCTGTAATAACCGGCCAGTCCTAAGAAAATACGCATCTCAGACGGAGTTTTGGGTACTTCCCAATTCATAATGGCTTCAATTTTGGCTGGATCCACTTGGTTACCACGCTCATGTCCAAGAAAATGGACTTCTCTAAGCCAAAACAAACACTTAGAGAGCTTTGCATAAAGTTTCTCATGCTTTAGCAACTCTAAGATACACCAAAGGTGTTTCTCGTGATCAGCTTGATTACAAGAATAGATAAGTCTGTCGTCTATAAAGACAATGACAAACTTATCTAGATACAGTTTGCAGACTCTATTCATGAGATCCATGAATGCTGCAGGTGCGTTAGTGAGTCCAAAAGGCATCACTAGAAACTCATAGTGACCGTATCTGGTCCTAAAGGCAGTCTTCGGAACATCTTCACTTCTAACCTTCAGTTGATTATATCCTGATCTCAAATCAATCTTCGAAAAGTAACTAGCCCCTTATAGTTGATCGGATAATTCATTGATCCTGGGCAATGTATAACGATTCTTGATTGTTATCTTATTTAACTCACAATAGTTAATGCACATTCGCATTGACCCGTCCTTATTCTTGACAAATAAGATAGGGGCTCCCCAAGGTAAAGAGCTAGGCTGAACAAAGCCTTTCTCCAAGAGTTCATCAAGTTGAGTCTTCAATTCCTTCATCTCTGTCGGCGCCAACCGATATGGAGCTCTTACAACAGGTCCAGCTCCTGGTAGGATGTCAATCCTAAACTCCACTTTTCTATCTGGAGGTAGACCGGGTAATTCTTCAGGGAATATGTCTGGATACTCTGAAATGATTGGCATATCCTCGATCTTTGGTTTTGGCTCATCAATATTACTTGTGCCATATAAATGACACAACCTCTCTTCAAACACTTGGATGCCTTAAAGGAAAGATGCTTTCTCAAGCAATCAATAATGTATATCTCCATGGATTGTGAGCATTTCACCAGATGGGGTTTTGATTTCGATGAGTTTCTTATCGCAAGCAATGCAGGCTTAGTTACAAGATAACCAATCCATGCCTAAGACTACATCAAACCATGCCAATTTCATTGGTAAGAGAGATATAGGGATTGAGTGATTCTTGATGGATATAGAGCATCCATCAAGAATAGAAGATGCGGTTTCTAATGTTCCATCGGCTAGTTCTACTTCATAAGGTATATCTAGAGTTCTTATGGGTAGGTTTAATAGTTCACTAAACTTATAGTCTACAAATAACTTATCAACACTGGAATAAAAAAGAACTCTAGCAAAGATATTATTAATGAGGAACGTACTCGTTATGACATTCGTGTCATGTACTACCTCCCTTGCATTCACCTGGAAGGTTCGGGGGTTTCCTTTCTTCGCTCCTCCGGGCTTTACAGTGCCCTCTTTGGTAGCCTTGGGGCACTTAGTCTTAATGTGGCATTTCTCGCCACAACTATAACAAACGGCATCCTTAAGATCTCTACAGTCTAAGGTCTTGTGCCCCGTTCTCTTGCAAATACCGCAAGGTTTAGCCTGCTGATCCGAGCAACACTGTCCCTAGTGCCTCCTATTGCAGGTCTTGCAAACCGGTCTATCATCAGACCTTTGTTGGTTCCTATTTAACTCAGACTTTCCCTTCTTTGATCTCTGGGAGTTATCATCCTCCCATTTTCTTTTCCCGTCACTCTCCGTCTTAACCGACCTTTGCCTAATGGTATCTAAGGTGAGGGAAAGGGATAGATCTAATGCTGACTTATATGTGGCAGGCCTTGAAGCCTTCACCATACCCTTAATCTCAGGTGCTAAAACATTAATAAATCGCGCAATGCGCTTAGGCTCAGGGGTGATCAAATAAGGTACCAACCTAGACAGAGAGTTATAGTCTGTTACATACTTCCGACAATCCATGTTCTTCATTGTAAGAGTCAGAAAATCTGACTCCAACTTCTCCACCCCATGTTGTATCACCCCAACCGCGTAATAAAAACAACCCGCGACGGAAACGTTAGGGGGTCACGTTACAAATTGATTCAAACACATGGTAATTAAAGTTTGGTTTTATTGAACTTATAAAGTACATCGTCTTTGAGAACTAGAAACAAAATACAACAATTAATTTTATTTTAAGCAAGCTAATGCCAGAGTCCATCCTATGTATAGCATACTTGATCATGCATTAGTACCTGAAACCTATGTGAAAATAAAGTCAGCATTGAATGCTGGCGAGTAACATAGGTTTTGTGGTCACGATTCATGGCTTTTGAATATTGAAATATATTTAATCAGTTGATATTTTAAATAAATCTTTGTAGCCATGAATTTCTGACATGAAGTATTTCTTTTGTAAAACTGTATGAGAAATCATTCGATTTAAGAGAAAACATTGTATGGTTAACTGAGAACCATTTGTATAAACCAACTAAATGGCTTGTGTTATATAAACCAACCAAACGTCTTGTACTGTATAAACATATATCTTTGCATAAAGAAAATGTCTTGTGTAAACAAAATTCCTGGTTGTGTATATAAAACAATTTGCTTTTTTGTATAAAACAAGTGTGGTTTGTTGGTAAATACATTCAAGCCTTGTTGACTGTCGGACAAACCTTTATGAATAAAGGTTTGTCAAATGTGTTGCACAGTTTCTGTCATTCCTAGAGGAAACTTCCAAACAAACCTAGGAAGCGGGAATGGGGTTTTCAATCCTATGGTACCATAACATACTTGGTGTGATCAAAGTTAATGAATGTATCATTGTCATGTTCAACGTACCATCAAGTTTCGTACAATATAAAGCATGTTGTGTATACAAACCATAGGTAAATACGTTTTGTTAATGTGGAAATATATAATTCACCTCAAACATTTAGAAAACGTAAAAGAGGGGAATTATGTGTTCACAAGAACCATAAGTAGTAAGTATGTTTTGAAAGATAGTTTAGCACATATGAATCACCCCAAAACATTTTGAAAACGTAAAAAGGGGAACTATGTACTCATCTGTAGCTTTAGGGTTTTTAACTTAAAGCTTCCTGGTGCAAATTCTGAGTTCCTAATAATAATACAAGACATCACGTTTTAGTAAAATAACCCAAGTCACTTTAGCCATACAACACAAGACGGAACCCCAACAGACTGAGTCAGGCAGAGCCTTGACATGCGTTGGTGGGTCTTAAATCAATGAGTCATACTACACGAGACAGAACCCCAACGAACTTGGTCAGGCAGAGCCTTGACATGCATCGGTGGGTCCTAAATCAATCAAGTAGGGTGACGAATTAGTGATCGGGGGTTAAAATACTTACAACGGAGCAAAGCTTCGCAGATTTAGGGGTGTTAGGGGGCTTCGGGACTCGGGCAGAGTTTAGAGAGAGTAAGAGATCGATTTTTCGCGAAATGAGCGATTTGAAACAGTCCCAGGCCGCTCCTTATATACCAAAAATTTGATTCTCCCGCGCGTGGCGCGGGAAGACAGGGTGTCTCTCGCGTGGCGCGGGGGAAGTCAGCTAGACCTAGAATGCCACCGGTCTTAGGTAGGTCGGATACGTATCGCGAAACGGAGCCACGTGTCTTGGTACTCTCCCGCGCGTCGCGGGAAATGCCAATGTATCTGGCGCTTGGCGCCTGGGAGGTCCAAGTTTATTTTTTCGTGTCGGCTTTCGTTGTGCGTGTCCGGGGTTGCGATTAAGGTCTTGGTAAGGTGTATTTTGGGAATATGTTACGGTAACTTGGATATTATTTTGGAAATGTTGTGAATATTATTTTAACCGAAAGTGTTCATTGGTTGAAATACTATAAATGTTACAGTCTCCCCTACTTTGGGGAATTTCATCCCGAAATTGAATCAGATGCGACTTGTGAGAAAATGTGTGGATACTTTGCTTTCATTTGATCCTCGCGTTCCGAAGTAAATTTTGTGCCACATTTAGATTCCCAGTGAACTTTCACTATTGGATTCGACTACGTCTGAGCTTCTTGACTTCACGGTCCATAATTTCCACAGGTTTTTCGACAAAATGCATAGTATTATCAATACGAATTTCTTCAAGAGGTATGTGGAGGTTTTCATTGGCTAAACACTTTTTCAAGTTGGACACGTGGAAGGTTGGATGAACATTTCCAAGATCAGGTGGTAGTTCGAGTTTGTAGGCTACCTTTCTGATCTTTTCAATGACCTTAAAAGGTCCTACATATCGAGGAGCTAGTTTACCTTTCTTTTCAAATCTGATCATACCCTTCCATGGGGATACCTTAAGAAGAACATGGTCTCCAAGTTGGAATTCCATAGGTTTGCGTCGTTTGTCAGCTTAACCCTTTTGACGATTTCTAGCTGTCAAAAGGTTATTGCGAATTTTCATGATTTTGTGTGACAACCCGTATTTTCGACCCTGATTAACTATAGAAAGTTAACTGTAGAAGTATTACAGATTAATATTTGGTAAATATTAACAACGTAAAATAGTAAACTGCGATGCAGGCAACGTGTCATTTAACCGACAACTTCACCCAATCGACACTGATTCAACATATAATAAATGTTTTTATATATAACATTTATATTCCATGTATTCGTTTAAATCATATTAATAAATAACTACGTGATATAGTTAGAATTATACGGGCCATTATACACAGAACGCGAGACACGTGATATCAAGCGGGTTCGTATACGCGATATAGGCCACCAACCCACCTAACCTACATAAACCCTAGGTATTTAAACACCTTATCATCTTCGTCTCCTCATTTTCCGCCATCTCCTTCAAAACCCTAGCTCCCCATAACTCCTTCTTATCTCTACACAACACACACTCCTGCATATCCTAGAGAGAGAGATCGGGAGTTGAAGAGAGAGATTATAGGAGGAAATCGGTGGCCGACTACCACCCATGGCGGAGCCACGACGGCTCGTGGCGGGGCCGCTCACTTTGACGTCGTGGGTGTGGGGTGACGGCAGAGGTTATATGGCGGCAGAGGAGTGGTGATGATGGTGGGGGTTGACTGACGACGGTGGTGGTGAACGACTGAGTTGACAGCGGCGCGCCACGGTACGGTCGACGGCGATTAGTGTGTGCGGCGGCGCAACTTCCCGACGAACTTATGGCTCCCAAGAGATACTCTGGTAAGTTCTTTCGAAGCCCTGGTGTGTAGATTAAAATTCTGATTTCCTCAGATGATTACTTGATTAGGTGGATTGATGGCAGTTTGGTAGGCTGCCAATGACGGTGGTAACGTCCGGCTACCAGACAAGTGGCATATAGAGGTGGTTCGTGGCGGTGGTCGTTCGGGTACCGATTTTAGGAGGCGGCAGATTGTAGACTATAATGTTTGGAAGCTACGATGTGAAGCTAGGTGATGTTTTTGGTTCCGGTCAACTGTCGGTCATAGAGTGGGTCAACAGCCAATGGGTCACGCTCGAGGGGGGGGCACGTTTATCGAGAAGACCTCTTCATGTTGGTGTGAACAATTCATACGAGTAGGTAACGACAAGCACAATGCCTATTCATCGAGTTTTGGATATTAATATTTTGGAATTTGTAATGTAATAATTGAACGTGAAACAAGCTCTTGCGAACCCGACCTAATTAGTAAAATTGTATAATAACAATATAATAATATATGGGTTGTAAACGGGACATTCGGTTGTAATTAGACTTGTACGTGTCTGTATGTGAATATATGTGTAATTATAAACTTGTGATAGTGACTTGAACTTTTGACAATGAGAAAATTATCGACAACTGTTGTCGGGTTTTATTCTATAAACAAAGGAAACTTTGTCCGATTTTCGTAAGAATTTATAGTCTAACCTACGCGCTTTAAGACAAACGAAAACATATTGAGATTCTAATAATTATATAAAAATAAGTAAAACCTAATTAGTCATTTCGGACGACGCTTGCGAGTCAAGAAATGACTTTTTAATATTAAACTTGGCATTTAAATTATCTTGGATGATTTTATGAGGATGCATATAGTTATCTATATCTATTTCGAATGGTTAAGCGATACCCAAGACTTAAATATAATATGATAATAGATAATATTATATGGGGTATATCGTATTATCCGAATAAAATAAAATAAATATATAATGAAATATATTATAACAATTATTATTAGGTGATATGCAAATGCGTCAGTGACTTATTAATTCGCTACGTGTGTAATATGTTTATTATCTATACCTTATGTCGTTTAATATATATATATATACACACACACTTTAAGGGAACCTGAATAAGTCTTCTTATTTAAATTGATGTTTGTTTATATGTATGACTAGTATTGGAAAAACCATATTAGTATATTAACCGATTTTACAACGTCTAGAATTCTAACACCAACACACACTTACATACACGTTAACACGACTTTATGAATGTATATATATATAAAATCATTCGAGAACTAAGTTCTTAAGACAGAGTACATATACGGGATCTATGTGAGATTAAACGAACATAGAATAACTGTTGCATCACTGTAATAACCTTACCATCGGGTCGCACGTTTGGCGATTCGGTAGAGCTCGACCACACGTGAAACAACTTTATTCTAGTATTGGTTACTTATGGTGTGCTACAATTATTAGGGAACATCTTGGTGACTATTTGCATGATGTGATAGTTTTTATCTCAGACACAACACTTTTGGATATAACACGCACACTAAGGTGAGTTCACGGTCTCTATTCTTTTAAATGTTTTTAAAACACAGGGGAGAAAGCATGCACTACATTACGGTAAAGTAATGTCATAACGTTACGGTAAGGTAACGTCACAACTGTTAGAACACAGGGGTAGTTTTTGTTATATTAATTTTTGTCACAAAGTAGCATTTATCACATGTCAGTCCCCTTAACACTTACGATGCCGTTAGTATTGGATTATAGCGAGGGAATTTTTAGTAGTACTACTGGGCCCGACAAGCCCCACTCGAGCTGGTCACGCCAGCTAGACCGAACGTTGATGGTCACGGGTGTAGAATTTGCCTAACACTTAGCCATGGTTGGTGATAGACATGGCACAACAGGGGCAGCAACATCAGCTTCGGATCAAACTCTTTATTGACATGACTTAGGTTAGCTACCTATAAATATAACAAGTAACTGCTAAACACTTCAACTTACTGTTTCGAGTTTGAAACAGTGGAAACTCATGAGAAACAACTTTCTTATAACTGTAACCTAAAACCTGTGAACTCACTCATCATTATGTGTTGACACTTGTTCTTGCATGTCTTTCTCAGGTTGCTAAGGTATCACCCATCAGGACTAGGATGCATTACAGAGTCACATTGATTTCAACAAACTTTTAGACTCAGCTTTATTTACATTAGCTAGTTTGTTTTTTGTAACTATTTACGCTTCCGCTACTCAATTGTATAAACAGTATTTTCTCATGAATGAGCAAACAGGAAAATTTTTAAACTCATATAGTGGTCGTTCAATATGACTAATGACTGTGATCCTGGTTTGTCACGCCTCGCAGTAGAACTCTGCATGTGGAATTTGAGGGTGTGACATTTTGTCGATTGTTTCTTGAATGAGTTCAGGTCCAGTGATATGGGCTTCACCAACTTCATTCCAACAGACAGGTGTGTAAGGGCATAATCTAGTGTAGGTTTGCGTATGTCTTGGGCTTGTGTATCGGGGTTGGGTTTGATATTAGTTATGGGCTTAATAGGCAGTTTGGTAGTTAATCGAGTATGGGCTTGACCCAGTGTATTTAGGGCTTCCTATGTTAGTATATATAGGAGGTTCCTTAGACTTTTAAGGTTGTTGATTCAGTATATTTGTAATCGCATATACGAGTACCAGCCGTTTTACTGTGTGCTCGGTTTTGGTTTGAATCAATACAGTTTGCTTTTCAATCTTCTACATCCTACTTGTAATTCTGCTACTTGTTTGGTGTTTGATATCTGATTGTATAGTTTTGGGACTTACAATTGGTATCAGAGCCTAAGTAGTCTTGCGAAGGCTCGGTTGGATCAAATATCTCGAAGATTGAAGCTGATTTGCTACAGTCAGTTGGTGAGAATAGGTTTGATTTCTCATTCGATTTCAATTGATTTTCTAAGCTTATTTGTGTCAACCGTTTCTTTGGAATCAAAGTGTGCGAGTCACCGTTTTCTTCATTGAGAAACAAGTTGTGTGTCTCATAAATTTGACACAAGTTCTGGATCAAACTCAAAAACAGAAAACAAAAGATCGTTTTGATTAATCTTGTTCTTAAAAATTTACAAAATTCTGAGTTTTTAGGTCGAAAATCATTGGAATTTTCAAGAATTCTTGAAAAAACAGTGGGTTTGATCTGTTAGTGGTGAATTCATTATGTTTGCAAGTTCAATTGTGCGAGTGAACTTATTGGACTGTGCAACTGGGTTTTGAACCTGTTGTGTTGGACTGTGTGATTGGTTGTGAATCTTTGAATTGTGCGACTGGTTTAAGTGTGTGATTGCTTGAACTGTGCGACTATGGAACTGTGCGATTGGACTGTGCAACTTAGTTTGCAATCCAGCTGAAATTAGTTTTTTAACTGAACCTTTTGGAGTGTGCGACTGAATCTGGACTGTTTAATTTGGACGGTTTGAACGACATTGGACCGAATTATAAGTTTGAATCATTAAAATCTTGAGCCTTTAAAATCTGAAAAATTTATTTAACTGTGAAAATTAATTATAACTTTTTAATCAAATTCTAACAATTTATATTTTTCAGAAATGGAACAAACTAACCAGATGTCGTTGAGTGACAAGATCATAAAAAACCCGAACTTGGATATACCATCGGAACAAACAACAAGATCCCAAGATTGCATTTGGGGGATTCCTTCTCAGAATGGAAATTTCAATTCTCTAAATATTTGAAGATGAAGGAAACAAAGGCATGGAGATCAATCTGCATATGACCAACAGTGATCACTTACATTCTTGATGAAGAAAGTGGAACAACTGATGTCAAACCCGTGTCACAGTATACTGAGGAAGATTTTGAAAAAATGAAAAATGATGAAAAGGCGTTAGCTGTGCTACATGCTGGTTTGGTTCCAGAAATAGATATACGGTTTCGTGAAGCCAAATCTGCTAAGGAATTGTGGGAACAACTGTTAGCCACATATGAAGGAAATGAAGAAATGAAAGAAAGCAAAAGGGAAATGCTGACTCAAAAGTTCAACATGTTTAATCATTTTCCTGGGGAAACTCTGGGAATCAAATCCAGCGATTCATTGCCCTGATCAGTGAAATGAAGACTCATGACATGATGACTGAAAACTCTGTTGTGAACAAAAAGCAGCTAAATGCTCTCCCACGGAATTGGGATACAATTGTTACCTTAATCAAGAGAACCAAGGATCTAGGTCGCATGGGTTTGGCAGAAGTGATTTCCCAACTCAAGTCATATGACATGGATGACAAACAAAGGTTGTACAATCATACTTCAAGCTATAACAGTGCAGGATTATCATCAAACACTGCATTCGTTTCCCAGCAAGGGACAAGATCTTTTCAAATGGTTCCTTCTAACCCTCAAGGTCCAGTGTTTTATCCTTCAGATATGTCAACCTACTTAAGTCACCTGAACCACACAGCTGCTACTCCTACTCAAGCAGTGAATCCTACTCAATTTGTTCAAACTCCTGTCACGTCTGTTTCTGCTTCAAACTCCACACAAGCATTCAAAGTGACAAAGATTTTGAAGAAAATATGGCACTTATGGCTGGAATTATGAACTGCTATAATGCTTTTGCTGTCGGGAAACTCACTGCTGACTACATTGGGGGAACGAATTACATGAGGTCCATCCTGATGATGTTGAAGAAATGGATATCACTTGGCAAATGGCATGGCTGTCTTTCGTGCTAAGAACTTTGTTAAACGAACTGGGAGAAACAAATGGGAAACGGCCAACAATGAACTTGGATGGAACAAGTTAAAGCTTAGATGCTTTAATTGCCATGAGCCTGGTTTGCTCGTGAATGTCGTCAACCAAAGAGGGAAAGATCAGATTCAAACGTGACCGTCACCGTCAGTTCCGCCTCAAGACCATCCCAAAACACATTTTCTACTTCGAATTTAAGTGTGTCTCATCCAACTCCCATTGTTCCTGCCAACTCACCTGCCAGAAATCAACATACCAGTTCTGGATCAGATTTAACTACTAATCCAAACAACGCATTGGTGGCTCAGGAAGGGGGAGGCTTTAATTGGGAAAACCAGATGGCTGATCTGAATATCAATGAAGACAATGTTTATCATGCTTTCATGGCATTAATGGGTGATGTTTCCCCGTCTGCTACTGTGGTACGTGTAGATAATATATGTTGTACCAAAGCTTGTAGAGATAAGGTAGATGGTTACAAAGCTCAGGCTGATTCACTTGTTATGCAACTGCAAGTGTCCAAATCTGATTTGTATCGGATTAAAAGGAAATTTAGTGGATACAAGGATATGGTGGAAGCGCAAAAGCGTGATATCCGTCAGTTGCAAAACGATTTGAGTCAAGAGAGATGTAGGTATCTCCACTTCAAAGATTTGTCACAAAAATTAACTGTTGAAGTTGATAATCTAAAATCAACATTTGAAAATACAGAATTCAATTTTAAGAAATTTGAGGTGTCTAGTGCTAAAGTTGAAAAAAATGATTAGGCACCAGTTAAAATATAGCAAAAAGGAAGTGAGGAATAAAGGGTTGGGATTTGTATGCATACCTCCACCATACAATCACAACTATTCCTTAATTCCCGTCACTGAAGAGGAGATAGAAAATCTACCTACAATGGACTATGGGAAACCAGAAGACAAGAAGGTACCACCTGCAAAATCCATAAAAATAAAAATTACATGGCCTGATAAAAGTGAAATCATTTTGGAGAAACAGACCTATCAAAAGAGGTTTATCAAACCTGAAAATGATTCAAACCACACAGAAACTCTAAATTTTGAGAATAACGCAAATATTGATAAACATTTTCAAGTATTGGAAAATACAGAATCATGTTTTTCTCAAAGTTCACCTGAAATAAAAACTCAAAAATTAGAGTCTGATGTGGATTTGAGCAATGTGGAGTTTGACATGATGAAGGGTTTGGCTGAATTTTTAAAAACTTTTGAAAGTGGCAAACAGAGTGAATCGGCTACTTCATGTGGTTCAACGCACGACTCCACTGAAGCAACTAGTTGTGAGAAATCAGAAATAGTTGAATCTGTAGAGTCCAGTGATGAAACAAAATTGACTGATGAAGAGTCAGAATCAGTGTCAGGAGTTTATGTTGGTCAAATGGTGAAAAGACCACAGAAGCCCCTGATTCAATGGGGACACCAAAAATTGAAAGTGATACTACGATACCAGGTGACTCCGTTTGTGAGAAAGTGAATGTTACTAACCCTGTTGCTTCAAATGCAGACCAAGTAATTATTGAAGATTGGGTGGATGAAGATGATAAGGATGATGTTGATTATTTTTATTTGCAAAACAAAATTCATAAAAACAATGCTTTTATTTCTAAACAATTAAAAAATATTTCAATTTCTTCTGATGTTTTGGATTGTGTGGGCTTTGTGTTTAAGAGCAATGAAAGTTCTGACATTTATTTTGGTTCTATTTGCATGGATTTGAATTATGTTGTTTTTCCTAATAAAGTTGATAAATCTAAAAATTTATTGGTAAAACAAACTAAAGAATTTGGTGAGACAAAATACATTCCACCAAAATCAAAATCAAAAAATCCAGTTGAACGAAATTCTGTTTCTAAAAGGCAAAATAGACTTGTTTCTCCTGTATCTCAGGATCCACACAAGTCCTCACATTCTGCAAAGACTGATGGATCCCAAGCAAAGACACATGTGAAATGACAAATATGTTACACGTGTGGCATTGTTGGACTCATTGCAAGAAATTGTCAGTATCGTCCTGATAAATTCAAAGAAGGAGAGCATCAGAAGGCTCCAAAAGGGAATCTCAAAGCTTCAAAACAGGGAAGACTCAAAAATCTAAACCTATTAAGAAGATGAATTCCAAAGTGAAGCCTTCTAATGATGATGGAACAAAGCTAAAGAAATAAAACTTAAAAACAACAGTCTTGCTCCAAGTTGTAAACCTTTCTTTACCAAGGCATCAAAGAAACTGGAAGTGCCTAAACAAGCTTGGAAACAAAAGTGTCATGTTCCATTTGACTTTACTAAATCATCTTGCATCAATGACAAACCTATCTGTTCTAAAGAAAATCTGATTTAGACACAAGTGACATATGTCCATGAACAAGGTGTACCCACTGTCACTATGGGTTGGGTACCAAAATCTAACTGATTTCGCATGTTGTGCAGGAACGGCTATGGAGGGTTGTCATTCGATGTTGGGTCATTGACAGTGGTTGTTCCAGACATATGACTGGCGACTTATCCCAATTAACTGATCTTGAAAATTTCGATAGTGGGTATGTTGCTTTTGCGGGATGAGAGAAAGGAAAGATTACACAGCGAGGCACAGTTAAAAATGGTGATCTCTGTTTCAGGGAAGTTAATTATGTTCCTAAATTGAAGCACAGTCTGATGAGTGTCTCTCAGATCTGTGATAACGGTTATTCTACTCACTTCACTGATAAACATTGCCTTATTCTAAAACCAGGAATGGTTATTCCTGATGAGTGGATATTACTGAAGTCCAACCGAAAGGGCAACGCTTATGTCTTAGACATGAATAGACCTCCCACTGAAAGCGTTGCTTGTTTGTTTACTAAAATCTGTGAACACAATGCTATGTTGTGGCATCGTCATTTGGGACATTCAAATGTAAAAAATCTGAACCGTCTTGCAAAACTGGGGTTGGTAAGGGGTCTACTAGTGAAAGATTTTATAACGTTTGAAAAATGTGTTTCATGTGCTAAGGGTAAACAGCAAGGAAACCTCATTTTCCTAAAACTGTCAATACGATTGGCAGTGTGCTGCAGCTTCTTCATATGGATCTTTTTGGTCCAGTGAATGTGCTCAGTCTGTTAGGAAAGTCTTATTATTTGGTGATTACTGATGATTACTCACGTTTTACTTGGGTTTTCTTCTTAGTTAACAAAAGTGAGACTGCAGAATTAATCAAAAGGTTCATAATATTCATGGAAACTCAAACTAGCAAGAAAGTGAGAGCTATTCGAAGCGACAATGGAACCGAATTCAAGAATGCTGAATTGAATTTCTTCTGTGCTGAAAGGGGGATTGCCAGACAATACAGTGCCGCTAGAACTCCTCAACAAAATGGTGTTGCTGAAAGAAGGAAGCAAACCCTGATTGAAGCAGCGCGTACGATGTTGTGTGATTCAAAACTTCCAGTCTTCTTCTGGGATGAGGCCGTTAATACTGTGTGCTATGTTCAAAACAAGGTCATTATAAACAAGGCACGCATGAAGATACCTCATGAAGTGATGTTTGGTGAGAAACCCTACGTTGGGCACTTTAGAGCTTTCGGTTGCCCATGTACCCTACTACACTTGGAATCTATACCGAAGTTTGACGCTAGGGGAGATGAATGCTACTTCATTGGTTATACAACAAAAGGACTAGACAGATTGTTGAGTCTTTTGACGTACAATGGCTTGATGAAAATCAAACTGATGCTAGAAACGAGCCATCTACTCTTTATAACTATGCTTATCTCTTTAAATCTTTTGGTATTCTTGATGATCCTCCTATTGTTCATACAGGTACCTCAGGTCCTTCGAATGCTGGTTCTCAACCCTCAACTGTCCCATGCAATGCTGAAGAAGAGGGGGATGTGAAGCTGAGGGGGATTCTACAGCTGTGGGGATTGCACACCTGCAGCCTCATCTTCAACATCTGTACCTGAGATTCAAGTAGTTCCTGGTTACACCAACATTCTCAATGAAGGAGGAGAAACGTTGGACTCGTCTGATGATGAGGACGCATCTAATGATCAACATGATATGTTTGATAGTCCCATCCCTGATGAGTTTGTTGCTGATGGCTCAGAGGAGGAACATACTATTGATCAAACAGTTGAGAGCATGACTAATCTGCCGCCGACTGGAACTGCTCCAGAAATTGCTATTCCTACTAGTGTCCAACGTGATCATCGATAATGTGATTGGACCGGTAGGAGCTGGAGTATTGACCAGAAGTCAAACAGGAGTGATAAATAATTGCTTGTTTTCATGTTTCATCTCACAAATAGAGCCGAAGACAACAGATATGGCTCTTCAAGAACCTAGCTGGGTAGACGCGATGCAGGATGAGTTGAATCGGTTCGAAAAGTTGAAGGTGTGGAAGCTGGTTCATTTGCCTGCTGGAAAGAAATCACTCGGAACATGATGGGTCTATTGAAACAAACGAGACAGGGATTGTTCGAAACAAAGTGAGACTGCTTGTTCAAGGGTTCAGACAAATTGAGGGCCTTGATTATGATGAAGTGTATGCTCCGGTAGCCAGATTTGAAGCAATACAGATTTTTCTGGCATATGCATCTTTCATGGGGTTCAAGGTTTATCAAATGGATGTAAAAATGGCCTTTCTATACGGCAAAGTGAAAGAAGAGATATATGAGTCACAGCCGCCTGATTTCGTTAACAAATAGTGTCCCCGTCATGTCTATAAGCTTGACAAGGCCTTGTACGGTTTGCATCAGGCTCCTCGTGCATGGTATGCCACACTGACGGAGCACTTGCTCGCAAATGGATACACTCGTGGTGTCATTGATCAGACATTGTTTATTCGAAGGGTAGACGAGGATCAAATTTTAGTGCAGATCTATGTGGACGATATCATATTTAGATCCACTAGTGAAGCACTTTTCAAGGAATTCGAAGAAGTGATGAAGAAGCAATTTGAAATGAGTGCATTGGGAGAGTTAAATTTCTTCTTGCGATTGCAAGTTCGTCAAGATTGCAATGGAATTCTGATTCATCATGGGAAATACGTTGATGAAATTATTGCAAAATTCAAACTTCAGGATGCGAAACCTGCAAATACTCCTATGGCAGAAAGACCAGTGATGACTAAAGATCTGGAAGGGGAGGAAGTTGATGAGACACTGTATCGGTCAATGATTGGCTCGTTGATGTATTTGACGGCCAGTAGACCAAATATCAAGTTTGTTGTGTGTCAGTGTGCACGATATCAGGCTTCTCCTAAAGTTTCTGGGGGATCGCCTCATCTCCTGGCAATGCAAGAAGCAGCAGACTGTCTCTATGTCGACTGCAGAAGCTGAGTATATAGCCACTTCAGCATGCTGCTCTCAAGTCATATGGATTCAACACCAGCTGGTAGATTACGGTTTGAATTTCTCCCAAACTCCCATTTATTGTGACAATGATGCGGCTATCCAAATAGTGAAAAATCCGGTATATTTTTCAAAACCAAGCACATTGCCATAAAAATTCATTTCATATGTGACCCTTTCAACCAGGGATTCATTACCATGAATCAAATTCATACTGGCGACAATGTCGCATATATTTTTACAAAACCGGTTGATAAAGCACGTTTTCTTGCTCTTGTTGAACTTCTCAAAATGGTCGATTTCGAGGATTGAACATGGTCACACAATAATATATATATATATATATATTTCATCGTTTCAGTAAATTTGTTTCTTAAAATTGTTTTTCGTTTATTATTTGTTTATTTTCAATTTTAAGAAAAAATTTAGGGGGATGATGTCTCTCAGAAAAATATAAAAACATTTAAAAATCAGAAAAATACAAAAATAGTTTCAATTGGCTTTTGCTGCAACCTGGGAAATGAAATAATTTCACTATGTGGATTAAGGCTGACTCATCTAAGACCAATATTGAAATGGTCTGACTCTAGAGCGATATGTTGGTAGGCTTTATCCTGATGGCTGGATTCCTTGACTGGTTCTATGTAGAACTCTAATATCCATTCTATGACCTCAGGAAAGAACATCACTTGGAATTAGGACATGGCTATTTGAATGCGTGTGTGACGTCCCGATACACACAATTTTGTTCTAGTTCTGAAATCTTTTCTAACCAACTCGTGTATCTCCTTTGTTTTGCATGAGCAAAGACATGGAGGTGCTAGGCAAAGTCAGCTTCTGTTTTGCGTGAGCAAAGACCTAGCTGTACGTTGTCGCGCTATAGATCAATTACACCCGAAAGAGGCCCTCAAGTGCCCAAAAGAAACCCGAAAAACCTATATCAAATTGAGAAAACTCATTTGATCTGTATATTATATCCATCTCTGCTACTGATCTATTATGTTTTCTTCTCAATCTAGTCCCAGAAAAGGTTCAGAATCCTAGAACGGGCTTGTGAAATATGTGGTAGGGAAACTACACGTATGATAGCATATTCTGATTAAAATTCTGGGATTTGATCGTGATTGATTTGAGTGTTCATTTAATTGAGATGGAAACATGATAAATTGGTTACAGACCATCCTTTGAAAAAGGCCTAGGGAGATAAGTTTAAGTGGACAAATATACTAGCAATCGCTCGGATCTTCCGAAGTAAATTAGTGTTGATAAATATAGTCAAGCCCGAAACTCTGTGATTTGATCCCATAAGAAAATTGCTTGCGAAAGTTGTATGTTTGGTTTGTTTAAATTTTTGTAAATATTTTATTAGTGTGGATATTACAAATATTTTTGTAATTCTTTATTTAAAAATGTGACCTGTTCAAGAATCGAGAAAGACCGTATCTTCATAAAACGTACTTGCACGAAATTTTGAAAAGTTTTTTTTGGGTTTCGAGCCGGGCCCATAGTTAACTTGGTGTGTCTAACAAAATCTAAACTGTGTTGAAAAGGCGGCTCAGGCCCACCGCACACTTGGTCGGCCCCTTAGTTTGAAAGGGTATGTGTTTGGGGTATAGGGAAGTGTGCGACATCTGAATTTTTCATTATTAAAGGTGTCTTTTTAAAAATTTCAAGTTTCAGTCGCACACTCCATCATCCATCTCCTATTTTCTTTGATCTCTGTCTTCAAGATCATTTGTTAACCATGTCTAATCCAAAATCAAAAAGTTAGTATGATATAATTTTTGATCGATTTCAAGTGTGTGCATGTGATGTGAAGAAACTGAGACTTAAATCGATGATTGGGGATGTGGTTCTCGTTAAAAATTCTGGGTTTAATGGGAATAAAATATAAAAGTTAAATTTTTTGATCGAAACCCTAAATTTTTGGACGGAAAAACATTGGTTTGAAACCCTAGAATGTCATCGGAAGTTGCAGGTTCGGCGGAGAAGGTGATCGGAGAGGAGCGTGGATCCTACGCGCCGACTGGGATCATCGCACACTGAGATTGGACATATTTACCCTCGCACACTGCTGTGTATTTACTTAAATGCCCTTGCAGAGTGTGCGAGATGTTTAAAATCATTGATTTTGGACAATCTTGCCCTTCGCATACTGAACAAAATGTCCATATTACCCCTCGCACACTGGGATATTGCTAGTGTACGAGTCAAGATGATTTTTTGACCAAGCATAGAGTGTGCGGTTGACTTTTGTTGACCGCATAGAGTGTGCAATCAGGGGATGTTACTTAATGGCCCTTAACTTTTATGTTAACACAATATTGTCACATCGCACACTCAAAGGTCAATCGCACACTCAGCTTTTAAACGCTAAATGGTTAAACTTTGGGCCTGATCCAATTGTTTTTTGGGCCCAGTTTTGATTTTTGTTTGGACTTTCAGCATATTTGATCAAAATTTCTTTATTTTTAACAGAATGTTATTAGACAAATTTGTTTCATAAATGTTGAAATTATTTTCAAATATGGTTTTCGTTTTTACGATTGTTTCCACTAAAGTTGTCTCATTCGATGCAGATACTGGAAAGAAAGCTCTGGTTTCACACATTCCGACTTGGGAAAATGGAATGAATATACCATGTTTCTTGTCAGATCCTCCAAAAGGGTTCGAGACTTACAAGTCTATGATTGTGGGCTTAAATATATGCCGATTGGCGCACTCACTTCGGGAGAATCCAATTATACGAGAAGACTGGATTAGGGCTTTTTGGGATAATGCTTCAGCTAAGAAAGGAGACTTAGTAATCAAGTCTAAAGTACAAAATGTGGATGTTTCAGTTTCTGAACAAGATATTCGTGAGGTATTGTTATTTGGAGACGAAGCTAGTGATCCAGTTGAATACACGAAGGAGAAAGTTATGGAGGTTTTTATCAGGATGAGCTATGAATGAACATGTCCTCCCTTGATTAAAAAGTTGTTGCATCCGTATTGGAGGTTTCTTTCTCACATCTACCTTGTGTGCATAAGTGGTAATAAGAGTGGTTTAGACAAACTGACATTGAGACAAGCTTCAGGAATGGTGTCGTTGGTTGAGGGGTGGAAGTATAATTATTCGAAGGGTGTGTTCGAGGATATGTTAGCAAACGTGAAGACCATAAACGAGAAATACCGGTACAAGTTTCCAAGATTCCTTCAAATGATTTTGTAAACTAAGTATCCGAAGTTGCTAGTGACTGTGAAAACTTATGATGTGAAAGTAATGAATCATATGGTGTTTTCCATGCTGAATCAGAAGTCTAGAGTCGATGTTCAGATGACTTATCAGAACAAGAGACCGTTAGGAAAGTTTGGAGTGTTTGCTGATATTCAGAAAGAGGTGCCTGTTCAGATTAATGCTACAGTAGCTGATAAACATGATGTCGAGATTATAGAAGCTCCTCCTGGATCGAATGAACCAATTGAGAACGTTGATTTAACTGGAGCCGAGAGTGAATATGAAGAACTTGAAGATGTATTTGAAGAAAATTTGATGAATGAAGCTGAAGCTGATGAGAATGAAGATGGTGGTGAAACAAAAACAGAGGTTAACACTAAAAGCCTTACAGCAGAGACTGAAAATATTAAGGAACTAGTTAACATGAACCCCCTCATGCTGAACCGGTTATTGCTGATGTTGCTGTTAGTGAAGATGTTCAAGAAGATCCCACGGCTGATCTTCATCCTAGGAAGCGGAGTAGAAGAGATCCTAGGATCATTCGTGTGGAAACTGGAGTAACAAGCTCAAGTCCTAAATCTACCATGCTAGAAAGTTCAACAGTTGGGTATACAGGAACTCCTGTTAGTGATGCTTTTATTGAATTTTACACTAATCCAAGAGCTGTTGAGTATATGCCTGCTCCAAAACCAGGTGAAGAATCAAGTAGTGTTGTATCTGATAGTGCTCCGTCTAATGATCAAATACTTAAAGCTGCATTGTTGTTGCAACAAGCAGTTAGAGAGCATGTAGAGTCAGAAAAGGCTTCAGGAAAGAAAACTGTAGAAAGTCCAAGTAGTGAGGAGTTATTTCATGAAATTGATTTTGAGGCTGTGATGCGAAGGATTACTGCTCTAGAAGAAGATAAGATTTTTAAGGATGTTCAGATTGCTTGTTTGATGGAGGAGATTACTCATAAGAATCAAAAGATTTAGGAGCTTGAAATGATTCTTGGATCTCTTACTGCTATGTTCATGGATATGAAGCAGAAGTTGGAAAGTAAATTTCTAAAAGAGTTTGGTGAACCTCCAAAGGAATATACGGCTGAAGAGAGAGCGCAACAAGCAAAAGAGCATGAGGAAGCTATGGATAGATATATTCATAATCCTCCACGAACCGTGAGTCAGAAGAGAAAGCAGAAGGAAGTGGTTATGAGGAATGTGGCTGCTGAGAAGGATTATGGTTATCAGGAGATGCCTGACACATTTGTTGTGAATGTTGGACGTGATAGGTTTGATCGTGTTGGTAATCGATCTGGAATTCAAAGCTGGGCTTACAACGATGAGAATGGGATGTTTTTAGTGTTGAGGAAGAATGTAAAAGTTGAGTACTACAATTCGTCGAGTGCTTTTGAGTCATGGACGTTGGTGGGTTTACGTGAGCTAAGCAATGCACCATATCATTATCAATGTCGGAATCCGAACTGCAAGATTGGTTGGAATTTTTACAACAAGTTGCAGCAGCAAGCAAAGGTCAATTTTAAAGACATGAAATTTCAACAATCTTACATTAAGGTACATAAAGATGTGTTTGAAAAGGATACTCAGAAGCAGGTCAAGACTGTTGTATGGCCTCCTACTAAGCAAGCCAAGACTATTCCTTTGCTGAAAGATTTTCGTGATGATAGTTTGAAGCTGTTCAAGTTTTGGATGTATGATGCGACTACAAGTCAGGCTGTAATTGTTTGTGAGAATGAAGAATATAGAGTTTCTGATGTTCGTGACTTGACGAGGTTCAGGGAGAGAGATATCCATTTGCTGGCTAAGTCTCAAATTCAAAGTGATCCTGAGTATGAAGCTTGTACTAAAGCATTTATAGGTGGTGTTGCTCAAGTGATAGCATTGCAGCTATGGTCTGGGAATAGGATAAGAGTTGAGACACAGCTTTTTGGTCCGTACGTTGGAAAATACGTCTCTAAAGAAGATCTAACCAAGAAGAAGAAAAGAAAATGAAGTTGGTTCTCACAAGATGACAAAAACCTAGGGGGATATTGTAAGGGCATAATCTAGTGTAGGTTTGCGTCTGTCTTGGGCTTGTGTATAGGGGTTGGGTTTGATATTAGTTATGGGCTTAATAGGCAGTTTGGTAGTTAATCGGGTATGGGCTTGACCCAGTGTATTAGGGCTTCCTACGTTAGTATAAATAGGAGGTTCCTTAGACTTTTAAGGTTGTTGATTCAGTATATTTTTAATCGCATATATGAGTACTAGACGGTTTTACCGTGTGCTCGGTTTTGGCTTGAATCAATACAGTTTGCTTTTCAATCTTCTACATCCTACTTGTAATTCCGCTACTTGTTTGGTGTTTGATATCTAATTGTATAGTTTTGGGACTTACAAGGTGAACAACATTTTCGACCATAAAGAGTTTCTAGTGGAGCCATGTTAATGCTGGAGTGATAACTGTTGTTGTATGAGAATTCGATAAAAGGTAGATGTGAATCCCAACTACCACGAAAGTCAATCACACAAGCTCTAAGCATATCCTCAAGTGTTTGGATTGTCCTTTCGATTTTTCCATCCGTTTGAGGATGATAAGCAGTGCTTAGATTTAAATTGGTTCCCATGGCTGATTGCATGGTCTTCCAGAAACGAGATGAGTAACGAGCATCACGATCTGAAATGATATTCAAAAGGAACACCATGACGAGATACAATCTCATCAATATAGATCTTAACAAGTTTGTCAGCAGAGAAGTCCTCACGAATTGGCAGAAAGTGTGCTGACTTAGTCAGACGGTCAATGACTACCCAAATGGCGTCATGGCCTCTAGAAGTGCGTGGTAACTTAGTAATGAGATCCATAGCGATATTCTCCCATTTCCATACTGGAACTTCTGGTTGTTCGAGCAAACCGGAGGGACGTTGATGTTCTGCCTTGACTTTAAGACAAGTAAGGCATTTAGACACGTACAAAGCTATATCCTTCTTCATACCCAGCCACCAATACTGGGTACGAAGATCCATGTACATTTTGTCCGTACCAGGATGGATAGAATAACGTGACTTGTGTGCTTCGTCCATCAGTAAGGTACGAAGATTATCTTGGTTTGGAACCCATAAAAGATTTAAGAAATAGAGTAACCCATCATCTTTAGTTTCAACTGAAGCTCAAGATTATGTGGTAGTTCATTATTCATCAAGCCTTGGGTTACGCAAGTACGCTGGGCTTGGGAAATACTTGTTTTGATATCTGATTGGATACAAACACAGTGAAGTTTGACTTGTTCTTTGCGACTAAGTGCGTCTGCTACGACATTTGCCTTACCAGGATGGTAACGAATTTCGCAATCATAGTCGTTCAGAAGTTCGACCCAACGTCGTTGTCTCATGTTTAGTTCCCTTTGATTAAAATGTATTGGAGACTTTTATGGTCAGTGGAAACCACACATTTAGTACCATAGAGGTAATAGTCTCCAAATATTTAGAGCGAAAACAACGGCACCTAACTCAAGATCATGAGTTGTGTAGTTCTTTTCGTGGATTTTCAATTGTCTTGATGCATATGCTATGACTTTGTCTCGATGCATGAGAACACAACCAAGGCCTAGATTTGAAGCATCACTTTATACAATGAAATCGTTGTTGCCACCGGGTAAGGATAAAATAGGAGCATCACAAAGCTTTTGTTTCAGGGTTTGAAAAGCTTCTTCTTGTTTGGGTCCCCACTCAAAAGGTTTATTCTTTTGAGTTAGAGAAGTGAGTGGAACTGCAATCTTGGAAAATTTTGCGATAAAACGACTATTGTAACCGGCTAGACCAAGAAAAGAACGAACTTCGGTAGGAGTAGTAGGTGTACTCCAATCCTTGATCGCTGTGATTTTGGCGGGATCCACATGTATGCCTTGTTAATTGACAATGTGACCCAAGAATTGAACTTCATTTAGCCAAAATTCACACTTGGAGAATTTGGCATAAAGTTGTTCCTTCTTTAGAAGTTCCATCGTTAGACGAAGGTGATGTTCGTGGGCAGCTCAAGATTTCGAATAAATCAAGATGTCATCGATAAAAACAATGATTAAGTTATCTAAATATGGTTTACAAACCCTATTCATTAAGTCCATGAAAACGGCAGAAGCATTTGTTAATCCAAAAGGCATGACAGTGAACTCGTAATGGCCATATCGGGTTTGAAAAGCAGTTTTGGGAATATCTTCTTCTTGTACACGAAGTTGATGATACCCCGAACGGAGGTCGATCTTTGAAAAACAGATAGCACCTTGTAGTTGATCAAAAAGATCATCAATACGAGGTAGGGGATATCGATTTTTAATCGTGAGTTTGTTGAGTTCACGATAACCGATGCACATGCGAAAGGATCCGTCCTTCTTTTTCACAAAAAGCACAGGAGCGCCCCAAGGTGAAAAACTCGGACGAATGAAACCTTTGTCTGATACCCTGATACCATGAGCTCACGATAATCGATGCACATGTGAAAGGATCCGTCCTTCTTTTTCATCAATACGAGTTTTGGGAATATCTTCTTCTTGTACACGAAGTTGATGATACCCTGAACGGAGGTCGATCTTTGAAAAACATGTAGCACCTTGTAGTTGATCAAAAAGATCATCAATACGAGGTAGGGGATATCGATTTTTAATCGTGAGTTTGTTGAGCTCACGATAATCGATGCACATGCGAAAGGATCCGTCCTTCTTTTTCACGAAAAGCACAGGAGCGCCCCAAGGTGAAAAACTCGGATGAATGAAACCTTTGTCTGAAAGCTCTTGGAGTTGTTTCGACAATTCTTGCATTTCAGATGGTGTAAGACGGTAAGGGGATTTAGCAATTGGGTTGGTACCAGGTATAAGATCGATGCGAAATTCCATTTGGCGTATCGGGGGTAAGCTAGGGTAGATCTTCCGGAAATACCTCGGGAAAATCCCGAAAAATGGGGATGTCTTGAATACTATTGCTCTTGTCTTTCTTTTCCATGATATGCGCCAAGAAGGCTACATACTTCTTTCGTAGGTATTTCTGGGCTTGGGCATCCGTCAAAAGTTTGAGTTTTCTAGAAGGTCCCTCGCCATGAATTTTTAAGATTTCGCCAGATGGAAGAGGTATACGAACAATTTTATGGAAACAAATTATTTCAGCATGGTGTTTGGTTAACCAGCCCATTCCGATTATGACGTCAAAACTCCCAAGTTGTATTGGCGTGAGGTCAATGGGAAAAAGATGGTTATTGAGGTTTAGTTGACAATTGAAATAATGAAATCAAGTAAAAGAGGTTTGCCATTGGATATTTTTACCGTTAAAGGTTCTCCTAGCTTAGTTCGGGGCATCGAAAGAAAAGGTTCAAATGCAATGGATACAAAACTTCTATCGGGACCTTGAATAAAAAGAATAGAAGCAGGATGCTTATTAACAAGGAACGTACCATTAACCACGTTATTGTCAGCACGAGCCTCATTAGCATTCATGTTAAATGCGCGTCCACGGGCTGGATTAGCATTAACAAGCTTCGGGCAATTGTTTCGGTAGTGAGTAAGATCACCACAATTATAGAAGGATCCTGGTGGGTAATGAGGGCGGTTAGGTACTGCTTGATTTTGAACAGGATTTGGAACAGTTTGGTTCAGGGTAGGAGCAGAACGACAGACGTTGGCCAAGTGACCAAATCGTCCACAGAGGGTACATTAGCGACATGGTAAATGATGTTGGTGATGACAATTGCATCGGTTGCACAAGGGTGCAGTACCGACATATTGTTTCTTAGCAATAGGTTGAGCTGGTTGGTTGGGGGTAACTTGGTTGGTTGGGGTAACAACAGCAAAATTCTTTGAAGCCTTACTCTTCCTTGAATTTTTGGGAGGTTCAGTTTTGGTTTCTTTTGGTTTCTCTTGGGTAGTCTTAGTAGATTATTTCTTGTCACCTTTGCGGAAAAGTTTCCCTTTCTTGATTTGAGAATCAGTTAGAGTTGCGGCTAGTTCAATAGCTACAAGTAACTATGTCTTGAACGGATTAGGTAAGCCATCAATGTATTTCTCAATGGCCTTATCCAAGGGCGTGACCATAGTGGGATATAGTAGGCTCAACTCCTCGTACCGATCTGTGTAGGCACGATTCTCGCCACTATCTTGCTTGAGATCGTGGAATTCGTTCTCAAGTGCCCTTATTTCATTACGTGGGCAGAATTCTTTCATCATGAGAGCTCTAAGTTCTCCCCAAGTTTGTAACATGGCTATAACTGCAGCTCGATCTCTCATAATCCCATTCCACCATGTGAGCGCTCTCTTCTGGAATACGCTTGAAGCAAACTCTACTTTGCGCTCATTGGGACACTGACAATGGCGGAAAGTGCTCTCGATGCTTTCAAACCATTGTAGGAGACCAGTAGTTCCTTCAGACCCACAAAACTTGGGTGGTTTAGCCGAATTGAACTGTTTGAAATTACACAGTATTATTGTTGTTATTTTTATTGTTGAGTTGATTAAGTTGGTCATAAGGTTTGGAAGTATCGCAGCCATTTGCTGAGCGATATTAGCTACCATTTCGACGTTTTGGTAGTGTCGCGACGAGGAGGCTTTCTAAAAGAAAAGAAAGTATGAGTGAAAATGAGTGAGGTTGATAAAGTATAGTTAAAAAAGAAGTATTAAAATATCGACGAAGCATAAGGATGGTATCCATTTATTCGTTACTTAAAACGTATAAACGACACCATGACTAATCAAAGTAAATAGGTCTTTATAATGTATAGCGAAGACATGCTTTAGCCTATAAGTGTACACTCACCCCAAGAGTTCTTAGGTAAGAGTGACTGGTCCAATTAAGTGGATTTGTACGAACACTCTAGCCTTAGACAGAAAACTCAGGGTACAGGCATCCACCCTTCCAGATTGCACGTGTTCACATCATTAAAACCCAAATTTTGATGAGATTTTGAAAACTTTTAAGGCTTAAAAGCCTAAAAACAAATCATCTAAGGATAGATGATGATTTCTGGTAAAATTTTGGAAATTTTGACTTTTAAGAATGAATTTGAGATTTTTTTTTGTAATCAACTAAGGATAGGTGATGGTATTATATTAAAAATCTAGACGCAAGATAACTCGCGTTGGGATCCTAGGAAGGTTATAGTCTAGGTTAAAAAGTATTTCTAGTAACCTAATTCCCTATAACCATGGCTCTGATACCAACCTGTAACACCCCGACTGCGTAATAAAAACAACCCGCGGTGGAAATGTCGGGGGTCATGTTACAAATTGATTCAAACACATGGTAAATAAAGTTTGGTTTTATTGAACTTATAAAGTACATCGTCTTTGAGAATTCGAAACAAAATACAACAACTAATTTTATTTTAAGCAAGCTAATGCTAGAGTCCATCCTATGTGTAGCATACTTGATCATGCATTAGTACCTGAAACCTATGTGAAAATAAAGTCAACATTGAATGTTGGCGAGTAACATAGGTTTTGTGGTCACGATTCATGGTTTTTGAATATTGAAATATATTTAATCAGTTGATATTTTAAATAAATCTTTGTAGCCATGAATTTCTGACATGAATTATTCCTTTTGTAAAACTGTATGAGAAATCATTCGATTTAAGAGAAAACATTGTATGGTTAACTTAGAAACCATTTGTATAAACCAACTGAATGTCTTGTGTTGTATAAACCAACCAAATGTCTTCTACTGTATAAACATATATCTTTGCATAAACCAAATGTCTCGTGTAAACAAAATGTCTGGTTGTGTATATAAAACAATTTGCCTTTTTGTATAAAACAAGTGTGGTTTGTTGGTGAATACATTTAAGCCTTGTTGATTGTCGGACAAACCTTTATGAACAAAGGTTTGTTAAATGTGTTGCACAGTTTCTGTCATTCCCAGAGGAAACTTCCAAACAAACCTAGGAAGTGGGAATGGGGTTGTCAATCCTATGGCACCATAACATACTTCTGGTCGGCGTGATCAAAGTTAATGAATGTATCATTGTCATGTTCAACGTACCATCAAGTTTCGTACAATGTAAAGCATGTTGTGTATATAAAGCATAGGTAAATACGTTTTGTTAATGTGGAAATATATAATTCACCTCAAACATTTCGAGAACGTAAAAGAGAGGAATTATGTATTCACAAGAACCGTAAGTAGTTAGTATGTTTTGAAAGATAGTTTAGCACATATGAATCACCCCAAAACATTTAGAAAACGTAAAAGAGGGGAACTACGTACTCACCTGTAGCTTTAGGGTTTTTAACTTAAAGCTTCCTGGTAAAATAGGTAAGTGGGCTAGTCCATGAGAAGTCGACGATGATCCCCTCTATTTTTGTCAGAAGTTTGCTTCACTCATTGTTATTAGTCTTTATTGTGAATGCTAACTTTCCCATCCAATTGGGTTAGTGTTCGGAAAGTGTTCACTTGACCGCTACTGTAATGGGCATGCTCTCAATCATTTGCATTGATTGGCTTCCTTTAGTCTGGCATGATAGTTCTTTCCAAAGCGCATGACACCTTTACAGGGTGATACCTTTAACAAAACTTTGTCCCCTACTTGGAACTTAAGAGGTTTGCGCCTCTTATCAGCATAACTCTTCTGCCTATCCCTGGTAGCTTTGAGACGATCACGGATTTGTATTATCTTATCCGTGGTCTCCAGGACAATCTCTGGTCCAGATAGTTGAGCTTCCCCAACTTCAGCCAAACAGACAGGCGTTCGACATTTTCTCCCATACAAGGCCTCAAAAGGAGCAGCCTTGATGCTTGTATGATAACTATTGTTATAGGAGAATTCTATTAGGGATAGGTGGTCGTCCCAACTACCACCTAAATCAAGCACGCATGCTCTAAGCATGTCTTCTAAAGTTTGGATAGTACGCTCACTATGCCCGTCAGTCTGAGGGTGGTAAGCCGTAAATCTCGTACCTAATGATTGCTGGAAACTTTTCCAGAAATTTCAGGTGTATCTAGTATCTCTATCAGATACAATAGATACTGGCAATTTCATCCACATATAACTTAGCCAACTTGTCGGAGCTATAAGTCTCCTTTATGGGCAAGAAATGTGCTGACTTAGTCAGTCTATCCACGATGGCGCAAATCGTGTCATTACCATGTTTGGTCTTAGGTAACTTGGTAATCAGATCCATAGTTACCAATTCCCATTTCCAAGTGGGAATCTCTAGCTGTTGTAGAAGTCCTGACGGCTTTTGATGTTCAGCTTTAACTTGCGAACACGTCAGACACTTAGCTACGTAGGTGGCTATGGACTTCTTCATACCCATCCACCAATAATTCCTTCTCAATCTTGATACATTTTGTCACCTCCTGGGTAAACTGAGTATTTGGAGTTATGCGCTTCCTGGAGGATTAGATTTCTAAGTCCTCCGAAGATTGGAACCCAAATACAACTATTCAGTCTTAGGATTCCATCATTCCTAGACGTTAACTGATCAACAGTTCCACCTAATCCCTCATTGGGAATATTAGCCTCTAACAGGGCTTGCCTTTGCGCATCCAACAGCTTCTCATTTAAGCTATTCTTGAGTTCAATACTCTTGGCATTAATCTGAATCGGTTTAACCCTTTCCTTACGACTTAGTGCGTCTGCAACCACATTTGCCTTTCCGGGATGATAGCGAATCTCGCAATCATAATCATTAAGAGTTTCCATCCAGCGGCGCTGTCGCATGTTTAAATCATTTTGGTTATACAGATGCTGGAGACTTTTATGGTCCGTGTATATAATACACTTCGTGCCATATAAGTAATGTCTCCACAACTTTAGTGCAAATAAAATGGCACCCAACTCCAAATCGTGGGTGGTGTAATTCCTTTCATGCACTTTTAGTGTTCGTGATACATAAGCAATCACTTTGCCTCTTTGCATCAGCACACAACCTATACCAGTGTGCGAGGCATCACAACACAAGACAAAATCCTCAATACCCTCAGATAGAGGTAACACAGGAGCATTGCTCAACTTGTGTTTTAGAATCTCAAAAGATTCTTGCTGTTTGGGACCCCAGTCAAACTTGAGATTCTTGCGGGTCAGAGTAGTCAGAGGAGTGGCTATTCTTGAGAAGTTCCCAATGAATCTTCTGTAATAACCGGCCAGTCCTAAGAAAATACGCATCTCAGACGGAGTTTTGGGTACTTCCCAATTCATAATGGCTTCAATTTTGGCTGGATCCACTTGGTTACCACGCTCATGTCCAAGAAAATGGACTTCTCTAAGCCAAAACAAACACTTAGAGAGCTTTGCATAAAGTTTCTCATGCTTTAGCAACTCTAAGATACACCAAAGGTGTTTCTCGTGATCAGCTTGATTACAAGAATAGATAAGTCTGTCGTCTATAAAGACAATGACAAACTTATCTAGATACAGTTTGCAGACTCTATTCATGAGATCCATGAATGCTGCAGGTGCGTTAGTGAGTCCAAAAGGCATCACTAGAAACTCATAGTGACCGTATCTGGTCCTAAAGGCAGTCTTCGGAACATCTTCACTTCTAACCTTCAGTTGATTATATCCTGATCTCAAATCAATCTTCGAAAAGTAACTAGCCCCTTATAGTTGATCGGATAATTCATTGATCCTGGGCAATGTATAACGATTCTTGATTGTTATCTTATTTAACTCACAATAGTTAATGCACATTCGCATTGACCCGTCCTTATTCTTGACAAATAAGATAGGGGCTCCCCAAGGTAAAGAGCTAGGCTGAACAAAGCCTTTCTCCAAGAGTTCATCAAGTTGAGTCTTCAATTCCTTCATCTCTGTCGGCGCCAACCGATATGGAGCTCTTACAACAGGTCCAGCTCCTGGTAGGATGTCAATCCTAAACTCCACTTTTCTATCTGGAGGTAGACCGGGTAATTCTTCAGGGAATATGTCTGGATACTCTGAAATGATTGGCATATCCTCGATCTTTGGTTTTGGCTCATCAATATTACTTGTGCCATATAAATGACACAACCTCTCTTCAAACACTTGGATGCCTTAAAGGAAAGATGCTTTCTCAAGCAATCAATAATGTATATCTCCATGGATTGTGAGCATTTCACCAGATGGGGTTTTGATTTCGATGAGTTTCTTATCGCAAGCAATGCAGGCTTAGTTACAAGATAACCAATCCATGCCTAAGACTACATCAAACCATGCCAATTTCATTGGTAAGAGAGATATAGGGATTGAGTGATTCTTGATGGATATAGAGCATCCATCAAGAATAGAAGATGCGGTTTCTAATGTTCCATCGGCTAGTTCTACTTCATAAGGTATATCTAGAGTTCTTATGGGTAGGTTTAATAGTTCACTAAACTTATAGTCTACAAATAACTTATCAACACTGGAATAAAAAAGAACTCTAGCAAAGATATTATTAATGAGGAACGTACTCGTTATGACATTCGTGTCATGTACTACCTCCCTTGCATTCACCTGGAAGGTTCGGGGGTTTCCTTTCTTCGCTCCTCCGGGCTTTACAGTGCCCTCTTTGGTAGCCTTGGGGCACTTAGTCTTAATGTGGCATTTCTCGCCACAACTATAACAAACGGCATCCTTAAGATCTCTACAGTCTAAGGTCTTGTGCCCCGTTCTCTTGCAAATACCGCAAGGTTTAGCCTGCTGATCCGAGCAACACTGTCCCTAGTGCCTCCTATTGCAGGTCTTGCAAACCGGTCTATCATCAGACCTTTGTTGGTTCCTATTTAACTCAGACTTTCCCTTCTTTGATCTCTGGGAGTTATCATCCTCCCATTTTCTTTTCCCGTCACTCTCCGTCTTAACCGACCTTTGCCTAATGGTATCTAAGGTGAGGGAAAGGGATAGATCTAATGCTGACTTATATGTGGCAGGCCTTGAAGCCTTCACCATACCCTTAATCTCAGGTGCTAAAACATTAATAAATCGCGCAATGCGCTTAGGCTCAGGGGTGATCAAATAAGGTACCAACCTAGACAGAGAGTTATAGTCTGTTACATACTTCCGACAATCCATGTTCTTCATTGTAAGAGTCAGAAAATCTGACTCCAACTTCTCCACCCCATGTTGTATCACCCCAACCGCGTAATAAAAACAACCCGCGACGGAAACGTTAGGGGGTCACGTTACAAATTGATTCAAACACATGGTAATTAAAGTTTGGTTTTATTGAACTTATAAAGTACATCGTCTTTGAGAACTAGAAACAAAATACAACAATTAATTTTATTTTAAGCAAGCTAATGCCAGAGTCCATCCTATGTATAGCATACTTGATCATGCATTAGTACCTGAAACCTATGTGAAAATAAAGTCAGCATTGAATGCTGGCGAGTAACATAGGTTTTGTGGTCACGATTCATGGCTTTTGAATATTGAAATATATTTAATCAGTTGATATTTTAAATAAATCTTTGTAGCCATGAATTTCTGACATGAAGTATTTCTTTTGTAAAACTGTATGAGAAATCATTCGATTTAAGAGAAAACATTGTATGGTTAACTGAGAACCATTTGTATAAACCAACTAAATGGCTAGTGTTATATAAACCAACCAAACGTCTTGTACTGTATAAACATATATCTTTGCATAAAGAAAATGTCTTGTGTAAACAAAATTCCTGGTTGTGTATATAAAACAATTTGCTTTTTTGTATAAAACAAGTGTGGTTTGTTGGTAAATACATTCAAGCCTTGTTGACTGTCGGACAAACCTTTATGAATAAAGGTTTGTCAAATGTGTTGCACAGTTTCTGTCATTCCTAGAGGAAACTTCCAAACAAACCTAGGAAGCGGGAATGGGGTTTTCAATCCTATGGTACCATAACATACTTGGCGTGATCAAAGTTAATGAATGTATCATTGTCATGTTCAACGTACCATCAAGTTTCGTACAATGTAAAGCATGTTGTGTATATAAAGCATAGGTAAATACGTTTTGTTAATGTGGAAATATATAATTCACCTCAAACATTTCGAGAACGTAAAAGAGAGGAATTATGTATTCACAAGAACCGTAAGTAGTTAGTATGTTTTGAAAGATAGTTTAGCACATATGAATCACCCCAAAACATTTAGAAAACGTAAAAGAGGGGAACTACGTACTCACCTGTAGCTTTAGGGTTTTTAACTTAAAGCTTCCTGGTAAAATAGGTAAGTGGGCTAGTCCATGAGAAGTCGACGATGATCCCCTCTATTTTTGTCAGAAGTTTGCTTCACTCATTGTTATTAGTCTTTATTGTGAATGCTAACTTTCCCATCCAATTGGGTTAGTGTTCGGAAAGTGTTCACTTGACCGCTACTGTAATGGGCATGCTCTCAATCATTTGCATTGATTGGCTTCCTTTAGTCTGGCATGATAGTTCTGTGTACCAACCTTGCTACGTAAGAGAGACCGACATGCAAGCGATTACAGCTAGCCTCCTTATCTGCCTTACCAGTAGAGCTAGGGAGGAAGCCACTGATAGCTCTGACCCCTTTCGGATTGGCTCCCCGATCGGATAGGAACTATGCTTTGGTCTGACGGCAATAGGGGTTGTGTATAGAGACCAGAATCGGAAGTATCACCATGCAATGGTTCGTGAACATGGTGAAATGATTGTCTCAGCTGGAGCCATTGGAAGCCCTCAGCTTCTGCTTCTAAGTGTACAATGCATCATGTGTTAGTAAAATAACCCAAGTCACTTTAGTCATACAACACGAGACAGAACCCCAATAGACTGAGTCAGTAGAGCCTTGACATACGTTGGTGGGTCCTAAATTAATCGGGTAGGGGGGTCATACTACACGAGACAGAACCCCAACGAACTTAGTCAGGCAGAGCCTTGACATGCGTTGGTAGGTCCTAAATCAATTGAGTAGGGTGACGAATTAGTGATCGGGGGTTAAAATACTTACAACGGAGCAAAGCTTCGCATGTTTAGGGGTTTTAGACTGCTTCGGGACTCTGTCAGAGTTTAGAGAGAGTAAGGGATCGATTTTTCGATTGAAATGAGTGATTTGAAACAGTCCCAGGCCGCTCCTTATATACCCAAAATTTGATTCCCCCGCGCGTCGCGCGGGAAGACAGGGTGTCTCTCTCGTGGCGCGGGGGAGGTCAGCTAGATCTAGACTGCCACCGGTCTTAGGTAGGTCGGACATGTGTAGCGAAACGGAGCCACGTGTCTTGGTACTCTCCCGCGCGTCGTGGGAAATGCCAAGGTTCCTGGCGCTTGGCGCCTGGGAGGTCCAAGTTTTTTTTTTCATGTCGGCTTTTGTCTTGCGTGTCCGCGGTTGTGATTAAGGTCTTGGTAAGGTGTATTTTGGGAATATGTTACGATAACTTGGATATTATTTCAGAAATGTTGTGAATATCATTTTGACCGAAAGTGTTCATTGGTTGAAATACTACAAATGTTACACATGTGGTGGACAGTAGGTCTCTCTGATGAGGTCCACAAACTTAGACCATCCTAAGTTGTACAGGGGTACCTTCCCCGTTGATTGTATCATCGCATCGCCTTCCACCAAATTAGGGCATCGCCCTTAAATGATTGTGAAACAAACTTCACAACATCTTTTTCAGCACAATTGTTGATATCCACTATAGTCTCCATCTCGTCTAGCCATCTTAAGGCATCAATAGCCCCCTTCTCACCATTGAAGTCCCGGGGCTTACAGGAGATGAAATATTTGTAGGTACAACCGTCCTTAGAGGAACGAGACCTGTCTTGAAGCACTTGCTTACTAGGTTCACTCTTTGCATTTGAAGAGTGAATTGAGCTCTCCCTTCGAGCTGATGAATGTGGAATCGATAAAGGCTTGCACCCGATTCCTTATAATTTGCTATGAACGCATTCATAGCTTTGCCGACCTCTGCGGCAATCATAGCCTGGAGATTAACTCCCTCGCTATTGCGATTATCATTAATATCGTCGTTACGTCTGTTGTTGGCTTCATCAGAATTAGCCATGTTGTATGCTTGGTACTAAACACCAAAATAATTTTTTTCTTAGTTGCAATACCATAATTAGTCATCGAATTTTGATGACTTATTATACATATTCCATGGTATTATTAAACCATATAGGCTATAAAGTTTGGATATATAAATCCTTCCCCTTTTTGGACCAGTGTGCACAACGTCACATCTGTCAGGCTTTAATATTTCAAATTAATGTTATATAGAGTATCTAAGTGTAATTGGCCTAGGTCTCAAAAGGACCATCAAGGGCAAATCTAAACTTGGACATAGTTCATATGTTAATGAACAGTGGATCATAAATCACAACTGTCATTGTCATAATGACAATTATAAGTAGCTCATAGGCTCCTCATGAAGGACATTGAAATATGGCACATTGGCTTGTCACGAAGGACATTAATATGTATAGCACATTGGCTTTTCACAAGGACATTTAGAATATAAGCCGCGATCTCAAGTGATCAAGGGGCTTTAAGGTTTGAACGTAGTTCATCACCTTTGGACAGGGAGTCATAAGACTACAACTGTCATTGTCATATTTGACGATATGATACGGCCCGCAGGCAGTTTAATTGACATCACATAGGATGTTAATATAGAAAATCATCACACTGATGATATTAGTCATGATCTCATTTGATCATATAGACTATGAGGCTTGGGCATAGCCCACCACCTTAAACAGGGAACCTTAAGGTTACATCTGCCATTGTCTAAATTGACAATATAATATGACCCATAGGCGAACCATCACTAAGGATGTTATAACATAGTCCGTAGGCAAGCCATCATTAAAGATGTTAATATATGATCATCTCATTGATGATATTAGCCGGGATCAAATTTGATCACATAGGCTATAAGGCTTGGACGTAGTCCATCACCTAGATGGCTAGTGCGATTTCTGAGGTCACACTGCCTTGAGTATTAACATTACTTTGAAAGTTAACACAAAATTATCTTAATGGTTGAATAATAATAGTCATGGTCGCATTTGACCATAATGACTTTGAGGCTTGAACATAGTTCACCACCTCTGGATGAAGGGCTATTCTTCCTTAACTATCATGAAAGAAGGGTTATTTCTCCTTAACTATCTTTTATAATTGCTAAATAATATGGACATTTCCAATTGGCTGGTCAAAACCATTAAGAGGATCTTTTGGAATTATGTAGCAGATCGATAAAATTCAAATTAAAATCGAGACGATCGCTTGTAAAGGATGTAATGAGTACATATATATAAATAAATTCCAAAATCTTCATTAAATGATAAAAACTACAATATTTTCCTTACACATGACTTTTAGATGACTCAGACTAATTGTCCACGCAGGGACTAAAAAGAAACATGTCCACGCAGGGACTAAAAGAAATACTTGTCCACGCAGGGACTTTTGGAAATACAAAAATACATAAACGAAAGAAAGTCTTTACTCGTCCCTCCTTTCCCTTACTAGCTTGGTTAACTTTTTGAAGAACTTATTCGTCTTCTTCTTAGTCTTTTCTGCCCGACGTTGAATTTGTTCCGCTTGTTGCAAAACTTGATTTATAGCCTCAAGTTGTTGTAGTGGTGGCTGTGGTTGTGGCACCACAGGATACGGGTACCCATAACTTGGATATCCCGTAGTTGGATAAGTAGGTGGGAAAGGAGATGGGTATAGAGCGTTATGCACGGCCGCTTGCATATAAGGGTCGTACGATGGCGCCTGATAGTTAAAGTCCATCGACGTAGACGGGTTTAAAGGATTGTATCCAGATGTATCTGGATAAGTAGGAATTGGGTTATCAAAACCTGATGGTTGTGGTTGAACAAAAGTTTGTGGTGTCGGGTCAACCACATGTACGGTATTCGAGGGTCCATCCATTTGTGGGTCCTTGGGAATTGTGGGGTATGTTTGGGGAAATGGTGGTAGCGATCCCGACCGTTGTCCTGCGCGCACTAACATGCGTGCTCCACGCTTTCTTCTTGGTGATTCTGGGGGTGGTTGTGGTTGTTCTACCGGTTCCATTTGCACATCTTCTTGTGGAGATGGCGGATTTGGTATTGGAGAGTGATAAGAAGGTGTGTTGGCAAAAATAAATTGGTTCCAATACTGGTCCCCTTTGTTAGGACCTTGATATGGTGATCCTGCATAGGATGTAGAACCACTAGAGATCTCAGTGGGGTGCATATGTGGCCCCGACGGCGGCATTTCCGGATCTGAGTCTTCGTCCGGCTCGTTTGGTTGGTCTAACTGGTTTTGGGCAGCTGGAGGTGTGTTGATATACTGATTTTGGGTTAAAAAACCCATGAAAAATATGGGAGTGTGAATGATAGGAATAGTGAGAATGGTGTGAATGGTATGAGTGATGGTAATGTGAGGGTGATGAGATATGCGAGATAGAATGTCTTGTTGTTTGAGATGAATAGATTAAAACGGGTTATGTGGATTTTCTAGTCACAATCCGACATATGATCCCATACCCGACCAAGCAGTAATAATATACCGTATCCCAAGCCCGTATAAGAAAATACAATAAGCACAACCGTATTCAATTAACTAGCTTGGTTGCAATCTACGGGAAGGCCTTAGTGTAACATCCGTCAAAAACGGATTTACCAAACCCGCTCCCGTTTATCAACCGAACAGTCAGTCAAAATTTTCGTTGCGAATTAAATGCCTGAAATAATTTTAAACGATACATAATCAATTATTATACAAGAATATATATTTAGTTTTTGAAAAACTGTTGAAAATCGCAAAATAAAAATAAAATGTTCCAGCCGGTTTCGAACCCGGGTCTGTACCGATCCGGAAACAGACTTAACTCACACACACAAACCACTGCGCCACGGATTTTGTTTGTTATATATTGAAATCATTTAATTGATATAATGACGTTACGAATTCAAAACCGGCGCCCAATAGTTCAGTCGTCGGAATCCCGGTAATCTCGCGAACTTTTAACCCCACTTTCAGTTATAACGTAAACTAGTATTAAGACATCGGTTATAACCGATGTTTGAAGTCCGCGACCAAACCATAACTGCCGGAAAATTTAAATCGATAAATACAGTTGGAAATCAGACCAGGTTCATTGACGATTTGTTCTATAAATTCACCCACAACCCACTGCAAACCTTTTCGCTCAAAAACACACCTTTTCTCGGCGTAATTCCACTCGCCGGAATTTCCCTGCTCATCGCCGGAAAACCGGTTTCTCCATCCCTGAGCCTCACTGAGCCTCTGAGCTTATACCGGAGATACCCACACCCTTTGTAAGTTTCCTGGAGACTCGCTGCTACAAGGAACACGTCGCCGGAGGTGATTGCTGTCGCCGGAGTTTCTGCCGGAAAACAGAGAGTCCAGTCGGTATACTTCTCCGCCCAATTTCTTTTCCTTTTCACATTTATCTCACCGTAATGAACTGAAAAACACTAATAAACCGATAAAAACTTTGAACCAGTCGATTTCCAAACTCTGGTTCTACCTTGATGAAGAAGACGATGTATTTCCGTATGTTATAAGTATAATATAAATCAGGATATTAATCGGGTTAGACACACAGTCCAGCGGTGGACTGTGTGCACATATAACGCAAAGGTCACGAGTTCGAATCCCGTTTCACACACGCTGCCTTAATAAAAAAATTATTTTTGTTAAACTTAACCGGAGTCGCCACAGTTATGTGTTAAGTATATTAATAACCGGAATAATAACCAAGTTAGACACACAGTCCAGCGGTGGACTGTGTGTTTGTTTATATCACAGGTCACAAGTTCGAGTCCGGTCCTCTGCACCGACTCGAACAATTATCTATTCTTTTTAATAAGGCAGAAAAGGAAATATCTAATTTGTATTTAAGTATAATAAAAATCGAATTATATAACATGTTAAACACACAGTCCAGCGGTGGACTGTGTGTTAGTTTAAGCCACAGGTCCCGGGTTCGAGACCTGTGGAGCGCACCGCCGAATTGATTTAAACTGTTTTTAAAATAAAATGATTTTCGGTTTAAACTAATTAATATATATATATATATAATTAAAATCAGATATATAACGGGTTAGACACGTAGCTCAGTTGGTAGAGCTGCGTGCACGCGTACGGGAGGTCTCGGGTTCGAGCCTCACTCAGCGCACTTGTATTCCGAATTGAATCGGTCAACGGTCAGGTCAACGGTCAGTCAAACGGTCAACGGTCAGAAAAAAATCAATTTTTTTATTATTTTTTATTTAATTATTTTAATTAAAAATCAATTAAAAATACTTAAAAATAACATTTTTAAGGTTAGAAAATAGCCTCAAACTCACAAAAATACACCCAACAATCCTACTAAAATAGATTAATAAAATCCGTTTACTTACCAAACCATAATGCGATTTATCTAGGTTAAATCTCACTCGTGGTTAAAACCACCTCGCGTGCATTCAACGTCATCAACCGAACGCACCCACTGTGAGTGAATCTTACAACTCCCCCTTTTAAATTACACGTTTTGGGGTGTGTCATGTGTTAAGAAAATAATCAATTTATTTATTTAAACTCGTGCCATACCACATCATGACTTAAACTTAGATTATTTTTATTGTTGTGATTTACTTATTTCCTTTTGTCATATTATATGAAACTCATACATTAAGCCCATCAGTTCCTCGTGGAAGACGAGTTGAACAACGCGTGCTACAAATCAAATTCATTATTGTTTATGTGTATATCATTGAGTTTGTATTGTTTGTAGTTGTGTCATTCATATTATCATGGTTATGCAATTCATTCATTAGGCCCCTCAGTTCCTCGTGAGAGACGAGTTGAGCATCGCGTGCCTCTAAATGTTCCATTATTGTTCACGTGTTTTTCACTTAATATCTTATGATTGTTGATTAAGTTTACATCTATCTTTACTCATGTTTGGTTGTGCACATATTTCATAATCAATTTAAATATATTCGTTCAAATGTTTTCCATAGGATTCACTCGCCAACATTATGTTGATCCAAAAACCCTTTTTACACATGATACAGGTGAACAGGTTGAAGCAAGGAAAACATAGGATATGCCTTAGAAGAGAACAAAGAAGTTTAGATTGTTAGTTAGATCATGTTGTAACATTTATTGTAAAATTCCATTTAATTTGTATTAATGAATATGAAACGCTTAATAAATGTCATGAGCTTTGATGATAACCCAATCATGCCCCGATCACCTTTTCCGCTGCGGGTCGGGGTGTGACACTTAGTCTGGAATGAATGGAATTATAACTAATTTAGAACGCTAACACGTCCTATTCAAGTTATAGACTTGGACGGTTAATTTCAATTAATCAAAACGGTACGTTTCGCTAGATTAAGCGATGACCGGAATAGAATGAAGTTTAAACCCAACAAGTACTATGACTTGTATAATATGTGTAAACAATATACATTCTGGAATTTGAAGTGAAAATGATAAGGTTTGACCCATTTCGGTTTATTTACGTAAACTAGTTACATAAGCTTAATTGTACCCGTATAAGCGATTTCGGGTAACCGGATAAGTCATGAACAAGATTGAGTAGAAAAAGATTGATGAAGTGATGATTGATATCACTCAAGAAGTGAAAGTCGAAGACCTCAAGGACATGGAAGATAAAGCTTTAATGGCGAATCTAACCAAGGTAGGTCCAGAGGTAAAAATGTCGAGAAAGAAGTTGTCAAAGTACAAGTTGTTGAGGTTGAGAAACCTTGTACAAAATGTACTAAACCTTGTGTCGAATGTGCCGAAAAATAAAAAATCATCGCTGAAAAAAATGTGCATAACGAATTGCTGAAATACGATTATCGCACAATGAAAGAAGCATATGACAAAATGAAAAATGATTATGGCAGACTCGACAGAAATAACATCGAACAACATGATAATATAAGGATGTTGAGTGGAACACTAATGGATAAACAAAGGGCAATTAACACCTATATTAACACCATTGTTGAAACCAAACAACAACTTCAAGACAAGACAATCGAAACTCAAAGAGTCCAGCAGTTGTTGAGAAGTTATACCACAAACGCATATGTTATTGATCACATTCTTCCGACAATCTCAACGGAAGAAAAACCTAAAAAGAAAATAGGCAAAGAATATTGCAATGTTCCTCCACCCCTTTGCGAGAAGTACTGTCGCAAAACCGCAGATGGGATGGATAAGGCACTCAACGTTGAGTTACTTTCTGAGAAAAAAGATGAGTTGCCAGAGAATATTGATATAATCTATGCTAAATCTGATGATGATAACAACGTTGTGGTTAACAAAGTGGTTGAAAATGTTCTAAGTGATTCTGATGACGGCAGCTTCAAAAGCGCCGACTCGAGTTCAAAGAATACCGATTCACAGTCTGAAAATGACGATAAGTCGTCAGAGGATGGTCTAAGTGACGATCCTAATGTTGTAATGTACAAAATTAAGGATTCGGATAGACTATACTTTGATGATAGCTTTCCAATTCAGAATGTGAAGGAAGAATTGCTTGATAAATTCTTTAAACTCGTGGAAGTCACATCAGAGGAATTGGAAATTAACGAACGAAAATTCTATTCCAAACCTAAAAGAAACAACTGCTGAAGGAAAGGTGGTGATCATCCGGAAAACCGGAGAGCAGGGTTGGGTCTAGAAGAATCAGATGAACCAGTAAAGAAAGTGTCACCATTTCATGAATATAAAAACAAAAACATGAATTTTGTATATGGGACGAACACGGTTCACGAAGAGAGTTTGATTGGTAAACAATCAAATGATGCGTTTAAAAAGGAGAAAGAAATTCGAGATAAAACCAAGGTCACAAGTGGTGTCAAAACATCAAGTAGGGTAAAACCACCCACTAAAGGACATCCACTTGATAATCGGACATGTTTCAAGTGCAATGAAATTGGTCATATTGCACAACAATGTCTGAAATCAAAACCGGCTTATCCTCGAAGAAGAGAATCAAATGTTGTAAAACCAAGGTATCCAGAGTTTGAAAAACCAATCAAGATTTTGAAAAGAAATGAATCTTTGCTAGAAGTTAAACCTAAAATAGAAAAGAGGTTTGAGAATCCTATTTTTGAAAAAGGAGAAACTTCAAAGGCTAATGAAAACAATTTTTACATCAAGAAGGCTGACATAAAATCTCAAGCCTGGATTGCAAAGAAACGGTCAGCAACATCTGAGAACACTAAGTCTGAGCTTGTCAAGACTAGTGATAGCAAGAAAGAATCAAAATCCGAAATCATAATTGAAACCACATTTGAAACTGTCAAAAATACAAGTGGTAACAATTCAAAAGATAAAAAGACGGTAAAGTTTTCAAACATAAACATCACAGAAAATTCAGATGAAGAATGGGAAATTTATTCTGTAGATGAGGGTGGATTCGATTATGCTGATGAATGTGAATTTGATTTTGATGATGGTTATCCAATTCAACCCAAGACCAAAAAGGCTTGGGTCTTGATTTTTAAATAGATTGTTAAAATGTGCAGGGACTCCAGAGATCCGTACTTTCTAAGTGGATTTTGGATAGTGGAGCGTCCAGGCATATGACGGGAATGAAGGCGTTGCTATTCGACATTAAAGATATCAATGGTGGTTATGTTGGATTTGCGGGTAACCAGGGTGGAAGGATAGTCGCCGAAGGAAAACTCTCCAATGGTGTCGTTTCATTCGATCGCGTGAACTATATTGCAGAATTTGAGAACAATCTTCTGAGTATATCGCAGATTTGTGACAAGAAATTCATGGTCCATTTCAACAACAAAGAGTGTATTATCTTGAAGCCGGGATTCAAAATACCAGATGAGTGGATTCTGATGCGAGCACCTCGAGAGAATGATCTATATGTTCTTGATATGGGTGTCGCTACCACTTCATCAAAATCAGCACAATGTTTTGTGTCAAAGGCTACTGAAAAGGATTCTATCCTTTGGCATCGTAAGATGGGGCATATTCATTTGCGAAAAATGAATTTCTTGATTCATAATGATCTTGTAGAAGGCGTAAATCTTCGGAGTTTTCAGATGTCTGATCATTGCTTGGAATGCAAAAAGGAAAACCAGATCAACAAATCTCATCCAAAGAAAATTCTAAACTCAATCAAGTTGCCATTAGAACGTCTCCACATGGACTTATTTGGTCTTGTAAATGTTCGAAGCATCTCAGGAGACATATACTGCTTGGTCGTGACAGATGACTATTCGAGATATTCGTGGGTATTCTTTCAAGAATCAAAAGACGAAATGTTCGAGAACTTGGTTATTCTATTTAAGAAACTCGAGAACCTTTATCATCTGCTGGTCAGATGCATTAGAAGTGACAACGGCACAGAGTTTAAGAATAACAAAATGAAGGAATTCTGCAACGCAAAAGGGATTCTACATGAGTTTAGTGCTCCCTATACTCCACAGCAAAACGGAGTAGCTGAACGGAAAAACAGAACTTTGATTGAAACTGTGAGAACCATGCTTGCAGATTCTAAACTTCCTATCAGCTTCTGGAGTGAAGCGGTTGCTGCGGCTTGCTACACGCTAAACAGGGTTCTCACTCTCAAACCAACAAAGAAAACATGTTTTGAGATGATAAACCGTCGGAAGCCAAATTTGAAGTTCTTAGAACCATTCGGTGCACCATGTACTGTAATAGACCAAGATGGCAAATTCGGAGCTAAATCTCTTGAAGGTTTCTTTGTCGGATATGGGAGTCCGTTGAGAAGAGTATATGTTCCTTCATTGAGAAAGGTTACTGAAGCACAACACGTGGATTGTTTCAACTACACGGATCCTATTCAAAGGAAAGGTGACGCGTGGCTGTTTAACTATCAAGACCTTTGGAAGTCATTTGACTTGCCTGAAGAACCGACTGACGAAGAAGTTGCAGCGTTATACTACCTTCACCAGTCAGCAAATCAAGAACAAATTGTTCGACCAATTGTGGTTAATCAACCCACGTTGGATCCATCTTCTTCTGGCGCAAGTTAGTGTTCTGGCTGAAAATGTTTCTGAAACATTAACAACACCTGCTACTCCTCCAACAAATGCCTCTACTGAACCAGTGAATACAACAACGGAGCCCAGTATGCCTCAGAATCAAAATTCTGACACAGATGAAGCACCAACATTTGATGCTGATGGGGAATCATCTTCTTCAGATGAAGAAGTGGAGCAGATAACAAGTCTTCTTAATCAATCTGCAGTCCCGAACAACAGAAATGAAGCATCATCAAGCTCTCCAAATGTTTAATTGGTCGTTGATCTCAACATCACGAATCAGCAAAACTCAGTAAATGTTCCAAGTGAAGAATTGGCGCGATCATATTCCTATCATCCGTCAAAAAATATAATCGGAGAATTTCAAACTGGTGTTAGAACTCGAGGGCAAATTAATAAAGCACTCGGTTGTTTCTACACACGCGTTGCTCCAACCCAGAACTATTGATTCTATTCATGTTTCATTTCTCAGATTGAGCCAAAGACAGTTAATGAAGCTTTAGCCGATGAAAATTGGGTACAAGCAATGCAAGAAGAATTATTGCAGTTTGAGAAGTTGGGAGTGTGGAAGCTTGAAGATCTACCAGAAAATCAGAAAGCAATTGATACAAAGTGGGTCTTTAAGTGTAAACGTGATGATAGAGGAGTTATTGTTCGTAACAAAGCTAGGCTTGTTGTCAAGGGATTTCACTAGCAGGAAGGGATAGACTACATGGAAGTCTACGCACCAGTAGCTCGCTTGGAATCTATTCGAATCTTTCTAGCTTTCACATCATGGAAAGGATTTAAGGTCTATCAATTGGATGTCAAATCGGCTTTTCTGTACGGAAAATTACGCGAGAAGGTGTACGTTGGACAACCACCAGGGTTTGTCGATCCACTCAACAAGAAGAAAGCGTACTTACTGGATAAAGCTCTTTATGGTCTACACCAAGCTTCGAGAGCTTGGTACGAGACGTTATCGCAACATCTCATCAGAAACGGCTTTATCAGAGGAACCGTGGATAGTACTCTTTTCACCAGAGAAGTTGATGGACATCTGATTGTAGTTCAAATCTACGTTGACGACATCATCTTTAGATCTACAAACGATAGTCTCTTCAAGGAGTTTTAGGGAATCATGAAAAAGAAATTCGAAATGTCCTCGATGGGTGAAATGAAGTTCTTTCTTGGTTTGCAAGTAGATCAGCTTCCGGATGGTATTTTCATTCATCAGACTAAGTATGTTCACGACATCTTAAAAAAGTTTGGAATGGAAAGCTTGAAGCCTCTATCTACGCCTCTTGCTCTAAATCACGGCATTTGTGTTGACGAGACTAGAGCCAAAGTTGACGAGACGTTATACAGATCGATGATTGGATCGCTGATGTATCTGACGGCATCGCGCCCAGATATTATGTATCCAACCTGCCTATGCGCTAGATATCAGTCAAGCCTGAGGATCTTACACATGCAGATCGTGAAGCGAATCTTCAGATACCTGAAAGGATGCCTAAGCACCGGCTTGTGGTACCCGAAGAACGACAATTTCGACCTCACAGGCTATGCTGATTCTGATTTTGGTGTAGATAAGTTGAACTCAAAATCAACTACAGTGGGATGCCAGTTCTTCGGAACAAGAATGGTAACCTGGCAGTGTAAGAAACAGACTACGGTCACTCTCTCTACCTGTGAAGCTGAGTATATCTCGGCCTCCAGCTGTTGTTCACATATTCTATGGATTCAACAGCAGATGAGAGACTATGGTCTGCAATTTTTAGACACTCTGTTGTTTGTTGATAACAAGGCAGCCATAGATATAACTAAAAATCCGGTTCATCACTCACGCACAAAACACATTGAAATTTCGTTATCATTTCATTCGTGATTGCTACGAAAAGAAATTGGTGCGAATAGAAAAAATCCACACCGACGAACAAAAGGCTGATTTTTATACCAAACCATTTTCTTTGTCACGGTTTAAATACTTGCTGAGAATTAACGGTATGAAAAATTTGCTGACAGGTGCGGACGCTGAGGTTGAATACGGATCAGACGACGAGTTCGCGTTATCCACATTGGTTTGTAAATATCTTTCTAGTTTAGAATTTTGTTAAAAACTAAAATCCAAAAAAGATGTTTTTGATTTTAGGGGAGAAATGTCAGAGAAAATAAAAAAACATTAGAAAATTTTAAAATCTAAAAACATATGAAAAAATCAAAATGTACAAAAACATTGAAAACGACAAAAAGAGTTCAGTGTCTTAAAAGGAAATGATAGTACATCAGTGGACTATCACAGTATGCTAAAAAAATGTAAAGTTTAAAAGTGATAAAAGAGTCTTACTGTGGATGTGTCGATAGGCTTAACACGTTGGGTAAACTGTTTTCGAGATATAAACTAAATTTTACAATTGCTTAATCTTGTGGATTAACACATCTTGGATATATGGACTTAGTACTCCGAAATTTCGTTTGAAAGATTGCCTGATTCTGAAATACGAGGTCTTTATAGATAGTTGATATCTTGGGTATTATACAAGTTCTTCTGATTTTGCGGAAGCAATGGCCTAGAACTTCTATAATACTTTCGCTATAAACCCCCAAATTGCATGAAATATTGAAAAGTATCGAAAGATGTAATCATATGCAATGCTGAAAAGATTCCTTAAGTGGAACACACCTTAAAGTCGAGCCTTCATCTCTTTGTCTGTACGGTAGTACTAACCTGAGCTCTCAAGGTCTCGCACAATCCAGATATAGATATCAATTACGCTATATTCACCTGTAAGATGAAATCTAGGGAATCTGGATATGGGAGTATATTCAAGAAGTGGGAACCGCAGTTAAGTCAAGTTTAATAAATCATACCTTAACATATCTTGAAACAGTTGAGAAATGTGGTAAAGCTTAAGTGGACAAACATATCGTCAATCTAGGTAAACGAGTTTAAAACTTAAAGTCATTTAAAGGTCAACGGTACTGCTGATATGTCTCAATTAACTGATATGATCCTTAGACACGAATTCACAAAATATGTCTGTAAATATGTTTGTAAATAGTTTACATTATTCTGTACATAGTATTTCAGCTTTACAGATTAAAATCAAAAAGATTTTCGGTGAGTTTTAGCATAAACTTGCAAAAATAAAAAAAAGATTTTAATTCTACATTGTTTCAGTAAACCAATGTTGGAGAACGGATCTTCGAAGTCTGGTAAGATGCTAGAACTGGTGGGAATCTTTTTGACAACGGGCTAGGAGCTAATCTGTTTATCTGAAAAATTAAAAAGATAAAAAAGTTCATTAATTTGAAACTTTGATTTTGAAAATATCAACAGTTTGTTCGTGACGAGTCAAACTGGGGTCATTAACTTGGACTCGACAGACAAATCGGTTAACCAAGGTCATTAGCTTGGACTTGGTCAACTGAGTGGATTTTCATAACTGGTAAAAAGATGGAAAGTTCAGGGGTTAAAATGAAAAATTGAAAAACTTTGTTTTTTAGGGTTTGGCAAGTTTGGCCGAACTTGCTAAACAAATCATGTTTAACAAACAAACAAGTTCGACCGAACTTGCAGATGGATTGCTGAGTTAAAAGGTAAGTTCGCCCGAACTTCAATGGGCTTTTGTATGGGCCTGTAAGTTCGCCCGAACTTGACATGGTATAAATACCAATCAAGTTCGCCGAACTCATTCAACAGCACACAAACTCTCCTGAGCGAACTTAAACCTTTGAGAACGAAGTGGTGATTTTGGCAATTTGACGTCGTTATACTGCCCGATTTTAGTTTGTTTTTGGTGATTAGCACACCAATTACAATGACTGAGGTGAAATTTGGATTTTGAACCGTTAAAATGGACTGTAGTTGATATGTTAGATCTAAACTTTAAAAATTGATAGATCTAGGGGTCTGATAACAAAATTGAACTTAAAATCAAGATCTACACTTTAAATCGACCGTGTAATCATGTTCGATTGAACTGAAATGGACATTTGCATGTTTGAACAAGTTGTTTTTTTTGGAGAAGACGACAAGTTCGGCCGAACTTGTCTAAAAATATGAATGAATGAAATCTAAACATCTTCGACCGAACTTGCATCAAAAGTGTTTTTGTTAAAAACATATATCAATACATGTTCGACCGAACTTGTGAAAAGGAAATGGTGAATTGTTAAGAGTGTAAGTTCGCCCGAACTTATATATGGAACATGTTTGTGACATGTTCGGGCGAACTTGAACAAATCAGAATGTTGTAACACCTAATCAAGTTCGCCCGAACTTGATAAAGTGTTAGAAATTTTTGAATTTTTTTCTCGATAAGTGTGCTAATTATTTTGCGTCATGTTTTTCAAGCACAGGTTCCAGCGCGTGTTATCTCTGTTGAGTTCTCCAAAACTCACAATACTACGCTTGATAAATCTATATGTCCGTCTCTGAAGGAGTATGACAGTATATTGAAGTTTTTGGAGGAAAGCCCTATTCGCAGAGCAATTACAGAACGCACGGTGTCATATCGTTCACACAATTCATTTTTGGATGAATGCAAGCCTTAGCGCTGATGAGAAGACGATTTCTTCAACAGGGCAAGTTGGAAATGAGCTCAAGCCGATTAAAGTAACTGAAGATGATATTCGAAGGATTTTGCATTTCAACGACAACAAAGATGATCCGATTCATCTAGACGAAAAGATGGTCCGTGCTGTTTCTTTCGTATGGGATACAAGGGGAGTGTAAACAAACCTATGTTGAAGAAAGGGGAGGTGCCTAACCCCTAAAAGCTTCTTATGCACGCCATTATTCATACATTCAGCCATCACAAGGCTGGATTAGATGATGTTCATGATTACTTAGCTTGCATGGCAATGCATTGATTCTGAAGAAGCCGTTTAACTTCTCAAAGCTTGTCTTTACACATATGTCGAAAAACATGGAGGATTCTAGATTGTGCTTATATCTGAGGTATGTACAAATGTTGATTGACGAGAAGTATGCCAACATTGCACGAGATCCAAATGACGTGTTGTATTTAGTTCATCTTGATGAAACTACTGTGAAGAAGCTTATCAAGTTCCAGAAACAAGCTTCAGCTCCTGTTGCCAAGCCGGTATTCGGAGCCATTAAAGATTCGAATTATATATCGCCGCCAGATAACAAGTGGAGAAAAGATGGTAGCGACGACGAGAAAGAACTTAATGTTGAACAAGAATGGTTCAAAGACTTCAAGCCGAAAGCTAGAAGTGATTGGTTTTTGAAGGCTGAAGCTGATAAGCCGAAAAAGAAGCGAGCTGCTAAGAAAGTAGAAACGATGCTCGTTGATGAAGAAGACCTGAAAATGTTGAAGCAGTTGCTGGATCAAGTGCTGCAGGTGTTATTGAGAGTCAAGAAACTGTGAAAACGACTCAAGATGATGTTATATCTGCTACTTCTGAAAATGAAGATGATTCTGATAAAGAAATTCCTGCTAAAGAGCCAGAAAAGACTGAGGCAGAGATTAGAGCAGAGAAAGAAAGAGAATTGGATGCTGATTTTGATCCTAATGCAGAAAAAGAGTCCGATGAGGATACGCCTAAGAAATCTAAACTTGTTAAGTCTGCGACTGTTTTGTCAACAAAGACTATAGGGTCTCCTCAGACCAAAGGAAAGAGAAAATCAAAGAAAGAGCAAAAGGCTGTAAGTAAGAGCCGCAAAATATCATTGAAAAGCACAGAAGCCCCACAAGAACCTTCTGGTGCTCGGGAGAAAGGAGTCACACAAGAACCTCCTCCACAAGAACCTCCTGTTATTGTTCATGCTGAAATTGAAAGGCCGGGAGTTACACAAGAACCTCCTGTGTCTGGCTTTGTTGAAGTTCCTATCATTGAATCTCCTATTGCTCCAACGACTTCTGTTCCTGAAAGTTCTACGCCAAAGAAGTCAACACCAAAATCTGCAACACCAAAGTCAACACCGAAGACTCCAGGAGGGCCTAATGTGTTTGGTGATATGCACAATGATCCTATAAGTTTGCAGGATCTAAACGATTTCTTCCCAGAAACAAATGTTGAACTTCTGGAGAAGCGCGTGAAGGCGTTAGAAGAAAAAGTAGCGCAGAATGAAGTTGAAAAAGCAGAGCTTATTAACAAGATGAATCAAAGCGCTGTCGAAAAGAAATGTTGGATGATAAGGTGAAGGTGTTAGAGAATGAAAGTGAGTATCTTAAAGCGTTGATTGAAAGTCTGCAAGATGCTAATGAGAAAATGCAGAAAGAAATTTCAGAGTTAAAGTCTGTCCAAACTCTAAATGATCGAAGATTCTCAAGGATGCAGAAAGTGTTATCTAATGCACTGGGTATCGACTTCATCGCTGAATATGATCGTCTATATCAACAGGAAGCTAAGGAACGAGCTGAAGAAGAATTAGCTGAGAGTGGCAAAGGAAAAGGGGTTGAAGGTGATGCTCCTAAGTTTTCTGATGTTCCAAAGAAACCTGTTGAAGAAAATATTGTCATAGCTTCTGAGTCGGATATTTCTAAGGTTGACGAATCTGTCAAGCCTTCTGATCCTATTATTGCTTCTGAGGAAAAAGACGATGAAGAAGCTGAGAAAGATGACAAAGAGGATGAAGAGGAAGGAAGTTATGAGGATTGGAATGTTGGTGACGATGATCAGGGTAATGTTGGTATTAGAGTTTCTGAAGCCAAAATCTCTGATGATTTTGATTTTACTGCCCTAATGGACGATGAATCGAACAGAATGGAAGATAAAAGTCAGGGGGAGTCAGGGCAGAAAGGGCCAACTGATGATGATATAGATATGGCAAATGTTGATCGTTTTGCAAAGCCAGTTGCTGCTTTTCCCGCAAAGCCTTTAATGTTAATGTTAGAACATAATGTGGAGGAAGGTGAATATGTACATAACTACACGAAAGAGGATATAGCTAGATTGATCGAAGTTGAAGCTGAATCGTTAGAGTTTGATTTGAGGAGGATGTGATGACTGTAAATCCTTTCGAGCCAAATGATTATAAATATCAAAGACGATTTGAAGCTGATGAATACAATCGAGTAATTGTGGAAGATTGGTCTTCAGATGATGAATCAGATCAGAAAGCGAAGTATGTCGGTTCTAATTCAGATAATTTTCCTACTTTTGAAGAGATGTACAAACAGCTTGATGAAGTTATGTTGAAGGAAAGGATTGCTGAATCAGTTCGAGAGGGTAAAGTACCTAAGCCCATGACCAAAGAAGAGATAGCTCAAGCGAGAAAGTCTTGGTTTAAAGAAATGCCACGCGAATGCAAGTTTCGACGTCCTCTTGCATTTTTTTACCGGAGACAAAGACGTTTCTTTGGGAGATATTTTGAGTTGGGGTTGGTTTAAAGAGATTAACGTATATGCAATCAAGAGGGAGTTTGGAGTGCAATACTTCAAATACCTTGCTGATTTCAAGACATTACCGTAGTGGGATGTAGAAGAGTTGGTACAGACGGTGAATGTTACATATTACATGAAGCCGATTGATCAATTATTGTGGAAAATGATTAAGTCTGGAGCGGTTAAAGGTTGGAATTATTGGAAGCCTTTTATTCCTGGTCGCAGAGTGAAGATAAACAAGGTAACTGGAGAAAAGGACATAACGTTAATAATGAAACGTCCTAGAGCCATGATAAATATGCCGCGAATGCCGATTGAACAAGACATGTATCCTTTGTTCAAGTGGTGGCAGATTGATCCAGTAACGTGTGAAGCTGTGATTGTGCTAAAGTTTGAAGAACATCTGGATATTACCAAGGAACGGGTTGAAGTAATGAGTTATCAGGGCATGAGGGGTTTATGGAGGACGATAAGGATTCTAGATCCTATGTGGCTTGTGAACTGCTCGAGAGAAGATATCAAAACCTTGTTCAACAACAAGATTGTTTTTTAAGAACGTGAAAAGGTACAAGCTATGCAGTTTCAAAAGGTTGTGAACGTTTGTTATGCACGTGAAGTAAATTCTGGAAAGATGTGGCAAACGAAGTGCAGGGGTCTGGAGAGAGTTGAGTTTTTAAAGGAAGAAAACAGAAATGAGGCGATTAAAGAAAGAATGAAAAAAGCGGTAAGGCAAAGTTCTCTAAGAATGGCTAACTTTAAAAGACCACCGCCAACTGATCAAACGCCTGATCCAAAGCAAGAACGACGAAAGAAGCCGTTCAAGAACTTCTTCGGTCGTGTATGTTAACGTTTTTATGAAGACAGAGTTTTGAAGACTGATACAAGACGAAGACTATATCCAAGGGGGAGTCTGTTGGTGCATAATGTCTATGTCTTAGTCTTATATCGAGTCTGTATTGTATAGAGCTGAATAGGCTAGGTATAGCAAATATTTATGTTTGATGTAAGCAAGTTCGCCCATGAAAGTCATCATGTAAGCATGTTCGGCCGAACTTGCTCAGGCAAGTTCGGGCGAACTTGTATTCTCAGGGCCGAACTTGTTCTTCTATAAATACCTAGCTAGCCTACTTCATTTGTAATTTTGGCATTTCAGAGGCGAAGCTCTGTCAGTTTGTAACCAAAACGTTTAATCAATAAAACTGACGATTAACTGATTAAATCTTGTCTATTGGTAAACACGACGTGATTACTTGTACATTTTCATTTTTATTCATGACCATCCGAATCGTCCTTGTGAGGGTTTGTGTATTGGTGAATCATATAATAAGGTTTAATGGATGCTCATCATCCTACCTCCATGCATGACTTCTATGATAATCTATGACATATATGATGGACTTATTATATATTATATAAGATATACGTAAATAGACTTATACATAACCGAACTTTTGACAATGATCATATGGTTACTTGTCACAACATTAGGTTATATTATCTAAGACTTAACCTTCTCGTTGTGATTCTAATGGGCATGACTCATGAAACCACAATCACCTTTATGGGATTTATAGTGTCAAAACGAGAGTTAACGTCTAGATAATTACTTTCTGAATACATACTTTTTACATACTTTAAGCTCCATATTCAAGTCCCCCTGTTATCATTCCAATACTCACAAACCTACATTCCTTCGTGTAGGATAACTCGGTGTTCCGTCCTCCAAACAACCAAACTCTTCACGGGATTTAACAAAGGAAGCTTTGCAAAACGGTGAGTACACTCGAACACCCTTTTTACGCTTTACACTTTTGGGTGCAACATGTTTACCTATTAAATTACACAACTCACACTTGAACTTTATACAAACACAAACAATCCATCATACATGCTAAGATACGTAATACATGATTTGTATACTTGGAACATTCTTATGTGATGCTATTTGTCATTAACTTTGTACGAGCCTCCCCTTAACATGTATAGCGCTATAGGAGTAACGCACCACCCGTATTCTTGAGTTCATGTTAAGCATTCTATTATTGCGGTGACACTAGAGGATTGACTTGTATAATCGCATGCCATGTTTACATTAATCTACTATACTATTTTGCCATGTGGATTTGTTTAAACGCTTTTACATACTTATGCTATATCAAACTTGTGTACTCGCTAATACTTTTGTGTTGAACTAAACATGTTGCAGGTTGATGATGATGTTTATGACGAAATCTAGTAGGGACAACACTAGAAACGCATTTAGAATTTCTAGATTGTGTTATTTCGTTATGTCAAACTTTTGTTGTATTTGAATTTATCCATGTTGTGATTATCAATGAAATTAGATCGGTTTTGAATTTTAATATTGTCACAATAGTGTTATGATGTCTCGAGCAATCTATTTCGTCTCAGTCCGATGTTTCCGCAATCGGTTGGGGTGTGACAGTACTTGACACTTTATGTTTAAGACTTATCTTTCCTTATTTGTGTGCTACTTTTATAACTTTTAGTTAAGTTTAATACTTGTTTTTTCTTATTCGTGTGGTACTTTATTACACCAATTGTTTCTTGAGGTACTTGATAATTTAAATTCTAAATTTAACAATTACTAAACATGTCTAACACTTATGACATATATCCACCACAATAATGTTATCATAAATATTATACAAATAAGAAAACTACCATAAATGAGTACCACAATGCAAAGTGTCGCCCCCGCCGCATCGCGCAGGCATCCTACTAGTATATTATAATGCATGAGGGAGGGACATTTTAAGATACGCACAAAAATAAGAACTTATTCCCTCTTTATTTATAAATACACCTCTAAAATGAGGGTAACATGGTCTTTTAAACACTAATTATATTTTAATCCCTCATGTAATTACACTTAAATCCCTTTGTTTTAACAAAATTATGGATAATTAGTTACATTTTTCTCTCCACAACAAACTTATAATTCTTTTACGTATTATTGTCATATCCTATAAACTAATGTTTTAAAAAAATCCAAAGGTACCGTGATGACCCACTCATTTTTGTCGGCATTTCGATAGTTGTCTTGGTCGGTATTGCTGTGCAGATTTAAATGTACAAGTAGATGATGCATTACGGTACAAGTGATTAAAGCAATGTGTCATATCACATTTCAAATGCTCAAGACTCTATATGTTGTTATTATTATTGTCACACCATGACCTGCAGCGGAATAAAAGTCGGGGCATGATTGGGTTATCACCAAAGCTCATGATATTTACTACAAGTTTCATATTTATTAAATTCAAATTAAATTCAAATATCCAACAAAAAAATTCATACAAGCACACACAATAAAACGAAAGATAGTTCCAAACGAAATAACTTGATTTTTCTTCTAAGGCAATCCTAGGTATTTCTTTCCTCAACTTGATCACCTATATCATGCGTAAAATAGAAGAAATTTGGGTCAACAAAAGTTGGCGAGTGAATCTTGATAAAACATTTAATGGTTTAATTATATTGTTGTTTAACTAAGATTGTGCATGAATCATATATGAGCAGATGTGTATGTATAACCAATCACAAACCACATTGTATAGACGTATGACATGATGAATGATGATGTGAGATCAAGGCTCAATCAAACAGAGCCGATCTAATGAGGCACCTGATGCTCAACCCGTATCCCACGAGGAACTGATGGGCCTAATGAACACTGAAATGATAAAATATATCCACATATAAACCACATAACAAACAATACACATTTGGTCACGAAATGACGTAAGCACAAGCGTTAAATAAAAGAGAGGAATGGTACGACACATGATACACCCCAAAACGTGATTAAAACGGGGAATTTGTAGAGATTCACTCACCTTGGGTGCGTATTCTTGAGTGGAAAAGAGAGCGCACGAGTTTGGGAATTTAACCGACGAGGAAGTATTAACCTAAAATAATAACGTAATAACTCGATAATTAAATTAACGTTTAGGTTAAACTTTTGCGTAGATCCTAGGTTATTTTTGGGATTTTTATTAATATATTAAGCCCTTGCAAATCATATATATATATATATATATTGTTATTCTTATTATTATTATTTTTTTGTATTTTTACTAAACCTTTCCTTAAATATAACTTTAGAATAAATAAATAAAATAAAAATAAAAATAAAAAAAATTTGTCAGTCTGACAGACTGACAGCCGGCCGGTCGAAGTGTGGTGTAAGTATGCGTGTGGTGAGGCTCGAACTCGTGACCTCTCGGTTGCGTGCACACAGTTCTTTCCAACTGAGCTACGTGTCTAACCCGAAAGAAACCTGATTTTAATTATATTTATACACTTTTTGGGTTTAATCAATTTTAATTAAATTAAAAAGGTTTTGTACAGAATTGAACCGGCCGCGTCTCAGGGGTCTCGAACCCGAGACCTTGACTGTGACTCGCACCCAGCCCAACCAACTGGGCTGGGTGTCTAACCCGTTAGTATCTGAATTTTAATTATATTTATGCACTGATTAAGTATATTCAGAAAAGATAGGTTAAAAAGGGTTTTAAATCAGTTAGACCGGTGTGGGTGTGGGGAATCGAACGGGCAACCTTGGGTCTGTTTTGCAACCGGCCCAACCAGTTGGGCTGGGTGCTTAACCCGACTATACTCTCAACTATAATAAATATAAACACACTCCGCACATCATCTTCTCCGTTTTGAATTTAACTGACCACATATATCCGCCCAAATCTATTTGTTTTGTTTTAGATCTTGAATTATTGAGATGAATGAGAAAAGAGCAGGGAGTTTACCGAACCGGCTAAACCGACGATAACTTAGTTCCAGTATCTACTGGATTCCGCTGACAGAGGAATTCCGGCAGTAGTTGAATCGACAGCAGGTGAAATCCGGCGGAGCAGTGGTGACCTTCAAGATGTTTGAGCGAATTGGGAGTGGGTTTGGGGTCCGATATTATAGAGGAACAAAATGGGGATTTCGACTTTTTGGAAACAAGGTTGATTGATTCTTTTTAATTAAGATTGATTGATCCGACTTCTTTTGGAAGGTCAAACACTCGGATTGCCAGTTCAACCACAGCCAGAACAGTTGTCGATTACGCGTGGATTGCCAGAATCTCCGGCGAGGAGATCCACAGCCGATTAGAGGCTCATCTCAGCATTAATATTAGTGTAACTAAACTCCCATTTCAACATATCCGTGTGTGTATCAGTGGTGTTTGTTGTGTGTGAGTAACCCGGAGGTCCCGGTTTCGATCCTGGCTTACCCCATTTCTATTTTATTTACTTTATTCTTTTATTAAGTCTATTTTTATTCTTTTATTAATTACAAGTATTTAATATTTAAGTGATTATTTATTTTATTATTTCATTTATGACTATTTTAAACATTTGTTGATACGTATAAACTTCTAATAAATAATTATAGAACCCACGACATAAAAAAAATATACTTGATTAATAAAATTAGTACGAGTTTTCGAACCTGAAATTACACAAATGTTACAGTATCCCCTACTTTTAGAAATTTCGTCCCGAAATTTAAGTAAGAGTTGTAACCGGAAAGAGGTGTGGGTATTTTTCGCGCATTGAGTCTTCACGTTCCCAAGTAAACTCGGGTCCTTGTATTGACTCCCAACGCACCCTAACGATTGGAATACGACTTCGCCTTAAACGCTTCTCATCGAAATCCATGATCTCTAGAGGGATATGGAGGCTTTCATCAGTGAGACACTTTTTCAAGTTTGATACGTGGAACGTGGGGTGAATTTTGTTTAAGTTCTTCCGGTAGGTCAAGCTTGTATGCCACGGGACCTACTCTTTCGAGTATATTGAAAGGTCCTACGTAGTGTGGTGCCAGCTTCCCCTTTTGGCCAAAACGAACCACTCCCTTCCACGGTGATACTTTCAAAAGTACTTGATCACCAACGCAAAACTCCAAAGACTTTCGTCGTTTGTCAGCAAAACTCTTTTGACGACTTTGAGCCGCTAGAAAATTGTTTCGAATTTGAGTGATTTTGTCGGTTGTTTCCTGGATCAATTCAGGTCCGGTGATTTGCGCTTCACCAATTTCGTGCCAACATACTGGAGATGGCATTTACGACCATACAAAGCTTCGAAAGGAGCCATGCCGATACTTGAATGGTAGCTGTTGTTGTACCTCGACTAATGGTAGATGAGCGTCCCAATTTCCTTTGAAGTCTATGACACATGCTCGAAGCATGTCTTCGAGGGTTTGGATGGTGCGTTCAGACTGACCATCAGTCTGAGGGTGAAAGGCGGTACTGAGGTCTAAACGTGTACCCAAAGCAGTGTGTACGGCTCGCCATGTGCGTGAAGTGAAACGACCATCACGGTCTGAAATGATGCTTAAGGGTACGATTTCACTGATGTAGATACGAGCTAACTTCTCGTTCTTGAAGTCTTCGCGAATCGGGATAAAGTGAGCTGATTTCGTGAGACGATCAATGATCACCCATATAGTGTCATACCCACTGGAGGTGTGAGGTAACCCGGTAACGAAATCCATGGTTATATTTTCCCACTTCCATACAGGTATTTCGGGCTGGACAAGAAGTCCTGATGGTCTTAGGTGTTCAGCTTTCACTTTGGAGCATGTAAGGCACTTGGAAACAAAAACAGCGATGTCCTTCTTCATACCAGGCCACCAGTAGGTGTATCGTAGGTCTTGATACATCTAATCGGCTCTTGGATGTACAGAGTATCGTGTTTTGTGTGCCTCATTCATAAGGAAATCACGAAGGTTGTCACGATCGGGAAATCATATGCGGTTTAAATAATATAGAATACCGTCGGATTTGGTTTCAATTTTGAGTTCAGCTCCACATGACAGCTCATTGCATACGTCATTTTCCGTTACAGAGATATGTTGAGCTGCCCGGATTCGATCCTTGATATCGGTTATGATTTGCGAACATAGAAGACGGATAGAGTTCGCATATCCCTTTCGACTGAGCGCCTCAGCCACCACGTTTGCCTTGCCAGGATGATACCGAATCTCGCAGTCGTAATCGTTGAGTAGTTCGACCCATCTTCGTTGCCTCATATTCAACTCTTTTTTATTTCAACTAGGTTTTAGTAGTAAAAGTTTTGTTTTAGGATATAACCTTATCCTTCCAAACATATCAAAACTCTTGCGCATGAAATCATACTTAGTGAATCAACTCTGTTTATCAATATTCTTTATCGTAGGCATCAAAAAGCGATTCCTGTAGCAGGGTACTCAACCCTTACAAGGAACGTTACCGCCTCAAACAAAATTTAAACTCTTACTCCATTCTAAGTATGTAATTGTCAAATTAAAACACCATGCTTTTGAGACAAACATGCCACTACTTAAATTTCGGGACGAAATTTCTAAAAGTAGGGGATACTATAACATCCGTCAAAAACCGGGTTAACCAAACCCTCTTCGTCTATTAACCGAACATTCAGTTAAAATTTTCGTTGCGTATTTAATGCTCAAATTAATTTTATACGATACATAATTAATAAATATATTATAATTTAAAAACTATAATTAATAATCAATAATAAATAATGAGATAAAAATTAAATAGAGACGCCGGGTTTCGAACCCGGGTCTCCCGCTCAAACAAACACACAACGCACCACCAGGCTACCTGCGCTCTTTGTGAAATAATTTAAATCAATAAATATAAATATTCGTGCCATACGAGTCATCTGCGAGATTCCAGTGAGTAACCGCTCTGATTCAAACGTATACGTTTTAAAAAACGATTATGACAATCAATCCCTAACCGAAATCACAATCAAACGCTTTAACTCGCAAACCGTTATCACTGTTACAAATTACCGTTTTGATTTTAAGACAAGTTGTGGTTTTGGAAGCCTACTTTCAGTCAGGAAACCAACTCGCTATTCACTCGAATCAACTCTCAACACACTCACTAACCTCTCTGCAAGTCCCTATTCAGCAAGAACAACTCGCCGGAATTCTCTGCAAGTCGCCGGAAAACCGAACCCATTTCATCTCTGTTGCCTTACTTTATAAAAAGAACATCTAGAGCTCATACCGAAGTCACCCACACTCACCTCAAACTTCCTGAAGTTCCTCTGCCGCAAGATACACGTCGCCGGAATAACCTGCTGTCATCGGAATCTCGCCGGAGAAACAGGGGATCTCTGTTCGGTATATCTTACACCTAATCTCTCTCATTTTTATTAATCTCATATGTAGTTAATTACAATTTACTAAAGAAATTGATTAATGTATCGAAACAGTCGGGATTGGGAGTTCTGGGTTGTTTAACGAAGAAGATGAAGTTTCGGTTGTATATATATTTAATATAAATCGAGTTATATCTCGGGTTAGACACACAGTCCAGCGGTGGACTGTGTGCATTTGAAACATAGAGATACCGAGTTCGAGTCTGTCCTTGTTCCGATTCGTCACAATATTCAACCCTTTTTATGGAACCTTCCAGTTAGTATTTAAAGTTTAATAAAAACCAGTATTCTAACCAGGTTAGACACACAGTCCAGCGGTGGACTGTTTGCAACGTTAAACAACAGGTCCCGAGTTCGAGTCCTGTTAAGTGCACCGGTTTGATATAATTAAAATTCTTTTTAAGTAAATGATTTCTGGATAAAACTAAATAGTATATAAGTATAATAAAAACCGGAATAATAACCAAGTTAGACACACAGTCCAGTGGTGAACTGTGTGCAAGAACATTAAGCACGTCGCGGGTTCGAGTCCAGGCTCCCGCACCGGTTCTGGCAATTATCAAAGTTTTTAAATAAGGACAGAAATGAATTTATCTAATTTGTAGATAAGTATAATTAAAAACAGAAATATTTCGGGTTAGACACGTAGCTCAGTTGGTAGAGCTGCGTGCACGCGTACGAGAGGTCACAAGTTCGAACCTCACTCAGCGCAAACAAACACAAGACCGAACCGGTCAACAGTCAAACAGTCAACGGTCAACTGGTCAAAAAGTCAAAAAATTTTATTTTTTTCTTTTATTTATTTATTTTATTTAAAAATCAATTAAAAATACTTAAAAATAATATTTTTAAAGTTAGAAAATTTCCTTGAACTCACAAAAATAAACCTAACAATCCCATTAAGAACACTAATTAAAAATATTAATCTCAAATAAAAGTTTATTTATTTATCGAACTATTATGTTATTATTTAGGTTAGTTCCCTTGCCGATTAAATCCGAATTCGTGCGCATTCATCATCAATCCAAGAAACGCACCCACTGTGAGTGAATTCTTACAAATTCCCCTTTTTATTCATGTTTTGGAGTGTATCATGTGTCGCTTAAATTAATTCGCTTATTCAAACTCGTGCTATACCATATTATGACCTAAACTTAGAATGTAAATATTGTTTGATGTGATGTATTACATATTGTCAAGTTGTATGCAAATTATTTGTTAGGCTTATCAGTTCCTCGTGGGAGACGAGTTGAACAACGCGTGCCTTAAAACTCATTCATTAGGCCCATCAGTTCGTAGAACAACGCGTGCCTCAAAACTCATTCATTAGGCCCATCAGTTCCTCGTGGGAGACGAGTTGAACATCGCGTGCCTCAAAACAATCATTTGTTGTATGTGTGTGCAATATTTAATATTATGTGTTGTGTGAATAAATTTACATCTACATTTACTCATCTGTGGTTATGCACTTTATTTTATAATCAATACAATAAACACGTTTAAATGTTTTCATAGGATTCACTCGCCAACTTTTTGTTGATCCAAAAACCATTTTTACACATGATACAGGTGGACAGGATGAAGCAAGGAAAACATAGGAAAAGTGCCTTAGAAGAAAAATAATGAAGTCTAGAAAGATGTATAGAACATGTTGTACTAGTATGATTTGATTGTATGATCTCCTTTAAATTGTAATAATAAATATGAAACATTGTAATAAATGTCATGAGCTTTGATGAAAACCCAATCATGCCCCGATCACCTTTTTCCGCTGCGGGTCGGGGTGTGACAGATTGGTATCAGAGCTTTTGACTATAGGGATATAGGATAGGTTATTAGACCCTTAGAGCCTATACTATAGTTGATTAGATTTTAATTGTTTATTTGGTTACATGCAAACTCATGATGTTTATTTATTTCATATTTATTACATACACAAATGCATGCAAACACTTCCAATATTACATTTTGTGATACATAATGAATTATACTTATAGTCAAACATACATACTTACATACATATTCATCATACATATTTTAATGTTCACATATTCAAATCATCTTCATACTTCCATTATTCAAGATTTTGTCGCATTTTTTTTCATTTTTCAAATCTCATCAAAGTGAGTTCTGCGACGGGCATGTAGTAACTGTAAGGGTACAAGTACCGGTAGTCGGAACGTCCTGTCTAGGTTGGCATTCGTATAAATCCAATATAACGGACCAGTTTGCCTACCTGGGGACTAACGATGAGAGTACGAAGGACCTATTAGGCCAAAGCATGCCACACCAAACGTCGTTCGAACTAACCCCACTTTGAGGTGTCACCGTGTCCACACCTAGATACATTTCGAATATCATACGTTACATACATATTTCTCAATTTTCTCCGGGTTTTAGTGTACGTAACCAGGCTAACACATGCGAACCATATGAAAAACCCGGTAATCATGGGGGCCCACATGATTACGAAGGTGAACTATGGCGGCATGCAAGGCCCAATTACGAGCAGAGCCCAAGACATCCTATGGATGTAGTGGATTTATTATTCTATATTTATTTTATGAATGTTCATTCCTAAATACGACACATGACCCCTAAAACGCCCAACTCATACTCTTGATATGTATTCCTTGTAGATGTCTTCTAATTCCGCTCGTAGGAAGATGAGATCAGGAAAAGCCCGCGAGTGCATGGCTGCCCAAATCGCTCAACAAATGGCTGCCGTAATACCCAACATTGTAGTTCAAGTTCAACAAGCCCTTACCGCTAATCTCGTCAATCAAGAAGATCAAAATGTTGTCAACCCTTCCCCAAGTACCACTAAATGCACCTTCAAGCATTTCAAATCCTGCGACCCTCCAAAATACGAAGGGACTGAAGGTGTCACCGCTCTCCTCCATTGGTTTGAAGAAATGGAAAACACTTTTCTAAATTGCGATTGCCCCGATGATCGCAAAGTGCGATATGCTACTGGTCGTTTACTTGGAATAGCACTTACATGGTGGAATACAGAGAAGGCCAAACGAGGTGTTGAAGATGCTATGACTTTGACTTGGGAAGAGTTGAAGGAAATCATGACAAGACGGTTTTGCCCAAGGAGCGAAATCAAGAAATTGGAGGATGAGTTCTATTCTTTGAAACAAAAGGAAGGCGATCACACCACATACAACAAGAGATTCCTCGAGTTAAATCAAATGGTTCCCAACTTGTTCACTCCTCTTTGCCGTTTGATCGAGCACTACATTCGAGGTCTTCCTTCAAAAATTCAAGACTCTGTAATAAGTACCACACCTGCAACTTTGGAAGCAGCAATGGAGTTAGCTACAGAGCTCACCGAGAACCGCATACGAAATAAGGACTTCAAGGAGGAGAAGAAGATGGATAAAGCATCAACTGAAACCTCAAACTCCACCCAAACCGAATCCCCTTCTCAACCCATTTCTAAGAGAAAACGTGATGGGCAACTTTTCGCTGTCACCCAACGCAATCAACCAGCCTCACAAGCCGTACCCCTCCAAGCTATCCCAATCACTCAAGTAGCACCCAACTCAACTTACCCAAATAAGAAACCTTACCTTGGACCTCATCCTCAATGTAACACCTGTTTTTATCACCATCCATCTACCTTACCTTGTCGACTATGTGCGAATTGTGGACGCTATGGTCATTTGAGCAAGGCTTGCCGCACCTCTCAAAACCAAACCTCACCCCCTACTCAAAACATGATCCAAACATATCAACAACCCCAATACCCCATGTTTCCTTATGTTCGAGCTTGTTTTAATTGTGGCGACCCTACCCATTTTAGAAACACGTGCCCTCGATTGGTTAACATCATAAACGCCCAAGCTCAAGCAAACCCAGTTAACCAAGCAAATCAAGAAAACCTAAACACTAGGCCACTAGCAAGAGGAAGAGTTTTCAACATCAACGCCAATCCTGTTGAAGATAATGACGGCCCAAATGAACCACCCAACTAGTCTCCTTCACCAAAAATCAAGATTCAACTCCAACCGCTTAGTTTTTATGTTTTTCTTTATGTTATCTCAATTTTCACGTATCTCAATTATAAATTGGAAATTTATCCAAGAATCTTAATGCGAATTACTATTTCAGTTTTGTTTTATACTCGTTGATTTAACATTCATATCATCATACCTCACGACGTATCTCAGTCTCATCATTTAAAGAAGTTGGGTTGTGTCTCACTTCTACATAGACTAATCTCTCCATCATAACAAACGAGAGAGGTACTGTCATCATTCAAACATGTATACTATCAGAATTAAGACTCAAGCTTTGGTTGTTGTGTTTGTTTATGTTTTAGAGTCACATAGAACTAATCATAACTTGCGGATAAAGCCAATGAAAATTTGACAAGAATATGGTGGATACGCCGTTGGTACTTCCTATATATAAGTATTCTTGTCAAAGGATCAGAGGCATTGTCAGGCGGTTATGAGAAGTTCCATGTAGGATTTAGTAATGTCTTGGTTGAAGTTTGTTTTATACTCACTGATTTAGCATTCATATCATCATATATCTCAACGTATTTCAATCTCATCATTCAAAGAAGTTGGGCTGTGTCTCACTTCTACATAAACTAACCTCTTCATTATAACAAACGAGAGAGGTACTGTCATCATTCAAACATGTATACTTTCAGAATTGAGACTCAAGTTTTGGTTGTTGTGTTTAGAGTCACATAGAACTAATCATAATTTACTGATAAAGCCAATGAAAATTTGACAAGAGTATGGTGGATACGCCGCTGGTACTTCCTATATATAAGTATTCTTGTCAAAGGATCAGAGGCATTGTCATGCGGTTATGAGAGGTTCCATGTAGGTTTTAGTAGTAAAAGTTTTGTTTTAGGATATAACCTTATCCTTCCAAACATATCAAAACTCTTGCGCATGAAATCATACTTAGTGAATCAACTCTGTTTATCAATATTCTTTATCGTAGGCATCAAAAAGCGATTCCTGTAGCAGGGTACTCAACCCTTACAAGGAACGTTACCGCCTCAAACAAAATTTAAACTCTTACTCCATTCTAAGTATGTAATTGTCAAATTAAAACACCATCCTTTTGAGACAAACATGCCACTACTTAAATTTCGGGACGAAATTTCTAAAAGTAGGGGATACTATAACATCCGTCAAAAACCGGGTTAACCAAACCCTCTTCGTCTATTAACCGAACATTCAGTTAAAATTTTCGTTGCGTATTTAATGCTCAAATTAATTTTATACGATACATAATTAATAAATATATTATAATTTAAAAACTATAATTAATAATCAATAATAAATAATGAGATAAAAATTAAATAGAGACGCCGGGTTTCGAACCCGGGTCTCCCGCTCAAACAAACACACAACGCACCACCAGGCAACCTGCGCTCTTTGTGAAGTGATTGAAATCAATAAATATAAATATTCGTGCCATACGAGTCATCTGCGAGATTCCAGTGAGTAACCGCTCTGATTCAAACGTATACGTTTTAAAGAACGATTATGACAATCAATCCCTAACCGAAATCACAATCAAACGCTTTAACTCGCAAACCGTTATCACTGTTACAAATTACCGTTTTGATTTTAAGACAAGTTGTGGTTTTGGAAGCCTATGAGTACTTTCAGTCAGGAAACCAACTCACTATTCACTCGATTCAACTCTCAACACACTCGCTAACCTCTCTGCAAGTCCCTATTCAGCAAGAACAACTCGCCGGATTCTCTGCAAGTCGCCGGAAAACCGAACCCATTTCTTCTCTGTTGCCTTACTTTATAAACAGAACATCTAGAGCTCATACTGAAGTCACCCACACTCACCTAAAACTTCCTGAAGATCCTCTGCCGCAAGATACACGTCGCCGGAATAACCTGCTGTCATCGGAATCTCGCCGGAGAAACAGGGGATCTCTGTTCGGTATATCTTACACCTAATCTCTCTCATTTTTATTAATCTCATATGTAGTTAATTACAATTTACTAAAGAAATTGATTAATGTATCGAAACAGTCGGGATTGGGAGTTCTGGGTTGTTTAACGAAGAAGATGAAGTTTCGGTTGTATATATATTTAATATAAATCGAGTTATATCTCGGGTTAGACACACAGTCCAGCGGTGGACTGTGTGCATTTGAAACATAGAGATACCGAGTTCGAGTCTGTCCTTGTTCCGATTCGTCACAATATTCAACCCTTTTTATAAAACCCAAATACGGAACCTTCCAGTTAGTATTTAAGTTTAATAAAAACCAGTATTCTAACCAGGTTAGACACACAGTCCAGCGGTGGACTGTGTGCAACGTTAAACAACAGGTCCCGAGTTCGAGTCCTGTTAAGTGCACCGGTTTGATATAATTAAAAGTCTTTTTAAGTAAATGATTTCTGGATAAAACTAAATAGTATATAAGTATAATAAAAACCGGAATAATAACCAAGTTAGACACACAGTCCAGTGGTGAACTGTGTGCAAGAACATTAAGCACGTCGCGGGTTCGAGTCCAGGCTCCCGCACCGGTTCTGGCAATTATCAAAGTTTTTAAATAAGGACAGAAATGAATTTATCTAATTTGTATATAAGTATAATTAAAAACAGAAATATTTCGGGTTAGACACGTAGCTCAGTTGGTAGAGCTGCGTGCACGCGTACGAGAGGTCACAAGTTCGAACCTCACTCAGCGCAAACAAACACAAGACCGAACCGGTCAACAGTCAAACGGTCAACGGTCAACTGGTCAAAAAGTCAAAAAATTTTATTTTTTTCTTTTATTTATTTATTTTATTTAAAAATCAATTAAAAATACTTAAAAATAATATTTTTAAAGTTAGAAAATTTCCTTGAACTCACAAAAATAAACCTAACAATCCCATTAAGAACACTAATTAAAAATATTAATCTCAAATAAAAGTTTATTTATTTATCGAACTATTATGTTATTATTTAGGTTAGTTCCCTTGCCGATTAAATCCGAATTCGTGCGCATTCATCATCAATCCAAGAAACGCACCCACTGTGAGTGAATTCTTACAAATTCCCCTTTTTATTCATGTTTTGGGGTGTATCATGTGTCGCTTAAATTAATTCGCTTATTCAAACTCGTGCTATACCATATTATGACCTAAACTTAGAATGTAAATATTGTTTGATGTGATGTATTACATATTGTCAAGTTGTATGCAAATTATTTGTTAGGCCCATCAGTTCCTCGTGGGAGACGAGTTGAACAACGCGTGCCTTAAAACTCATTCATTAGGCCCATCAGTTCGTAGAACAACGCGTGCCTCAAAACTCATTCATTAGGCCCATCAGTTCCTCGTGGGAGACGAGTTGAACAACGCGCGCCTCAAAACAATCATTTGTCGTATGTGTGTGCAATATTTAATATTATGTGTTGTGTGAATAAATTTACATCTACATTTACTCATATGTGGTTATGCACTTTATTTTATAATCAATACAATAAACACGTTTAAATGTTTTCATAGGATTCACTCGCCAACTTTTTGTTGATCCAAAAACCATTTTTACACATGATACAGGTGGACAGGATGAAGCAAGGAAAACATAGGAAAAGTGCCTTAGAAGAAAAATAATGAAGTCTAGAAAGATGTATAGAACATGTTGTACTAGTATGATTTGATTGTATGATCTCCTTTAAATTGTAATAATAAATATGAAACATTATAATAAATGTCATGAGCTTTGATGAAAACCCAATCATGCCCCGATCACCTTTTTCCGCTGCGGGTCGGGGTGTGACACACAAAGCTCTTATCCGCACCAGTATCGAATAATATGGATGCATAACTACCATTTACGAGAAACGTACCGTTGACCACATTGTTGTCAGCCCTGGCTTGGTTGGCATTGATATTGAAAGCTCTTCCTCTAGCAGGTGGAGGAGCTTGGTTAGCTTGGTTTACCGGGTTTGCTTGAGCTTGGGCATGGATGATGTTCACCAGGCGTGGGCAAGTATTCCTGAAGTGGTTTAGGTCCCCACAATTAAAACAGGCTCGTATGGGTTGCATCATGGGGTAGTTGGGTTGGTAGTAAGGTTGGCTGTGAGTTGTGCAGGTGGTAGAAGTAAGGGTTGTTGGGCTTGGCCCACCATTTGATTTTGGGTTTGGGTTGGAGGTTGACTGCGGTTTGGTCGTTGAAGGGTACGGCAGTTTTGGCTAGTGTGACCCGCACGGCTACAACTTGTGCAATGTTGGCAAGGGTTTTCAGGAGGGTGATGATATTGGCAACGGTTACACTTTGGGTGTGGGCCAGTGTATGGCCTTTTGAATGGTGCGGCTGGAGGGGCAACTTGGGTGATTGGAGCAGCAGTGATGGGAGGGTTGGTTTGGGTGACAACAAAGTTCTCGCCATTTCGCTTCCTCTTACCAGCAAACTTCGAGGATGAACCTGAGTGGTTTGGAATTGGGGTCTCAATGGGTGTTTTCTTTTCTCATCTTTAAAATTGCCATTTCGAATGCGATTTTCAGTGAGTTCCGTAGCTAACTCCATTGCGGCTTCGAGTGTTGCAGGCGAAGTGCTTAAAACCGAATCTTGGATTTTCGAGGGGAGGCCTTGAATGTAGTGTTCAATTAAGCGGTATAATTGGGTGAACAGATTGGGAACCATTTGATTCAACTCAAGAAACCTCTTGTTGTAGGAGGTGTGATCCCCTTCTTTTTGCTTTAGAGCATAGAATTCATCTTCAAGCTTCTTGATCTCGCTTCTAGGGCAGAAACGTCTTGTCATGATCTCTCTTAATTCTTCCCATGATAAGGCCATGGCATCATCTACACCTTGCTTACCTTTTTCCGTGTTCCACCAGGTAAGGGCTACCCCAAACAATCTTCCAGTCGCGTAACGTACCTTACGGTCCTCAGGACAGTCGCAATTGAGAAAGGTGTTTTCCATCTCCTCAAACCAGTGAAGGAGAGCGGTGACACCTTCAGTCCCTTCATATTTTAGGGGATCGCAGGACTTGAAGTGTTTGTAGGTGCATTTGGGGGTTTTGGGAAGAGGGTTGGCGACGTTTTGGTCTTCTTGGTTGGGAGAGTTGATGGGATTAGCGGTGAGAGCTTGCTGAACTTGTAGCACGATGTCAGGAAGCACTACGGCCATTTGTTTAGCAATTTGCGTGGCCAAGCGTTCGTTTGACTTTCCTGACCTTCTACCTCCACGTAATTGCCTAGCAGACATCTACAGGAATATATGTAGGGAGATTGTGAGTTCAAGAATTTTCTAGGTGTCATGTGTCGTAAAAAGAATGAAAACAACATAACTGAAAATAATTTAACTATATCCATAGGATGTCTTGGGTTTGCTCATGTTTAGGCCTCCAAATGTCCCCCATACCATTGCATGTATAGTCATGTGGGCCCCCATGACTATTGGGTTTGGTAGGGTCTGCATTGGTGTCGGCTGGTTAACATTCACATCACCCGAATGAAAATTTTAAAACATGATTGCGAGATGTAAGGTCGGAGGGTGTCCAGGTGTAGACACAATGACAACTCAAAGTGGGGTTAGTTCACACAACGTTTGGTATAGCATGCTTTGGCCTAATAGATCCTTCGTGCTCTCAGCGTTAGTCCCCAGGTAGGCAAACTGGTCCTTTATTTTGGATTTATACGAATGCCAAGCCTAGACAGGACGTTCCGACTACCGGTACTCGTATCCTTCCAGTTACTACACGCCCGTCGTGAAAATTCACTTCAATGTGATTTGAAAAATATGAAAACATTGCAAATATCTTTGAAAAGAAATAATGGAAATTTTGAAATCGTGAGGTGTGTGCTTTCATAGATATGATATGTTATGAGGGTAGGATCTATGATGAGCATTGCATATTAACATGTACTTGTGAGAGTGCTTGCATAATGTTGTGTGTGAAAATAAACATGAAACATATAAACATCATGAATTTTGCATGTAACACCTAAACAATTTAAATCTAGTCAACTATAGTATAGGCTCTAAGGGTCTAATAACTTATCCTATATCCCTATAGTCACAAGCTCTTATACCAATCTGTCACACCCTGACGCGTAGCGGAATAAAAGTCGGGGCATGATTGGGTTATCACCAAAGCTCATGATATTTACTAACAAGTTTCATATTTATTAAATTCAAATTAAATTCAAATATCCAACACAAAAATTCATACAAGCGCAAACAATAAAACGAACGATAGTTCCAAACGAAATAACTTGATTTTTCTTCTAAGGCCATCCTAGGTGTTTCTTTCCTCAACTTGATCACTTGTATCATGCATAAAACAGAAGAAATTTGGGTCAACAAAGTTGGCGAGTGAATCTTGATAAAACATTTAAATGGTTTAATTATATTGTTGTTTAAATAAGATTGTGCATGAATCATATATGAGCAGATGTGTATGTATAACCAATCACAAACCACATTGTATAAATGTATGACATGATGAATGATGAATGTGAGATCAAGGCTCAATCAAACGGAGCCGATCTAATGAGGCACCTGATGCTCAACCCGTATCCCACGAGGAACTGATGGGCCTAATGAAATACTGAAATGATAAAATATATCCACACATAAACCACATAACAAACAATACACATTTGGTCACGTAATGACGTAAGCACAAGCGTTAAATAAAAGAGAGGAATGGTACGACACATGATACACCCGAAAACGTGATTAAAACGGGGAATTTGTAGAGATTCACTCACCTAGGGTGCGTATTCTTGAGTGGAAAAGAGAGCGCACGAATTTGGGAATTTAACCGACGAGGAAGTATTAACCTAAAATAATAACGTAATAACTCGATAATTAAATTAACGTTTAGGTTAAACTTTTGCTTAGATCCTAGGTTATTTTTGGGATTTTTATTAATATATTAAGCCCTTGCAAATCATATATATATATTGTTATTCTTATTATTATTATTTTTTTGTATTTTTAATAAACCTTTCCTTTAATATAACTTTAGAATAAATAAATAAAATAAAAATAAAAATAAAAAATTTGTCAGTCTGACAGACTGACAGCCGGCCGGTCGAAGTGTGGTGTAAGTATGCGTGTGGTGAGGCTCGAACTCGTGACCTCTCGGTTGCGTGCACGCAGCTCTTCCAACTGAGCTACGTGTTTAACCCGAAAGAAACCTGATTTTAATTATATTTATACACATTTTGGGTTTAATCATTTTCAATTAAATTAAAAAGGTTTTGTACAGAATTGAACCGCGTCTCAGGGGTCTCGAACCCGAGACCTTGACTGTGACTCGCACCCAGCCCAACCAACTGGGCTGGGTGTCTAACCCGTTAGTATCTGAATTTTAATTATATTTATGCACTGATTAAGTATATTCAGAAAAGATAGGTTAAAAGGGTTTTAAATCAGTTAGACCGGTGTGCGCGTGGGGAATCGAACGGGCAACCTTGGGTCTGTTTTGCACCCGGCCCAACCAGTTGGGCTGGGTGCTTAACCCGACTATACTCTCAACTCTAATAAATAAAACACACTCCGCACATCATCTTCTCTGTTTTGAATTTAACTGACCACATATACCCGCCCAAATCTATTTGTTTTGTTTCAGATCTTGAATTATTGAGATGAATGAGAAAAGAGCAGGGAGTTTACCGAACCGGCTAAACCGGCGATAACTTAGTTCCGGTATCTACTGGATTCCGGTGACAGAGGAATTCCGGCAGCAGTTGAATCGACAGCAGGTGAAATCCGGCGGAGCAGTGGTGACCTTCAAGATGTTTGAGCGAATTGGGAGTGGGTTTGGGGTCCGATATTTATAGAGGAACAAAATGGGGATTTCGACTTTTTGGAAACAAGGTTGATTGATTCTTTTTAATTAAGATTGATTGATCCGACTTCTTTTGGAAGGTCAAACACTCGGATTGCCAGTTCAACCACAGCCATAACAGTTGTCGATTACGCGTGGATTGCCAGAATCTCCGGCGAGGAGATCCACAGCCGATTATAGGCTCATCTCAGCATTAATATTAGTTTAATTAAACTCCCATTTCAACATATCCGTGTGTGTATCAGTGGTGTTTGTTGTGTGTGAGTAACCCGGAGGTCCCGGTTTCGATCCTGGCTTACTCCATTTCTATTTTATTTACTTTATTCTTTTATTAAGTCTATTTTTATTCTTTTATTAATTACAAGTATTTAATATTTAAGTGATTATTTATTTTATTATTTCATTTATAACTATTTTAAACATTTGTTGATACGTATAAACTTCTAATAAATAATGATAGAACCCACAACATAAAAAAATATACTTGATTAATAAAATTAGTACGAGTTTTCGAACCCGAAATTACACAAATGTTACAATTATTATCAATTTAATAATATTCCAACCGTTTTCAACGTTGTCACAAATATCCAGAATACAACACAACACAATACCTTGTTCGAGTTTGTTCAGTTTACATTGTCACATTCCAACCATTTTCAACGTGTTTCCTCAAGCATAACAACAAAAAATGACATCACACGCTTATATTAAAAAAATATTTTGCATTTAGTTAATACTTAATAGTTAACTAATAGCTTTATTATTTGAAATATACACGTAATAAATAATTATTGGAGTTCTGTGATATCATATATCTAAAAATAGAATTAGAAACTTAACTATTTTGAAAAACAATTAATTTTTGAACCATGTTTATTATCTAAAAATAGAATTAGAAACTTAGACTATTTTTAAAAATAATTATTTTTTGAACCACATTTATTTTAGGAAGTGTGAGTAATACGTTTATGTTGCCTACTGTTGCTCTTCTTTGTTTACAAAAACTAAATTTAAAAGTATCAAACTTAAAAAGTATATCATATATCCAAAGAAAAGTCTGCAGCTAGATCAACAACAAACCATCCAGTTACAACTCCTCACTACCCTTTTCAACGTGTTTCCTACAAACATAACGACAAAGAAAAACAAAACCAAAAAAAAGTCTGCAGTCAGATCAACAACAAACCCACAAGCAGAAGACCGAGTCAACCCAGTTGCCATGAAGATAATTTCGACTTGATCTCTTAAGTAATTGAAAAATATTGTTATTTAGAAAACAAGACAAAGTCACTAATTATAAACAACATAATAAAATCATTATTTTATATAAGAAAATAGTAGATCGTAATCAATGATAGTTTACAAGGTCCATAACTAAGAACTCAATTAAAATAACTGATTAACGAACCAAAACTGAAAGAGCTAACAAAAGCAAACAAGCAAACCAAAATAACTTACTTAAGCTAATAACTGACAGTGTGGTCTTTTTTTAACTAGTAATTACGCTTCAGTTTTGGTTATGCCTCGCTCTAAAACCAAATTGAACAACACCGAATTTTTTCAAATGTTTATTAATAAATATATAGTTCAATTCATTATTTTAGGCCAAAAGTTTTATGCCCGAGTTTATTAAAAAGATGATTAACAAAAACTTTAGTACAAAAGTTTTAGCCCAATTATTCTGGAAAATTTTTACTGGCCCAAACTTTTCAAACTTAAATGAATAAACTCATAACTGAATTGAACCGACACCACATGCAAAAAACGAAACCAGAAAACCAAAATCGGACAACAGTCTAAAACTTAAAAACTGGATTTTCGGTTTTGGTTCCGTTCAAGCCCAAAACTGACACGGGTCGACCCATGCAAAACCTTGCAAGTTGCAAGTATTATGTTTCATATTCAAGTTTCTTCATTATTAACCAACTCATCAAGCCTTGAAGATTCTCAACTTTTTTATAATTTATATCACATAGCAACATGAATAAATAAGAGACGTGAACTTGTCTTATGTGCTACAAGTGAAATAACTATAAACTAAATTAAATTAAACGCAACAAAAATAGCTTTATATTTCTTGTGGTATGTGGCTGAAAATCTACGTCCATTGAAGTTTCTTCATTTTTCATACATTTTAATAAACATATCGTAGAAACTTGTTATTTGTCTTAAATATCTAATTAAAAAAACTTTATATATAAAATACCATATTCAACAAAATGTCATTTAAGTTTTCATTGAAACTTTATATCCTTGAGATATTTAAGCCGTATAATTACTAAATTGATCTCATCATAATGCAAAGTGCTTGACACCTAAGCTTTTAGTTTTCAACTTTTATGTTTAAGATTTATCTTTACTTATTCGTGTGCTACTTTATCTAACTTTTATTTATGTTTAAGACTTATTTTTTCTTATTTCTGTGTTACCTTATTGCATGAATGGTTTCATGAAGTACTTGATAATTTAAATTTTAAATTAAATAATCACTAGACATGTGTAGCACTTATGGCATATATCCGCCACAATAATGCTACCATAAATATTATATGAATAAGAAAACTACCAGAAACAAGTCCCGCAATTCAAATTGTCACCCCATCCGCATCGCGCGAGCACCCTACTAGTAATTCTATAACTAGAAAATACACACTTGCTAATTCTATTGGGATTACTTATAACCTTGAAACAAATATATAATTCATAATAATATAGTATTGTACTAGCTTAAAATCTTGTGTGTTACACAGACTGTCTAAAGAAAATATTTCTTATAAATCTATCGATTTTGTAAATTATACATAAATGTAGATGCTACTATACTCACAATTGGTTCTCGTCTTACGATTATTAACATATCTTAACACACCCTACTCTTTAACACAAAGTTGCTTCTCATTAACATATAAATACGAAAAAAATCACAAGTAGTTTTATATAATTTATTTTATTTTATAATATATAAATATGTGTGTGTGTATTATATAATTCATTTTATAATTTAAAGTAAATCAAAATGATCCATTAAATATGATGTCACACCCCGATTTCCACGTGTATTCCGGTGGGCCCGGTGGAGAGTATCGTGACGTACAGTTGATATCATCATAACCAATTACAACACAGAGTAACACAGCGGAAGGCTTGGAGTAAAATATAAACTATTACAAACCATAAAATGTCCAGAGTTTGAAACATAAATATATATACAGACAGGGTTTGTAATATGATCCTCAGGCGGATCGGATAACATACAAAATGAAAACAGACTCTACAGGCTCAACTCTAAGGTCGCAACTTCTTAATGTCAACGCCCCGCAGCTTCCGGCCTATTGCGTACTTGTACCTGTATTTTAATATTTGAAAATACGTCAGTTTACACTTGTAAATACTGCCAACCGACTCATTTTGAAAACCCTTTCGAAAATGATTTTAGGTGCATTAGCACATTTTGTAAAATAACTTGGGATAGTACAAATGACACTGTATACAGATTTAAATGTCAGGCTTTTACATATGGGGCCCGGTATAGAAACCGAGACATGATCGACCGACACGCCACTCTAAACTTTCACAAAGAAAGCAGTTAGCAATTACCCAGTGTATGCCTACACGCCATGCTTTAGTCGTGGCCACTAATGTCACACCCCGACCCGCAGCGGAATAAGAGTCGGGGCATAATTGGGTTATCATCAAAGCTCATGATGTTTACTAAAATGTTTCATATTTATTAAATTCAAATTACAACTAAAATTTTCAAACCAAATTCATACAATACAAGGAAATGAAAACTAAATAAACAATCCAAAGCCTAAACTGATTTATTCTTCTAGGCCGTCCTATGTATTTCTTGCTTCAACTGGATCACCTGTATTTGGGTCAACAAAAGTTGGCGAGTGAACCTTGTTTAAAAACATTGTTATTGATTTCTTGTTGTATTTAATATTGAAAAGTTGTGCAATAATCATATGTGAGCAAACGTATATAAACAAACAATCACAAACCACCTTGAATGAGTATATGACATGAATGATAATGTATTGTGAGATCCAGGCTCAATCAAACGGAGCTGGCCTCGTATGTTGGCAACGTTACGTTCCGCTCATAGGTAATGGGGAACAGACGAGCCTATGATGATGTATGTGAGATCAAGGCTCAATCAAACGGAGCCGATCGAAATGAGGCACCTGTACTCAACCCGTCTCCTACGGGGAGCTGTTGGGCCTAATGAAATGTATGTACTGAAAATGATAAATTTAATCTAAACATTAACCACACAAACAATTGATACATATTGGATACACATTTGATCATGGATATGATGGATGCACAAGTGTTTTAATATAATAAATAATTAAGCGACACATGATACACCCCAAAATGTGATTAAAACGGGGAATTGGTAGAGATTCACTCACATTGGGTGCGTTCTTTTGATGATGTTGAATGCACACGAGTTTTGGGATTTGATCGACGAGGAAAAACTAACCTAAAATAATAACGAAATGGTACGGTAAAAAGTGGATTTTATTAACAATTTTAATAGGATTTTTAGATTTATTTTTGTGAGTTTAAGGTCATTTTCTAACTTTAAAAATATTATTTTTAAGTATTTTTAATTGATTTTTAAATTAAATAAATAAATAAAAATTTGACTTTTTGTTGACCGTTGACGGCCGTTGACCGGTCGGACGGTGGTCTGAGTGTGCACTGAGTGAGGTTCGAACCCGGGACCTCTCGTACGCGTGCACGCAGCTCTACCAACTGAGCTACGTGTCTAACCCGAAATATTCTATGTTTTAATTATATATATATACTAATTAAATGTTTATTTATTTGGTTTATATTAAAAGGATTTAAAATGGTTGAACCGGTTGCAGGGACCCGGATCGAACTCGGGTCCTTCGGTTTGTAAGCGCACAGCCCAACCAGTTGGGCTGTGTGTCTTATCTGTTTAACTTACGGTTTATATTAATCTTATAAACATACTGGGACCTGTTCTGATTCAGTTTTAAAAAAATTTGGTTTTAATTCGGAAAGTCGGTGCGTTTGTAAGGTTCGAACTCGTGACGTGCGCTATGTGTTTGCACACAGTCCACCACTGGACTGTGTGTCTAACCCGGTTTAATATCTTGTTTTAATTAAACTTATACACAATGTCGACTTCGTCTTCTTCATTCAAAGACACAGACAAACGATATCCAACTGTTCTGGTTTAAATCGTTCGTCGATCATATAAGTGATTGAAATGTAATGAATAAATAGAGTTACGGAATCAAATGTACCGAACAGAATGCTTTCCTCAGAATTCCGGTAATGGTCGTCGGCTCTGATTTGTGAATTCCGTCTGATTGAATCAATTAACAGTTTTGATCGATGAGTTGTGAAATTGAGTTACTAAACAAGGATTATCAGAGGGTTTAGATGTTTGTACCGATTCACAGCGTGTTTCGGAAATTTTCAGAGATTTTCCGGCGAGTGCAGATTATCCGGCAACGTCGTCTGGGACCGATTCTGGTTGAAGGATTGAAGTTAGTATAAGTCTAACAATGGATTGAAAACGAAAGAGTTGAGAAATTTACCGATTTGATGTAAGTCTCGGTTTTCCGGCGAATGTCCGGCAATACAGAATATCTCCGGCGAGTGTAATTACTTCGAGAAATTGTGCGATTTTGAGCGAAAAGATTACCAGAGACTTGGGTGTGTATTTATAGGGAAGAATCAGGATGAATTGAGTCTGAATTTGGTCTTGATTCATGGTCAAGGTTTTCTCCGGCGGTTATGACTGAGATCGCGGGATTAGACATCGGTTATAACTGATGTCGAAGTTAATATACGCGTTTAGTCAAAGGAAACGGTCGAAGTCTCGCGAAATCGTCGGGATTTCCAGCGACTGCGGATTGGGGGCGCTGATCACTGGGTTTGATTTAGAGTTCTATTATAAATGTTAATTGTTTCAACATATATCACAAACGAGTCAAGTGGCGGAGTGGTTAGGTGTTTGTTTGTTTCTTCCGGCTGACCCGGGTTCGAAACCCGGCAGCCTCTTTTCTTTTTTACTAACTTATTTTTACTTTTTAATAGTTATAGTTTTTAAATTCTAAAATGTTTATTAATTACGTATTGTTTAAAATTAATATTAATCATAAATACGCAACGAAATTTTATAACTGATTATTCGATTAATAAACGAAGCGGGTTTGGAAACCCGTTTTTCGACGGATGTTACAGTATCCCCTACTTTTATAAATTTCGTCCCGAAATTTAAGTAGTAGTGGTAACAGGAAAAAGATGTGGGTATTTCTCGCGCATTGAGTCTTCACGTTCCCAAGTAAACTCAGGTCCTCGCTTCGACTCCCAGCGTACCCTGACAATTGGAATGCGACTTCGTCTTAAACGTTTCTCTCCGATGTCCATAATTTCTACTGGTCTTTCAATGAAATGCATAGATTCATCGACTTGAATGTCTTCTAGAGGAATATGGAGGTTTTCATCGGCGAGGCACTTCTTCAAGTTTGATACGTGAAATGTGGGATGAATTCTGTTGAGTTCTTCTGGTAAGTCAAGCTTGTATGCTACAGGTCCCACTCTTTCGAGTATCTTGAAAGGTCCTACGTAGCGTGGTGCTAGCTTGCCCTTCTGGCCAAAACGAACCACTCCCTTCCACGGTGATACTTTTAAAAGTACTTGGTCACCAATGTTAAACTCCAAGGGCTTTCGTCGTTTGTCTGCATAACTCTTTTGACGACTTTGTGCCGCTAGAAGATTGTTTCGAATTTGATGGATCTTGTCTGTTGTTTCTTGAATTAATTCTGGACCGGTGATTTGTGCTTCTCCAATTTCGTGCCAACATATTGGTGATCGGCACTTACGACCATATAAAGCTTCGAAAGGTGCCATGCCGATACTTGAATGATAGTTGTTGTTGTATGAAAATTCAATTAATGGTAGATGAGCGTCCCAATTCCCTTTGAAGTCTATGACACATGCTCGAAGCATGTCTTCAAGAGTGTGGATGGTGCGTTCAGATTGTCCATCAGTTTGAGGATGAAAAGCGGTACTAAGGTCTAATCGTGTACCCAAAGCGGCTTGTACGGCTTGCCATGTTCGTGAAGTGAAATGACCATCACGGTCTGAAATGATGCTTAAAGGTACACCATGACGGCTTACAATCTCGCTGATGTAGATACGAGCTAATTTCTCATTCTTGAAGTCCTCGCGAATCGGAATGAAGTGAGCTGATTTGGTAAGACGATCAATGATTACCCATATGGTGTCATACCCACTGGAGGTGCGAGGTAACCCGGTAATGAAATCCATGGTTATGTTTTCCCACTTCCACACAGGTATTTCGGGTTGGACTAGAAGTCCTGAAGGTCTTTGATGTTCAGCCTTTACTTTGGAACAGGTAAGGCACTTGGAAACAAAAACAGCAATATCCTTTTTCATGCCAGGCCACCAGTAGGTGTATCGAAGGTCTTGATACATCTTGTCGGCTCCTGGGTGTACAGAGTACCGTGTTTTGTGTGCCTCATTCATAAGAAAATCACGAAGGTTATTGTGATCGGGAATCCATATGCGATCTAGATAGTACAGAATACCGTCGGATTTGGTTTCAATTTTGAGTTCTGCTCCACATGACAGCTCATCTCGTACGTCATTTTCTGTTACAGAAACATGTTGAGCTTCTCGTATTCGATCCTTGATGTCGGTTATTATTTGCGAACATAGAAGACGAATGGAGTTCGCATAACCTTTTCGACTGAGTGCATCGGCCACCACGTTTGCCTTGCCAGGATGATACCGAATTTCACAGTCGTAGTCGTTAAGAAGTTCGATCCATCTTCGTTGCCTCATATTCAACTCCTTTTGATTGAAGATGTGTTGGAGACTCTTGTGGTCAGTGTATATTTCACACTTGGTACCGTAGAGGTAATGTCTCCATATCTTGAGAGCGAACACAACGGCTCCAAGTTCCAGGTCGTTGGTAGTGTAGTTCTTCTCATGAACTTTGAGTTGTCTAGAATCGTAGGCTATCACTTTTCCTCTTTGCATTAGTACACAGCCTAGTCCTTGCCCTGATGTGTCGCAATATACTACAAAGTCATCGCAACCTTTGGGGAGTGTGAGGATAGGTACGTCACAAAGCTTTTGCTTAAGGGTTTAGAAGGCTTCTTCTTGTTTAGGTCCCCATATGAAGGGTTTCCATTTATGAGTCAAAGCCGTGAGTGGTACAGCAATACGGGAGAAATTTGAAATGAAACGGCGATAGTAACCAGCCAGACCAAGAAATGATCTTACTTCGGTAGGGGTACGTGGCGCTTGCCATTCCTGTACTGCTTTGATCTTTGTGGGGTCGACATGTATTCCCTTGTCATTGACGACATGTCCAAGGAATTGTACCTCTTTTAACCAGAATTCGCATTTGGAGAATTTGGCGTAGAGCTTTTCATTCCTTAAGAGTGTAAGGATGAGTCGAAGGTGTCGTTCATGATCAGATTTAGACTTTGAGTAGATGAGGATGTCGTCAATGAAGACTATGACAAAGCGGTCGAGATAGGGTTTGCATACCCTATTCATTAGATCCATTAATACAGCTGGGGCGTTGGTTAATCCAAATGGCATGACCATGAATTCGTAATGACCATAACGAGTTCGGAAGGCGGTCTTTGGGACGTTTTCTTCATGTACTCTGAGTTGATGATATCCAGAACGAAGGTCGATTTTTGAAAAACAGGTGGCGCCTTGAAGTTGGTCTAGAAGGTAAGGGGTAGCGGTTCTTGACCGTTAACTTGTTGAGTTCTCTGTAGACGATACACATGCGAAACGTTCCATCTTTCTTCTTCATAAACAGAACAGGTGCACCCCATGGCGATGAGCTAGGACGTATGAATCCTTTGTCAGTCAGCTCTTGCAGTTGACTGGCCAGCTCTTGCATTTCTGATGGGGCTAACCTGTAAGGAGATTTTGCGACTGGTGTAGCGCCAGGTATAAGATCAATGCGGAATTCGACTTCCCTCATGGGAGGAAGTCCTGAGATGTCGTCGGGAAAGACTTGTGGGAATTCTTTCACTACAGGTATATCTTCTAGTTTCTTCTCCTTGTTTCCCTTCTTGACGACGTGAGTTAGGAATGCGACATAGTTCTTGCGGAGATACTTTCGGGCTTGAAGGCAGGACATCAATTTGAGTCCTTTCGAAGGGGTTTCTCCAAAGATTCGTAGGGTTTGACCGTCTGCAAGAGGAATGCGAATGAACTTTTCGCGGCATACTACTTCAGCATGATGTTGGCTGAGCCAGTCATACCGATTATAATGTCGAAACTTCCCAACTTCATAGGAATGAGGTCAACTGGAAAATCGTGATCGTTTAAAGTGAGGGTACAATTTCGTATAATAGAGTTTAATGAGACCGGTTTTCCGTCAGCAACTTCCACCGTATGGATTCCATGAGATTATCACGAGTTTGGTTGAGGATGGGTTCAAATTCTAAGGACACAAAACTCTTATCCGCGCCAGTATCAAATAACATGGATGCATAACTACCATTGATGAGAAACGTACCGTTAACCACGTTGTTGTCAGCCCTAGCTTGATTGGAGTTGATGTTGAAAGCTCTTCCTCTAGCACGTGGAGGAGCTTGGTTAGCTTGGTTCACCGGATTTGCTTGAGCTTGGGCATGAATGATGTTCACCAAGCGTGGACAAGTGTTTCTAAAGTGGTTTGGGTCTCCACAGTTGTAACAAGCCCGCATGGGTTGCATCATGGGGTAGTGGGGTTGGTAGTAGGATTGGGCCGTATGTTGTGTAGGTGGTAGAAGTAAGGGTTGTTGGGCTTGACCCACTATCTGATGGTGGGTTTGGGTTGAGGGTTGGTTGCGGTTCATTCGCTGAAGTGTGCGAAAGGTTTGGATGGTGTGACCTGCACGGCCACAGCTGGTGCAATGTTGGCAGGGGTGTTCAGGAAAGTGATGGTATTGGCAACGGTTGCATTTTGGGTATGGGACGGAGTATGGCTTTTTATATGGTGCAGCTGAGGGGGCAATTTGGGTGATGGGTGCATCAGTGATTGGGGGGTTTGTTTGAGTGACAGCAAAGTTTCTGTTGTTTCGCTTCCTTTTACCAGTAAACTTTGAAGAGGAGCCAGAATGGTTTGAAGTTTGAGCCTCAATGGGGGCTTTCTTTTTCTCCTCCTTGAATTTACCGTTTCGGATGCGATTCTCGGTAAGTTCGGTAGCTAGTTCCATTGCGGCTTCAAGTGTCGCAGGCGAAGTGCTTAGAACTGAGTCTTGAATTTTCAGGGGAGGCCTCGAATGTAGTGTTCAACCAAGCGGTACACTGGGGTGAACAAGTTGGGGATCATTTGGTTTAGCTCGAGAAATCTTTTGTTGTAGGAAGTATGATCTCCTTCCTTTTGTTTTAACGAATGGAATTCATCTTCCAACTTCTTGATTTCGCTTCTTGGACAGAAGCGTCTTGTCATTATTTCCCTTAACTCTTCCCATGTTAAGGCCATAGCATCTTCGACTCCTCTCTTACCCTTTTCTGTGTTCCACCAGGTAAGGGCTACCCCAAATAGTCTCCCGGTTGCGTAACGTACCTTGCGATCCTCGGGACAATCGCAATTGAGGAAAGTGTTCTCCATTTCCTCAAACCAGTGGAGGAGAGCAGTGACACCTTCGGTCCCTTCATACTTTGGGGGATCGCAAGACTTGAAGTGTTTGTAGGAGCACCTTTTGGAGGGAGGGTTGTCGACGTTCTGGTCTTCTTGATTGGGAGCGTTGATGGGATTCGCGGTGAGAGCTTGTTGGACTTGAATTACGATGTCAGGAAGCACCGCAGCCATTTGTTTTGCAATTTGGGTGGCCAAGCGTTCGTTTGACCTTCCTGACTTTCTACCTCCACGTAGTTGCCTAGCCGACATCTACAGGAACATACATAGGAAGATAGTGAGTTTAAGAAGTTTTTAGGTGTCATGTGTCGTTAAAAGTAATAAAATAACATAATCATAAATAATGCAACTACATCCATAGGATGTCTTGGGTTTGCTCATGTTTGGGCCTCCAATGTCCCCCATACCATCGCCTGTATAGTCATGTGGGCCCCCATGACTATTGGCTTAGTAGGATTCACATTGGTGTTGGCGGTTTAACACTCGCATCACCCGAATGAAAACAATGAAATATGTTTGCGAGATGTATGGTAGGAGGGTGTCCAGGTATAGACACCATGACAACTCAAAGTGGGGTTAGCTCACACGACGTTTGGTATAGCATGCTTTGCCTAATAGGTCCTTCGTACTCTCATCGTTAGTCCCCAGGTAGGAAAACTGGTCCTTTATTTTGGATTTATATGAATGCCAAGCCTAGACAGGACGTTCCGACTACCGGTACTCGTACCCTTCCAGTTACTACATGACCGTCATGAGAACTCACTTTGATGTGATTTGAAAATACAAAAATCGTTGCAAAAATCATAGGAATTGTGAGGTGTGTGCTCTCATGGATATGGTATGTTATGAGGATATGATTCATGATAAGCATTGTATAATAATATGTACTTATGAACATGCTTGCATAACATTGAATGTAACAATAAACACAAAGCATATAAACATCATGAATTTTGCATGTAACACATAAACAATTTAAAATTTTTAATCAACTATAGTATAGGCTCTAAGGGTCTAATAACATATCCTATATCCCTATAGTCATGGCTCTGATACCAATCTGTCACACCCCGACCCGCAGCGGAATAAGAGTCGGGGCATAATTGGGTTATCACCAAAGCTCATAATGTTTACTAAAATGTTTCATATTTATTAAATTCAAATTACAACTTAAATGTTCGAACCAAATTCATACAATACAAGGAAATGAAAACTAAATAAATAATCCAAAGCCTAAACTGATTTATTCTTCTAGGCCGTCCTATGTATTTCTTGCTTCAACTGGATCACCTGTATCATGTGTAAAAATGGGGAAATTTTGGGTCAACAAAAGTTGGCGAGTGAACCTTGTTTAAGAACATTGTTATTGATTTCTTGTTGTATTTAATATTGAAAAGTTGTGCAATAATCATATGTGAGCAAACGTATATAAACAAACAATCACAAACCATCTTGAATGAGTATATGACATGAATGATAATGTATTGTGAGATCCAGGCTCAATCAAACGGAGCTGGCCTCGTATGTTGGCAACGTCACGTTCCGCTCATAGGTAATGGGGAACAGACGAGCCTATGATGATGTATGTGAGATCAAGGCTCAATCAAACGGAGCCGATCGAAATGAGGCACTTGCACTCAACCCGTCTCCTACGGGGAGCTGTTGGGCCTAATGAAATGTATGTACTGAAAATGATAAATTTAATCTAAACATTAACCACACAAACAATTGATACATATTGGATACACATTTGATCATGGATATGATGGATGCACAAGTGTTTAAATATAATAAATAATTAAGCGACACATGATACACCCCAAAATGTGATTAAAACGGGGAATTGGTAGAGATTCACTCACATTGGGTGCGTTCTTTTGATGATGTTGAATGCGCACGAGTTTTGGGAATTGATCGACGAGGAAAAACTAACCTAAAATAATAACGAAATGGTACGGTAAATAAGTGGATTTTATTAACAATTTTAATAGGATTTTTAGATTTATTTTTGTGAGTTTAAGGTCATTTTCTAACTTTAAAAATATTATTTTTAAGTATTTTTAATTGATTTTTAAATTAAATAAATAAATAAAAATTTGACTTTTTGTTGACCGTTGACCGGCCGTTGACCGGTCGGACGGTGGTCTGAGTGTGGAGGTTCGAACCCAGGACCTCTCGTACGCGTGCACGCAGCTCTACCAACTGAGCTACGTGTCTAACCCGAAATATTCTATGTTTTAATTATATATATATACTAATTAAATGTTTATTTATTTGGTTTATATTAAAAGGATTTAAAATGGTTGAACCGGTTGCAGGGACCCGGATCGAACTCGGGTCCTTCGGTTTGTAAGCGCACAGCCCAACCAGTTGGGCTGTGTGTCTTATCTGTTTAACTTACGGTTTATATTAATCTTATAAACATACTGGGACCTGTTCTGATTCAGTTTTAAAAAAATTTGGTTTTAATTCGGAAAGTCGGTGCGTTTGTAAGGTTCGAACTCGTGACGTGCGCTATGTGTTTGCACACAGTCCACCACTGGACTGTGTGTCTAACCCGGTTTAATATCTTGTTTTAATTAAACTTATACACAATGTCGACTTCGTCTTCTTCATTCAAAGACACAGACAAACGATATCCAACTGTTCTGGTTTAAATCGTTCGTCGATCATATAAGTGATTGAAATGTAATGAATAAATAGAGTTACGGAATCAAATGTACCGAACAGAATGCTTTCCTCAGAATTCCGGCAATGGTCGTCGGCTCTGATTTGTGAATTCCGTCTGATTGAATCAATTAACAGTTTTGATCGATGAGTTGTGAAATTGAGTTACTAAACAAGGATTATCAGAGGGTTTAGATGTTTGTACCGATTCACAGCGTGTTTCGGAAATTTTCAGAGATTTTCCGGCGAGTGCAGATTATCCGGCAACGTCGTCTGGGACCGATTCTGGTTGAAGGATTGAAGTTAGTATAAGTCTAACAATGGATTGAAAACGAAAGAGTTGAGAAATTTACCGATTTGATGTAAGTCTCGGTTTTCCGGCGAATGTCCGGCAATACAGAATATCTCCGGCGAGTGTAATTGCTTCGAGAAATTGTGCGATTTTGAGCGAAATTTATAGGGAAGAATCAGGATGAATTGAGTCTGAATTTGGTCTTGATTCATGGTCAAGGTTTTCTCCGGCGGTTATGACTGAGATCGCGGGATTAGACATTGGTTATAACCGATGTCGAAGTTAATATACGCGTTCAGTCAAAGGAAACGGTCGAAGTCTCGCGAAATCGTCGGGATTTCCGGCGACTGCGGATTGGGCGCGCTGATCACTGGGTTTGATTTAGAGTTCTATTATAAATGTTAATTGTTTCAACATATATCACAAACGAGTCAAGTGGCGGAGTGGTTAGGTGTTTGTTTTTTTCTTCCGGCTGACCCGGGTTCGAAACCTGGCAGCCTCTTTTCTTTTTTTACTAACTTATTTTTACTTTTTAATAATTATAGTTTTTAAATTCTAAAATGTTTATTAATTATGTATTGTTTAAAATTAATATTAATCATAAATACGCAACGAAATTTTATAACTGATTATTCGATTAATAAACGAAGCGGGTTTGGAAACCCGTTTTTCGACGGATGTTACAACTAACACTTTAGTGAGCCAAGGATATCCCGGACACGGTCAAGCCCACCCCCAATGTTTGAGTTTCAGACAAAACAGATCAAAACTGGGTTATGCAATTTTTGTTAATTATCACAACTGGATAAAACATAATTTCCATACCCGACCAAGCGGTAATAATTTACCGTATCCCAAGCCCGTATTGGGAAAATAGGTTAAGAGTATTTCCTTGAGCTATGTCTTCAGAAGTCACAATTCAGCCGCAAATCCAAGATAAGTACAGGCACAATATACCGGAAGGCGTTTAGTCTGGGAATGATGGTAATTATTAACCAACATTAGAATGTTAACTGGTCCTTAGTTAAGTCTTAGACTTGAACCGGTTAGTCTTACGCTAAAACAATGCGGTACGATACGCTAGATTAAGCGGTGACCGGAATAGGATGTTAGATGGACCCGACAAGTATATAAAATTGTCTAATATGGGTAAAACAACAACTTTCTGGATTTTGATAGAGAAATGACAAAGTTAAACCCGTTTCGGTTTAAGTACGTAAATTAGCTACGTAAGCTTAACCGAACGCACATAGGCGAAACTGGGTAACCGAGAGAGTCATATACAAGTTCCATATGAATACATGTTTAAAATATGTTATAAAATCAGTAGCTTTGCAAAAGATAGGCCCGAGGTATATTTAAAACCAAATTATGCCTTACAAGGACATTTTGGTCATTTTAGAGTTTATAAAAGATGTTTAAAATAAATCTGATTTCAAGGTCACTAATATTTTGTACAAATACTTATTTTATGATGTTATAACAGTAGGATATCAAATATATGTGTGTTTGACGATTTTGAAATAATTTATGTCCCAAAAGGGCATTTTAGTAATTTCACACATAGCTTTGAAGCAAAAAATGGGATTCTGAGTTCGGGACTTGTACTTACTGTTAAGATGTTGAAAATAAGTTTATAAATCAGTAGGTATCAAGTCTTAGCTCATGGTTATGGTTTTAAACCATACTATGCGCCGAAAAGGCGTAAAAGTCGCTAAAATACCGTTTAAATCGATGTTCAGGTTAAACAGAAGTTATGACCTGTTTTATATACCGATAATATGTCATTTAACTTATTTCAATAGGTTTAGGTTTTGGTCTTAAAAAGATTGATTAAAATCATTTTGCGTGAAAAAGGGTAATTTAGTCATTTATCGACAATTAGCGAATCTTAAACCTTCATTCAGGTTATAATCTGAATGAACATCCCAAATGGTCATACTTACCATATTACATCAGTAAATATATCATCTTGGTCATAAAATCATGTTAAGTGTTTCTAAAATGCCGAAAAGGGCATTTTAGTCATTTTAATGCCTTAAACGCATCTTTTGTGAAAACTCAGGTTATAATCAGATTCTTGACATCAATATAATCAAATTATGATTATGATTAGTTTATAGCATATATATATGGATGTATGTTTTAAAACCTTAATTTGTATAAAAAGGACCTTTTTGCAAAGTTTTAATAAATAATTATGGAACTTATATAGAAACTCATATTTCTAATGAATCGAGTGACGAAACTTTAGGAGGTCATCCTAAACTTAATTATGGTCTTAAAGTAATCAAAAGTCAGTAGCCAAAATGCCTAAACCGGGTCAGAACCTAAAGTCAATGAAAAGTCAAATATTGTGACCTTCGATTGCGAACCGATGCTAGATCAAGACTTGACGAGCCAAAACAGTGTATATAAGTTTTACCACTTATTTTTAAGTTGTTTATACATCAAAACATATTTTATAACATTTACATGATCATTTATGAATTTTTACAAAACTGGACAGTTTGACTTCTGTTGACTTTTAGTTTGACTCGTCAATTGATCTAGAATTCGTGGTAATCGGGAGGTGCCCTTTTAAGGGATTAACACCTACATCATTACAATCATGTAGCCACTTTCGTTACGCACAATGACTAGGTAATCACGGATTTAGATCAAAGTCAAGGCATATTTACGTCAAGACTTTAATCTTAGCTTAGAATCATAATAAATGGACATAGCACGAAATGGAACACTTACATAGGGTCCAAGGAGTACTAAGAACAGAACAGAATGCTTGAGAATGGCTAGAAGCTCCTCTAGGATGATCTTGATGAATTAAAGTTGGTGAAGAATGGTTGCAACTCAAAAATTCATCTCATATGTAGCCAAGGGAGGATCCAGGAACTTGCCAGGTGTTAGAGGACGTGAATAGGTGTCCCATAACGTGTCAAGCATGCAAAGAAGGCAACAAATATGACCAGAGGTGGCAGAACATGGCTCTGCCATGTTTCTGCTCGCTGGCAGGTCCTTACGGACCGTATGGGCTTTGTCTTGCGTTCCGTAAGGACCTCAGGCGCCCATAGATTTGATAGCCTTGCAGATCGTATGGCTTGAGCCTTGCGGTCCGCAAGAGTCTCCAGATCATGAAATTTCAAAAAAATTTATTTAAGTTCCCAACTTTGTTTCATGGCGTAACGAGGATATAATAAGCGATTCAACAGCATTGGTCCCTCCTGTTCTGGCTCACGGCACACGAGGATTACCGCGTCACGTGTCGGAAAAATATTAGATGTAAAAACACGAGGTGTTACATATGAGAAAAGGTTAAATTACAATATAAAAGTTTTTTGTTCTTTATTATTTTTGTTGTATGTGGTACTTAAAGTCTTGAATCTAAGACTCTCAAATCTAAGTGTACCTAAAGGCTTTTGTTTTTGTTAATGGGTCATCAACCTCATTGACAAGTAACAAACATATAAGCCATCTATAAATCTCTAATATTTCTTTGTACACCACATTTGTCATCTTATTTGTAACATTTTTCATCTCTGTCTAATATCAGTAACTCGACTTTGTGTCTTCTTTTTATTTTTGACAGTGTCACATAAAATTGTCATGAGCAAATACCGATTCTTTTAAGTACAGTCAAACCTTTGATAGTGATTGTGTTTGACTTTTATTAATAATCATTTGCTAAAAATCAAATTGTTGTTTGTTTATAAGATATGCAAACATTTTAAATATGGAAATGATGTTTAGTTATCATTCACGATTTCATTAAAAAACATAATAACAATACATAAAAGGTAATATTTATTATATTAGTTTAGTTAAACAAAAAAGGCAATTTAAACTATATTGATCGCATAAAATACATATTAAAATTTTTACAAGTCTGTTTATATTAGTTACAATTATAGATTATATTTTAAAAGATTAATATATTTATTAAGTGTATTTATTAAGATTGTGATTTACATTCACATTCAAAATGAAACGATCTGCAAAAAAAGGAAAGTGTAATTACTTTAAAAATTGTAAGAAAATAAGAGCAATAAAAATTTTATGTTTTACCTCCTGAAGCAAAACAATAACGAGTATAATAATGACACGGCCAATTAATTCCTTAAAAGAAAACAATGTAACCTAAAATGATTTAATTTATTATAATTTATAGATTATAGATTATAGATATAGAGATAGATAAATCAGCCATTCATATATATAGTTGGAATTAAAATATAGTAAAGTTTTTTTATTAAAAACTAACTAATAATATTTATCATGGCAACTCTTTGTTTTACGTTCAATAATTTCTTTTCCTTTTAAAAAAATTATTTCATATAGTAGATCTTAAGAGGGAAAAAAAATAAAAGACCACTAAGTTCGTGCTTGAAGGTGTAAATAGTTGAGTTGCTCCTAAATGCTCGAACGCAAAAAGGGGTAACCAGGCCAGGTGATTGAGAAGAACTCAGCAGTGGCGGAACCAGAACTTCTAAACCGGGGAGTCATAGTAGAAATTTATGATTTTATTATCACTAAATGATTAATATAATTGTATAACTAATTGCCATACTACAAGCATGGGAACAATAGTACGTCGGTGTCAATGTAATATTCTTGTGCCAATCAATACAATACAATATAAACCAAAACCCTAGTGGTATTATTTTCTTAATAATTTAACATATCATTAATGAAAACTTGATACTTTTCACTTGTATGTTCACAAATACACATCTCTAACCTTATAAAAATCACACAAATATACATATGAATAACTAAAAACCAATAAAAAACAAACAAATAAAACAATAAGAAAGCTACGTATACAAATCAATAAAGTGTAACCTAAAGCTAATCATATATATTTATTTAATAACAAACAATCAAATTAAATATAACCCTAAATAGGAAAAAGAAGAAAACAATTAATAATAAACTAGAATGGATAAACCCTAATAAAATAAGAAGAAAACGAATAATGATAAAGTAGAGTGGTAAATAATTGCAAGAATAAGAGATCTAGTTACTCCAAGACTAATTAAAAAAGTACAAGTTATTAAAACTAAATTGTAGGATCATCTTTATCTGTGAAGATAAATCAACAGTGAAGATAAAATATTATTAGATATATTAAAGTAAACTAAGTATGGGCCAAAAATCAGAAAAAGCCCAAAACTACAAACTAAAAGACACGTGACTTCCGACTCCTTCTTCTTCCCTCTAGAGAAAAATAACCACCGGAAACCTGCAATCCAGACCGTCGTCATCGGGCACCGAAAATTATTTGCCGACCATTCTGTCTTCACCTTTTTTCTTCACTTAAACGACTTTCAAGTGGGTCAAACTATTAAAAGATCACCATTTCAGTTACCCTGTTAACCGAAGATTTCCGCAGCCGGAGGGTCAGTTGACTCCCCTGACCCTCCTGTGGTTCCGCCCCTGGAACTCAGGATTAGGGTTGTTCAAAAACTCGTGTCTTGGAGCTTGTTCGGATTTACTTTGGAAAAAACTCGTTTGATATGTCACGGTTTAAAACTGAGCCAAGCCGCTAGTTCTAGATCGCGCATTAGCTCGTATTATTTTACCACTAATATACTTTATTTTAATACACATATAGTATATTATTAGCCGTTTACCCGCGCGATGCGGCGGGAAACATATCACTTAGGTTGGTGAGTTTATGGCTATGTACGGGGAGGTTCGGTTTTGAGCCATAACCAAAACCAAATTCGCAATGCAACGGAAAACACAACACTTGTTAGTAATTCTAAAGGAGTGCATGAGAAGGTTCAGTTCAGTTCAGTTGGGTCATAACTAAATCTAAATTTTTCGGTTAAGGTACCCAAAATCCAATATGTTCACTACAAAATAAAATTTTGAAAATTTCAGTAAAACTAACACTACATAGCGAAAAGGGGACGCCCCTTTCCCCAATAAAGTTTTGCCCATGATATTGTATAGCTCTTCTATATAGGAAACAAACAAAATCTTGTACAACCACATCTATGATTTTATCATATAAAATAAATTCTATACAATGATACCTAGACGGCTTGCAAACGCATCTATGATTTCATTTAGTTCGTGCGTGGATTCCGCGATTATACCTGAACAATGCCACCGGGACGGCTTGAAAGATCATCTTCATGCGTATCAGATTGTAACCAGTCAGCACCAACCATTTCCATCATTGTTCCTTCCGCCTTATTCTGTAACATTTACACTGTCGAAAAATTCATAATCACACGTGACATACATATTATTCGTTTTAAACAGGAAAATAAGATCTAAAATAAAAATTGTAACTACAAAAGGTTCAATGCTACATAATCATGAATTTATTGTTTCCACGTTTGTAACATTTCGAAAATCTAACTCTTTATATTAAATGATTTCTTAGAGATATACTCTTATGGACCATGATCCTTTTTAAGTAAATAAACGTTGAGCTATGGTGTGACACATGTGACTTGTCAAAACAATTAAGTTTTTGTGTTAAATGACAACTTATGGAAGATGAGGGGCATTAAGATACACAATTTAAAATTTTGATTTCCTGGACAATTATATTATAATATATATAATATTAAAGAAGATAAGTTTAATAGTGTTGTAAAATATTTAATGCATATTTTACAAGTTCATTAGTTTTTTGTCTTTGATTCTATTTCGTTATTTAGTGTAAACTTTTTTCATTTACAACTCTTTAGTTTAACTATTGTAATTCTTTCTTTTACTTTAACCAAATTACTTTTATGCCCCTAAATAGTCTTTTAACGATCACGTTAATATCGTTTTATACATATTTTTAAATTTTTCTTTTTCTTTGCTATAACGAGTGTGGCAAAGGTTTTTTTAGTTTAATATATTTTAACGAACACGCCGATACTCTTTTTAACATATTTTTTAACCTTTTTTCCTTTGCTATAACGAGCGCGCCGAAACCAACTATCATTTTCTTTTTCGTTTACCTTATTTTTACCTTTGTTATTTACTATATCGTTTTACCTTTTGTTATTATTTCATATATCATTTTAATTAATTTTACAAATTTATTTATCGGTTATCATTGTGTGCTATACGTTCTGAATTACAACCGCATTCCTACGCAACACGTGGGTAACTTCGAACTTAGTTTCATTTATGCCGGCCACGTAGCTTTCACCTATGTTTCTTAACCCAAAAAAGTAAATAATAAAAAAACATACACACAATATGTGTTCTTAACCCAAAAAGGTAAATAATGAAAAAAAACATAAGAGAAAGTTGGGTATATTGTTTTGGGGGTTTTGATGTTATATTAGAATTGGGGTTTTTGGCTTTTTTTTTTTTACAAAGTCAATGATTTTGTATGTTTGGCTCAAATTGGGGTATTGATTTCGTTGATTAATGCCATTAGAGGGTAAAGATTATCAGTTAATATTAAATACAATGTTTTAAAAACCGGTTCAAACCGGCCGGTAGAACCGGTTAAACCGCCCGCTACACCCGATCAACCGTCCAATACACCTGGTTAAATCGTTTCATAGCCCAATCCAGTACGTAACAAAAAAAATCGAATTTTAAAACATTGATTGAATATGAATACTATTTAATGAGAGGAATTCTATAAACGTGGAAACAAAATATGTTATTATGAATAATCCTAAACCGGTCAAAGATTATAATCATGTTCTCAAAGTCAACTTACCTGGTAGCCTTGCCAAGATAAATCTTCTTTTTTTTACCAGCAATAAAGGGCTTCTTTAAACAACTGAACATACAAAGTACGAGCCCAGCAAAGTGCTGGCCACAAGGGATCTGCCTCATACAAGACCACCAAAATAACACCCTAGTAAATCGCCTAAAAACAGAATACCTTGAACCATAACAAACTTTTACACACACCATTTACCAAACTTAAAAATACACAAATCAACACAGGTGTTCATATACCCATCACCATCCATTATTTGTTCAAATGCACCTATAGTGAATGAATGAAGCAGTTGTAGCAGCACCTGGTCAACCAGATTGCATCAAGTCTTGTCTCGACAGTCCACCAAACATAACCTCGAGCCCACGGAACATGTGTTGATTCTAACCACTCAATTAGCCCCACGGAAATGCATCTGAAACAAAACCTGACCCATATAATATGTATGTGGACATTTAGGACCAGACTACTTAGCCTCATCAGCAACTTAGGACATTTGCTTCGTAACTTGCTTTGGAAGGCGTTGATCATATTTCACAAGTTCATTAGATGACGACTCTCTCTGCTTCGAAGCTGAAAGTAATACTTTAAATAAATATTTTTCTCAAAGTCTTTCTGTGATTTGAAACAAAGCATCTTGAACACAGGTAAGTTCCCAATTACATAGAAACGAACAAACAAACAAAATCAACCAAGAATGTAATGTCACAATTTAAAATAATTAGTAGAATGTACATAATATTTAGACCAAGAATAGCATTTGTTTCAACTTTTTTACACATATGAAACGAATGCAGTATTAGTTAATAGCAATACCTGCCTAATTATCTAAACTCGTTTATTCACATCAACCTGTTTTGAGACATACCCAGCCGACACGTTTTGACACATACCCCACCCGACCTGTTTTAACCATCGTCTAGTCGTTTAACCTATTGCCTAAAACTTTTGAAGCAGTGGGAAATTCAAGAGCCTTTAGGTAAGGGTATGGTAGTAACTTGGCTTCAAACGGCCGAGAAACTATAACTCCTTCTATAATAAGATGTTATGACATCTCTCAAAATCTGACCCAAGTTCTTTTGGCGGTTCGTTTACCAAAATAACCATGTAAAAAATAAAAAGAAGAGTTTTGAGGCTTTCATTTTTTAACAGCACAATATCCCTTTCTAATAAAAAAAAGAGGATGCAATCTTGCATGCATTGAATACATAGCCCTATAGCCAAGCTTAAGTCCACAAACTTTTGCAGAATAAGTTCTTTCAAAGCTTTGCTTATGTTTCTCTTGCGTGGAACTTTGAGCACTAATTGGACCCCCCGCCTTTTGTTGAGCTTAGACCAGTTCCAAGCTAGAGCTGACCACTTTTGAAGATTAAATTATAAGTTCCATCACAAATACTCTGCATGATTCACTATACATTTAGACCCTATTCAATCAACGTTTTAATCATACAAAATCTGGACGTGATAAGAGCCTATACAACCAATGTTTAAATCTGGACACATTTAGACCCTATACAACCAATGTTTTAATTATACAAAATCTGCTGCAACAAACAACAATTACTGGTTGTTCGAGTTGGCCGGACAGTGTACCAGTTTTCTATGTAAAAAAGATAGTGCAGCCTAGGGGTACCAGCTAAAATAAAAATGATAGTCGGATTTATGTTAACTCTAAATGACAATAAATCTATTAAATATCGCACTTTGCACCAATGTCAAATGCAACATAATATATAACGATTTTAACCTCGAACCCACGACATTATGGCCGGTAGCTTGGTTATGGTGATGGTGTGTTCCTTTGTTCCTGCTAAATATGATAGAGCCCCTTGAATCCTTATGTTCAGATCTCTGAAACAGTTACAAGCGAGTAAAGTTCTTCCATAGCATCTTCAACATTGTTCATCCTTTTAGAAATCCTCATCATTGTTACATATAATGTTCTCAGATCCTTAGTGGACACGACAGCATCCACCTTCCCAAACCTTTATATCATCAAAAATTTCGGTGTTTAGAAAGAGAAATCTAAAAAGTCAAATTTTGACCTCTATACATTAAAGCTTTTAAAAATACAAGTTTAAGGCAGCTTAGAGCTTAGGGCGGTGACGCCACCACCTTTAGAACCACCAGAACCAGGTCGAACTGACCCAATAACAAGAACCGAATTCCAAACCTTTCAAGAATCATGATTAAACCCATTAATCCAGGCCCGGTTCAGTTATGTAAATGGGTTTAGTGGTTCGAAGAACCGAAACTATATTGTTGGCATTGGGAACTGAGAACAAAACTTACAGAGGCAAACTTTTAACAGATAACTCCGCTATCCTCTTGTGTTTTTGCCTGTTCATAATAAATTTCAAATCAGCTATCGAGATTTGAATGGAAAATTGTTGAAGGTAGCATAAAAACTCAGATCTGTAAAGTTTTGCTTGGCATCTTCCTTAGTCGTGTAACTCACTGGCTCGTCTATCTCAACCGCTCCATCTTCATCTACAATAAAACAACCAAAAACGTCAAAAATTAACATAGCATGATAGATTTGAGAAAACTTTCAGCAGAAAATAGAAAAAACTTACCTGATTTCCATCTTTCCACCGATTGCAACTACACCAAAGCAAACCTATCAGATCTGGGCTTGTCATCTACCCTAGCTCTGTTTGTTTAAATTCGAAAACAGAAAAAACATCTTAATTAACAATAACTGAAACAAAAGGATACACATTTGGTATCTTTGCTTTCCATACTTCATCCCTGCTCTTTGGCCACTTAATGGAGACCTACATTAACAAATAAAACCAGAAGAGAACAAATATAAGATCATTTAAGTTAACCTATGAGAATTAAAAAAAAAACAAATAACTATCAACATGTATGAAATTTATGATGTTCGAATACAACACAATTACCTCAGCTTCTTTGTCTTCAAGCTTTTGAGCACACACCAAAAAATTGAACCTTACCATTAGAGGGTTTGAAAAAGATGTGTATTAAAAAAAAATCCCTAAATCGAAACCCTGAGGTCGGATTCTTCATCAATCTTGTGAAATCTTCATCGATCTGGTGAAATCGCCTTAATATTCTTAAATCGCCAGTTAGGTCTTCTTCCGCTTGACCCATTTTTGCTTCTTCAACCCTTCTCCTCCAAGAAAAATTCTCCGGCTGCGACTAAAAGAGAAAACTTCTAGACGTTTGATTAGGGTTAACTTCCGGTCGGGTGAAGGCCAGTTAGGTCTTCTTTCGCTAGACCCATTTTTGCATCAACAGAGGGTATGTTAAGGAGAACCAACCATGATTTTGTCCTAATCAACAAACCCTAGAAACTGGTTATAAACTTATTTGCTAAAACAAAGATAAATTAGAACGCACTCTCATAAAATCACCAAAGCAAACTCATATGTGGAAAGAAGAATCGTAACTTACCAAGATTATCAGCTCTTTAAGAGAAGAAGATGGTTTGACGGTCGCTGGGTGTCATCGGTGGAGAGGATCGGGATATTCTCTGCAAATCACAAGAAAACTTTGAAAAGAAAACTTAGGTATATGGGGAAATGGGGATGAGCGGGCAGGAATTGAAAATTTGAATGTAACATTTGGCTGCTTAAAGATGTTGTATCTGATGCATCACAACTTGTACCTTTTAAGTAACTGGCAAATGACCTAAATTGCCCCTCGAATATGCATATTATGTATAGTATAGATAAAAAATCAATTATTATTTGTATGTATTTAGAAATTAGAAATTGATTGATCAAGATACTAATAAATTTATATTGTATTATAAACTATAAAAAAACAATATGTATATGCATATGGTAGTTGTATCATTGGTTTTGAGAGTTTTTCAAAAAAAATAGATTTTTTCTTTCTAACCCTAAAGTTTCAATCTTTGACAATTTAAGTCTAAAGTTTCATTCTTTGGTAATTTAAACCCTTTAATTAGTTTGATTTTTCACTTATAACTCAAAAGTTTCTATCTTTTCCAGTTTAACCCCTTTGATTTTTTTTAATTTTAACCCAAAGCTTTTCATCATTTGCAATTTAACCCCAACATTTTAACTTTCAACTTTGGTCTCTTATATTTTTCATCTTTCGCAAGTTTTCCGTTTAACGTTTCGTTCTAAATTTTCCAAGTTAACACGCCGCAACGTGTGTGTGGAGTTCAACGTTTTTTCATCTATTTTTTTCCCGTTTGACAGGCCTGTCGTAGCGCGTCTATTTTCCCCCGTTAGATAAGTCTGTCGCAACGCGCGTGTCAGAGGTCAACTTAGTTATTATTTTTTTATGTTTTACACACAGGTTCGCGGTCATGTAAGAAACATTTGACTTTCATCTAATATGATATATAACTAACGAATCTACACCGCATTGCGGCGGGTGGTAATTCTAGTTATATTAAAATTTGAAACTTATTGTATTTTGTTGAACATGATTTTGGCTTGAAATGTATTCGGTTGAATTTTGAAATCTATGTATTAAATTTTCTTCTAAATTTAAGCTCAGTTTGCAATGTTGTTTTGAACTATTAGTCAATATTTAAGACTACCAAGAGTTTTGAACGCTATATATTAAATTTTCTTTTTAAATTCAAGTTAAACCGAGTCATGTCGAGCCAGCTTGGTTGAAAACCAAGTCGAGCTCAAGCTTAGATATTCAGCTCGATTTCAAATGTCAGTCGAGCCGGCTCGGTATAATCGAGCCGATATCGAGCTTGCCCTAGCTCGGCTCATGAAGAGCCCTACTCGAGATGTACCTAACATTTTAAGAAAGAATAATCGTTACTATGTCTGGCCCCTAGAATCATCAAAAACTTTTGGGCCCAAGGCGAGTAGAGAAAAATGAGACCCTAATTGGGTCACTTTTAATTAGGTTTAACTTTAAATTATTTGACCAAATTTAAATTGGTTTAACTTTAAACTTTACTAATAAGCATTGATGAGTAAAAGAGTAAAGAGCTTGCTTTAAATGAGTTTTAATTAAAATGAGTTTTAATGTTTAGTGAGCTTAAAGAACTAAAATGTTAATAGATTAAATGTACATAGATTTTTTTTATATATATATAAATATAAGGTTAGGATCATGCGAGAATCACTAAGGTAATTGAGAGTCGTAAGAACAATTTTGACTACTCATTTTTCCTAAGCCAAAATTAGATAAAAATGCCCCTCCCAAAAAATAATAATAATAATAATAATAATAATAATAATCCAAGTATATGTTTCTCTAAATAGCATGTTTTCATGTTAGTTTTTGTTTTGTTTTTTTTTATTATGTATCTATACACATGTGCATACACATGTTTAAAACTGAAAAAAAATAAGATGTTTGATAATGTAAATAATCGTACATGTATGTATATAAAGAAATTTTAAAATATTTTACATCAAAATATTTTCTTTTCGATTTAAAGATGTAATAATATACAAAATATGTTCATACGATAAAAACTGTCAAGCTAAGTATGGGGAGGAGTGCCATAGGATGTTGGCGGTCCTTGACAGGTGCTGTGCTGAAAAGCCTGAAAAGAAATCTTATCTTAAACATTTACGATTAATCACAGATGGAGACGGACAATCTATAGCCAATTTGTTCTCGGTCAAGACAAAAAGTCTAGAACAAAATCTTTATCCGAGTTCCAATCCTTAAAACCTGTCATTGTTGATGAGGTACAAGACATAAAAACTTAGTAAATAAAATTGGCTTATTCCTGCTCGTGCATTGTTGATAAGGTACAATACCCGTTGTTTTAATGTATCTTAGGACGAAATTGTTTTATTCAACACATTGTTTTATTCAACATTTGGGACGAAATTGCTTTAAGAATATAAATCCCCTATCTTAAAGCAATAAGTCGTAGCTTCAATTTTTGTGTTTGGTTTACTTTAGCGACTATTTAAAGCACCAAATACCAACGAAACACAGTCTAGAGGTCAGGTGATCTCTTTCTGAGTTTTTATAAAATGGTTTTGGGTAAAATTTTATGTTAAAATCCAGATAATTCAAGGATTTAGTGTTCATATCATAAAAGTGTTAGGGTGGAGGGTGTCAACCCGTTTTTCCTAGATTTCCTGTGACACATTAGCATCACATCATTTTTACTAGTTTTTCCTAGATTTCTCCAAATTACGCGATGTCATCCCAAATTTCTCCAAAACAAAATTATTTTAAATTCATTTAATTTAAACTTTAAAATAATTTATATATTTAAATGTTTTAAACATAAATTAAAATAAAAATGCATACACACATATAATAATATATTTAAAGTATCCAAATGCTTCCTTCTTTTTCTTCAACATGCAAAAAGAAAAAAGAAAAAAAAATACATCATCATACTCAGTAATCTCATTAATAACAAATCTAAGGTAATGGGGATGATAAGATGTAGATAACCTTACCTCTACTCCGTAGAAATAAAGAGGTTGCTTCCATTGAGACCCTAGGCTCAATAGTAATTTTGCATCAAGGCTTAGACATAAGGTACATAACACTTAGCAATTAGGACAAAGACCGCCGATTAATGCATGTACTTCCTTGTCTTTCAGCTATCAACGTTACCACATGATGCATGATTAATCGTCCCCTGCTTATTTTCACGAAATTAATAAAATAACGTTAAAATTAATGCACACATTACACACACATGAAATACATACTCACAAAACATAAAAAAAGAAAAAAAAAAACAAATAATCAATCCTCCCCGTTAATCGGTGAGGAGTCCTCGCTCACCGGATTTTTTTTCCCACCGGGTCTGGGGACGGTGTTTCCGGACGGAGCTGGGCTTCACCGGCCCTTACCTGACCCCCACACCATCCACCCTTATCATCAAAAGAAGGTGATTCTCAAATTTTGAGCGACTCTGCTCCATGTAATTATGTAAATGTACTAAAAAAAAGTTAACCAAACTGCAAACAGGCGTTGATATAAAGAATCAGTCTCATATGTTACACAGCATTAAAGTTACATATTCGAACAGTATCTGTCTAAATATTACCATATAACACCTCACTCAAATTGTACCACAACAACAAACACATCAACTTCACATAAGTATGAAAAAAGATAAAATTTTTCAACCCAAAACTATGAAAACTTTTCAAATTCCATCAAGTGGGAAATAATTTACGAACTGTTATCGTTATGGTTGGGTCCTTGGGGCTCATCCTCTTGAACCGTGGGCGTAGGGCCAGAACTAGCTTGTGGCAACGGTTGTGAACCGGAGCTAGCTTGTGGCTCGGAAATTAAGCTTGTAAGACCATGTTGTTTCATATACGTCTCGAGTGGCTGATTTGCTGCTTGGAGAAGGCTCATCATGCTTACATGGGTTGGATTTGATGCATGAGGATCTATGTTTAAGTCTAGTTGTGCTTTGCCGGATGAGGATGTTGACTGTTTAACCTCCGTCTCCTTGTTGGTGGGACTGAGACCCAGTTTGAGTTGGCTTTTCTCTGCTTTTTCGGCTTCACGTTCTGATTGGCGTTGTTGCTTCCGTAACATTAGGGTTTTGAATCGGCGTTTGACCGTCATGCAGACGGTGCATGTGCAGTTGGGCTTGTGCTTGCCTTTGCCACTTGGCGGTTGACTGCAGACTATGCATGAGCAGCCAGGTCGGTGCCGAGGGTGCTTGGTGGTGGTTGCGACCGATGGTTCGGTTTGATTGGACCCACTTGGTCCCTGTTCTTGGTCTGGTTTATGGCTCATTGAATTCCTCCACTTGTGATGTTCTGAATTACGCACAACAGAATTCCTTTAGCTTTCATCCATGATATGTACAAATTAACAGGAGTCAAATGCCTTTTTTGTCGCTGAGGTTTGGTCGGTTTTGCGACTTTCGTCTAAAGCTTTGTTTTTCCGCATCTGGATCCAAAAGGTTTAAAATCTTGCCATTTTCATCCGGCTCGTTAACTCCATCTATTTTTCTTTGTTAAGGCAGGGTATTTTCGTCTTTTTGTTAACTTAAAGGGTAATTCGGTCTTTTTTTCACTTTAAATACGAGCATTTAGCATAATGTACAAGTATTCAAAAAAGACGGAAATACCTTTAAGTTAACAAAAGGACGAAAATACCCCTGCCTCAACAGATAAAAATAGATGGAGTTAACGAGCTGGATGAAAATGGCAAGAGTTCAAACCTTTTGGATCTAGATGCGGAAAAACAAACGAAAGTCGCAAAATTGGCCAAACCTCAGAGACGAAAATGACATTTTACTCTAATGAAAGCATCATACCTTTCATCATTCCAAGAAGCTGCTCGAGTTCTCTAGGGTTTAGTTCATCGGGTGCCAGACAAGAAGACCTAATTACGGCAATTCATCAGCGACTAAATGATAACAATTCGTTACAAAAACACACTTATCTTATAAACACTGAATTTTATATAATGAAACGGAGAAAAAAAGAATAACCTGCTCCCGTCCCATATATTTTCTTGGCATGTCCATTTAGCAGGAAGAAGAAAATCAACGGGTAACCTTCGCCACTTTGAACAGTTATCACATTGGGCCCACTGTTCTTGCTCCCTGAAACACCACTTTTGTTTTAGGGTTTATCATCTCTGCGCAAAATGTTCTTTCCGTTTATTCAGTGAAACATGCTTTTGTAACTGTTCTTTTTGTATTTACTATGACATGGGAAAATATAATAATTTACGTAGTATTAATTTATGACTTTTCTATGTATAATGGTGTTGTACTTCATGCTTAGGGTGCTTTCGTCTTTTTATCTTTTGCAATTTAACCTCACAACTTCTTTACTTTCAACTTTGGTCCCCTATACTTATCATCTTTCGCAAATTTTAGTTTTATGTCTCGTTCTAAATTTTGCAAGTTAAAACAGTGCAACGTGCGTGTGTGGTTCAACGTTTTTACGTTTAACTTTATGTTTCGTTATAAATTTTGTGAGTTAACACGACGCAACGTGCGTGTGGTTAAACGTTTTTACGTCTATTTTTTCCCGTTTGACATGTTCATCGCAATGTGCAGGTCCTAAATTGACTTAGTTATTCTTTTCTATGTTTTACGTTTCGGTCTACTTTCTTCGCATTAACACCGTAACTTCAGCGTCGGGGTCGCTGGCAATAAAGTGATTTGATGGTTCTTACCCAGATAAGCGAACAGTGAATATGCTCCCCTTTCCAAAAACAGGAGGTTCCTACAATTAAAAAAAACGTAAATGAATGATTTTATGCATATAATTGAAATTGAATATATTAAAACAAACATCACTTACTTCATATTCTTCGAATTCATGGTCTTCAATGGTGACGGTACTCGGGTTCATAGACAGCGGGTTTAGCATATCCTGTAATTCTTCCCAAGTGTATTTAAGATCAAGAGCATCTTGATTTTCCATAAGTAATCGTTTACTTTTTGACCCGATATTTCGACTTCTTTTTTTGTCCGGTTGGAATGATGAATCTGCCCTTGACTTGGCATCTCCAATAGGCAAGTTCATGTTTCTTGATAATAGATTTAGATGAGAATCTGTGTTTCTCTTCAGTGATTGTAGAAGATTAGAGTAATCATTCATATTTGAAAGATTCTCAATAGCACCGTTATGCATTGCAGATATACGAGAATCCTGTTTATATTTATTTATATTAAGAATTTAAGATGATTACATATTGCAAAATACTCCTAGGTAGATGACAGATTCAATTAGCGTAATTACACAAATGATGGCAGATATTACGAAAACAGTCCCTGCATGTCGTTTATTGCAGAAATGGTCATTGTGATATGGTTTTTAGCAGTTTGGTCCCTTTCCCCTTAAACTTAACAGCCCAGCTATATATTTTGAAAAAAAAAATGACTTTTTACCCTTTTGAAACTCAGTCTCTTATCCCAAACGTAATTGTTTTTTACTTTTGATAATCGATGAACCATAGGAACCATTTTTTTGTAATTTACTCTAGAATATATTATCAGAAAGTACAATAGTACATTACCTGAATGGAAGTACTAACTGAGGCTTTTCGGGAGCCCATAAGAAGCTTTCCTTCAGGTTCCATACGGCTGAATGTCACTGGAAAAGTAATAAAATATCAAATAAAAATATACAGGGTTATATAGGTAATTAAACGACATTAGGGTATAGAATGAGTACCGGTATCCCCAGCATTCAACTGCATAGATTGTATGCATGGAGTGACACCTTCTAGAACATACATTCGGCTATTATTATTAGGCCAAAATCTAAACTGAAATAACCATTCTTTGCCTTTAACATCTTGAATCCTTAACGGGAGTCCTTCAGGTTGAGAAATGGGCGGAAAATATGCCTGCATAGTAGTCAAACATTACTTTAGGAATCACTATGGGTTTGATAACAGGATAGGATTGGGTATGGATTTAGGTGGGTGTGAAGGAAATGTAATTCTATAGGGAGTAAAATGCCATTTTCGTCCCCGAGGTTTGGCCAGTTTTGCGACTTTCATCCAAAGGTTTGTTTTTTCGCATCTGAATCCAAAAGGTTTGAAATCTTGCCATTTTCATCCGGCTCATTAACTCCACCCATTATTTTCCGTTAAGTCAGGGGTATTTTCGTACATAAAGTGAAAAAGACCGAATTTCCCTTTAAGTTAACAAAAAAGATGGAATACCCCTGACTTCATAGAGAAAAATGGATGGAGTTAACGAGCCGGATGAAAATGGCAAGATTTTAAACCTTTTGGATTCAGATGCGAAAAAACCTTTAGACGAAAGTCGCAAAACTGACCAAAACTCAGGTAAGAAAATGGCATTTTACTCTTCGATGGGTATCAAGTATCAACCCCATACACTTGAAATAACCATACTGAAACATTATAAAACACATGCCCTCAAAAACCACACACCTCTTAAAGTTTTAAGAAGTTACTGTTGCACACTTACTTCAGCACATGCTTTCGGGAGAACCAAACGGCCTATTCGACCCGCATCGCTGGCACTCAGAACTTTCTCAAAGAGTGGAACAATTGTGGCATTTGAACTAAGAGAACCAAAATTAAGGAAATTACGACATTGTGAACTATGGCGTAAGGTAGAAGTTGGGCGGGCCGCGCAGGGTTGGTAAAGTGTCAGAACGTGTACATGTAAATACAGGTCAGGTCAAGTCGGGTTGGGGTGACCCACACAACACGTTTTTTGGGTGCATTTTCACATAAAATTATAAATAACAATCTTGCAAAAACAATAATCTAACTTTTTGTATAAATCGATTTAGAGGTATTAGCTACTTAAAAACACTTTGGGTGACTTTCAACTCGGTCGACTAATTTGACCCGTTGCGTATAAGAAAACGGGTCAAAATTGAAACTTTTCACAAAAAAAGGATACTCTCCAGATATCTGCTGCAACTCTTGTTCGGTAATTCTGGGCCAATAACGAGGAAGCAGCTGGTTTTTGACCCGCCCTCAACAGGTGGGCGGGCCACCCGTATCGGTGAACTCATACTTGAATTCGCATCAAATCCTTGCGGGAAAACCGATTTCGGCACTTTGGGCAAAATATGATGGCCCAAGGCCCATGTTGCAAGGAAGGATATGGTTTGCTCGGTTCCCGATCTTCAACGGGGTAAAAAGCCGGTTTTTGTGAAGAAGAAGCCAAGCCTATCGTTAATTCTGTTTGGACATCTTTGACCCCTGTATTTTCCCTATATTTAACATTTGATATTGATATTGATGTAGTTTGAATTTCTTCTTGTTTCATGTGTGATGTGGATGCATCGTCATCGTAACCAGTGCCATCACATGATTGTTTAAACATTTTTATTGACGAACGAATTTCTCCGACACTATTTTCTACTGAATTTCCACATTCTTCGGGCTTATCCTCACTTGTGCTCTGTATGTAATACAACAAATATCAATATTTGAAACTTTTAGCATATGATTTTAGTAATAGAGTATATGTAACTTGATCTTACAAGGTCATGTTTAGAACTATTTGAGCAGTTGACACAATTTACACCACCGTTTTCAAGTAGTTCAATGAATGCACTAGAAGCAATGCATCCACAATGGAGTCGCTGAATCAAAAGAAAATATTAAAACATAAATATAGGGGTTTTGTTTTTTAAAAAAGAGTAAAATGCCATTTTCGTCCCTGAGGTTTGGCCACTTCTGCGACTTTCGTCCAAAGGTTTGATTTTCCGCATCTGGATCCAAAAGGTTTGAAATCTTGCCATTTTCATCCAACTCGTTAACTCCATCCATTTTTTCTACCGTTAAATGAGGGCCATTTCCGCCTTTTTAAACATAAAAAAATGTCTAATAGACAAAAATACCCCTGATTTAACGTTTAAAAATGAATGGAGTTCACGAGTTGGATAAAAATGGCAAGATTTCAAACCTTTTGGATCCAGATGCGGGAAAAACAAACCTTTGGACGAAAGTCACAAAAGTAGCCAATCCTCAGGGACAAAAATGGCATTTTACTCTTTAACAAATCAAATGTACAATGACTAAAATAGGACAGAAGTGAAAGTACATCGGCATTTTATGCAATGAAACCTAATTTAAATTATTATTATTATTTTGTACTTGTTTACCTTCTCACAAGAAGTGCACTCCCTCCAACCAGTGTCTTCTACGTGGAACAATTCGCAGAATGCTAGTTGTTCATAAGCAGTACTGAAACATTACAGAACTTTGAGTGTTATGATGTTATTCAAAACTTTCAGCAAAGAATATATGCAAACCTAAAACAGATAAAAAGAAAATAGATTGTGCCTAAAATGTTATCTGCCAAACTAAATTATTATCAGATTCATTTGGTTGTTCTTTCAGTTTATAAATATTAAAGCAACTATGCACCATAGCTTTACTCAAAACTATAGATGCGCTTAAATGTTAAAGACATAGTTGTCAAAGGCACAAGGCGCACTCGAGGCATGAGCCTTGGGCCTAGCATAGTTGTCAAAGGCACAAGGCGCACTTAAGGAAAAAAGAGTGAGCCCAGGGCTTTTTTGCAAGGCACTAAAAAAGCGAGGGCTTTTTTAAGCTAGGGGCGCAGTGTATAAAGACATTTTTAGGGGGTTTAGACATGTTTAGTGCTATATTAGGCTGTTTTAGCTTAAATTCAGCATTGTTTAAGAGTTTTAGACAACTTTTAGGGGTTTTAAATAGTTTCAGACAACTTTTGGCTGGAAACTAGCACCTGAATGCCTGAAGAACTACATAATCTGGCCGGAATTTACAGGGTTTGGCCAGAATATGACCGGATTGCGCCTGGACTGCCACGAGGTGCATTTCTTGCGCCTAGGTGGTGCACCTTTGACAACATAGGGGCCTTGGCGCAAGGCACTTAAAAAGCGAGGCCCGAGATAAGCAATGCACATAGCATAAAGATACCATTTTTTGGGGGTTTTACACATGTTTTAGGCTTGTTTAGCGCTAGTTTAGGCTGGTTCCATACTTCCATGCCATTTTTGGATGTTTCAGACCAGTTTGGCCGAAATATGCAAACTTTAGCCTGAAGTTTCAGGATTTGGCCGGAATCTCACCAGAATCTGACCAAAATCTAGCAGAAATCTTGCCCAAAAGTCGCCGGAGCGCCTGGATGGCAGCAAGGCGTTTTCCCTGCGCCTTGCTTGAGGGCCTAGACGGGCACCCCGAAAGGCTTTTGACAATATAGGTTAAAGAGACAACCTCCACATGATTGAATTCATTATTAAAAGACAAAAATATATTCTGCAGAATCATGCAGGACTGCAGGCTGCAAACCGCATCCCAAAAACAACCTAGTCATATTTTATTCTGGTACAAAGTACAGAGCATACCAACTTATAATACTTCTTTACGCGAATCGAAAACTGATTTCAGGTGAACAACAGATAAAGATACCCATATACCCTAAGGAACTATCTATCAATTGGGATCAAATGAACATTATAGCTTAAGTATGTTTATCCAATATCCTAAACATAATACCTAAAAACAACTCGCAGCTTGACTCATTCATATTTCAAATGCAAAAGAACGTAACCTACAGAGCAACAGTACGATAACAAAAGTTGTTTGGCAACCTTGTCCTGAGTCGTTAAAAGACCTAACCAGTGACCGATTAGAAGGTAGCCGCTTAACGGGTCAGCATGTTTCTAAAACTTACCCATTAAGAGGCTCCATGAAACATTAACAGGCGTCTTTTAAGTAAACCAAACACACTCTACGTCTCTAACGAATTCCGAGAATCATTACGAGACTACCAAACAGCCGAAGAAAATCAATAAACAACACTTTCAAATCATAAACCAAAGAGATCTGGTATTATTACCCTTACCCGCACTTAACACAAAGTTTAGCAAAATCACCAGATCGCAAAGCCCAACCTTTTTTAAAACCACCTGTATCCGCTGCTAACAAAGCTCCGCACAACTCATTCATGCATATTCTATTCTCCATCAAAACCCTAATCCCAATTAATTCAAATCCAAATTAACAGGAGAGAACCTTTAACTAACAAAAATTCAACCAATTAACCTAACAGACCACTCAAATTCACAAAAATTAAACTAATTCCAGACCTAATTCATCTGAAACTATGAATTCGTAAGCATATGATGTAGTGAGACAATAGAATCTTACTGTGTTGGTGTTGTGAAGTGAAAGCAAACGGTTGAAGTGGTGGAGGGTGATTGTAGGTGGGCGGAGACGGTGGTGGTTGGTTGCCGGCGGTTGGAAGCGTTAGGAAAGGTGGAGAAAGTGCATGCTTAAAGAGAAAGAGAGAGAGAGAGAGAGTTGCATGCACGATGATGATGCTTTACCGTACAGCAAACGAAGCCGGCTTAAATCAAAGATTTTGTGAGATGAGTTGATGTTTGTTTGTGCGCAGGGTTATGTCATCATCTACCCACCACTTAGGGGGTTTTAATCAAGGTTAACATTACTCTTGTGTTGAAATTTGCATCACTTGTTGTTTTAGACCAATTTACTTTACCTTTTTGAAGTTTTTTTTTTTGGTTTCGGTTTGTTTGGTATAGACCAAAAGGGTATTAATACGTGTTTTATGTTGATTAAACCATAAAAACGAATACTGATATTGATTCCGACAATATTGATACCTTGGTTAGTGGGTGTTTGGATTAGCTTATTTTGGAGCAACTTATGACTTTTGACTTATAAAAGTTAATAAGTTGTTTTTTGTAGTGTTTGGGTTAACTTATTTAAGTTGATTTTGTGTGTTGATAGGTTGTTTTTGAGAAATTAGGATTTCTAACTTCTCATTTATGACTTATATAAGTTAATAAGTTGTTTTTGAGAAGAAATCGCAAACACCCCCTCAGTATCGGTTTTGTTTGTTACGGTACCCGATCGATAACCATAAAAATGAATATTAATATTAGTCACTACCGATATTGTTTGGTCGGTATCGGTTGGGTTTGTTATGGTATTGGTACTTTGTATATTTACGATACCGAAAAGTAATTATTTTGAACGCAACTATATTTTTAATAAAATTTATATTGGAATGTTGAGAAAAAAATTAAATACAATTGCATATTAGTTTTTTTTAAGTTAATGAATGAAGGTTTTAGGGAAAAATAAAATTGATGAAAATTAAACAAGTTAAAAATTTATTATATATAGTATAAAGGGTGAAATTAAAATTTTAAAAAGTTATAATAATAAATAAAATGTTACTGTTCATTGAAATACATAAGTCACATGGATAATTTCAAGATTACTAAATTTTAATGTGATAAAAGGACGCATGGAAAAGTAATTGATGATTGTTGGGCTATTAGGATCCTCAAAACATTTGAGAAGACGGATTAGAGGAGAAGATCACACAGATATGGTTTAGACTATCTACAATGCAAGATTAAAATTTAAAAAAAATTGTCACATCATCTCATTATTGACTATTTTTCCTCTTTCTTTTTCTTCATTTAAAACACCACTACTCACAAACCACATTCTCTCTCTACAAATGCATGTTCTTAGCCAAGAACATTTATACTCTCTTTCTATCTCCTCGCACCTCCACATCATCTCCAACTCATCAAATGCATCCAAAATGCATTGCAAAATGGTCTAGGAAATCGTGTAAAGATCACATTCAAATTCGAAGAAAGAGATGGTTATGTAGAGAAATAAAAAGTTCTTAAATGACGAGAACCCTGTCTTGAAACACCCAATAAGCAAAGATTTGATAGAACTGATTACTTAACACACACATGTCTACCATATAAAAGGTTCAATACTAAAATTAATGGAGCAACGCATAGGGGTGTGTATACATGTGTTTACTTTTTTTTTGTGATGCGGGATGGTGTTTACAACCAGCATTGAAATCACCAATATCGGGAAGACCTTTTAAGGAGTACAATCTAGCATCCATTGTTAAACCTAGGATTCAAATCAAAGTCATGCCACCTGCCCCAACCATATCTGAGCTAGATCACACCTCTGCTAGCACTTGATAAATAATATTACTTAGCCCACTTGTGTTACATATAAGTCCACAAGAGTGAAGACCATCATCATCTTCCTTACAGATGAAGCAACCATGGCCACCAAAAATTAAAGCTTTAGTTTGTCTTACACTTGCACCATTTAGTATTCATATAATTAATCTAGTGGCTGAGTATGTAACGTACATCTTAATAATGATGTTAGCTTGCGATATATATAAACCTTTGGAATGCTGTAAAAGAATTACAAAAGAGAATGTAAGAAACCTGCATAGATGATAATTGATAAGTCATAAGTGTCTTTCCAATATGAATTGCACACCATCGTACGGTCCATCCACGATGAGGCTCCAATTATGTATGCTAAATCAACATTTGTACGAATTTTGCGCTGTTTTTGTTGGGAGAATACTCAAATTTCATTTGTAGGGAATAGTTTGTACAAATCAGATATGTGCAATACATATGAAAAAAGGTGAGAGGAATCAAACTAGAATCTGCAGTGACAAAAATTGAACAAATAAGAAGTATAAGATTTGGCTTAGGCCACGTGATGATAATAGTTGTTTAAAGCCGATTTCATGAACCACGGCTATATATGTTTGTAGTTTGTAGTTACCTTGTATACAATACTGCAATAGTCGAAGTAGTATGTTTATTGTTAAAGATGACGTCACTAGCTAGTTCGGGATAGCACCAGGGTTTTCTATCATGGAATGAAACGAGATTGGGTAAGTGTTTGCTAACTAAACAAGAGAATGTTGTCTCTTTTTTTATCAACTAGAAGAAAGTGCATAGTTCTCGTATATTGTCACTCTATTGTGTTCAAAATCAAAATATTCAACTAATTTTCCAACAACTTTTATAGATAAGGACGTAAGATTGTGCATGGTCTAGGGATGAAAACTCCTGACACCATACGAAAATAACTAAGTATGTGTTAGTCAGTATAACCCATTTAAATATGTTGTGTTTTAGGTTGACATGTATAACCCATTTAATAAACATGTTGTGTTTTAGTTTGTCTTGCTTAACCCATTAAATATCATGGCGTGTTTAGGTTATCTTAAGTTAAACGAGTCAACCCATTTAAAACAAGAACTACAAAATTATTAAAAACATATAAACCATGGTTCAACTCGCTAACCCATTTACAACTTTATTACAAACTCGTATACAGTTTCATTTACAACTTGTTTGACTTGTTTTGATAAAGTTACATGGTTTTGATAGTATTTGGTTTGGTTACTGTCTTTTCCCATCTTGCATAACAATAAAAAAATTTTAGCCGGATATAAGATTAGTATAGCTCAAAAAGGTTTTCGTTTTCTTATCATATATAAAATTGCAATTCATTCTCCTTCACTTGGTTATGCCATTATGTGTTGAAAACTTGAAAACCAAGCCGCAAAGATCTATCCGATGTAAAGAGTTATTTTCTATGCTTATAGACAACTAAAACTTTGTGGCTGCAACTAATATGCATACCTTTAGACCCTCTGTACTCGCACATGATATGGCGTCGCACCCCCCATGGTGTCGTATAGCGCCGGGCAATAGCGCCCCGGCAGGGTTGTACGATGGAGGTGAAAATTTAAACGGCAAAAATTTATATTCTTTCGAGATATGACCGTTGTTAAACGGTAACATTAATAAAAAATATTATTTCTTAAATTTCTTAAATCTATATATATATATATATATATACACAAACCATTCTATCATCCTACATCCAACATTCTTATATATATATATATATAGGGGCAATATTTAGAGAAAACGCCTAAAAGTGTGAAAACGGTAAGAACGATTTTGGTGTTGACATGTGGCATTAATGCTAATTACACTAAGACCGCTGTGGGTGGTGGGGCTTGGGTTGACATGTGGCGGAGGTGGGCTCACCGAGGAGGATGTGGCGTGGGTTTTTGGGCGTGTGGGTGGTGTGGCTTGGGTCGGCGTGGCAGCCAAGTGTTATTTTTTTATTAATTTAAATTATATTAAATATCTAAAATAATACATGTTACTAAAAAATATTACATTTCACATTACAAAAAAAACACATTACAAAAAAAATCAATCATCTTCGTTTTCGTCGACGATGTAGTCGAATCTAGGAAGCGTCGAAACATACTCTACCAAATCGGATCGAAGATTAGAACTTATTTGTCTTGACTCAATTAGAGTTTTGTTTAGTGCTCTCTCCTCGTTACTAATATCTTCGTTATTTGGCACGGGCTCTTCAGGATAATACTCAGCCACCATGCGACCTTCGTCCTCTAAAATCATGTTCTGTAGAATGATGCAGGCGTACATCACGTTTGCTATTTGATCTTTTTCATATAATCGGCATGGGATTCTTAATATGCCCCACCTTTTCTGTAACACCCCAAACGCTCGCTCGACGTCTTTGTGAGCCCCCATCTGAACCTTGTTAAACTTTATTCTTTTTGGATCTAGGGTTCCTTCTTGTGAAAATGATTTCACAAAAAAACAGCCCATTTAGGGTAAATTCCATCAACAAGATGGTAGTCGTACTTGTATTCAACTTCATTTACAAAAAAATGTTCCTTTAGGACCAACACCGTTTATTAGATCGTTGAATAGAGGCGAGTGATGAATAATGTTTATATCGTTGCGTAATCCGGGCATACCATAGAATACATGCCATATCCAAAGATCTTGTGATGCAACGGCTTCAAGCATCATAGCCGGCGAACCATGATATCCGCTTGTGTGGGAGCCTTGCCACGCAGTGGGACAAAGTTCCCACTCCTATTTCATACAATCTAAACTCCCTAACATCCCGGGTGTCACACCCTGACCCGCAGCGGAATAAGAGTCGGGGCATAATTGGGTTATCACCAAAGCTCATGATATTTACTAATATGTTTCATAGTTATTAAAGTCAAAATTACATTCCCAATAATTCAAACATGTCCATACAATACAAAGAAAATAACCAAACAATACAATTCCAAGCTCTAAATCATTTTATTCTTCTAGGTCAATTCTATGTGTTTCTTGCTGCAGCTGGTTCACCTGTATCATGTGTAAAAATGGGGGTTTTTGGGTCAACATAAGTTGGTGAGTGAACCTTGTTAGATAAACATTTATAATTGATTTTCTTGTTATTTTATCAAGGAAAAATTGTGCATAATCATAAGTGAGCAAATGATAAATAATCAATCGGTAACAATGTTAACCACAAATTATAACATACAATAACATACCAACAGCATACCATAACATATCAACTTGCATAAATATATAACATGAATGAAACTGTGCGATCAAGGCTCAATCAAACGGAGCCGATCGTATTGCATGTACTGAAAATGATAAATGTCTGTGCGATCAAGGCTCAATCAAACGGAGCCGATCGTATGTTGGCACGCCAGGTTCACGCTCATAATGTAATGGGGAACATGCTCAACGCTCATAATGTAATGGGGAGCGGCGGCCTATGAAATTGCATGTACTGAAAATAATAAATTGAATCTAACAATAACCACACAAATAATTTGATCAAACTGTATACACATTTGTTCATGATATGATGTATGCACAATGATTTAAATATATTAAATAGCAAGACACATGATACACCCCAAAACGTGATTAAAACGGGGAATTTGTAAAGATTCACTCCCATTGGGTGCGTTTGATTGGAGATGGTGAGATGCGCACGAGTTGGAAGAGCGGAACAACGAGAATTAACTAACCTAAATAATAACGGAAAAATATAGTAAATGAGTGGATTTTATTAAGGATTTTAATAAAATTTTTTAGATATATTTTTACGAGTTTAAGGCTATTTCCTATCTTTAAAAACATTATTTTTAAGTATTTTTAATTGATTTTTAAATTAAATTAAATAATTAAAAATATAAAAATATGTTGACTTTTTGGGTTGACCGTTGACTTTTTGACTTTGACTGTTTGACCGGTTTATTGTGTAATTGAAATGCGCTGGGTGAGGCTCGAACCCGAGACCTCCCGTACGTGTGCACGCAGCTCTACCAACTGAGCTACGTGTCTAACCCGAAATAATTCTGTTTTTAATTATACTTATATATTAACTCATTTTATCCAAAATTCTTTTATTTTCAAAAACATTTTAATTCATCGAACCGGTGCCACTAACAGGTCTCGAACCCGGGACCTGTGCTTTAACGTTACACACAGTCCACCGCTGGACTCTGTGTCTAACTTGGTTAATATACCAATTTTTATTATACTTAACAACTAACGTGAATTAACCCGGTTCAGTTAGAAAAATAAAACGTTTTTTTATTACATATAGGGTGCGTGTATCAGGGATCGAACTCGCGGCGTGTGCGTATAATTTGCACACAGTCCACCGCTGTACTGTGTGTCTAACCCGTTTAAAATACCAATTTTAATTAACCTTATATTGTTAGCGCAGTTCATCTTCCTCGTTAGTTTTTACAGACAGCGGATTACACCGTTATATCTTGTTTAATTCGATTGATAAACATTGTACAGACTAATATGAAATGGCAGAGACGATAATTAGAAGTAAACATACCGGTGAACGATTTATTTCAGAATTCCGGCAAAGCGTCGGTCTCTGTTTTTATGAACTTCAACTGAGCAAGCCAATTAACCGTTTTGATTAGCTAATCGTGGAATTGAAGTGATAAACAAACGTTAACAGAGTGTTTGAATGTCCTTACCGATTCACAGATGAAAATAAAGATTTCCAGAAATTTTCCGGCGAACTGGAATTATCCGATAGCAGCGTCTGAATTCGATTTCAATTGATAGGTCCGAGTTAGAAACAGCTTAACAATTGATAGACTACGACGGTATTGAAAGACTTGCCGTTTTGATGAAGAATACGGTTTTCCGGCGTACTTGCAAAATTTTCCGGCGAGTAAAATAAACTTTTCTGATGAACTGAAAGTATGACGAAAGTGAAATGGCAGGTTTGTGGAATGTTTCTGAGTCGCGAGAAGATCTTTGATTGCAGTAATTCAGATTATGGATATTTTCGGTTATAAAACCCATCATCATCAGAATTTAAGTCAATTCAAGTCTGAATTGATTAGAATCGTCGGTGCATCGATTATAAACCTGAATTCGCGATTATTCAAACGTTTTAGACGGTTGAATAGCCGATTTCGGTTTTCAGTTGGCGCAACCGGTTAATCTATGTTTGTTTATAAGATTTATTTGTTTCCTAGAGTTGACAGAAAACAAACAAGTGGCGGAGTGGTTATGCGTGTGAGTGTTAAGTCTTTGGAGTTTACAACCTGGCTGACCCGGGTTCGAGTCCCGGCAGCCCCATTTTATTTTTTATTACTTTATTTATACTTTTTATCAATTATAACTTTTATGGTTTAATTTGTTTATTAATTATGTATCATTAAAAATTAAAATAAACATAAATAGGCAACGACACATTTATAACTTGATATTCAATTACAAATGGAGCGGGTTTGGTAAAATCCGTTTTCGACAAATGTTACAGTATCCCCTACTTTTAGGAATTTCGTCCCGAAATTTAAGTAGTAGTAGTAGGAAAAATATGTGGGTATTTTTCGCGCATTGAGTCTTCCCGTTCCCAAGTAAACTCAGGTCCCCGTTTCGACTCCCAGCGTACCCTAACAATTGGAATGCGACTTCGTCGAAGACGTTTTTCTCCGAAGTCCATGATCTCTACAGGTTTTTCAATAAAATGCATAGATTCGTCAATCTGAATATCTTCCAGAGGAATGTGGAGGTTTTCATCAGCGAGGCACTTCTTCAAGTTCGACACGTGAAATGTGGGATGAATCCTGTTGAGTTCTTCTGGTAGATCAAGCTTGTATGCTACAGGTCCTACTCTTTCGAGTATCTTGAAAGGTCCTACGTAACGTGGTGCTAGCTTGCCTTTTTGACCAAAACGAACTACTCCCTTCCACGGTGATACTTTTAGAAGTACATGATCACCAATGTTAAACTCTAAGGGCTTCCGTCGTTTATCTGCATAACTCTTTTGACGACTTTGAGCCGCTAGAAGATTGTTTCGGATTTGATGGATCTTGCCTGTGGTTTCTTGGATCAATTCTGGACCAGTGATTTGAGCTTCCCCAATTTCGTGCCAACATACTGGAGATCGGCACTTACGACCATATAAGGCTTCAAAAGGTGCCATGCCGATGCTTGAATGATAGCTGTTGTTGTACGAAGATTCAACTAATGGTAGATGAGCGTCCCAATTTCCCTTGAAGTCTATGACACATGCTCGAAGCATATCTTCAAGAGTTTGAATGGTGCGTTCAGATTGTCCATCAGTTTGAGGATGATAAGCGGTACTGAGATCTAATCGCGTACCTAAAGCGGCTTGTACTGCTTGCCATGTTCGTGAAGTGAAACGACCATCACGATCAGAAATAATGCTTAACGGTACACCATGTCGGCTTACGATTTCGCTGATATAAATACGAGCTAGCTTTTCGTTCTTGAAATCTTCGCGGATAGGAATAAAGTGAGCTGATTTTGTAAGTCGATCAATAATTACCCATATAGTGTCATACCCACCAGAAGTGCGAGGTAACCCGGTAATGAAATCTATGGTTATGTTTTCCCACTTCCATACAGGTATTTCAGGTTGGACCAGAAGTCCTGAGGGTATTTGGTGTTCAGCTTTCACCTTGGAACATGTAAGGCACTTAGAAACAAAAACAGCAATATCCTTTTTCATTCCAGGCCGCCAATAGGTGTATCGAAGGTCTTGATACATCTTATCGACTCCTGGGTGTATAGAGTATCGCGTTTTGTGAGCCTCATTCATAAAAATTTCACGAAGATTGTTGTGGTCAGGAATCCATATGCGATCTAGATAGTACAGAATACCGTCAGATTTAGTTTCAATTTTAAGTTCAGCTCCACTGGACAACTCCTTTCGTACATCATCTTCCGTTACTGAAACATGTTGGGCTTCTCGAATTTGATCTTTAATGTCAGATATGATTTGCGAACATAGAAGACGAATGGAGTTCGCATAACCCTTTCGACTGAGTGCATCAGCCACCACATTTGCTTTGCCAGGGTGGTACCGAATTTCACAGTCATAGTCATTTAGAAGTTCGACCCATCTTCGTTGCCTCATGTTTAACTCCTTTTGATTGAAGATATGTTGAAGAATCTTGTGGTCAATGTATATTTCACACTTAGTACCATAGAGATAATGTCTCCATATCTTAAGAGCGAACACAACGGCTCCAAGTTCTAGGTCATGGGTGGTGTAGTTCTTCTCATGAGTCTTGAGTTGTCTCGAAGCATAAGCTATAACCTTTCCTCTTTGCATTAGGACACAGCCTACTCCTTGCCCTGACGTGTCGCAATAAACCACGAAGTCATCACAACCTTCAGGCAGAGTGAGGATTGGTGCATTACAGAGTTTTTGCTTAAGGGTTTGGAAGGCTTCTTCTTGCTTGGGTCCCCATATGAAAGGTTTTCCCTTATGAGTTAAAGCCGTGAGTGGTACAACAATGCGAGAGAAGTTTGAAATGAAACGACGATAATAACCAGCCAAACCAAGAAAAGATCTTACTTCAGTTGGTGTATGTGGCGCTTGCCATTCTTGTACCGCTTTGATCTTTGAGGGGTCGACATGTATTCCCTTGTCATTGACTACATGTCCGAGGAATTGCACCCCTTTTAACCAGAATTCCCTTGTCATTGACTACATGTCCGGCAGCCCCATTTTATTTTTTATTACTTTATTTATACTTTTTATCAATTATAACTTTTATGGTTTAATTTGTTTATTAATTATGTATCATTAAAAATTAAAATAAACATAAATAGGCAACGACACATTTATAACTTGATATTCGATTACAAACGGAGCGGGTTTGGTAAAACCCGTTTTCGACAAATGTTAGACCGGGGAGGCCATGATATTCAGCGTGATGTTCCAAAATTTGTTGCATATTACTAAACGTTGGTTTTCTCAAGTATTTTTTCTTGTATAGTTCAATGATACACGAACAAAAATTGTAAAGACTTTCCCTAGCTACACGTGACGACATTTTTAAATAGTCGTCCATTATGTCGGAACTACACCCGTAAGCCAATTATCTTAAGGCGGTCGTAAACTTTTGCCACATGGTAAATCCTAAGTTACCACGTGCATCCGGTCTTTGGCGGAAAAAATGTGTTATCTACTAAGTCATTCGATATTCTAAAAAATAACATTTTACTCATACGGAAACGATGCCTAAACATTTTTTCATCAAAAGTTGGTTCAGGTGAAAGATAATCGTTTACCAGCAAATCGTTTGCCATATCACGTTCACGAACAATATACTTCCTCCGCTTGGGTGGACGTTGGGAAGTCCCTTCGTCTGAATCTTGAATGACAGCTTGCAGGATCATAGCTACTGATGTGATTAATAATTCCGCCCCCATTCGATGAGGACGACGATTCGTAACTCTCAGACGAAGAGGAAGACGATTCACTAGAACTTGAAGAAGACATTGTATGTAGTTTAAAGTTTAGATAAAACTAACTAGTGATTGGGTTTATTTATATAAGGAATTTTTTTTATAAATAGTCGTTGGCCCAACGGCTATGTTCATCTAACCAATCATGGCCAGCTACATCACCATCCAAGACAGCCCCATGCCGAGCCAATTTCCCACGCTAGCAAGGCAACGCCGCTGGCTACGCTGGCTCGATGTGGCTGCAGCGGCGTTGCTTGGCTAGCCACGCCCCAAACTGCCGCCCACACCCAGTGGTCTAAGAGTAATATTGTCAAAAAGCCTATGCACATGCCACTCACATATCAAAGACCATGCATATGCCACTCACATGCATATTCCACCATCCTTTTTAAACTCTCGTAACTTTTCTATACGTGATTATTTTTTTTAAATTACACCATAAAATCGAGTGTTTTATTATCTTGCTAACGAGTATACTATTACTATACTTTTTAATTAAAAAGATAATATGAACTGGGTGTTCAAATAAAAACGTCATAAAAACACCCACTTCAGAAAACGCCATGAAAAATACCTAGTTGAAAACGCCATAAAACACTCAATTCAGAAAAAACACCATAAAAACTCAGTTGAAAACGCCATAAAAACACCCAGTTCGAGAAAACGCCATGAAAAATACCCAGTTGAAAACGCCATAAAAACCCAGTTCAGAAAACACCATGAAAACTCAGTTAAAAACGCCATAAAAACTCTTAGTTCAGAAAACGCCATAAAAAACTGGTTGAAAACGCCATAAAAACATCCACTTCAGAAAAACGCCATAAAACCCAGTTGAAAACGCCGTAAAAATAAACAAGTTCAAAACGCCATAAAAAACCCACTTCGTTTTTTCGAAAGATATATCAATAGTATACTCGTTGGAAAAATAAAAACACTGAATTTTATGGTGTGATTTTTTGAAAAAATAACCACATATAAAAAAGTTATTGGCGTTTAAATATGATCGGGTGAAATGGCATGTGATTAGCATGTGCACCCTTGTTTGGATCTTCCTATTTTACCCCTTCTGGCAGTTAAAAGGCCCCTAGTATTTACAAAATACCACCGTATCAATCTCAGCCACAAACCACTAAGATCTTGTGGCTGAGAATCGTTCTCACCGTTGTCACACTTTGAGGCGTTTTCTCCTGATCCTGTTTCTATATATATACACACAAACGGTTCTTAAATTTCTTTGCAATGGCTTCGCCTCCGTCGGATGAGTCGTTCATCGATCTCTACCAAAGATTTTTTTTCCTACAATGAGGAGGAGGAAGCGGTTATGAGTGCGTGTGCCCTAGCGGTTCAAGCCATGCATCAAGTTAATCGCTCTCCTCCGCGCCCGATATTGAGGAGAACATACGTTCAGCGAGACCGTGAAGCCGCAAATGAGCGTTTAATGAAGGATTATTTCGATCCTACACCGGTTCATGGCCCCGATATTTTTAGGTGTCGATTTAGGATGGCAAAAGGTTATTTTGTGTATTAAGGTTGATTTGGAAAGTAAGTATGACCACTTCAAGCAAAGAATCGATGCGAGAGGCTATCTAGGATTCACGACAATTCAAAAGGTAACATTCGCGTTATGTGTACTCGCCTACGAAAACACGTCCGAAATCAACGACGAGTACTTGAAGATGGCTAAGAAAACAACACGCGACACCTTGAACTATTTTTGCTACGGTATATTTTTACTTACTCGCATAGTTTATATATATTTTTTAAAAATAGATATGTTTATATATAATTTATAATTTTTTTAGGTATATGCCAATTATATGAAAAACGTTACTTGGAAAACCCAACTTGTAACGACCTTCAACAAATATACGAGGTGTGTTTAGAAAAACATGGAATACCTGGCATGATTGGTAGTTTGAACTGTCGTCAATGGCGTTGGTATAATTGTCCAACCGCATGGCGAGGTCAATATACACGTGGTGACCAGAAAGGGCCAACGTTGGTTTTACAAGTGGTTTCCTCTTACAACCTTTGGGTTTGGTCGGCTTTCTTTGGTCTTGCCGGGTGTACGAACGATATTAATACTTTCGAGTTTTCACAATTGCTAGAGGGTTACATTTCGGGTACGATACCGAAAGCCGGGTTTCATGCAAATAGGAATGACTACGAGCATGGATATTATTTGGGCGATGGTATATACCAGAAGTATTCAAATATACTAAAAACGTTTTCTGACACAATCGATATGAAAAGACAATATTTTAAGAAACTACAAAAGTCTTCACGAAAGGATGTCGAGAGGTGTTTTAGGGTCCTTCAACAACAATGACATTTATTAGAAATCCTTGTCGTGTCACACCCCGACCCGCAGCGGAAATAAGAGTCGGGGCATAATTGGGTTATCACCAAAGCACATGACATTTACTATTATGTTTCATAATTAATAAAGTCAAAGTTACATTTTCAAACATCCAAACATGTTCATTCAATACAAAGGAAATAACCAAACATAACAATCCCAATACTAAATCGTTTTATTCTTCTAATCCAGGTCCTATGTGTTCCTAGCTGCTGCTGGTTCACCTGTATCATGTGTAAAATGGGAGTTTTTGGGTCAACATAAGTTGGCGAGTGAACCTTATTAGATAAACATTTGATAATGATTTTATGGTTAGTTTATCAATGAAATATTGTGCATAATCATAGATGAGCAAATGTAAGTAATCAAGTAATGGCAAATAGCAGTCTCAACTATAACATACAATAACACATGGCAGCATACATGAACATACCAATATCATACGATAACTAACATAAATGAACTGTGCGATCAAGGCTCAATCAAACGGAGCCGATCGTATTGCATGTACTGAAAATGTAAAATGAACTGTGCGATCAAGGCTCAATCAAACGGAGCCGATCGTATGCGGGCACGCCAGGTTCAACCGCATAATAAAATGGGGAACAAGCTCAACGCGCATAAATGGGGAGCGGCGGCCTCGGCAATTGCATGTACTGAAATAATAAATTGCATCCAATAATAACTACTTAACAGCAACAAACTAAATACACATGTTCATGATATGATGTATGCACAATGGTTTAGTTATAATATGTATATAAAACAAAGACACATGATACACCCCAAAAACGTGCTTAAAATGGGGAATTTGTAAGATTCACTCACATTGGGTGCGTTGAATTGGAGATGGTGAGATGCGCACGATTTAGATGAGCGGATCGACGAGGAATACTAACCTAAATAATAATGGAAAAATATATTAAATGGATTGATTTTATTAAGGATTTTAATGAAATTTTTAGATATATTTTTGTGAGTTTATGGCTATTTTCTATCTTTAAAAATGTTATTTTTAAGTATTTTTAATTGATTTTTAAATTAAATTAAGTAAATAAAAATAAAAAAAAATATTATTTTTTTTAGCGTTGACCGTTGACCGTTGACCGGTTCGGTCAGCGAATAAATCTGCGCCGGGTGGGATTCGAACCGGCGACCTCCCGTTCGCGTGCACGCAGCTCTACCAACTGAGCTACGTGTCTAACCCGAAATAAACTCGTTTTTAATTATATTTATACACTTATTTGAATTAACCGAAATTTCCTTTATTTGCAAAAACGTTTTAATTCAATCGGACCGGTGCTCGTGACGAGTTTCGAACGCGCGACGTGTAGTTCATGTTGCACACAGTCCACCGCTGGACTGTGTGTCTAACCCGGTTATTATCTCGGTTTTTATTATACTTAACAACTATCTGATTTAACCCGGTTTAGTTCTTGATCAAAAAGGCATGTTATTACACAAGGCGTGCGTATAGCAGGGATCGAACTCGGGACGTGTATAGTTTTTGTTTGCACACAGTCCACCGCTGGACTGTGTGTCTAACCCGTTTAAAATTCCGATTTTAATTAATCTTAAGTCATTACTGAACTCGTCTTCTTCATTACGAACGCAGACATCAATCAACAATCTGATTCGTGATTAAATTAGTTAATAAACATGATGTCTAGCTTGAATGCATTAAACCGAATAGTTTGGGGAAAGAAGATACCGAACAGGTTGTCTTCTTCAGAGAGTCCGGCGAAACTTGTCGGCTCTGTTTTTGAACCTTCGGCTGAGAGAATCTATTAACAGGTTTAAGGGATTAGATATGAAATTGAACTAGTGAGTATTGATTATCAGTACGTTGGAATGTGCATACCGGTAATTAACGAGTTTCCGGCAATTCCAGAAATTTTCCGGCGAACACAGAAAGTCCAGCAATGTCGTCTGTGGTTGATTTTGAGCGATGGGTTAATGTTAGTAAGGTTCTAACAATAGATTGAAACCGTAAAGTAGAAGTATTTTACCGGTTTGTGTTGAATACGGTTTTCCGGCGACTTTTGCAGAGAATTCCGGCGAACTGATTTAGGCGCTCTGATGGTCTGAAAATGCGACGAAAAGGAATTGGAGTATTGGTATGATATCTCTGAATCGCGAGAGTGTCTGGAGTTTGAGTTATTCAGAACTTGATGTTCTTTTTCGGTTTTAAAATCAACAATGATGAGTCTTTAAGTTTAATCAATTTCCGATTGATTAGAAACCGTCGTGCATCGGTTATAACTGAATGTGTGAGGTAAACAATCGATTTGACGCTTGGTTTGCCGATTAACGTTTCTCAGATGGCCCCTTCGGTTAAACTGAGTTTGTGTATAAATTTCATTTGTTTTCCTAGAGTTAACAGAAAACACATTGTGGCGGAGTGGTTTAGGGAATGAATGTTAAGTTGTTAAAGAGTCTTGGCTGACCCGGGTTCGAGTCCCGGCAGCTTCATATATTTTTTTATTTATTTATATTTAACTTTTTATCAAATATAATTTTTATAGTTTAGTTTATTTATTAATTATGTATCGTTTTAACTCAAAATAATCATAAATAATTAATGCAACTTTTATAACTTGGTACTTGATTACAAAACGAAGCGGGTTTTGGAGACCCGATTTTTACAAATGTTACATGTCGTATGTGGGATAAAGAAAGAATTAGAATGGTGATGTATGCTTGTAACATAATGCATAATATGATTTTAAAAGACGAGGAAAAGCAATTTGCCAAAACTATTTCCCGGAAGATGCTGTTGAAGGTCCGTAAGCAACGATGGAGGAAGGAATCTTAAACGACCAACTATTGCGTTCAGGGAGTTACACAACGCATTAAAGGTGGATTTAGTCGAGCATGGTTGGGCGATTCGCCCCATTAGACACGATGGCAACGACCAACAGGATTTCAAAGAAGAAGAAGAAGAGGAAGATTTCAAAGTTGGAGCCTTTGAAAACGAAGGTTTGGATGAAGGGGATAACGAAGAAGAAGGCGAAAACGGCGATGAAGACATGTAGTCTTAAAAAGTATATAACCCCCTCTTGAATTTATCACATAACTACCACCAAAGGGGTTATGTGATGTTACCACTACTGTTGGTCTTGGTTTTAACAAAAGAAACTAAAAAAAATATAATGCAACTATGATGATCAACAAGTAGAGGCCACATAAATAGGTGAGGTGGGATATATAATGGTGGTGGGAAATGGAGAGGCAACGATGTAGATGCATAGACGGTGATGCTTGCGGCATCAATGGCGATGGATGTAGTGACAATGGAAGTGACAAAAGTGACTATCGGGGCAAGGTACTTGACCTGACTTAAACGGTTAGACATTACTTATCGCCTTTATGTTAATATTTATTATTATTGCTTACTAACCTAACTGCAAGGCCCAACGCGATGTAGTTTACACTACAATGGGCTGAGGATTTGTAGAGGTAACCCATAATTGGGCCTGACCTATTGAGGTTAGGGGAGGCATGTCTCCTATAAAGAGGTGTTCACCTCATTATTAGCGCATAAGATATGAAGACGCCACACTTTTTGTACCCGGATATAGGGGATTTTCCCATATCGGCCATCTCATCCTGATTTTCTCTCTTCTCCATTGCAGATCTAGGTTCTAGACGAAAAACAAGGTGTGATTCTCGGTCTCTTCTATAAAGCGGTTCAAATCACTCCAGCGGTGATTCCGTATTTCTTCAGTGACGAAAGTCGACGATGAAGTGGAAGATATAAATTCATTGGTTGAATTCTTTCGCAAATTAGAAGTAATATTAATTTCTTTTAAGTTAAAGAATTAAAGATAATTAATTGCAATTCTAATTTCTTTCATTCTCCAAAATGAAATTTCTATTTCATTGAAGTGTACCGAATTTCAGTCCTCATTTGAGGTAAACACATCGTGTTTTGCCCAAACCGGTTTGGGTTTGAAACTAGGTCAAGTGTGGTCAACATTTGTCAAATCCTTGTTTGACTAGAAGGTATCGGGTTTAACCAGTTCAGGCCAGTTGACCAGTTTTAATTAAAGGGGTTACAACTTGGTTTCACCCTACGGGTTGGGTTCTAATTAGGTTCACCCAAACTGGGTACGATTAGTAGCCCCTTTTTCACCTCTAGCCCTCTTACCAAATATATTTTTACACAACAACCTAGCTTATGTTGAGCTCCACCTCTAGTCCTCTTACCAATGAACCAGTTTAGAGCCGATTTAGTAGTCTAAAAAACCGGTTTGGGCCAAGTTCGAGTTTACAACCCTAAAGTTGATTCTCAACCTAAACTGGTTTGTCCCAAACCGGTTTTTTTACACCTCTACGTAGAGATGGGCATAAAAACCGGTTCCGAACCCGAACCAGAAGAACCGAACTGGAACCAGTTCCAGTTCCTACCCGATATTAAGTAGAACCGGTTCCGGGTTCAAAATACCCGTTGGTTCCAACCCGGTTCCACAATTTTACCATTTGAATCGGGTAGTAACCGGTTCCTAACCGTACCCGGTTCCTACCCGTACCCGGTTTCACTAGTACCCGGTTCCATCAGTACCCGGAAATGCAGTTCTAGAAGGAACCGGTTATACCCGTTAAAATGTTACCGTTGGAACCGGTTATAGCTGAAGAAGTGGAGACTAATCCTTCGGACGACGATTGTACCGAGGTACCCGCACCTAAGAGAAACTCATCGGAAAGTGTTGCACCTGCCACTAGTAAACGATCAAAGAAATAAAATCTTACTGGAACCGGTTCTGAGTAATTTTTTTTTAACCGGTTAATTTTTTGTTTTTTAATTTTAACCGATTATTGTTACTATTTTTATTTATCAATGTAACTAACAATAAAAACCAAAAATAACAAACACAATAGAAAGAAACATTACACAAACTTTACTAAAACACCAAACCAAACGGGTTACATCAAAAATTTGAAGAACCGGTGCCGGAACCTTCTCCCGTCTCATTTTTCTTTGCCTTCGTCACTGGGCAATGCCGCTCAGTGTGTTTTTTAAGGGTTGAGTTGGCTGCGGCCTTTATAAATTTTCCGCAAGCTTTGCATCTAGCCATCTCGTGGCTGTCGGACATTAAACAGAGATCAAAATTCTTCCATATAGCTGGGTTTTCTTTTCGTCTCTAAGACCGTAACAACTTCGTCGTTGCATGCCATAGGTATTTTGCAAGAATTTAGAAGATTATTGATTTTGTAAGTTGATGATGGTGAGTGTTAAGTTTTGAAATGGTAAGTAGGGAGGGGTTTATATAAAAAAAAACGGATTTCGACTGTCAGGAACCGGTTCCCAACGGTAACATTTATCAGGAACCGGTTCTGAACAGTAAAAAAGTCAGGTTTTACTGTCAGGAACCGGTTCTGAACAGTAAAAAGTCAGGTTTTCGACTATCAGGAACCGGTTCTGAACAGTAAAAAAGTCAGGTTTACTGTCAGGAACCGGTTCTGAACAGTAAAAGTCAGGTTTTCGACTGTCAGGAACCGGTTCTGAACAGTAAAAAAGTCAGGGTTTACTGTCAGAAACCGGTTCCGCACCATACCCGGTTCCACACCATACCCGGTTCCATAATACCCGTACCCGGTTCTACACGGTTCCATATTTTGTGTGTGAACCTGGGTAGGAACTGGACCCGGTTCCACACCATACCCGGTTCCAATGACATCCAAGCAGAACCGGGTCGGGTTAAAACCGGTTCCGGGTAATAATAAAACCCGATTATGCCCATCTCTACCTCTACGATCTCAACCCAAATCGGTTTTTTTTACACCTCTAGGAAGGGTGATGATGCCGCGAAAGTTCTTAAATGGGCCTATCGGCCCAATCGTCTAATAAATGACTTCTTACCGAATGTCAAGAACACATCTACCACTGCTACCAATTCCTCTTCACGATTTGAAATCTCAACAAAGTTTCAATCCAAAGTCTCCCACCAATTTCTAATTTCTCACTCTTAAATCAGGTTTATTTCAATCACCAGTCGACAACTTTGTGATCCTAACACCAATCTCATCTCTTCTGATCGAGAATTTGCAGCATCTGATGAGGGCTTAGGGTTTTTTTTACGAAGAGAATGAGACGATTTCATAAAATGGATAGATTACGAGGCGTATTTACTCTCATATCAACAGGTTAAAGCTACGGTTTTGGTATATATATATATATTAAGTTTTGTTGATCGAAGATTCTGTTTGTTTGCGGTGGAATGGACAAAAATGGATCGGTGATTGTGTTATTTGTCTTATTAATCATCGTTTTTGGTCCGTCTGATGCGTTCAATTCGAGGAAATTAGTTACGATCCAAGATCTAAACGCCAGTTCTAACGCAAATCAGGTTCGTGATCTGTTTTATGCTCCTTGTTGTTATGCTGAACTCGTTATTGAATATGTTATTAATTAGTTATTAGTTAGTTAATCGTTTGATTTGAATATTAGAAGTTAGTTCATTAATTAGGTTAGATGTGTGACCTTGCAACTATACTTAATGTTGTATGTTATTGTGTATATAGTGTGTATGTAAATCGAGCGGTTGATGGTTGTAGTTGGTTATGAGAGTTAGTTAGCTCCTAAGTAGCACCGGAACCGGTACGGGGACGATACGGGAACGAGGAACGGCAAAACTCAAAATTCCAAGATACGGGTACGACAATAAAAAATATAAAAAAATAAAAATATATTAAACAAATTCCAAAAATACTACATCTTCCAAAGGTAATTAATTATCAATAATCAAATCATTTTCAAATTCCGGTTCATCTAGTGAGAGATCGGCAATCGATAGAGAATTAGAGATGATGAGACTTGAGAGTTTAGAGATTAGAGAAGCCGAATATGATAGGTCTATTTATTTAATGGCCGGTTGTGGAATTTGAAAGGGTTAAAACCCTAAAAATAAATGGAAACGGCTGGATACTTCTACCAGATACGTCCCTGACGAGTACCCATGGTGTTTCCGTCGTACGGCCACATAAATGGAGTCCCCGTGCTACATAGGTTAGCTCTGTATATAGGAGGATATATTGTATGTTACATGATGATGTAAAAAAATTAGAAGTTAGGTCATTAGTTAGGGTGAGAATGTGAGATATGTGAGCCTTGCAACTATACATAATGCTGTATGTAATTAAGTTCGAAAACATAAATCAAACAGTTAGTATATAGCATCTGATGCAGAATGTTAAACATTCAGATAAAACAGTAGCATGAAGACAAAATTAGTAAAATAGTGATTAACATGTTTAATGCATTATTTAAGTGATTCTAATCGATGGTAGTGTGGTTACTTGTAATTGGTTTTTTTAGGGTTCTCCGTTATCTTCTCCGCCACCTCCTGGTAAGACGGATTTGACACCGGTTGGTGCGCCAAAACCGAAGGATAATCCGGTTAAGAATGCGTCAGATTCTGGTGATAAGAAACTAGATGCAGGGAAAAATGAAGAGGGGAAAAGTTCGAAAACATTTATTAGCGAAAGTTGTAAGGGGAATATGATTTGCAATGACCAGGGAAAAACTATTATGGCGTGCGTTCAAGATTATGAAAATGGTAAAATAGTGTCTCATTTTCTTATTCATTTGAACTATTTATACTGTTAACGGTCATTTTATTTTTATGTTTTGATTTCAACACATGGTTCTTGGAAACACCCTTGCATGTACCTGTTTATTGGATGTGTTGGTTTGTAAAAGACAATTTAGTCCAAATGTAAACGGGTCGGTCCAGGTTACCCGAAACACTTCTTGTTCAAATTTATTATGCTGTTAAATAAGTATTGCATTACATATGATTAGATTAACCGTTTGGACTACTTATAACTCGTCTCTTTTTAGGCTAATATATATCATTTGAGTTTTGACCCAGTATAGGTGAAGTCATAAAAACATAATCAGAATTAGGTAATTGATCCATTCATAAGGTCAATGATGCCACATCTAATTCCATATGTATTACATTCTTTTTTGGTGTTAATTGTTTACACTCGTTGAACTTTCTAGTTAATTTTATTTGCAGGCACCAACAACCTAACACTTATTGTGCAAAACGAACAAGATGTTGAATTGAAAGTGAATATAAAATCTGCAACATCTATGAACAATCCTTTGCAAACTTTTAAGCTACCTGCTCACGCGACTAAAAAGGTTTGATAATCTGCAACTATCTTGAATCTTTTTTTTTCTTTTTGGTTCTTGAATGCATCAACGTTTGATATTTTCTAAAGAATATGAACTGTAAAATATATATTAAGGTATGGTGATATAGTTATAGTTACAGTTACAGCATAACATGTTGATTGTGGTTTAGATTGTAAGAAAACTTGCACATTGGAAGTTACAATAGTTATCATTTTTAAATTTTTCGTTTTAAATTTTTGTTTGAAATATTAGTTTTAAGGTACTAGAGGATCACCAGATGTGACAAGAACCCTGACAATGAACATCGATGTAGGAAAATTGCATATAACTCTTGTTTATCCACGAATTCACTATTTTATATTATAGGTTAACGTTAATATTACATTCTCTGAAGACAAAAGCAACAAAGTTATATTAAATGCTGGGAACGGAGATTGTGAGCTCCAAATTAGTCAACCTTCTCCAGTCAACAGTCCTTCAAAACCTAAGGATCCTGAAAATACTTCGAACGTTAAAGACGTCACGAACTCTACGGACAGCCCTGCAAAGCCCAAAGACGTCAATAACACCGTAGACACCCCTTCAAAGCCCAAAGATGTCCAAAACGCGACAGACACCCCTGCAAAGCCCAACGATGTCAATAACCCTCCAAGCCCACCAAAACCCGAAGAGATCAACCCCCCACCAAAGTCAAAAGACGTCGATGACCAGTCAAAGTCAAAAGATGTCGATGACCAGTCGAAGTCAAAAGTTGTTGACGATTCGTCAAAGTCTACACCCACAAGTACCAAGGCTCCCGTATCTAAAAACAACGTTTTTGACCAATGGACTTTCTATTCGAAGCAAGTAACACCAATACATGGGGCTTATTTAGCTTTTCTTGTAGCCCTAGTGGTCGGGGTTCGTGGGCTTTATGCAGCATCAGAAAAAGGAGAACCAGTGGTGGGGTCCCATACCAGGAGCTCGAGATGGGGCCCTCGGAATCCTCAAATGCAGTTGATGTGGAAACTGCAGAAGGGTGGGACCAAGATTGGGATGATGATGATTGGGATGAAGATAAAGCCATAAGATCACCAGGTGGTAGTGGTCATGCTAAAACTATCTCGTCTAACGGCCTTACTTAGCGGGCCGCAAAGAAAGACAGTTGGGATGCTGACTGGGATGATTAGTTGTCGAAGATTAGATACAGATGATGATGGTCATGTATGATAGAGGTTTTGTTTTAAGTTTTGATCGTTACATGTTATGAATTATGAATTTTTGTTTGGTTGTAAGTTGATGTTAATTTTTCATACAAATTCTTGATACAAGATATGCCATTAAAGAATAACGAGGTTCTGGGTTTTCTGTTGTGAATGATTTGTTTGTAATATTATTTTAAATCCATTTGTCTCCACCATAGTCACGCCATGAATCCGCCACTGAATGCAGGCTGCGTTTCACAGTTTCAGAAGGTCTATCGGTTGACTTTGAGTGTTGTGATTTCAACCGAACAAGGCAGTTTCAAGACCTGCTCTGACCTCGTGAATTTGGAGTGCAAACGAACCTTTGATTTCAATTTTGTGTCTGATTTGGCATTAGTAAAGGGAAGCAGAAAATTATTAATGAAACTTTAGTTTTATGACTCTCTTCTTCTCTTGTGTTCTTGGGAGTTTGTAGGTTTACGGAGGGTTCTTGGGAGTTTGTAGGTTTTCTCCGTAAACCTACAAACTCTGCCCTAGTTTGATAGAATATGGTGGTGCCCTAGTTTTCTTCCATACAAACTTGAACTAATCGGTTGAAAGTCAGGGGTGTGCACCTCCTCGGCCCACTGTCAATCTGTCCTTGGTCATGGTAATGGACACCTCTTGAAATACTGCCAAGCTCTTTTTTTGGCATACACGAATGCTTCATACGCTGATATAATGCCTTTATATCTCTCTTTAGATTCAGTTCATTAGTAACAATATTAAAACGAGGACAAAATGTTGGGGTTTCAGTTCTAGCAGCGATGGGTTAAGGCTGCGGGAATGAAGGTTGAGGGTTGCAGAGAAGATGATGCAGGTGGTCTGCCGGCCCCAATGATTGTGCTAAGATAATGGTCCACAGGGAAAGTAACCAATGAGAGATGGTAAATTAAATAGATACAAAAATAAATATATACATTGTATTGGCAAGATGGGAAAAGACCCATATTGACAAAATGGGAAAAGAGCCATAATACATGTGAGCATGTGAGGTAACTTAACTGAATTTTTGGACGACGTTAGTTGTAAAGGTTATAGAATGTAACAAAACATGAACATAAATGTTGGATTTGGCCAGTGAAAAATATAAAATGTAGTTTAGGTATAACATAAAGGTTGATTTGTGCAATTTAATCTCAAAGAATTTATTGCGAAATTTACATAAGTTGTTCGTTCCTTTTTCTCTTACAGGTTATCAATATTTCATTCAGGTTTGAATTATACTAATAAAGTAATAAGCCATGATCTTGAGGCAAACTAAGGTGCAAAGATGGAAAATTCTGGTAGCAAGATGAATGACAAGAGAAGAGAAGCTTGCAGCAAGAGAAACTCCAAATTATGGTAACGTACAGGTCGCACAAAAAAAGAAAAAGGAAAAAGCGAACACATCCTAGTTTGTATATACACTACAAGAAAAATAAGCAATAGGGGCGACGACTGTCATCGTTATTGGTGGCCAAAATCATCGCCCTTAAAGATGTCGCCACTATTGCTAGGTTTTCTTGTAGTGATAGACAAGGTCCATGACAAAAGAAAATAAACTAGACCATCACACAACAGGATGGAAGAGGTAGTGGAGACCAATCATGGTGCATAGGTATTATCTATTATGTGTTAAATGGATCACAATTTATACACTATAAATGAATAAAATAATAAAGCAAATGAATAATAACACAACACATATAATAATAATAAAAATAATAATAATAATAATAATAATAATAATAATAATAATAATAATAATAATAATAATAATAATAATAATAATAATAATAATATACCATACAATAATAAATTCTTTTATCTTTTATCTAATAGATAGTAAGATGATAAATTCTTTTATCTTTTATCTAATAGATAGTAGGATGGAACACGAATGCGTATTACACTCTAAAAATTGATATTTTCTTTTCATGAGAAGGGTCGAGTATAACCATCAAAAATTGAGAGTTTATCGTGAAGTAAAAGGAGAGAAACTTAGTAAACCCATAAACGCACACTTTTTGGTTAAAATCTTTTTTCTTGGATGATGAGCAAATATCTTTTATTTAAAAAGAATAACTAAAACAATTTTTTTACAATTAGAACTTTTAGCTTAATTCATCCCTTTTAATTTTATTTTTCTTATATAAATGAAGAGTACGGTTATTGTACAAATGGATATTAATATACAAACTGGCTTAACGTGAGAAGTGAAGGATGATTTTATTATATTTTTTGATTTTTTTCCGATCTTATTAAACATGTATTTTAGTCTCAAAATCTATTTTTTTGTGTATTTACATTAGTAGAGTAATTAGAATAATTACATAATTACTCTACTCGTGTAAAATCATGATTTATTTTTATATTTTACAATTAAACATCATACTTAAATAGATGAAAAAAAGCTTTATTCACTTCTTATGTTAAGGTCATTTTGTATGTTAAGATTTATTTATATTTGATCTTTACACTATAATTTTTTTTTTTTTGAAAAGAAAACTTCATTAAAACAAACCTCCTACCCAAACGGGCAAAAGATCAAAAAACACAAACCCCCAACCCAAACAGGCAAAGGGCAACAAATTACAACATATACAGATGATATCTACACCATTCCTCCCATCTAATGTATTTACAAGAAGATCTATTTTTAACCCACTTGAAACCCTCGATTTAATCTCCCCTAAAATATCTAGCGCACTACGGTTTAATTGCTTGAATATCAATTCGTTTCTACCTTTCCAAATGCACCAACACGCTACCTTTACACTATAAATGAAAGCTCAAAACACTAAAAGGAGTCAAAGTAGTCTTCCCATCTTTACCCTTATAATTTAAAGAAAATCTATTTTGTTTAAAATCTTTTTCACTGATAAGTAATTTTATTAAACATATCCCTATAACTGAAAGCTCAAAATACTAAAAGCATTCAAAGTAGTCTTTCTATCGAGCCCTATAATTTAACTAAAACTTTTTTTTTTCTCACTAATAAGTAATTCTATTAAACGTATCCCTTGTGCCATAATATTTTTTACACGGTAAATAAGTAATTCTATAAACGTATCCCTTGTGCCATAATATTTTTTACACGGTAACCCTCTAAACATCTAAAATTTGTTATACTTATGCGACAGATGTTAATTAATTCTTAAAAAATATATTAAAGTAGTAAAAACATCGGAACAAAGTCTCCGTCTTATTAATATGTCCTTCAAACCTACTTTAAAAACAAAAAAAAATATGCAAGTGTGATTAAAATAAACCGATATAAGGAGTTGTCATCTCAGTAATTACATCAAAAATAAATAAAAAAAAGTCGAACGCTACTTAATCTTCTTTAAATAAATGTGACTAAATAAACCTTTAGTGATACTAAATAAATTGTGTCAGAAAGCCTCCCCAACCAAAAAATTAAAAAATAAATTGTGATACTAAATAAATTGTGTCGAACGCTACTTAATCTTCTTTAAACTAGACCCACGTTTAATTAGCTGTACATAAGGTGACAAATTTCGACACAACACGAAAATAATGAGATTTTGTATTTTCATATCTAACCGTTTAATAAATGGGTTGTGTGCGCGACGACTTGTTTGGTTAAATCAATCGTGTTCGGCTGCCCTGTTTAACTAAACTGGTCGACCTACCAACCCATACAACTCACTAACACACGTAATTAACATGTTTTTAACTTGATTACTAAACGATAATTAATCCTTCAACCCTTTTGACACGTTTAAATTAACACGTTAAACGTTCTGTGTGTGAGTTATATAGTTTAAAGTGTGCCCAAGTTAAAGTTGAATTTTTTTGATAGAAATAGATATACGACTCAAGTTCGATTTAACTTGGATTTAACAATTCAACCTGAAAACTATCCACTCGAAATAATTAACCCGTAATGTGAAGTTATGCAATCTGCATAGAACTCTAAATGGTGACTTTTGCACAACATGAAACATAAAATGATGGGATTACACAGTCTGTCTCCGAATCACATGTTATTATGTTGTGTTGTCACTTTCTTTCTGCGTCAAAACTAAAGAACTATGTAGCACGGGGATTCTATTTATGTGACTGTATCCGTCTCGGGTACTTGTCGGGGATGGAAACACCATGGGTACTCGTGGGGCACGTTTCTAATGTCGGGGACGTATCTGGTAGAAGTATCCAGCCCGTTTACATTTATTTTTAGGGTTTTAACCCTTTCAAATTTCATAACCGGCCATTAAATAAATAGACTTATCATATTCGACTTCTTTAATCTCTAAACTCTCAAGTCTCATCATCTTTAGTTCTCTATCGATTAGCCGGTAATAGAAGCGTTTAGAAACCGCCTTGCACTTTCGAAGGCGAAACGATTGTCTTATGGTGGGAGAATTACCCTACTAAAATCTGTCCTTAATTCGCTTCCTACGTATTTTCTCATTATATAAAGCCCCGGTTCAAGTTTTGGACCATTTGGAGCGTCTTAGAAGGGTATTTTTTTGGGGCGGGTCTGAGGAAAACGCAAAAATGAATTGGATGGCCTGGGACAATGTTATTGCGCCTATTGAATATGGTGGGTTGGGGTTCGGGTCGCTCCACGACGCTAACCTAGCCATGTTGTCGAAGTGGTGGTGGAGGTTCAAGTCGGAAAGAAGTGGGCTCTGGAGGAAAGTGATTGGGGCGATTCATCATAATACAAGATCATGGAACCCGATACCAGCCAAACTAACAATTGCTGGGCCATGGAAGCAGATTGTTAGTATAAAACATAATCTTGAAATTCTTGGCATTAATCTGAATGAGCTGATGTGGTGCGAAGTTGCTGATGGGTCGGAAACAACATTCTGGATGGATTATTGGCTGGGAAACAATCCTTTGTACAGCGTGTTCCCTTTGTTATTCGCTTTGGAAAAAGAAAAATTGAGCATGGTGGCTGATCGTGTTGTGTGGGCTGAAGGTGGGCCCATTCTGAACTGGAATTGGGCCAGGCCCATATTGACTGCAGAGGAAAACAACGAGCTTCAATATCTCACGGCCTTGCTTGTTTGCTTTAATTCCAGACACCCGGGTCGGACCAATGGAAGTGGAGCTTAAACCCGACCGGCACGTTCTCTGTTGCTAGTATCAAAAGTGTAATTGGTTGTCACAATAGAATCCATCCAGATTATATGTTTCTCTGGAATAGTTGGGTTTCGGGATCGTGGCGTGGAGAGCATTAAAGGAGAGGCTGCCTACTAAGTCGGCATTGGCTACGAGAAATATCAACGTCGGTTCCACGGACTGTGTATTCTGCAGTGAGTATGCTGAGTCAAGTGACCACTTATTTGTTTCTTGTCAATTCACGCAAACGATATGGCAAATCATTGCACAATGGTGTAAAATCCCTCCAATAGTGGCGTTCAGTTTCAAAGATATATTGGACCTCCATTATTCTGTTGCTGGCTCAAAAAGGAAAAGGAAGGTTTTGTATGCAATTGTCCAGATCGTAATTTGGTGTATTTGGAGGATGCGCAACGAAGTGGTTTTCAATCAAGCGAACCCGGAGATAGCAAAGGTCGTGGAGGAGGTCAAGTCCTTAAGCTTTATGTGGGTTAAGAATTGTTCAAAGGAGCTAGCGTGGGCGTGGAATGACAGGCGGAATTTCAATGTGCAGATGTAACTTTGGTTTAATTTTTGGTGTTGTGTTCTGTATGTCTGCATGTTTGTATATTTGGTGCTAGCAACTTGCTAGAATTTAATAAAGCTTTATGTTGGCCTTTCAAAATAAAAAGTTCTCTATCGATTGCTGGTCTCTCACAAACCAGAATTTGAAAATGATTTGATTTTGATAATTAATTATCTTTGGTAGATGTAGTATTTTTGGAATTTGTTTAATATATTTTTATCTTTTTATATTTTTTATTGCCGTACCCGTATCTTGGAATTCTGAGTTTTGTCGTTCCTCGTTCCCGTACCCGTTCCCGTTCCCGTGCTACTTAGCTAAATAACATAGGGTCAACGATATAGCCATCCAAAAGTTCAACCATATATTGACTAGATGTCCTTAACAATATGAAAACGGCGTTTGTGCTTGCATATAAATCTACAATGAAATCTAACGGTGAACTCCAGTTTTACTTGAATACGAATTGTTCCTTTATCTGATTCATCCTGCAGCTTCAATAAACCAGGCAACCCAGGTGCAAACATGTGAACATTAACTTCCTTAGGGTTCGATTTATGCTGGTAGAATCCTGAATCTATGCTACTTGCAACATAAATAGGTTTATCTACCTTCGGATCAGTATAAAACAAAGTGATGTTGAGATCAACATATGAAACTGTTGCCATTTTATTGCGGTTGTTGAAGGTGAGATTTAAGTTAATCCACTGCTTCATTTCTTCGGTTGCTGAATTGGGAAGGTCGTGTTTTGTATCGATTTCGGGTGTAAGAGAATATTTACATGCGGTTACAAGAACAAGTACTAGATATAAGATCAGAAAACTAACATAGGAAAGATAGAAATAAACTTTGGTTTTTCTAGGTAAAGTAACACTTTGCTCATTAACCGAGTCATGGTCCTTGGAGACCTTGAATTTATGATTATCTCCATAAAGACCAGTTTCAATATCACCAGATGATCCTTCAACGATTGCGCTTATGATCGGTGATATATATGTGGTGGTTTTACGAATCCTACTCACTAAACGGAATACTCGACTATTGAATCCCATTATTAGTGCCTATGAGAAAGAAAGAGATTATGTTTGGGTGCTGGAGTGTTTTTCCAAAATAGGCTAGCTTGATTCTATTCAGAATTTATGACACATCAGTTTTGTGAATGAGAAGTATGGGACTCCAACGTTTCTTTTCAATTTATAACTAATGTTGGATACGTGCACGTGTTGTCCGATTCAATGTTGAAATGATCAACAACTAGATGAAAGAAAAAGACGTACAAGTGCATAAACTAGTGGAATAAAAAGAACTACAAGTGCATATACTAGTGGAGAAAGTGACAAGGAATATTTTAAGCAACTGTTACTAGAATAATGAATGACAGAAAGACCTCGGGACGTATTCTCTTCAATACTTTTTTCTCAAAATATCTTTAGGAAGTCCCTCGGTGAGGATTTATTAATAGTGATTCCTTCAATCCATTGGTGATACTACGCTAGTCGGAAAACATGGTGTAACTAAAAAGTTTACATACGGTTTGATTACCAATAGATCATTGACTGATTACTCGCAATTAACTTACTAATGGGTTACCAACAAGTCCTATCATTGATGGTGGTCGGCTTATTTCCGGAAATAAAAAAACTTACAAAATCGATAATGATTAATGTAAAATAAACATATAGACGAATTATCTAGCTAGTATAGGCTGAGGAAAGTCCATATTAGTACTTGGGTAGGGCTAGATTTTAACGTATGTATTGTGAAGTAACTAGCCAATCCAAATCATACCGTATAAACAATAAACTCATTTGTATAAATTTTGGTAGAATAATGAGTGTAAGTCTTATCAATTCCGTTAATTGTTTTAATCAACTATTGTATAAAAAACTTTGTCATTCAAAATTTCAACAAATTTAATTGTTTTAATCAACTATTGTATAAAAAACTTTGTCATTCAAAATTTCAACAAATTTATTTGATTATCCTAAAGCATGCATAAGATAGGTCGACAATATGCTGTAACATTACTACTAATTTGAGTACTTCAACCAGATATATAAAACCCAGACAATTTACTGTCACTCTATCCGACTTTGGTGAAACGTAGTTCTCCACAACCGTTAGAAAATGACACATAAATTAATACAAAACAAAATGACAATTTATGTTGTGTATACGCAAAACTACCACGTACCTCGTCCGTGTTTGTATCCTAAAATATTATAAAGTTTTCAAGATAGATTCATATTCACTTTTTTTGTTTCACCATACGTGTTTTCAGGTTTTTCTTCATCGTCGCTAGCATCTCACCATCATTAGTAATGACTTTGATGACCTCACATGTGGCATCCCATTCACATATCAATGACATATGCTAGATGATAACTCTCCTAATTTGGGAGTTAATCTGTTATTTACCATATGAACAAATTCTAGGTCATAACAAAGACAATTAGGTGTTATTGACCGATATTAGATACAAGTCCAATAATTTTGCCTTATTGGGCCTTTTTATGTGTTAATGTGTTCATTTTCCCTAAAATAAGTTACATTAGGTTATAAAAAGTTATTTACGTGTTAATAACATATCCTAGATGACAACCCCATTAAATGGGCTTTGTCATGTGTTAATGTGTTGTTTAGAACGCCCTAAACATCAGCTGTTAGATTTACTCTTTGACATATAGTTCAAATAGAACATTTCATTTCAACACAACATAAATTTAAATAGTCATTACAATAACATAAAACTTAAGTGTCTTAATACATAAAATTGTCAAGTGGGGATGTCAGTTGCTCGGAGAGCCTTTGTCACACGCCAGCTCTTATACCAATCAACCCGATGTTCATATTAAAAGTCAGCGGTAAATTCTAGTTTAAATCAGGTAACTATAAACTTTAACAAGCATTAAACAGACACAACATTTAAAGTATAACACATAACTTTAACTGTATGCACCAAGTAGTGCATTCTATACCAAACTTTAACATATATCCATAGACTATACATGCAACCTATACCGTATGTAGTTGATCAACCACGGGAAAACAACAAATGCACTACCCCTTTATCATTTGGTAATGTTGTTAACTTTAAACACAATTTTTGACCGTAACATTAACTTTAGACGTTGTTGAAACTTCGGTGTTAACTTTCGACACTGACATTTATTTTAGACGCAACAGTCTCCTTTATCCTTTATCATGCAATATGGATACTCTACACACTTTGTAATATTATACTTTAACACTATAAAGATATTATCATTACTTTAACAAGCTTTACAATAATCAATCACGTTTAGAAACACAATACTTTACTTTTTGATAACCTAATACTGTAGGGTAAGAGGGGTCTAGAAACTTACATGATTATGGTTAACTACTTTGCGCTAGAGTGTCTAGGCTAGAAAAGGCATCCACACGATTTGGATTTCAAACTAAATACTACTGTGATGATCTATGACTGATTTATAATATATTCCAAGTTCCAAAAGTGTGATTCTTAGCCTTGATTTCCTTTATCTTAACTTTCTCTCTTGAAAACCCCACTTTCTCTCTGTAGATTATGGCAATGGAGGTGGAAAATGGAAGATGAGGGTTTATAAACCCTTATATTCCCCTTAAACATGGGCTTTCAACCTCTAATCTTTCCTTGGGCCTTGACCCATTTGATTAGACAGTAAAGTGCTATGTTTACGCATAGTGTATAAGCTATGTGAAAACCGCCGTTCCTTAATTGTTTAACTGTTTGCTAAAGTTTAGAGTTGTTTTATTATATTATAACTCTCCTAGTATAGCTGGATTTTAGTATGTACACCAGGTTAAATTTTAGAGACTCGTGAGTTTCTTAGCTGGGCGGATGAAGGCTCCCTATTGCAAGTCTGGCATCTCATTTTGATAAAAACATGTTTGTTTCAGACAACTTCATGTAAATGACTGAATTGAATTAAAGTTTCTGTTGCACATGAATATAAATTTTATGGTTACTAAATAGCCGCCGAATAGTTAATCCAACAGATGGAATCCATAGGTTTGGGGTGTTTCGATCACGTGCGCAATCAATGTTGGAGTCGATCAAATACGCTACTCGCCAAAGGAATGATCTTACGAAATTTGTTTATCTTTGATTTTCATGTCATCATATGTGTCTTCAATATATTCGTCCTCAGCTCTAGCATCCTTATCGTCGTTTGTATCGAGTTCAATGATATTGCACGCGAGAAGGAAAAGGGTTAAATATCCTCATTCACCTCAGAAGAGAAGACGTTGAATGGTCCACCCTTTCATTGATTTAAAAGAATTATTAAAGCATTGTGCTAGCTCATATATCCCTCAAGACTCTGTATTGGAAACAACCCACCACTGTTTCAAACCATCTGTGATAGACGGATATGATCCAATAGTTACAAATGAATTGAGATAAAGAATTTAATTTTGTAAATCGATAACTTAACATTGTCATCACACAAATTAAATATTCTTATTGAACCCCTAATATTCTTGTAGAATTTATAGTTAGGCAATTAAAAAAAAGTTTCTTTTTTTGCCAAACAACAAAAAATGCTATAGAATTAATTGAGCAAGCAAATACGGGCAATTTACAGGACACATAAACAAAAAAGAAATTAAATCTGTTGAATGGAGCAAAGACGGTAGGGTTCCGCCATAAACCATTTGAGCTAAAATCGGTTATTATTTTGCTTATATTATGATAGAACGAGCATCCCACTAGTTTTTTTTATCCCTGATTTTATGTTCTTGTCAACCAAACTATGAATTTTGTAGTAGATTTCAATACCACGTATTACACATAAAATACAAATATTTTATACCAAATTCATCCCACCTAAATAAACAAGATGCCCACTAACATATATGTAAATAAGATAGGTGGTCTACTATGCGTTAATGGCATCACTACGAACAAAGATGAGGATCGCAAGACCACGCTGTCGCGTTTTAATTTGAGAATACGTATTTCAACAGTTTAGTTTTCACCAAATAAACAAAGAGCTTTAAAATATGGAGGTCCAGAAAGGGGATGAAGGAAACCAATTGTGGTTATGGGTATCGAAGGAACGAATACGAACGACCCTTAGCATTCATGGTATGTTGATGTTAGGTTTCCAATTAAGGTAGGATATTCGTTGCTACTTATAGAAGTTATTAATAATGAATTAATTGTTTAAACGGACCCTACACCGAGAAACCATAAAAAAGTGGGTTGACAATCTTACCCAAAACTTATTCTTGTTACCAACCACACTAAGGTCCCACAAAATCCGACCAGATCCTAACTTTTGCACATTGTGTGTATGTTGGTAACACCCGCATGATTGCCAGCCTTACCTTGACTAGGATAGTCGTCGATACTCACCAAGGATTAGTACCGACAATCACAATTCTAGTTTACCAATTTTTATATTCCTTTTTGCTGAAGTCCGCCCATGATATTCCATCTGTGATACATATTTGTGTAATAGTATACAATGACTAAATATCAATGTCGATCAATAATGACCTTGAATTTTCTACTTCGAGGTTACAATTTTTTTTCATGAATCTCTCAAGATACTTTTTATTGAGTGTGGTCACCAAGATCTTTTTTGTTGTATTGAGTCAGTCACCGAAATATTATCTTTTGAGATTGGATATCGGGTTTTGGTTTAATTTTGTTCGGCGACCTCAACTTCATCTTGTTTTATTGTACACATTTAACTAATTACTGACTATTTATTAAACACAAGTCACTTCAAGTTGGTTATATCCTATGCCATAGAGCTATACAAAACCCGGGTTGGGCCCAGATCGGTTCGGGTTGTAATCCGGTTCAGTATTTTTGACATTGTGCTAAAACCGGTTTGGCCGAACTCGGTTAGGATTAAGAACCAATTTGAGGGTTATAAAGCAACCCACCTAAACCGAGTAGGATTAGGTTCAAAACCGGTTTGACCCAAACTTATTATAAAATTTGTTTTAAGATAAATATTAAATTCATCATCTATTATTAATAAATACAAATTAAACAAAAAATAACTAAAATTCTCCTTGTTATTTAGCATCCAAAAACTTATAGAAAAACATCATTTAAAATAGGAAAAAATACAAGTGGCACTATTTTTTTAAAGTTTATTTTTGTTCTTCGCTCTCATCATGTGTTTAATCTTCGCCACCCAAAACCTAAGTGGCAATATTTTTTTAAAGTTTAGTCGTGCGTTGACGGATTTTGCAATTATAAGTGTGCTAATATGGTATTTTACAAGCTATGGGGATGAGCTTGCGATGTCAGCAATATTAACCAACATCCAAAGTTCATTATCATCACTTTTGGTGATATTTATGGCTCGTGCAGCAAACTCGTATGTTGGAAGATTCCATGCACTCTTGTTTTCGACACTGCGTATATTGGCGTAAGTATATGTTTTATCTAGAGGCGGAGCTAGTGAATAAACGAGACGAACTGGGCCGCAGTTCGAACCCGTTTGATCTATGGGATCTCGAGCTTAATTTGTTTCTTATTTATTAATTAATATATTTATAACAATTATAATTATTTTTTATGAATTTTATATATAACATAATATTTGTGGGGGGGGGGGGGGGGATATTGAGAAAGAAAACTAATAAAATTTCATACCACATATATACTAGAGAGAGTATGGAGTTCATAGTTTTCTTGAACACATGAGTTTTCTCATGTTATAATTTAATGTGTGCTTTAACTGAATAATATTGATTAATTTTTTTAACGGAAAAGAGATCATATCATTACTTCAAACAGATACAAATAATGTTTCTAGCCAGGAGCTAGAAAGACATACAAGTATACAAACAAACATCGCCAAGTTATGCAATTCCGTTTACACCCAATCTATTCCAATCATCTCTCACGATATCCTTTATACGACCTCTATGTTTGAGCCATAAAAGGGAGCATTCTTTGATGTCTTCGACAATCCTAGTGTAGGGATTGTGTGTATTATTAAAGATCCTCTCGTTTCTATGTATCCAAATGGTCCATATGGCCGCCATGATAACACAAGAGAAGGCCTTCTTTTGTCTTGTCGGTAGATTGACTCCCCATGCCACGGTAAGAATTTGATTCCCGAGATGCACCTCCAAACCAATGTATTCGCCTTGGCTGTTGCCCACCCGCACCACTTCATTATCGGATTACCATCCCTTTGAAATGTCGCATCGCCTGGCTCATCCCTCACGACTTTTACCAAAAAAATCTTCCTTTATCCGTTTCCCATCCCCACGCATCACTCGAATCCTTCATGTGTCTATTGTTAAGTGTTTCGAAAAGGCGTAGAAATTCAGCCCAACTATCGCAACATGTCGGTCTAGTCTTCCAATCCCAGTTCCAAACTATACTCGATCCCATCTTCTTGTAATATTCGTAAACTCTAGCACTTTTTTGATGCCATATTATATAACAATGGATCTTCTTGTAATAATCAATAATATTGATTAATGACTTGTAGTTGTTAACATCATCATCAAAAAATAACTAAAATTCTCCTTGTTATTTAGCATTCAAAAACTTATAGAAAAACATCATTTAAAATAGAAAAAAATACAAGTGGCAATATTTTTTTAAAGTTTATTTTTGTTCTTCGCTCTCATGATGTGTTTAATCTTCGCCACCCAAAACCCAAGCTATTGCATGGGTATTCGTCATATGCGACTTCATCGTTGGTCATTGGGGTCGTCATTCTCCCTTCTACCTTGTCCTCGTATATCTCGGCTTCATATTCCACTTCACCTTTGAGTGAGAATATCATATATGTTGTATACATTCTGTCACATCCAATTAATCTTCCAATGACCCTTGTTCAGACTTTTATACATTTCACATAAATCAAAATTGCGCCAAATTTCCAAGTTCCTTTTCGTAGCTAACGTTAGAACCACCGTAAGATTTGAGATGGACCACAACCAACGGCCAATTGCGAACACTTGATGAAGCCATTTGAGAGGTTTTGTATTGTATACAAAAATAATTACTGATTTTGACCTTTTAACAGTGTAGCGAGCGTTTTTGAGTGTTGTGATTCGACTAAAACACACCATACATATTTATACCTACATACGTGTGGATAAAATGCAAACAAAATGGTGAAAAAATTAGGACTTATGTCTATTTTAACGACATAAAGTCGTTTGGCACATTCTAAGGAGTCAGAACCGGTTTGAAAACCAGTTGTAAACAAAGCATTCAAAGATCGTAAATTTTTGAACATTTCCGTGTTTAATAAAATTTATATTTTATTTACGAGTTTTGTAATCGTACGTTCAAGCAAAACAATACTCACAACATTTACTAAACAAAATCCAAGTTATACATGCCTTGATACTCTTCACAAAATTTAAATAACAAGTTAGAAGGGTTAAAAATGTCAAAAAACTGATAATACAAGTTTAGGGGCTAAAACTATCAAAATTCAAAGTTTTGATTTCTGACGTAAAGGGTGCCAAGTGTGCAGAATTATGCCTGATTTCCAAGTTTTGCCACCTTTCTTCATCTTTTGACATCTTTGCACAAATTTTGCCACCTTAAATCTGGTCTTGACACATGTTAGGGCACTAATCAACATCTAAACACACTTGGTAACACTTGGCAACACCTCCTTTATCCTCCATTAGTATAAATAGGCTCCATGTTCTTGAGTTTCATTCACGCCTTTCTTTCTTCAACTCTTGGAGCTTGATTCGAGACTTGAAGCCTCCATTTCTGAGTTCTAATATTTCCATCCAAACACTAGTAAGTGTTTCTCTTAGTCTATTTCAATTTATTAGCTAATTATTAGTTGAAAGTCAAGCAAATTGACTTTTGCTTTAACTTTCATTTTCGACCATTTTGGTCAAGTCCAAGTTCAAATTGAACTTTCCAACGTGACCATAACAATGAAGGTGTTAATCCGTTGTGATTACACCCTCTAATCATCATGTTTAATAGGAATTGAGCGTGACGAGTCAAACATATATAAAATAAAAGTACAAACACAAGATTTAAACGACGAATAAACTTTTAAATATCAAAAGTGTAAATTTTGACATTATAAGGATTTGTATAACATTATAAGAATTGTTTTATCATGTCTAACTCGCCATTTTCAATTTAGCGCTCAATTCCTAATCGAGAGTCAAATAACTTTTTGCTTTTACTTTCGATTCTGACCCGTTTTTTCAACCTTAAAACCCAATCAAACCCGACTATGTGACCATATTAATACAGGGAATAATCCTCTGAAATTATACCTTCTGAGTTCATTTCTTTTGATGGGTCAATTGACAAGTCATATATATATATATATATATATATATATATATATATATATATATATATATATATATATATATATATATATATGGTAGGGTTCATGTGAGAACCACCATTATTGTGAGAACTGCGAGAACCAATGTGAACACAAAAGTAACCCACTATATCAACATCCAAAACCTAAAAAAATCTACCCCCACAAAAAAAAACCTAAACCCCCCACTCCTAAGCTAAATGCTAAACTAAACCATAAAGCTAAACCCCCCAAAAATCTAAAAAACATACAATTTTTTTTTGAAAAACGCAGGTTTTCGTCAGCAAAAAAATTATATTTTTTGGTGACGAAAGATAACATTTTTTTTAAAAAAAATGTTAAATTTTTTTGAAGGTTTTTTAGATGTTTTTAGGTATTTTTAGTGTAACATTGGTAAAAATCGGGTTTTCAAAACCCGCTCCGTTTTGTAATCGAATATCAAGTTATAAAAGTTACGTTGAATATTTATGATTATTTTGATTTAAAACGATACATAATTAATAAATAAACTAAACTATAAAAATTATATTTGATAAAAAGTTAAAACAAAGTAAATAAAAAAAATATGTTGCTGCCGGGACTCGAACCCGGGTCAGCCAAGAACAACTCCAACGCCTTAACACACAACTCACATCACCACTCCGCCACTTTGTGTTTTCTGTTATCTCTAGGAAACAAATGAGATTTATACACAAACTCGGTTAAAACCGGTTGCGCCAACTGAGAAACGGAAATCGGCAAATCAATCGTCAGATCGCTTGATTACTCGCGCATTCACGTTCATAACCGATGAGCCGATGTCTTTAATGAATTCAGAGGTGATTGAACATCAATTTCCATTACTATCGGTTTTTATAACCGAAAAGAATCAAGTCTCAATTACTTCAATTCCAGACCACTCTCGCGACTCAGAAATATCATACCAGCATCCCATTTCATTTTCGTCACATTTTCAGACCATCAGAACGCTTAAATCAGCTCGCCGGAATTTTCTGCAAATCTCGCCGGAAAACCGTATTCATCCTCAAAAGGTATATCTCTCAATATTATTGCAGTTCAACAATTCTTAAGCTATTTCTAACTTAAACCACTCAATTGAAATCGAATTCAGGCGCTGTATTCAACTAATTTCAGTTCGCCGGAAAGATTCTGAAAGTCTTTATTTCCGTCTGTGAAACGGTAAGGACCTTCAAACACATCGTTAACGTTTGTTTATCACTTCAATTCCACAATGGACTAATCAAAAACGGCTAATCGTCTGTTCAGTTGAGGTGCACAAAAACAGAGACCGACGCCTGCCGGAACTCTGTAACCAATAGTTCACCGGTATGTTTTTCCTCTAATTGTCATCCCTGCTATCTCTTATCAGTTTGTGTAATGCTTAGCAATCGAATTAACAAGTTTTAATGATGTAAACTGCTGTCGGTAAAAATCCAGTGAAGAAGATGAACTTTGACAATACTATAAGTATAATTAAAATTGGTAGTTTAAACGGGTTAGACACACAGTCCAGCGGTGGACTGTGTGCAAAATACACACGCAAGTCCCGAGTTCGATCCCTGCTACACGCACTCCTTATACAATAAAAGGCCTTTTTGTTTAAAAACTAAACCGGGTTAACTCAGTTAGTTATTAAGTATAATAAAAACCGAGATAATAACCAGGTTAGACACACAGTCCAGCGGTGGACTGTGTGCAACATTAAGCCATACGTCGCGCGTTCGAAACCCGTCACTAGCACCGGTCCGTTGAATTAAAATGTTTTTGCAATTAAAAGAATTTCGGTTAAACTGAATAATTGTATAAATATAATTAAAAACAAGATTATTTCGGGTTAGACACGTAGCTCAGTTGGTAGAGCTGCGTGCACGCGTACGGGAGGTCTCGGGTTCGAGCCTCACCCAGCGCAAACTTTGTCACTGACCGAACCGGTCAACAAGTCAACAGGTCAACGGTCAACGGTCAACGCAAAATAAACAATTTTTTTTTATATTTTTATTTATTTAATTTAATTTAAAAATCAATTAAAAATACTTAAAAATAACATTTTTAAAGATAGAAAATAGCCTTGAACTCACAAAAATATATCTAAAAAATTTCATTAAAATCCTTAATAAAATCCACTCGTTTAATATATTTTTCCGTTATTATTTAGGTTAGTATTTCTCGTTGTTCCGCTCATCTAATTCGTGCGCATCTCACCATCTCCAATCCAACGCACCCAAGGTGAGTGAATCTTTACAAATTCCCCGCTTTAATCACGTTTTGGGGTGTATCATGTGTCTTGTTATATATATATATTAATTAAACCATTGTGCTTACATCATATCATGAACATGTGTATTTAGTTTGTTTCAACAGTTGTGTAGTTATTGTTGGATGCAATTTATTCTTTTCAGTACATGCAATTTCATAGGCCGCCGCTCCCCATTACATTATGAGCGTTGAGCATGTTCCCCATTTCATAATAAGGTTGAACCTGGCGTGCCCACATACGATCGGCTCCGTTTGATTGAGCCTTGATCGCACAGACATTTTCATTTTCAGTACATGCAATACGATCGACTCCGTTTGATTGAGCCTTGATCGCACAGTTCATTTATGTTATTTATCGTATGTTGTTGGTATGTTAATGTATGCTGTCATATGTTATTGTATGTTATAGTTGTGACTGCTATTTGCCACTGCTTGATTATTTACATTTGCTCATCTATGATTATGCACAATTTTTCATTGATAAACTAACAAGTAATTCATTACTAAATGTTTATCTAATAAGGTTCACTCGCCAACTTATGTTGACCCAAAAACCCCCATTTTTACACATGATACAGGTGAGCCAGCAACAGCTAGGAACACATAGGACTGGACTAGAAGAATTAAAATGATTTAGAGTTGGGATTGTTATGTTTGGCTTATTTCCTTTGTATTGTATGAACATGTTTGGATATTTAGAGATGTAACTTTGACTTTATTAAATATGAAACATATTAGTAAATGTCATGAGCTTTGGTGATAACCCAATTATGCCCCGACTCTTATTCCGCTGCGGGTCGGGGTTTGACAGATTGGTATCAGAGCCATGACTATAGGGATATAGGATAGGTTATTAGACCCTTAGAGCCTATACTATAGTTGATTAGAAACTTATAAGATTTTTGTGTGTTACATGCCAAATTTCATGATGTTTATATGTTTTATGTTAAATGTTACATTCAATATTATGCAAGCATGTTCATAAGTATGTATTATCATATAATGCCTATCATGAATCATATGCTCATAACATATCACCTCCATGAAAGCACACACCACATCATGATTGCTTTTACAATGATTTTTGTGTTTTCAAATCTCATCAAAGTGAGTTCTCATGACGGGCATGTAGTAACTGGAAGGGTACCAGTACCGGTAGTCGGAACGTCCTGTCTAGGCTGGCATTCGTATAAATCCAAAATAAAGGACCAGTTTGCCTACCTGGGGACTAACGATGAGAGTACGAAGTACCTATTAGGCCAAAGCATGCTATACCAAACGTCGTGTGAGCTATCCCCACTTTGAGTTGTCATTGTGTCTACACCTGGACACGTTCCGACCAAACATCTCATGAACATATTTTGTGGTTTGCATTCGGGTGATGCGAGTATTAAATTGCCAATACTAATGTGAATCCTACCAAGCCAATAGCCATGGGGGCCCACATGACTATATAGGTGAAGGTATGGGGGACATTTGAGGCCCAACATGAGCAAACCCAAGACATCCTATGGATGTAGTTGCATTATTGATATTTATGTTATTTTCATTTTCTTAAAGACACATGACACCTAAAAAGACACCATAAACTCACAATCTTCTCATTGTATGATCCTGTAGATGTCGTCTAGACAGCAACGAAGGGGTAAAAGATCAGGAAGGTCTCAGGAACGTTTGGCCACACAGATCGCGAAACAAATGGCCACGATACTACCTGACATTGTGGTCCAAGTACAACAAGCCCTTGCTACAAATCCTACTAACCCTCCCCAACAACATGACCAGAACATCGACAACCCTCCTACCAGCAAGTGCTCTTACAAACATTTCAAGTCTTGTGATCCTCCTAAATTTGAAGGGACGAGGGTGTCACTGCTCTCCTACATTGGTTCGAGGAGATGGAAAACACCTTTCTCAACTGCGATTGTCCTGAGGATCGCAAGGTTCGATACGCCACCGGGAGACTATTTGGGGTAGCTCTCACTTGGTGGAATACTGAAAAAGGGAAGAGGGGAACTGAAGATGCAATGGCCTTAACTTGGGAGGAGTTAAGGGAAATCATGACTAGGCGTTTCTGTTCTAGGAGTGAAATTAAAAAGCTGGAGGACGAATTTCATTCTCTAAAGCAAAAGGAGGGTGATCACACCACTTATAACAAGAGGTTCTTGGAGTTGAACCAAATGGTTCCAAATTTGTTCACCCCAACCTATCGTCTGATCGAGCATTATATTCGAGGACTTCCCTCGAAAATCCAAGATTCAGTTCTCAGCGTTTCACCAGTAACACTTGAAGCTGCTATGGAGCTAGCAATTGAACTGACTGAGAACCGAATTCGCAACGGGAAGTTCAAAGAAGAGAAAAAGAAAGCCCCTGTTGTGGGTCAAACTTCAAACACTCCCATTTCTTCCTCTAAGTTTGCCAACAAGAGGAAGCGCAACACCAGAAATTTTGCAGTTACTCAAACCAACTCCCCTATTCCTGCTGCACCCATTACTCAAGTCACTCCTTCACCCGCACCATACAGAAGACCTTACACTGGCCCGTTACCAAAATGTAACCGTTGCCAATATCACCATTCCCCTGATCATCCCTGCCAATATTGCACCGGCTGCGGTCGCGCAGGTCATACTGTTCAGACCTGCCGCATGCCTCAACGAACGAACCGCCACCAACCTTTAACCCAAACCCACCAACAATTAATGGGTCAAGCCCAACAACCCCTACTACTACCACCCACCCAACATTTAGCCCAAACATATTACCAGCCCAATTATCCTATGGGTCAACCAATGCGGGCTTGCTACAATTGCGGTGACCCGAGCCATTTCAGAAACACTTGTCCAAGGTTGGTTAATATTATTCATGCTCAGGCCCAAGCCAACCCGGTGAATCAAGCAAACCAAGCTCCTCCACCTGCAAGAGGGAGAGCTTTCAATATCAACGCTAACCAGGCCAGAGCTGATGACAATGTGGTTAATGGTACGTTCCTTATAAATGGTAGGTATGCATCTATGTTATTTGATACTGGAGCGGATAGAAGTTTTGTGTCATAGATTTCAAGGGAAATTGGGACGCTCATCTCCCATTAGTTGAATTTTCGTGCAACAACAGCTATCGTTCAAGCATCGGCATGGCACATTTTGAAGCCTTATATGGTCGTAAGTGCCGATCTCCTGTATGTAGGCACGAAATTGAGGAAGCTCAAATCACTGGTCCAGAATTGATCCAAGAAACCGCAGACAAGATCCATCAAATCCGAGACAATCATTTAGCGACCTAAAGTTGTCAAAAGAGTTATGCAGACAAACGACGGAAGCCTTTAGAGTTTAACATTGGTGATCATGTACTTCTAAAAGTATCACCGTGGAAGGGAGTAGTTCGTTTTGGTCAAAAAGAGCAAGCTAGCACCACGCTATGTAGGGCCTTTCAAGATACTCGAAAGAGTAGGACCTATAGCTTACAAGCTTGATCTACCAGAAGAACTCAACAGGATTCATCCCACATTCCACGTATCAAACTCGAAGAAGTGTCACGAAAACCTCCACATCCCTCTGGAAGATATTCAGATTGATGAATCTATGCATATTATTGAAAGACCTGTAGAGAATCATGTACTTCGGGGAAAAACGTCTGCGATAAAGTCGCATTCCAATTGTTAGGGTACGCTGGGAGTCGAAACGGAGACCTGAGAGTACTTGGGGACATGAAGACTCAATGCGCGAACAATACCCGCACCTTTTTCCTACTACTATTACTTAAATTTCGGGACGAAATTTCTAAAAGTAGGGGATACTGTAACATTTGTCAAAAACGGGTTTCCAAAACCCGCTCCGTTTTGTAATCGAATATCAAGTTATAAAAATCACGTTGAATATTTATGATTATTTTGACTTAAAATGATACATAATTAATAGATAAACTAAACTATAAAAAGTATGTTTGATAAAAGGTTAAAACAAAATAAATAAAAAAAATATGATGCTGCCGGGACTCAAACCCGGGTCAGCCAGAAATCAACTTCAGCGACTTAACACACACTCACAAGACCACTCCGCCACATTGTGTTTTCTGTTATCTCTAGGAACACAAATGAGATTTATACACAAACCCAGTTAAACCGGTTGCGCCAACTAAAAACAACGGTAATCGGCAAATCAATCATCAATTCGTTTGTTTATTCGCACATTCAGTTTATAACCGATGCACCGACGATTTTTAATCAAGTCGGAATTGATTAACCATAAAGCTTCATCATTATCGGTTTTTATAACCGAAAAATCATCAAGTCAAGATTTCTTCAACTTCAGACCACTCTCGCGACTCAGAAATATCATACCAATACTCCATTTCATTTTCGTCACATTTTCAGACCATTGGAACGCCTACATCAGCTCGCCGGAATTTTCTGCAAAAGTCGCGGGAAAACCGTATTCAACTCAAACCGGTAAAATACCTCGACTTTACTGTTTCAATCAATTGTTAGAACCTTACTAACATTAACCCATCGCTCATAATCAACCACAGACGACATTGCTGGACTTTCTGTTTTCACCGGAAAACTTCTGGAATTGTCGGAAACTCGATGATTACCGTATGCTCATTAAAACGTGCTGATAATCAATACTCATTAGTTCAATTTCACATCTAATCCCTTAAACCTGTTAATTGATTCTCACAGCCGAAGATTCCAAAACAGAGCCGACGAGCGTCGCCGGATTCTCTGAAGAAGACGATCTGTTCGGTATTTTCGTTCCCCAAACTTTTCGGTTCAATGCTTTCAAATTGTTCATCATGTTCATTAACTAAATTAATCGCGTATCAGTTGTTTTGATTGATGTCTGTGTTTGTGAAGAAGACGAGTTCAGAGATGACATAAGATTAATTAAAATTGGTAGTTTAAACGGGTTAGACACACAGTCCAGCGGTGGACTGTGTGCAAAATACACACGCAAGTCCCGAGTTCGATCCCTGCTACACGCACTCCTTATGTATAAAAATGCCTTTTTGTTTAAAAACTAAACCGGGTTAACTCAGTTAGTTGTTAAGAATAATAAAAACCGAGATAATAACCAGGTTAGTCACACAGTCCAGCGGTGGACTGTGTGCAACACTAAGTCACACGTCGCGAGTTCGAAACCCATCACAGGCACCGGTCCGTTGAATTAAAATGTTTTTGCAATTAAAAGGATTTCGGTTAAACTGAATAAGTGTATAAATATAATTAAAAACAAGATTATTTCGGGTTAGACACGTAGCTCAGTTGGTAGAGCTGCGTGCACGCGTACGGGAGGTCTCGGGTTCGAGCCTCACCCGGCGCAAACTAATTCGCTGACCGAACCGGTCAACAGGTCAACAGGTCAACGGTCAACGCTAAATAAACAATTTTTTTATATTTTTATTTATTTAATTTAATTTAAAAATCAATTAAAAATACTTAAAAATAACATTTTTAAAGATAGAAAATAGCCTTGAACTCACAAAAATATATCTAAAAAATTTCATTAAAATCCTTAATAAAATCCACTCGTTTAATATATTTTTCCGTTATTATTTAGGTTAGTATTTCTCGTTGTTCCGCTCATCTAATTCGTGCGCATCTCACCATCTCCAATCCAACGCACCCAAGGTGAGTGAATCTTTACAAATTCCCCGCTTTAATCACGTTTTGGGGTGTATCATGTGTCTTGTTATATATATATATTAATTAAACCATTGTGCTTACATCATATCATGAACATGTGTATTTAGTTTGTTTCAACAGTTGTGTAGTTATTGTTGGATGCAATTTATTCTTTTCAGTACATGCAATTTCATAGGCCGCCGCTCCCCATTACATTATGAGCGTTGAGCATGTTCCCCATTTCATTATGAGGTTGAACCTGGAGTGCCCACATACGATCGGCTCCGTTTGATTGAGCCTTGATCGCACAGACATTTTACATTTTCAGTACATGCAATACGATCGGCTCTGTTTGATTGAGCCTTGATCGCACAGACAATTTACATATTCAATACATGCAATACGATCGGCTCCGTTTGATTGAGCCTTGATCGCACAGTTCATTTATTTTATTTATCGTATGTTGTTGGTATGTTAATGTATGCTATCATATGCTGTTGTATGTTATAGTTGTGTTTGCTAATTGCCACTGCTTGATTATTTACATTTGCTCATTTATGATTATGCACAATTTTTCATTGATAAACTAACAAGTAATTCATTAATAAATGTTTATCTAATAAGGTTCACTCGCCAACTTATGTTGACCCAAAAACCCCCATTTTTACACATGATACAGGTGAGCCAGCAGCAGCTAGGAACACATAGGACTGGACTAGAAGAATAAAATGATTTAGAGTTGGGATTGTTATGTTTGGCTTATTTCTTTTATATTGTATGAACATGTTTGGATATTTGGAAATGTAACTTTGACTTTATTAAATATGAAACATATTAGTAAATGTCATGAGCTTTGGTGATAACCCAATTATGCCCCGACTCTTATTCCGCTGCGGGTCGGGGTGTGACATCGTATGTGCATCGACTACAGAGGGCTCAACAAGTTAACAATCAAGAATCGCTATCCTCTACCTCGCATTGATGGTCTTCTTGACCAACTACAAGGTGCCAGCTGCTTTTCAAAAATCGACCTTCGATCTGGCTATCATCAACTTAGAGTGCATGAAGAAGACGTCCCTAAGACTGCTTTTCGAACTCGTTATGGCCACTATGAATTCATGGTTATGCCATTTGGTTTAACCAACGCACCAGCTGTCTTTATGGACCTAATGAACAGAGTCTGCAAACCTTATCTTGATCGATTTGTTATAGTCTTCATCGACGATATCCTTATTTATTCAAAATCTAAATCTGATCATGAGCGTCATCTTCGACTCGTTCTTGCACTTCTAGAAAAGGAAAAGCTTTATGCCAAATTCTCCAAATGTGAATTCTGGTTAAAAGAGGTGCAATTCCTTGGGCATGTAGTCAATGACAAGGGAATACATGTCGACCCTTCAAAAATCAAAGCAGTACAAGAATGGCAAGCTCCACGTACACCAACTGAAGTAAGATCTTTCCTTGGTCTAGCTGGCTATTATCGTCGGTTCATTTCAAACTTCTCTCGCATTGCTGTACCACTCACGGCTTTAACTCATAAGGGGAAACCTTTCATATGGGGACCCAATCAAGAAGAAGCCTTTCAAACTCTTAAACAAAAACTTTGTGATGCACCAATCCTCACTCTTCCTGAAGGTTGTGATGATTTTGTAGTCTATTGCGACGCGTCAGGGCAAGGATTAGGCTGCGTTCTAATGCAAAGAGGAAAAGTCATAGCTTATGCTTCGAGACAACTCAAGGCACATGAAAAGAACTACACCACTCATGACCTAGAACTTGGAGCCGTTGTGTTCGCTCTTAAGATATGGAGACATTATCTCTATGGTACTAAGTGTGAAATATACACTGACCACAAGAGTCTTCAACATATCTTCAATCAAAAAGAGTTAAACATGAGGCAACGAAGATGGGTCGAACTTCTAAATGATTACGACTGTGAAATTAGATATCACCTTGGTAAAGCAAATGTGGTGGCTGATGCACTTAGTCGAAAGGGTTATGCGAACTCCATTCATCTTCTATGTTCGTAAATTATAACCGACATTAAAGATCAAATTCGAGAAGCCCAACACGTTTCAATAACATAAGAAGATGTACGAAAGGAGATGTCCTGTGGAGCTGAGCTAAAAATTGAAACTAAATCTGACGGTATTCTGTATTACCTAGATCGTATCTGGATTCCTAACCACAACAACCTTCGTGAAATTCTTATGAATGAAGCTCACAAAACGCGATATTCTATACACCCAGGAGCCGATAAGATGTATCAAGACCTACGATACACCTATTGGTGGCCTGGAATGAAGAAGGATATTGCCGTTTTTGTTTCCAAGTGCCTTACATGTTCCAAGGTGAAGGCTGAACACCAAAGACCCTCAGGACTTCTCGTCCAACCGGAAATACCTGTATGGAAGTGGGAAAACATAACCATGGATTTCATTACCGGGTTACCTCGCACTTCTGGTGGGTATGACACTATATGGGTGATTATAGACCGACTTACAAAATCAGCTCACTTTATTCCTATCCGCGAAGACTTCAAGAACGAAAAGCTTGCTCGTATTTATATCAACGAAATCGTAAGCCGACATGGGGTACCGTTAAGCATTATTTCTGATCGTGATGGCCGTTTCACTTCACGAACATGGCAAGCAGTACAATCCGCTATGGGCACACGATTAGATCTCAGTACCGCCTATCATCCTCAAACTGATGGACAGTCTGAGCGCACCATACAAACTCTTGAAGATATGCTTCGAGCATGTGTCATAGACTTCAAGGGAAATTGGGACGCCCACCTACCATTAGTTGAATTTTCGTACAACAACAGCTATCATTTGAGCATCGGCATGGCACCTTTTGAAGCCTTATATGGTCGTAAGTGCCGATCTCCTGTATGTTGGCACGAAATTGGGGAAGCTCAAATTACTGGTCCAGAATTGATCCAAGAAACCACAGACAAGATCCATCAAATTCGAAACAATCTTCTAGCGGCTCAAAGTCGTCAAAAGAGTTATGCAGACAAACGACGGAAGCCCTTAGAGTTTAACATTGGTGATCATGTACTTTTAAAAGTATCACCGTGGAAGGGAGTAGTTCGTTTTGGTCAAAAGGGCAAGCTAGCACCACGTTACGTAGGACCTTTCAAGATACTCGAAAGAGTAGGTCCTGTAGCATACAAGCTTGATCTACCAGAAGAACTCAACAGGATTCATCCCACATTCCACGTGTCGAACTTGAAGAAGTGCCTCGCTGAAGAGAACCTCCACATTCCGCTGGAAGATATTCAGATTGATGAATCTATGCATTTTATTGAAAGACCTGTAGAGATCATGGACTTCGGAGAGAAACGTCTACGACGAAGTCGCATTCCAATTGTTAGGGTACGCTGGGAGTCGAAACGGGGACCTGAGTTTACTTGGGAACGTGAAGACTCAATGCGCGAAAAATACCCGCATCTTTTTCCTACTACTTCAACTACTTAAATTTCGGGACGAAATTCCTAAAAGTAGGGGATACTGTAACATTGGTAAAAATCGGGTTTTCAAAACCCGCTCCGTTTTGTAATCGAATATCAAGTTATAAAAGTTACGTTTAATATTTATGATTATTTTGATTTAAAACGATCATAATTAATAAATAAACTAAACTATAAAAATTATATTTGATAAAAAGTTAAAACAAAGTAAATAAAAAAAATATGTTGCTGCCGGGACTCGAACCCGGGTCAGCCAAGAACAACTCCAACGCCTTAACACACACTCACATCACCATTCCGCCACTTTGTGTTTTCTGTTATCTCTAGGAAACAAATGAGATTTATACACAAACTCGGTTAAAACCGGTTGCGCCAACTGAGAAACGGAAATCGGCAAATCAATCGTCAGATCGCTTGATTACTCGCGCATTCACGTTCATAACCGATGAACCGATGTCTTTAATCAATTCAGAGGTGATTGAACATCAATTTCCATTACTATCGGTTTTTATAACCGAAAAGAATCAAAGTCTCAATTACTTCAATTCCAGACCACTCTCGCGACTCAGAAATATCATACCAGCATCCCATTTCATTTTCGTCACATTTTCAGACCATCAGAACGCTTAAATCAGCTCGCCGGAATTTTCTGCAAATCTCGCCGGAAAACCGTATTCATCCTCAAACGGTAAATCTCTCAATATTATTGCAGTTCAACAATTCTTAAGCTATTTCTAACTTAAACCACTCAATTGAAATCGAATTCAGGCGCTGTATTCAGCTAATTTCAGTTCGCCGGAAAGATTCTGAAAGTCTTTATTTCCGTCTGTGGAACGGTAAGGACCTTCAAACACATCGTTAACGTTTGTTTATCACTTCAATTCCACAATGGACTAATCAAAAACGGCTAATCGTCTGTTCAGTTGAGGTGCACGAAAACAGAGACCGACGCCTGCCGGAACTCTGTAACCAATAGTTCACCGGTATGTTTTTCCTCTAATTGTCATCCCTGCTATCTCTTATCAGTTTTTGTAATGCTTAGCAATCGAATTAACAAGTTTTAATGATGTAAAATGCCGTCGGTAAAAATCCAGTGAAGAAGATGAACTTTGACAATACTATAAGTATAATTAAAATTGGTAGTTTAAACGGGTTAGACACACAGTCCAGCGGTGGACTGTGTGCAAAATACACACGCAAGTCCCGAGTTCGATCCCTGCTACACGCACTCCTTATGTATAAAAATGCCTTTTTGTTTAAAAACTAAACCGGGTTAACTCAGTTAGTTGTTAAGAATAATAAAAACCGAGATAATAACCAGGTTAGTCACACAGTCCAGCGGTGGACTGTGTGCAACACTAAGTCACACGTCGCGAGTTCGAAACCCATCACAGGCACCGGTCCGTTGAATTAAAATGTTTTTGCAATTAAAAGGATTTCGGTTAAACTGAATAAGTGTATAAATATAATTAAAAACAAGATTATTTCGGGTTAGACACGTAGCTCAGTTGGTAGAGCTGCGTGCACGCGTACGGGAGGTCTCGGGTTCGAGCCTCACCCGGCGCAAACTAATTCGCTGACCGAACCGGTCAACAGGTCAACAGGTCAACGGTCAACGCTAAATAAACAATTTTTTTATATTTTTATTTATTTAATTTAATTTAAAAATCAATTAAAAATACTTAAAAATAACATTTTTAAAGATAGAAAATAGCCTTGAACTCACAAAAATATATCTAAAAAATTTCATTAAAATCCTTAATAAAATCCACTCGTTTAATATATTTTTCCGTTATTATTTAGGTTAGTATTTCTCGTTGTTCCGCTCATCTAATTCGTGCGCATCTCACCATCTCCAATCCAACGCACCCAAGGTGAGTGAATCTTTACAAATTCCCCGCTTTAATCACGTTTTGGGGTGTATCATGTGTCTTGTTATATATATATATTAATTAAACCATTGTGCTTACATCATATCATGAACATGTGTATTTAGTTTGTTTCAACAGTTGTGTAGTTATTGTTGGATGCAATTTATTCTTTTCAGTACATGCAATTTCATAGGCCGCCGCTCCCCATTACATTATGAGCGTTGAGCATGTTCCCCATTTCATTATGAGGTTGAACCTGGAGTGCCCACATACGATCGGCTCCGTTTGATTGAGCCTTGATCGCACAGACATTTTACATTTTCAGTACATGCAATACGATCGGCTCTGTTTGATTGAGCCTTGATCGCACAGACAATTTACATATTCAATACATGCAATACGATCGGCTCCGTTTGATTGAGCCTTGATCGCACAGTTCATTTATTTTATTTATCGTATGTTGTTGGTATGTTAATGTATGCTATCATATGCTGTTGTATGTTATAGTTGTGTTTGCTAATTGCCACTGCTTGATTATTTACATTTGCTCATTTATGATTATGCACAATTTTTCATTGATAAACTAACAAGTAATTCATTAATAAATGTTTATCTAATAAGGTTCACTCGCCAACTTATGTTGACCCAAAAACCCCCATTTTTACACATGATACAGGTGAGCCAGCAGCAGCTAGGAACACATAGGACTGGACTAGAAGAATAAAATGATTTAGAGTTGGGATTGTTATGTTTGGCTTATTTCTTTTATATTGTATGAACATGTTTGGATATTTGGAAATGTAACTTTGACTTTATTAAATATGAAACATATTAGTAAATGTCATGAGCTTTGGTGATAACCCAATTATGCCCCGACTCTTATTCCGCTGCGGGTCGGGGTGTGACATCGTATGTGCATCGACTACAGAGGGCTCAACAAGTTAACAATCAAGAATCGCTATCCTCTACCTCGCATTGATGGTCTTCTTGACCAACTACAAGGTGCCAGCTGCTTTTCAAAAATCGACCTTCGATCTGGCTATCATCAACTTAGAGTGCATGAAGAAGACGTCCCTAAGACTGCTTTTCGAACTCGTTATGGCCACTATGAATTCATGGTTATGCCATTTGGTTTAACCAACGCACCAGCTGTCTTTATGGACCTAATGAACAGAGTCTGCAAACCTTATCTTGATCGATTTGTTATAGTCTTCATCGACGATATCCTTATTTATTCAAAATCTAAATCTGATCATGAGCGTCATCTTCGACTCGTTCTTGCACTTCTAGAAAAGGAAAAGCTTTATGCCAAATTCTCCAAATGTGAATTCTGGTTAAAAGAGGTGCAATTCCTTGGGCATGTAGTCAATGACAAGGGAATACATGTCGACCCTTCAAAAATCAAAGCAGTACAAGAATGGCAAGCTCCACGTACACCAACTGAAGTAAGATCTTTCCTTGGTCTAGCTGGCTATTATCGTCGGTTCATTTCAAACTTCTCTCGCATTGCTGTACCACTCACGGCTTTAACTCATAAGGGGAAACCTTTCATATGGGGACCCAATCAAGAAGAAGCCTTTCAAACTCTTAAACAAAAACTTTGTGATGCACCAATCCTCACTCTTCCTGAAGGTTGTGATGATTTTGTAGTCTATTGCGACGCGTCAGGGCAAGGATTAGGCTGCGTTCTAATGCAAAGAGGAAAAGTCATAGCTTATGCTTCGAGACAACTCAAGGCACATGAAAAGAACTACACCACTCATGACCTAGAACTTGGAGCCGTTGTGTTCGCTCTTAAGATATGGAGACATTATCTCTATGGTACTAAGTGTGAAATATACACTGACCACAAGAGTCTTCAACATATCTTCAATCAAAAAGAGTTAAACATGAGGCAACGAAGATGGGTCGAACTTCTAAATGATTACGACTGTGAAATTAGATATCACCTTGGTAAAGCAAATGTGGTGGCTGATGCACTTAGTCGAAAGGGTTATGCGAACTCCATTCATCTTCTATGTTCGTAAATTATAACCGACATTAAAGATCAAATTCGAGAAGCCCAACACGTTTCAATAACATAAGAAGATGTACGAAAGGAGATGTCCTGTGGAGCTGAGCTAAAAATTGAAACTAAATCTGACGGTATTCTGTATTACCTAGATCGTATCTGGATTCCTAACCACAACAACCTTCGTGAAATTCTTATGAATGAAGCTCACAAAACGCGATATTCTATACACCCAGGAGCCGATAAGATGTATCAAGACCTACGATACACCTATTGGTGGCCTGGAATGAAGAAGGATATTGCCGTTTTTGTTTCCAAGTGCCTTACATGTTCCAAGGTGAAGGCTGAACACCAAAGACCCTCAGGACTTCTCGTCCAACCGGAAATACCTGTATGGAAGTGGGAAAACATAACCATGGATTTCATTACCGGGTTACCTCGCACTTCTGGTGGGTATGACACTATATGGGTGATTATAGACCGACTTACAAAATCAGCTCACTTTATTCCTATCCGCGAAGACTTCAAGAACGAAAAGCTTGCTCGTATTTATATCAACGAAATCGTAAGCCGACATGGGGACCGTTAAGCATTATTTCTGATCGTGATGGCCGTTTCACTTCACGAACATGGCAAGCAGTACAATCCGCTATGGGCACACGATTAGATCTCAGTACCGCCTATCATCCTCAAACTGATGGACAGTCTGAGCGCACCATACAAACTCTTGAAGATATGCTTCGAGCATGTGTCATAGACTTCAAGGGAAATTGGGACGCCCACCTACCATTAGTTGAATTTTCGTACAACAACAGCTATCATTTGAGCATCGGCATGGCACCTTTTGAAGCCTTATATGGTCGTAAGTGCCGATCTCCTGTATGTTGGCACGAAATTGGGGAAGCTCAAATTACTGGTCCAGAATTGATCCAAGAAACCACAGACAAGATCCATCAAATTCGAAACAATCTTCTAGCGGCTCAAAGTCGTCAAAAGAGTTATGCAGACAAACGACGGAAGCCCTTAGAGTTTAACATTGGTGATCATGTACTTTTAAAAGTATCACCGTGGAAGGGAGTAGTTCGTTTTGGTCAAAAGGGCAAGCTAGCACCACGTTACGTAGGACCTTTCAAGATACTCGAAAGAGTAGGTCCTGTAGCATACAAGCTTGATCTACCAGAAGAACTCAACAGGATTCATCCCACATTCCACGTGTCGAACTTGAAGAAGTGCCTCGCTGAAGAGAACCTCCACATTCCGCTGGAAGATATTCAGATTGATGAATCTATGCATTTTATTGAAAGACCTGTAGAGATCATGGACTTCGGAGAGAAACGTCTACGACGAAGTCGCATTCCAATTGTTAGGGTACGCTGGGAGTCGAAACGGGGACCTGAGTTTACTTGGGAACGTGAAGACTCAATGCGCGAAAAATACCCGCATCTTTTTCCTACTACTTCAACTACTTAAATTTCGGGACGAAATTCCTAAAAGTAGGGGATACTGTAACATTGGTAAAAATCGGGTTTTCAAAACCCGCTCCGTTTTGTAATCGAATATCAAGTTATAAAAGTTACGTTTAATATTTATGATTATTTTGATTTAAAACGATCATAATTAATAAATAAACTAAACTATAAAAATTATATTTGATAAAAAGTTAAAACAAAGTAAATAAAAAAAATATGTTGCTGCCGGGACTCGAACCCGGGTCAGCCAAGAACAACTCCAACGCCTTAACACACACTCACATCACCATTCCGCCACTTTGTGTTTTCTGTTATCTCTAGGAAACAAATGAGATTTATACACAAACTCGGTTAAAACCGGTTGCGCCAACTGAGAAACGGAAATCGGCAAATCAATCGTCAGATCGCTTGATTACTCGCGCATTCACGTTCATAACCGATGAACCGATGTCTTTAATCAATTCAGAGGTGATTGAACATCAATTTCCATTACTATCGGTTTTTATAACCGAAAAGAATCAAAGTCTCAATTACTTCAATTCCAGACCACTCTCGCGACTCAGAAATATCATACCAGCATCCCATTTCATTTTCGTCACATTTTCAGACCATCAGAACGCTTAAATCAGCTCGCCGGAATTTTCTGCAAATCTCGCCGGAAAACCGTATTCATCCTCAAACGGTAAATCTCTCAATATTATTGCAGTTCAACAATTCTTAAGCTATTTCTAACTTAAACCACTCAATTGAAATCGAATTCAGGCGCTGTATTCAGCTAATTTCAGTTCGCCGGAAAGATTCTGAAAGTCTTTATTTCCGTCTGTGGAACGGTAAGGACCTTCAAACACATCGTTAACGTTTGTTTATCACTTCAATTCCACAATGGACTAATCAAAAACGGCTAATCGTCTGTTCAGTTGAGGTGCACGAAAACAGAGACCGACGCCTGCCGGAACTCTGTAACCAATAGTTCACCGGTATGTTTTTCCTCTAATTGTCATCCCTGCTATCTCTTATCAGTTTTTGTAATGCTTAGCAATCGAATTAACAAGTTTTAATGATGTAAAATGCCGTCGGTAAAAATCCAGTGAAGAAGATGAACTTTGACAATACTATAAGTATAATTAAAATTGGTAGTTTAAACGGGTTAGACACACAGTCCAGCGGTGGACTGTGTGCAAAATACACACGCAAGTCCCGAGTTCGATCCCTGCTACACGCACTCCTTATGTATAAAAATGCCTTTTTGTTTAAAAACTAAACCGGGTTAACTCAGTTAGTTGTTAAGAATAATAAAAACCGAGATAATAACCAGGTTAGTCACACAGTCCAGCGGTGGACTGTGTGCAACACTAAGTCACACGTCGCGAGTTCGAAACCCATCACAGGCACCGGTCCGTTGAATTAAAATGTTTTTGCAATTAAAAGGATTTCGGTTAAACTGAATAAGTGTATAAATATAATTAAAAACAAGATTATTTCGGGTTAGACACGTAGCTCAGTTGGTAGAGCTGCGTGCACGCGTACGGGAGGTCTCGGGTTCGAGCCTCATCCAGCGCAAACTTTGTCACTGACCGAACCGGTCAACAAGTCAACAGGTCAACGGTCAACGGTCAACGGTCAACGCAAAATAAACAATTTTTTTTATATTTTTATTTATTTAATTAAATTTAAAAGTCAATTAAAAATACTTAAAAATAACATTTTTAAAGATAGAAAATAGCCTTAAACTCACAAAAATATATCTAAAAATTTCATTAAAATCCTTAATAAAATCCACTCATTTAATATATTTTTCCGTTATTATTTAGGTTAGTATTTCTCGTTGTTCCGCTCATCTAATTCGTGCGCATCTCACCATCTCCAATCCAACGCACCCAATGTGAGTGAATCTTTACAAATTCCCCGTTTAATCACGTTTTGGGGTGTATCATGTGTCTTTGTTATATATATTATAATTAAACCATAGTGCATACATCATATCATGAACATGTGTATTCAGTTTGATTCTGTTGTTTAGTTATTGTTGGATGCAATTTATTATTTTCAGTACATGCAATTTCATAGGCCGCCGCTCCCCATTACATTATGAGTGTTGAGCATGTTCCCCATTTCATTATGAGGTTGAACCTGGCGTGCCCACATACGATCGGCTCCGTTTGATTGAGCATTGATCGCACAGACATTTTCATTTTCAGTACATGCAATACGATCGGCTCCGTTTGATTGAGCCTTGATCGCACAGTTCATTTATGTTATTTATCGTATGTTGTTGGTATGTTAATGTATGCTGTCATATGTTATTGTATGTTATAGTTGTGACTTCTATTTGCCACTGCTTGATTATTTACATTTGCTCATCTATGATTATGCACAATTTTTCATTGATAAACTAACAAGTAATTCATTACCAAATGTTTATCTAATAAGGTTCACTCGCCAACTTATGTTGACCCAAAAACCCCCATTTTTACACATGATACAGGTGAGCCAGCTGCAGCTAGGAACACATAGGACTGGACTAGAAGAATTAAAATGATTTAGAGTTGGGATTGTTATGTTTGGCTTATTTCCTTTGTATTGTATGAACATGTTTGGATATTTGGAAATGTAACTTTGACTTTATTAAATATGAAACATATTAGTAAATGTCATGAGCATTGGTGATAACCCAATTATGCCCCGACTCTTATTCCGCTGCGGGTCGGGGTGTGACATTTAGTTGTGTGCACATTGGTTCTCGCGGTTCTCTTAATAATGAGTGGTTCTTAACGGATCCTTCTCCTATATATATATATATATCTCTTAATAAGTCAAAAATGCCCTTTTGGCATAAAAACAAATAAAATGTTTTTAAACCTATATGATCTATATTCTAACTTTAAGACTGATCATATAACATCATAAAATCTATTTTGACATGTCAGACTCGTAATAAGACCCATTCGACCATCCAGATCCGTATTTACGCTTACAGCCCGTTAAAACACTTCAAGACACTTTCAAATCAGAATGTGAGGTTTAACAAACCATATATACGAGATACTTCGCTTGTTTGGTTATAAACCACATTCTATCCGATCTTCCGTTTGAACCATAGTATACACTAACTATATAATTATCCGAATCATTTAGGAAATACTTGAGTTATTCAAGCACGCTTAAAGCACATCATCAACAACCAAAGTGAGTTCATGGTCCCCACTTTTTGTTTTCAAAATATTTTGGGGTGATTTATATTTGCCTACTACTTTTCCAAATTTACACAATTTATTACTTGTGGTTTATATACACAATATGCTTTCCATTTTATATGAAACTTGGTGGTGCGTCATCCATAACACAAACACGTTCATTAACTTTTGCCAAGCTGACCGGTAGTATGTTATGACGCTATATGATTGACAACCCCATTCCCGCTTCCTAGGTTTGTTTGAAAGTTTGCTTAGGGAATGACAGAAACTGTGCAATTTTGATGAACCCTCCTTGGGTTAGTCCAACGAGTCAACACAGGCTTGAATGTATTTGCAAACGGCCAAGCTTGTTTATTGAAAACCAAATAGTTGGATTATACAAAATCACAATTAGTTTTCAAATATATATAAACCACACAAATTCATATGTATACAATTTGTTATTCACACAACTATTACAAAGTAACATTTTTGTCAAGATTCTTGGCTACAAAAGTTTATTCATTATACCAATTCTTGTAGTTGGTCATCACATTTTAATACCAAATCCATAGCCATGAATTTGACCATAAAACCTATGTTACTGATCAGCAACTTTATTGTTGGATGTCTATTTTCACATATGTTTCAGGTACTAACACGTGATATTCAAGTATGCTATGTCACACCCCGACCCGCAGCGGAAAAGGTGACCGGGGCATGATTGGGTTATCATCAAAGCTCATGACATTTATTATACGTTTCATATTCATTAAATACAATTTAATAGGAAATTTACAACTATAATTACATCATGTCCTAACATCAATCTAAGCTTCCTTGTTTTCTTCTAAGGCATTTCCTATGTTTTCCTTGCTTCATCCTGTTCACCTGTATCATGTGTAAAAAGGTTTTTGGATCAACAAAAAGTTGGCGAGTGAATCCTATGGAAAACATTTGAACAAGTTTATTTAATTGATTATGAAATGAGTGCACAACCACACATGAGTAAAAATAGATATAAACTTATTCAACAATTATTAGATATTAAATAAAGCACACATGAACAATAATGGAACGTTTAGAGGCACGCGTTGCTCTACTCGTCTCTCACGAGGAACTGATGGGCTTAATGAATGAATTTCATATAATTTGACAAAATGAAATAAGTAATCACAACAATATAAACAATCTAAGTTTAGATCACGATATGGTATGGCACAAGTTTAAATAAACGAGTTGATTATTTTGTGACACATGACACACCCCAAAACGTGTAATTAAAAAGGGGAGTTGTAAGATTCACTCATAGTGGGTGCGTTCGGTTGATGATGTTGAATGCACGCGAAGTGGTTTTAACCACGAGTGAAATTAACCTAGATAAATAGCATTATGGTTCGGTAAGTAAACGGATTTTATTAATCCATTTTAGTAGGATTGTTGGGTGTATTTTTGTGAGTTTAAGGCTATTTTCTAACCTTAAAAATGTTATTTTTAAGTATTTTTAATTGATTTTTAATTAAAATAAATAAATAAAAATAATAAAAAATTTTGACTTTTTTGACCGTTGACCGTTGACCATTGACCGTTGACTGTTGACTTTGACCGGTTCGAATGCGAGTATATGTGCGCTGAGTGAGGCTCGAACCCGAGACCTCCCGTACGCGTGCACGCAGCTCTACCAACGGAGCTACGTGTCTAACCCGAAATATTTCTGTTTTTAATTATATTTATATATTAATTAGATTAAACCGAAAATCATTTATTTTTTAAAAACGATTTAACTGAATCGGACCGGTGCGCTCCACAGGTCTCGAACCCGGGACCTGTGGGTTGAGTTAACACACAGTCCACCGCTGGACTGTGTGTTTAACATGTTATATAAACCGATTTTTATTATACTTAAATACAACCTAAGTATTTTCATTTCTGACTTAATTAAAAAGGTAGATAATTGTCCGAGTCGGTGCAGTAGACCGGACTCGAACTCGTGACGTGTGATTTAAACATACACACAGTCCACCGCTGGACTGTGTGTCTATCTTGGTTATTATTCCGATTATTATTATACTTAACATATATATGAAATGAATCCGGTTCAGTTAACAAAAAATGACATTTTTATTAAGGCAGCGTGTGTGGGACAAGATTCGAACTCGAGACGTTAGTGTGTTTATTGTGCACACAGTCCACCGCTGGACTGTGTCTCTAACCCGAGTAATAACTTGATTTTAATTATACTTATATGTTACCGAACTTCGTCTTCTTCGTTGGTTTTAACCAGAAATCGGAAATTCGACTTGTTCGATGATTAAATCAGTTTCTTTAGCGTTTTTTAGTTAATTACAGGTGAGATTAAATAAAAAGAAGGGACGATTTAAGCGTGAGGTATACTGACTGGATTCCTCTGTTTTCCGGCAGAACTCCGGCGACAGCAACAGACTCCGGCGTCGTGTGTCTTGCAGCAGCGAGTCTTCAGAAAGCTTGAAAAGGATGTAGGTGACTTCGGTATAAGCTCAGAGGGTTCAGTAAGGCTTAGAAGTGGAGGGTTCGGTTTTCCGGCGAGATACAGAAGTTTTCCGGCGAGTGAGTTTTCGCCGAGAAAGGGTGCGGTTTTGAGCGAAAATGTTTGCAGAGGTTCGAGGGGGTATTTATAAGACAGGTTATCGATGAACTTGGTCCGATTTCCGACTTGATTCGTCGGTTATAATTTCTCCGGCGGTTATATCTTGTGTCGCGGGTTCAAGCGTCGGTTATAACCGATGTGTGTTTAAAGTTTACGTTATAACTGAAGGAATCGTTAAATTATTGGCGAGATCGCCGGGATTTCCGACGACTGCATTTGGGCGCCGGTTTTGAATTCGAAAAAGATGTTATGAATTAATTGATGCTAATAATTAACAAGATTCATCAGTGGCGCAGTGGTTGAGTGTGCGTGTGTTAAGTTGCTGAACCGTGACCCGGCGACTGACCCGGGTTCGAAACCCGGCAGAAACAATTTATTTTTATTTTCATATTTTTAACAGTTTTTCAAAAACTAATTATATATTCCCATATAATAATTGATTATGTATCGTTTAAAATTATTTTGGGCATTTAATTCGCAACGAAATTTTTAACTGATTGTCGGTTAATAAACGGAGCGGGTTTGGTAAAATCCGTTTTTTTGACGGATGTTACATGCTACATATAGGAATGGACTCGGGCCTTAGTCTTGCTTTAATCTAAAAATAGTTGTTTGATTTTGCTTTTATGTTTGTAAAACAATATAATACAACAAATCAATAAAAATGAAACTTTAGTACCATGTGTTGTGAACAATTTGTAACGTGACTCGCGGACGTTTCCGCCATAAGTTTCACGTGGTTGGGGTCCTCCCCCCAAACCGACTTTTTATTATGTTAAAATCGTTTTTTAATACGTTACATCCAGTTTTTAAGGTTTAAGAACCGGTTCGAGCAAAAATCGGGTTGTACACTTGATGTCCTAACCTGGGCTCAAATCATCGCGTTGGGTTGGCGCCCAAACTGGTTTGCTCTATCAGGATGGTCTAGGAACCGGTTCATCAGGCCCAAAGGCCCAAATCGGTTTTTCACATCTCTACTTTGCCTTTATACTAGATGTAAAGGGTTCTATGTCTATCCTAAATAAGAGGCCACCTATTTTGACTGTCCAACCAATAAGTAATGTGTATGAGATGAGATCTCGTGCTATGTTATTTCAGTGATCGTTGAAATGTGTTTACCAATCCATCTGTTTCTCATCAATTTTCCATCGCACAAATTATTTATATCTTTCCAAACACAAATTATTTACGGAAAATACCAAAATAACCATTGACCATACCAATCTACCAAAATCAACATAGTTTGCGTCTATAGTAGACGCATCTCTGAAAACGAGGCTAGTTTTGCGTTTACCATATATTCATGGATCCTAGCGAATAAGAAGTTGACACATGTCATCAACCTTATGACGTTTGTTTACTTTTCTACTATGATTTTTAAACGAGCATAACTTTTTCATACATGAATATTTTTCTTAAAAGTCTACACCAAATTAAAGAAAATTTTATTAAAAGTCTGACGAGTACCCATGGTGTTTCCGTCGTACGGCCACATAAATGGAGTCCCCGTGCTACATAGGTTAGCTATGTATATAGGAGGATATATTGTATCTTACACGATGATGTAAAAAAATTAGAAGTTAGGTCATTAATTAGGGTGAGAATGTGAGATATGTGAGCCTTGCAACTATACATAATGTTGTATGTAATTAAGTTCGAAAACATAAATCAAACAGTTAGTATATAGCATCTGATGCAGAATGTTAAACATTCAGATAAAACAGTAGCATGAAGACAAAATTAGTAAAATAGTGATTAACATGTTTAATGCATTATTTAAGTGATTCTAATCGATGGTAGTGTGGTTACTTGTAATTGGTTTTTTAGGGTTCTCCGTTATCTTCTCCGCCACCTCCTGGTAAGACGGATTTGACACCGGTTGGTGCGCCAAAACCGAAGGATAATCCGGTTAAGAATGCGTCAGATTCTGGTGATAAGAAACTAGATGCAGGGAAAAATGAAGAGGGGAAAAGTTCGAAAACATTTATTAGCGAAAGTTGTAAGGGGAATACGATTTGCAATGACCAGGGAAAAACTATTATGGCGTGCGTTCAAGATTATGAAAATGGTAAAATAGTCTCTCATTTTCTTATTCATTTGAACTATTTATACTGTTAACGGTCATTTTATTTTTATGTTTTAATTTCAACACATGGTTCTTGGAAACACCCTTGCATGTACCTGTTTATTGGATGTGTTGGTTTGTAAAAGACAATTTAGTCCAAATGTAAACGGGTCGGTCCAGGTTACCCGAAACACTTCTTGTTCAAATTTATTATGCTGTTAAATAAGTATTGCATTACGTATGATTAGATTAACCGTTTGGACTACTTATAACTCGTCTCTTCTTAGGCTAATATATATCATTTGAGTTTTGACCCAGTATAGGTGAAGTCATAAAAACATAATCAGAATTAGGTAATTGACCCATTCATAAGGTCAATGATGCCACATCTAATTCCATATGTATTACATTCTTTTTTGGTGTTAATTGTTTACACTCGTTGAACTTTCTAGTTAATTTTATTTGCAGGCACCAACAACCTAACACTTATTGTGCAAAACGAACAAGATGTTGAATTGAAAGTGAATATAAAATCTGCAACATCTATGAACAATCCCTTGCAAACTTTTAAGCTACCTGCTCACGCGACTAAAAAGGTTTGATAATCTGCAACTATCTTGAATCTTTTTTTTTTTCTTTTTGGTTCTTGAATGCATCAACGTTTGATATTTTCTAAAGAATATGAACTGTAAAATATATATTAAGGTATGGTGATATAGTTATAGTTACAGTTACAGCATAACATGTTGATTGTGGTTTAGATTGTAAGAAAACTTGCACATTGGAAGTTACAATAGTTATCATTTTTAAATTTTTCGTTTTAAATTTTTGTTTGAAATATTAGTTTTAAGGTACTAGAGGATCACCAGATGTGACAAGAACCCTGACAATGAACATCAATGTAGGAAAATTGCATATAACTCTTGTTTATCCACTAATTCACTTTTTTATATTATAGGTTAACGTTAATATTACATTCTCTGAAGACAAAAGCAACAAAGTTATATTAAATGCTGGGAACGGAGATTGTGAGCTCCAAATTAGTCAACCTTCTCCAGTCAACAGTCCTTCAAAACCTAAGGATCCTGAAAGTACCTCGAACGTTAAAGACGTCACGAACTCTACGGACAGCCCTGCAAAGCCCAAAGACGTCAATAACACCGTAGACACCCCTTCAAAGCCCAAAGATGTCCAAAACGCGACAGACACCCCTGCAAAGCCCAACGATGTCAATAACCCTCCAAGCCCACCAAAACCCGAAGAGATCAACCCCCCACCAAAGTCAAAAGACGTCGATGACCAGTCAAAGTCAAAAGATGTCGATGACCAGTCAAAGTCAAAAGTTGTTGACGATTCGTCAAAGTCTACACCCACAAGTACCAATGCTCCCGTATCTAAAAACAACGTTTTTGACCAATGGACTTTCTATTCGAAGCAAGTAACACCAATACATGGGGCTTATTTAACTTTTCTTGTAGCCCTAGTGGTCGGGGGTTCGTTGGCTTTATGCAGCATCAGAAAAAGGAGAACCAGTGGTGGGGTCCCATACCAGGAGCTCGAGATGGGGCCCTTGGAATCCTCAAATGCAGTTGATGTGGAAACTGCAGAAGGGTGGGACCAAGATTGGGATGATGATGATTGGGATGAAGATAAAGCCATAAGATCACCAGGTGGTAGTGGTCATGCTAAAACTATCTCGTCTAACGGCCTTACTTCGCGGGCCGCAAAGAAAGACAGTTGGGATGCTGACTGGGATGATTAGTTGTCGAAGATTAGATACAGATGATGATGGTCATGTATGATAGAAGTTTTGTTTTAAGTTTTGATCGTTACATGTTTTGAATTATGAATTTTTTGTTTGGTTGTAAGTTGATGTTAATTTTTCATACAAATTCTTGATACAAGATATGCCATTAAAGAATAACGAGGTTCTGGGTTTTCTGTTGTGAATGATTTGTGTGTAATATTATTTTAAATCCATTTGTCTCAACCATAGTTACGCCATGAATCCGCCACTGAATGCAGGCTGCGTTTCACAGTTTCAGAAGGTCTATCGGTTGACTTTGAGTGTTGCGATTTCAACCGAACAAGGCAGTTTCAAGACCTGCTCTGACCTCGTGAATTTGGAGTGCAAACGAACCTTTGATTTCAATTTTGTGTCTGATTTGGCATTAGTAAAGGGAAGCAGAAAATTATTAATGAAACTTTAGTTTTATGACTCTCTTCTTCTCTTGTGTTCTTGGGAGTTTGTAGGTTTACGGAGGGTTCTTGGGAGTTTGTAGGTTTTCTCCGTAAACCTACAAACTCTGCCCTAGTTTGATAGAATATGGTGGTGCCCTAGTTTTCTTCCATACAAACTTGAACTAATCGGTTGAAAGTCAGGGGTGTGCACCTCCTCGGCCCACTGTCAATCTGTCCTTGGTCATGGTAATGGACACCTCTTGAAATACTGCCAAGCTCTTTTTTTGGCATACACGAGTGCTTCATACGCTGATATAATGCCTTTATATCTCTCTTTAGATTCAGTTCATTAGTAACAATATTAAAACGAGGACAAAATGTTGGGGTTTCAGTTCTAGCAGCGATGGGTTAAGGCTGCGGGAATGAAGGTTGAGGGTTGCAGAGAAGATGATGCAGGTGGTCTGCCGGCCCCAATGATTGTGCTAAGATAATGGTCCACAGGGAAAGTAACCAATGAGAGATGGTAAATTAAATAGATACAAAAATAAATATATGCATTGTATTGGCAAGATGGGAAAAGACCCATATTGACAAAATGGGAAAAGAGCCATAATACATGTGAGCATGTGAGGTAACTTAACTGAATTTTTGGACGACGTTAGTTGTAAAGGTTATAGAATGTAACAAAAAATGAACATAAATGTTGGATTTGGCCAGTGAAAAATATAAAATGTAGTTTAGGTATAACATAAAGGTTGATTTGTGCAATTTAATCTCAAAGAATTTATTGCGAAATTTACATAAGTTGTTCGTTCCTTTTTCTCTTACAGGTTATCAATACTTCATTCAGGTTTGAATTATACTAATAAAGTAATAAGCCATGATCTTGAGGCAAACTAAGGTGCAAAGATGGAAAATTCTGGTAGCAAGATGAATGACAAGAGAAGAGAAGCTTGCAGCAAGAGAAACTCCAAATTATGGTAACGTACAGGTCGCACAAAAAATGAAAAAGGAAAAAGCGAACACATCCTAATTTGTATATACACTACAAGAAAAATAAGCAATAGGGGCGACGACTGTCGTCATTATTGGTGGCCAAAATCGTCGCCCTTAAAGATGTCGCCACTATTGCTAGGTTTTCTTGTAGTGATAGACAAGGTCCATGACAAAAGAAAATAAACTAGACCATCACACAACAGGATGGAAGAGGTAGTGGAGACCAATCATGGTGCATAGGTATTATCTATTATGTATTAAATGGATCACAATTATACACTTAAATGAATAAAATAATAAAGCAAATGAATAATAACACAACACATATAATAATAATAATAATAATAATAATAATAATAATAATAATAATAATAATAATAATAATAATATACATACAATAATAAATTCTTTAAATCTTTTATCTAATAGATAGTAGATATAAATTCTTTTATCTTTTATCTAATAGATAGTAGGATGGAACACGAATGCGTATTACACTCTAAAAATTGATATTTTCTTTTTCATGAGAAGGGTCGAGTATAACCATCAAAAATTGAGAGTTTATCGTGAAGTAAAAGGAGAGAAACTTAGTAAACCCATTAACGGACACTTTTTGGTTAAAATCTTTTTCTTGGATGATGAGCAAATATCTTTTATTTAAAAAGAATAACTAAAACAATTTTTTTACAAGTAGAACTTTTAGCTTAATTCATCCCTTTTAATTTTATTTTTCTTATATAAATTGAAGAGTACGGTTATTGTACAAATGGATATTAATATACAAATTGGCTTAACGTGAGAAGTGAAGGAAGATGTTTTTATATATTTTTGATTTTTTTCCGTCCTTATTAAACATGTATTTTAGTCTCAAAATCTATTATTTTTTTTGTGCATTTACATTAGTAGAGTAATTAGAATAATTACATAATTACTCTACTCGTGTAAAATCATGATTTAATTTTATATTTTACAATTAAACATTATACTTAAATAGATGAAAAAAAGCTTTATTCACTTTTTATGTTAAGGTCATTTTGTATGTTAAGATTTATTTATATTTGATATTTACACTATAATTTTTTTTTGAAAAGAAAACTTCATTAAAACACACCTCCTACCCAAACGGGCAAAAGATCAAACAACACAAACTCCCAACCCAAACGGGCAAAGGACAAAAAATTACAACATATACAGATGATATCTACACCATTAGTCCCATCTAATGTATTTACAAAGATCTATTTTTAACCCACCTGAAACCCTCGATTTAATCTCCCCTAAAATATCTAGCGCACTACGGTTTAATTGCTTGAATATCAACTCGTTTCTACCTTTCCAAATACACCAACACGCTACCTTTACACTATAAATGAAAGCTCAAAACACTAAAGGAGTCAAAGTAGTCTTCCCATCTTTACCCTTATAATTTAAAGAAAATCTATTTTTTTTTTAAAATCTTTTTCATTGATAAGTAATTTTATTAAACATATCCCTATAACTGAAAGCTCAAAGTACTAAAAGCATTCAAAGTAGTCTTTCTATCGAGCCCTATAATTTAACTAAAACTTTTTTTTTCTCACTAATAAGTAATTCTATTAAACGTATCCTTGTGCCATAATATTTTTTACATGGTAAATAAGTAATTCTATTAAACGTATCCCTTGTGCCATAATATTTTTTACACGGTAACCCTCTAAACATCTAAAATTTGTTATACTTATGCGACAGATGTTAATTAATTCTTAAAAAAATATATTAAAGTAGTAAAAACATCGGAACAAAGTCTCCGTCTTATTAATATGTCCTTCAAACCTACTTTAAAAACAAAAAAAATATGCAAGTGTGATTAAAATAAACCGATATAAGGAGTTGTCATCTCAGTAATTACATCAAAAATAAATAAAAAAAAGTCGAACGCTACTTAATCTTCTTTAAATAAATGCGACTAAATAAACCTTTAGTGATACTAAATAAATTGTGTCAGAAAGCCTCCCCAACCAAAAAATTAAAAAATTCTTTAAACTAGACCCACATTTAATCAGCTGTACATAAGGTGACAAATTTCGACACAACACGAAAATAATGAGATTTTGTATTTTCATATCTACCGTTTAATAAATGGGTTGTGTGCGCGATGACTTGTTTGTTAAATCAATCGTGTTCGGCTGCCTGTTTAACTAAACTGGTCGACCTACCAACCCGTACAACTCACTAACACACGTAATTAACATGTTTTTAACTTGATTACTAAACGATAATTAATCCTTCAACCCTTTTGACACGTTTAAATTAACACGTTAAACGTTCTGTGTGTGAGTTATATAGTTTAAAGTGTGCCCAAGTTAAAGTTGATTTTTTTTTGATAGAAATAGATATACGACTCAAGTTCGATTTAACTTGGATTTAACAATTCAACCTGAAAATATCCACTCGAAATAATTAACCCGTAATGTGAAGTTATGCAATCTGCATAGAACTCTAAATGGTGACTTTTGCACAACATGAAACATTAAATGATGGGATTACACAGTCTGTCTCCGAATCACATGTTATTATGTTGTGTTGTCACTTTCTTTCTGCGTCAAAACTAAAGAACTATGTAGCACGGGGACTCTATTTATGTGACTGTATCCGTCTCGGGTACTTGTCAGGGATGGAAACACCAGGGGTACTCGTCGGGCACGTTTCTAATGTCGGGGACGTATCTGGTAGAAGTATCCAGCCCGTTTACATTTATTTTTAGGGTTTTAACCCTTTCAAATTTCACAACCGGCCATTAAATAAATAGACTTATCATATTCGACTTCTTTAATCTCTAAACTCTCAAGTCTCATCATCTTTAGTTCTCTATCGATTAGCCGGTAATAGAAGCGTTTAGAAACCGCCTTGCACTTTCGAAGGCGAAACAATTGTCTTATGGTGGGAGAATTACCTTACTAAAATCTTTCCTTAATTCGCTTCCTACGTATTTTCTCATTATATAAAGCCCCGGTTCAAGTTTTGGACCATTTGGAGCGTCTTAGAAGGGTATTTTTTTGGGGCGGGTCTGAGGAAAACGCAAAAATGAATTGGATGGCCTGGGACAATGTTATTGCGCCTATTGAATATGGTGGGTTGGGGTTCGGGTCGCTCCACGACGTTAACCTAGCCATGTTGTCGAAGTGGTGGTGGAGGTTCAAGTCGGAAAGAAGTGGGCTCTGGAGGAAAGTGATTGGGGCGATTCATCATAATACAAGATCATGGAACCCGATACCAGCCAAACTAACAATTGCTGGGCCATGGAAGCAGATTGTTAGTATAAAACATAATCTTGAAATTCTGGGCATTAATCTGAATGAGCTGATGGTGGTGCGAAGTTGCTGATGGGTCGGAAACAACATTCTGGATGGATTATTGGCTGGGAAACAATCCTTTGTACAGCGTGTTCCCTTTGTTATTCGCTTTGGAAAAAGAAAAATTGAACATGGTGGCTGATCGTGTTGTGTGGGCTGAAGGTGGGCCCATTCTGAACTGGAATTGTGCCAGGCCCATATTGACTGCAGAGGAAAACAACGAGCTTCAATATCTCACGGCCATGCTTGTTTGCTTTAATTCCAGACACCCGGGTTCGGACCAATGGAAGTGGAGCTTAAACCCGACCGGCACGTTCTCTGTTGCTAGTATCAAAATTGTAATTGGTTGTCACAATAGAATCCATCCAGATTATATGTTTCTCTGGAATAGTTGGGTGCCAAAAAAAGTCGGGATCGTGGCGTGGAGAGCGTTAAAGGAGAGGCTGCCTACTAAGTCGGCATTGGCTACGAGAAATATCAACGTCGGTTCCAGGACTGTGTATTCTGCAGTGAGTATGCTGAATCAAGTGACCACTTATTTGTTTCTTGTCAATTCAGGCAAACGATATGGCAAATCATTGCACAATGGTGTAAAATCGCTCCAATAGTGGCGTTCAGTTTCAAAGATGTATTGGACCTCCATTATTCTGTTGCTGGCTCAAAAAGGAAAAGGAGGTTTTGTATGCAATTGTCCAGATCGTAATTTGGTGTATTTGGAGGATGCGCAACGAAGTGGTTTTCAATCAAGCGAACCCGGAGATAGCAAAGGTCGTGGAGGAGGTCAAGTCCTTAAGCTTTATGTGGGTTAAGAATCGTTCAAAGGAGCTAGCGTGGGCGTGGAATTGACTGGCGGAATTTCAATGTGCGGATGTAACTTTGGTTTAATTTTTGGTGTTGTGTTCTGTATGTCTGCATGTTTGTATATTTGGTGCTAGCAACTTGCTAGAATTTAATAAAGCTTTATGTTGGCCTTTCAAAAAAAAAGTTCTCTATCGATTGCTGGTCTCTCACGAACCAGAATTTGAAAATGATTTGATTTGATAATTAATTATCTTTGGTAGATGTAGTATTATGGAATTTGTTTAATATATTTTTATCTTTTTATATTTTTTATTGCCGTACCCGTATCTTGGAATTATGAGTTTTGTCGTTCCTCGTTCCGTACCGTGCTACTTAGCTAAATAACATAGGGTCAACGATATAGCCATCCAAAAGTTCAACCATATATTGACTAGATGTCCTTAACAATATGAAAACGGCGTTTGTGCTTGCATATAAATCTTCAATGAAATCTAACGGTGAACTCCAGTTTTACTTGAATACGAATTGTTCCTTTATCTGATTCATCCTGCAGCTTCAATAAACCAGGCAACCAGGTGCAAACATGTGAACATTAACTTCCTTAGGGTTCGATTTATGCTGGTAGAATCCTGAATCTATGCTACTTGCAACATAAATAGGTTTATCTGCCTTTGGATCAGTATAAAACAAAGTGATGTTGAGATCATCATATGAAACTGTTGCCATTTTATTGCGGTTGTTGAAGGTGAGATTTAAGTTAATCGACTACTTCATTTCTTCGGTTGCTGAATTGGGAAGGTCGTGTTTTGTATCGATTTCGGGTGTAAGAGAATATTTACATGCGGTTACAAGAACAAGTACTAGATATAAGATCAGAAAACTAACATAGGAAAGATAGAAATAAACTTTGTTTTTTCTAGGTAAAGTAACACTTTGATTTATGTTTCTCCATAAAGACCAGTTTCCAATGATACCATAAGACCTTTCAACACGATTCCTTAAGATTGGTTGATGATATATGTGGTGGTTTTACGAATCCTACTCACTAAACGGAATACTCGACTATTGAATCCCATTATTAGTGCCTATGAGAAAGAAAGAGATTATGTTTGGGCGCTGGAGTGTTTTTCCAAAATAGGCTAGCTTGATTCTATTCAGAATTTATGACACATCAGTTTTGTGAATGAGAAGTATGGGACTCCAACGTTTCTTTTCAATTTATAACTAATGTTGGATACGTGCACGTGTTGTCCGATTCAATGTTGAAATGATCAACAACTAGATGAAAGAAAAAGACGTACAAGTGCATAAACTAGTGGAATAAAAAGAACTACAAGTGCATATACTAGTGGAGAAAGTGACAAGGAATATTTTAAGCAACTGTTACTAGAATAATGAATGACAGAAAGACCTCGGGACGTATTCTCTTCAATACTTTTTTTCTCAAAATATCTTTAGGAAGTCCCTCGGTGAGGATTTATTAATAGTAATTCCTTCAATCCATTGGTGATACTACGCTAGTCGGAAAACATGGTGTAACTAAAAAATTTACATACGGTTTGATTACCAATAGATCATTGACGGATTACTCGCAATTAACTTACTAATGGGTTACCAAAAAGTCCTATCATTGATGGTGGTCGGCTTATTTCCGGAAATAAAAAAACTTACAAAATCGATAATGATTAATGTAAAATAAACATATAGACGAATTATCTAGCTAGTATAGGCTGAGGAAAGTCCATATTAGTACTTGGGTAGGGCTAGATTTTAACGTATGTATTGTGAAGTAACTAGCCAATCCAAATCATACCGTATAAACAATAAACTCATTTGTATAAATTTTGGTAGAGTAATGAGTGTAAGTCTTATCAATTCCGTTAATTGTTTTAATCAACTATTGTATAAAAAACTTTGTCATTCAAAATTTCAACAAATTTAATTGTTTTAATCAACTATTGTATATCATTCAAAATTTCAACAAATTTAATTGTTTTAATCAACTATTGTATATCATTCAAAATTTCAACAAATTTATTTGATTATCCTAAAGCATGCATAAGATAGGTCGACAATATGCTGTAACATTACTACTAATTTGAGTACTTCAACCAGATATATAAAACCCAGACAATTTACTGTCACTCTATCCGACTTTGGTGAAACGTAGTTCTCCACAACGTTAGAAATGACACATAAATTAATACAAAACAAAATGACAATTTATGTTGTCACGCAAAACTACCACGTACCTCATACGTGTTTGTATCCTAAAATATTATAAAGTTTTCAAGATAGATTCATATTCACTTTTTTGTTTCACCATACGTGTTTTCAGGTTTTTCTTCATCGTCGCTAGCATCTCACCATCATTAGTAATGACTTTGATGACCTCACATGTGGCATCCCATTCACATATCATTGACATATGCTAGATGATAACTCTCCTAATTTGGTCTTGTCATGAGTTAATGTGTTATTTACCATATGAACAAATTCTAGGTCATAACAAAGCCAATTAGGTGTTATTGACCGATATTAGATACAAGTCCAATAATTTTGCCTTATTGGGCCTTTTTATGTGTTAATGTGTTCATTTTCCCTAAAATAAGTTACATTAGGTTATAACAAGTTATTTACATGTTAATAACATATCCTAGATGACAACCCCATTAAATGGGCTTTGTCATGTGTTAATGTGTTGTTTAGAACGCCCTAAACATCAGCTGTTAGATTTACTCTTTGACATATAGTTCAAATAGAACATTTCATTTCAACACAATATAAATTTAAATAGTCATTACAATAACATAAAACTTAAGTGTCTTAATACATAAAATTATCAAGTGGGGATGTCAGTTGCCCGGAGAGCCTTTGTCACACGCCAGCTCTTATACCAATCAACCTCATGTGCATATTAAAAGTCAGCGGGTAAATTCTAGTTTAAATCAGGTAACTATAAACTTTAACAAGCATTAAACAGACACAACATTTAAAGTATAACACATAACTTTAACTGTATGCACCAAGTAGTGCATTCTATACCAAACTTTAACATATATCCATAGACTATACATGCAACCTATACCATATGTAGTTGATCAACCACGAGAAAACAACAAATGCACTACCCCTTTATCATTTGGTAATGTTGTTAACTTTAAACACAATTTTTGACCGTAACATTAACTTTAGACGTTGTTGAAACTTCGGTGTTAACTTTCGACACTGACTTTATTTTAGACGCAACAGTCTCCTTTATCCTTTATCATGCAATATGGATACTCTACACACTTTGTAATATTATACTTTAACACTATAAAGATATTATCATTACTTTAACAAGCTTTACAATAATCAATCACGTTTAGAAACACAATACTTTACTTTTTGATAACCTAATACTGTAGGGTAAGAGGGGTCTAGAAACTTACATGATTATGGTTAACTACTTTGCGCTAGAGTGTCTAGGCTAGAAAAGGCATCCACACGATTTGGATTTCAAACTAAATACTACTGTGATGATCTATGACTGATTTATAATATTCCAAGTTCCAAAAGTGTGATTCTTAGCCTTGATTTCCTTTATCTTAACTTTCTCTCTGTAGATTATGGCAATGGAGGTGGAAAATGAAAGATGAGGGTTTATAAACCCTTATATACCCCTTAAACATGGTCTTTCAACCTCTAATCTTTCCTTGGGCCGTGACCCATTTGATTAGACAGTAAAGTGCTATGTTTACACATAGTGTATAAGTTATGTGAAAACCGCCGTTCCTTAATTGTTTAACTGTTTGCTAAAGTTTAGAGTTGTTTTATTATACTATAACTCTCCTAGTATAGCTGGATTTTAGTATGTACACCGGGTTAAATTTTAGAGACTCGTGAGTTTTTTAGCTGGCGGATGAAGGCTCCCTATTGCAAGTCTGGCATCTCATTTTGATAAAAACATGTTTGTTTCAGACAACTTCATGTAAATGACTGAATTGAATTAAAGTTTCTGTTACACATGAATATAAATTTTATGGTTACTAAATAGCCGCCGAATAGTTAATCCAACAGATGGAATCCATAGGTTTGGGGTGTTTCGACCACGTGCGCAATCAATGTTGGAGTCGATCAAATACGCTACTCGCCAAAGGAATGATCTTAGGAAATTTGTTTATCTTTGATTTTCATGTCATCATATGTGTCTTCAATATATTCGTCCTCAGCTCTTGCATCCTTATCGTCGTTTGTATCGAGTTCAATGATATTGCACGCGAGAAGGAAAAGGGTTAAATATCCTCATTCACCTCAGAAGAGAAGACGTTGAATGGTCCACCCTTTCATTGATTTAAAAGAATTATTAATCTAACTCATGATCATCGGCAAATTCATTAAAGCATTGTGCTAGCTCATATATCCTCAAGACTCTGTATTGGAAACAACCCACCACTGTTTCAAACCATCTGTGATAGACGGATATGATCCAATAGTTACAAATGAATTGAGATAAAGAATTTAATTTTGTAAATCGATAACTTAACATTGTCATCACACAAATTAAATATTCTTATTGAACCCCTAATATTCTTGTAGAATTTATAGTTAGGCAATTAAAAAAAAGTTTCTTTTTTTGCCAAACAACAAAAAATGCTATAGAATTAATTGGTCAAGCAAATACGGGCAATTTACAGGACACATAAACAAAAAAGAAATTAAATCTGTTGAATGGAGCAAAGACGGTAGGGTTCCGCCATAAACCATTTGAGCTAAAATCGGTTATTATTTTGCTTATATTATGATAGAACGAGCATCCCACTAGTTTTTTTTATCCCTGATTTTATGTTCTTGTCAACCAAACTATGAATTTTGTACTAGATTTCAATACCACGTATTACACATAAAATACAAATATTTTATACCAAATTCATCCCACCTAAATAAACAAGATGCCCACTAACATATATGTAAATAAGATAGGTGGTCTACTATGCGTTAATGGCATCACTACGAACAAAGATGAGGATCGCAAGACCACGCTGTCGCGTTTTAATTTGAGAATACGTATTTCAACAGTTTCGTTTTCACCAAATAAACAAAGAGCTTTAAAATATGGAGGTCCAGAAGGGGATGCAGGAAACCAATTGTGGTTATGGGTATCGAAGGAACGAATACGAACGACCCTTAGCATTCATGGTATGTTGATGTTAGGTTTCCAATTAAGGTAGGATATTCGTTGCTACTTATAGAAGTTATTAATAATGAATTAATTGTTTAAAACGGACCCTACACCGAGAAACCATAAAAAAGTGGGTTGACAATCTTACCCAAAACTTATTCTTGTTACCAACCACACTAAGGTCCCACAAAATCCGACCAGATCCTACTCTTGCACATTGTGTGTATGTTGGTAACACCCGCATGATTGCCAGCCTTACCTTGACTAGGATAGTCGTCGATACTCACCAAGGATTAGTACCGACAATCACAATTCTAGTTTACCAATTTTTATATTCCTTTTTGCTGAAGTCCGCCCATGATATTCCATCTGTGATACATATTTGTGTAATAGTATACAATGACTAAATATCAATGTCGATCAATAATGACCTTGAATTTTCTACTTCGAGGTTACAATTTTTTTTTCATGAATCTCTCAACATACTTTTTATTGAGTGTGGTCACCAAGATCTTTTTTGTTGTATTGAGTCAGTCACCGAAATATTATCTTTTGAGATTGGATATCGGGTTTTGGTTTAATTTTGTTCGGCGACCTCAACTTCATCTTGTTTTATTGTACACATTTAACTAATTACTGACTATTTATTAAACACAAGTCACTTCAAGTTGGTTATATCCTATGCCATAGAGCTATACAAAACCCGGGTTGGGCCCAGATCGGTTCGGGTTGTAATCCGGTTCAGTATTTTTGACATTGTGCTAAAACCGGTTTGGCCAAACTCGGTTAGGATTAAGATCCAATTTGAGGGTTATAAAGCAACCCACCTAAACCGAGTAGGATTAGGTTCAAAACCGGTTTGACCCAAACTTATTATAAAATTTGTTTTAAGATAAATATTAAATTCATCATCTATTATTAATAAATACAAATTAAACAAAAAATAACTAAAATTCTCCTTGTTATTTAGCATTCAAAAACTTATAGAAAAACATCATTTAAAATAGGAAAAAATACAAGTGGCACTATTTTTTTAAAGTTTATTTTTGTTCTTCGCTCTCATCATGTGTTTAATCTTTTCCACCCAAAACCCAAGTGGCAATATTTTTTTAAAGTTTAGTCGTGCGTTGACGGATTTTGCAATTATAAGTGTGCTAATATGGTATTTTACAAGCTATGGGGATGAGCTTGCGATGTCAGCAATATTAACCAACATCCAAAGTTCATTATCATCACTTTTGGTGATATTTATGGCTCGTGCAGCAAACTCGTATGTTGGAAGATTCCATGCACTCTTGTTTTCGACCACTGCGTATATTGGCGTAAGTATATGTTTTATCTAGAGGCGGAGCTAGTGAATAAACGAGACGAACTGGGCCGCAGTTTGAACCCGTTTGATCTATGGGAGCTCGAGCTTAATTTGTTTCTTATATATTAATTAATATATTTATAACAATTATAATTATTTTTTATGAATTTTATATATAACATAATATTGTGTGGGGGGGGGGGGGGGGGGATATTGAGAAAGAAAACTAATAAAATTTCATACCACATATATACTAGAGAGAGTATGGAGTTCATAGTTTTCTTGAACACATGAGTTTTCTCATGTTATAATTTAATGTGTGCTTTAACTGAATAATATTGATTAATTTTTTTTAAAGGAAAAGAGATCATATCATTACTTCAAACAGATACAAATAATGTTTCTAGCCAGGAGCTAGAAAGACATACAAGTATACAAACAAACATCGCCAAGTTATGCAATTCCGTTTACACCGAATCTATTCCAATCATCTCTCACGATATCCTTTATACGACCTCTATGTTTGAGCCATAAAAGGGAGCATTCTTTGATGTCTTCGACAATCCTAGTGTAGGGCTTGTGTGTATTATTAAAGATCCTCTCGTTTCTATGTATCCAAATGGTCCATATGGCCGCCATGATAACACAAGAGAAGGCCTTCTTTTGTCTTGTCGGTAGATTGACTCCCCATGCCACGGTAAGAATTTGATTCTCGAGATGCACCTCCAAACCAATGTATTCGCCTTGGCTGTTGCCCACCCCGCACCACTTCATTATCGGATTACCATCCCTTTGAAATGTCGCATCGCCTGGCTCATCCCTCACGACTTTTACCAAAAAAATCTTCCTTTATCCGTTTCCCATCCCCACGCATCACTCGAATCCTTCATGTGTCTATTGTTAAGTGTTTCGAAAAGGCGAAGAAATTCAGCCCAACTATCGCAACATGTCGGTCTAGTCTTCCAATCCCAGTGCCAAACTATACTCGATCCCATCTTCTTGTAATATTCGTAAACTCTAGCACTTTTTTTGATGCCATATTATATAACAATGGATCTTCTTGTAATAATCAATAATATTGATTAATGACTTGTAGTTGTTAACATCATCATCAAAAAATAACTAAAATTCTCCTTGCTATTTAGCATTCAAAAACTTATAGAAAAACATCATTTAAAATAGAAAAAAATACAAGTGGCAATATTTTTTTAAAGTTTATTTTTGTTCTTCGCTCTCATGATGTGTTTAATCTTCGCCACCCAAAACCCAAGCTATTGCATTGGTATTCGTCATATGCGACTTCATCGTTGGTCATTGGGGTCGTCATTCCCCCTTCTACCTTGTCCTCGTATATCTCGGCTTCATATTCCACTTCACCTTTGAGTGAGAATATCATATATGTTGTATTCATTCTGTCACATCCAATTAATCTTGCAATGACCCTTGTTCAGACTTTTATACATTTCACATAAATCAAAATTGCGACAAATTTCCAAGTTCCTTTTCGTAGCTAACGTTAGAACCACCGTAAGATTTGAGATGGACCACAACCAACGGCCAATTGCGCACACTTGATGAAGCCATTTGAGAGGTTTTGTATTGTATACAAAAATAATTACTGATTTTGACCTTTTAACAGTGTAGCGAGCGTTTTTGAGTGTTGTGATTCGACTAAAACACACCATACATATTTATACCTACATACGTGTGGATAAATGCAATAAATGGTTGAAAAATGTGTGACTTATGTCTAATTTAACGACATCAAAGTCTTTTAGGGATATTCTAAGGATGTCAGCAAACCGTTTTGAAAATCCAGTTGGTTACACAAGCATTCAAAAGATCGTAAATATTTTGAACATTTCCAGTGTTTAATAAAATTTATATTTTATTTACGAGTTTTGTAATCGTACGTTCAAGCAAAACAATACTCACAACATTTACTGAACAAAATCCAAGTTATACATGCCTTATACCTTCACAAAATTTAAAAATAACAAGTTAGAAGGGTTAAAAATGTTAAAAAACTGATAATACAAGTTTAGGGGCTAAAACTATCAAAATTCAAAGTTTTGATTTCTGACGTAAAGGGTGCCAAGTGTGAGAATTATGCCGATTTCCAAGTTTTGCCACCTTTCTTCATCTTTTGACATCTTTGCAAAATTTTGCCACCTTAAATCTGGTCTTGACACATGTTAGGGCACAATCAACATCTAAACACACTTGGTAACACTTGCAAACACCTCTTAATCCTCCATTAGTATAAATAGGCTCCATGTTCTTGAGTTTCATTCACGCCTTTCTTTCTTCAATTCTTGGAGCTTGATTCGAGACTTGAAGCCTCCATTTCTGAGTTCTAATATTTCCATCCAAACACTAGTAAGTGTTTCTCTTAGTCTATTTCAATTCATTAGCTAATTATTAGTTGAAAGTCAAGCAAAATTGACTTTTGCTTTAACTTTCATTTTCGACCATTTTGGTCAAGTCCAAGTTCAAATTGAACTTTCCAACGTGACCATAACAATGAAGGTGTTAATCCGTTGTGATACACCCTCTAATCATCATGTTTAATAGGAATTGAGCGTGACGAGTCAAACATATATAAAACAAAAGTACAAACACAAGATTTTTACGACGAATGAACTTTTAAATATCAAAACTGTAAATTTTGACATTATAAGAATTTGTAAAACATTATAAGAATTGTTTTATCATGTCTAACTCGCCATTTTCAATTTAGCGCTCAATTCCTAATCGAGAGTCAAATAACTTTTTGCTTTTACTTTCGATTCTGACCCGTTTTTTCAACCTTAAAACCCAATCAAACCCGACTATGTGACCATATTAATACAGGGAATAATCCTCTGAAATTATACCTTCTGAGTTCATTTCTTTTGATGGGTCAATTGACAAGTCATATATATATATATATATATATATATATAATATATATATATATATATGTAGGGTTCATGTGAGAACCACCATTATTGTGAGAATGCGAGAACCAATGTGAACACAAAAGTAACCCACTATATCACCACCCAAAACCTAAAAAAATCTACCCCCCACAAAAAAAAACCTAAACCCCCACTCCTAAGCTAAATGCTTAAAAACTAAACCATAAAGCTAAACCCCCCAAAAATCTAAAAAACATACAATTTTTTTTTGAAACCCAGCAAAAAAATTATATTTTTTGGTGACGAAAGATAACGTTTTTTTTTATAAAAATGTTAAATTTTTTTTGAAGGTTTTTAGATGTTTTTAGGTACTTTTAGTTGTGTGCACATTGGTTCTCGCGGTTCTCTTAATAATGGTGGTTCTTAACGGATCCTTCTCCTATATATATATATCTCTTAATAAGTCAAAAATGCCCTTTTGGCATAAAAACAAATAAAATGTTTTTAAACCTATATGATCTATATTCTAACTTAAGACTGATCATATAACATCATAAAATCTATTTTGACATGTCAGACTCGTAATAAGACCCATTCGACCATCCCGATCCGTATTTACGCTTACAGCCCGTTAAAACACTTCAAGACACTTTCAAATCAGAATGTGAGGTTTAACAAACCATATATACGAGATACTTCGCTTGTTTGGTTATAAACCACATTCTATCCGATCTTCCGTTTGAACCATAGTATACACTAACTATATAATTATCCGAATCATTTAGGAAATACTTGAGTTATTCAAGCACGCTTAAAGCACATCATCAACAACCAAAGTGAGTTCATGGTCCCCACTTTTTGTTTTCAAAATATTTTGGGGTGATTTATATTTGCCTACTACTTTTCCAAATTTACACAATTTATTACTTGTGGTTTATATACACAATATGCTTTCCATTTTATATGAAACTTGGTGGTGCGTCATCCATAACACAAACACGTTCATTAACTTTTGCCAAGCTGACCGGTAGTATGTTATGACCTATATGATTGACAACCCCATTCCCGCTTCCTAGGTTTGTTTGAAAGTTTGCTTAGGGAATGACAGAAACTGTGCAATTTTGATGAACCCTCCTTGGGTTAGTCCAACGAGTCAACACAGGCTTGAATGTATTTGCAAACGGCCAAGCTTGTTTATTGAAAACCAAATGTTGGATTATACAAAATCACAATTAGTTTTCAAATATATATAAACCACACAAATTCATATTATACAATTTGTTATTCACACAACTATTACAAAGTAACATTTTTGTCAAGATTCTTGGCTACAAAAGTTTATTCATTATACCAATTCTTGTAGTTGGTCATCACATTGTAATACCAAATCCATATCCATGAATTTGACCATAAAACCTATGTTACTGATTAGCAACTTTATTGTTGGATGTCTATTTTCACATATGTTTCAGGTACTAACACGTGATATTCAAGTATGCTACACATAGGAATGGACTCGGGCCTTAGTCTTGCTTTAATCTAAAAATAGTTGTTTGATTTTGCTTTTATGTTTGTAAAACAATATAATACAACAAATCAATAAAAATGAAGCTTTAGTACCATGTGTTGTGAACAATTTGTAACGTGACTCGCTGACGTTTCCGCCATAAGTTTCACGTGGTTGGGGTCCTCCCCCCAAACCGACTTTTTATTATGTTAAAATTGTTTTTTAATACGTTACATCCAGTTTTTAAGGTTTAAGAACCGGTTCGAGCAAAAATCGGGTTGTACACTTGATGTCCTAACCTGGGCTCAAATCATCGCGTTGGGTTGGCTCCCAAACTGGTTTGCTCTATCTGGATGGTCTAGGAACCGGTTCATCAGGCCCAAAGGCCCAAATCGGTTTTTCACATCTCTACTTTGCCTTTATACCAGATGTAAAGGGTTCTATGTCTATCCTAAATAAGAGGCCACCTATTTTGACTGTCCAACCAATAAGTAATGTGTATGAGATTAGATCTCGTGCTATGTTATTTCAGTGATCGTTGAAATGTGTTTACCAATCCATCTGTTTCTCATCTATTTTCCATCGCACAAATTATTTATATCTTTCCAAACACAAATTATTTACCGAAAATACCAAAATTACCATTGACCATACCAATCTACCAAAATCAACATAGTTTGCGTCTATAGTAGACGCATCTCTGAAAATGAGGCTAGTTTTGCGTTTACCATATACTCATGGATCCTAGCGAATAAGAAGTTGACACATGTCATCAACCTTATGACTTTTGTTTACTTTTCTACTATGGTTTTTAAACGAGCATAACTTTTTCATACATGAATATTTTTCTTAAAAGTCTACACCAAATTAAAGAGAATTTTATTAAAAGTCTGACGAGTACCCATGGTGTTTCCGTCGTACGGCCACATAAATGGAGTCCCCGTGCTACAAAGGTTAGCTCTGTATATAGGAGGATATATTGTATGTTACATGATGATGTAAAAAAATTCGAAGTTAGGTCATTAATTAGGGAGAGAATGTGAGATATGTGAGCCTTGCAACTATACATAATATTGTATGTAATTAAGTTCGAAAACATAAATCAAACAGTTAGTATATAGCATCTGATGCAGAATGTTAAACATTCAGATAAAACAGTAGCATGAAGACAAAATTAGTAAAATAGTGATTAACATGTTTAATGCATTATTTAAGTGATTCTAATCGATGGTAGTGTGGTTACTTGTAATTGGTTTTTTAGGGTTCTCCGTTATCTTCTCCGCCACCTCCTGGTAAGACGGATTTGACACCGGTTGGTGCGCCAAAACCGAAGGATAATCCGGTTAAGAATGCATCAGATTCTGGTGATAAGAAACTAGATGCAGGGAAAAATGAAGAGGGGAAAAGTTCGAAAACATTTATTAGCGAAAGTTGTAAGGGGAATATGATTTGCAATGACCAGGGAAAAACTATTATGGCGTGCGTTCAAGATTATGAAAATGGTAAAATAGTCTCTCATTTTCTTATTCATTTGAACTATTTATACTGTTAACGGTCATTTTATTTTTATGTTTTAATTTCAACACATGGTTCTTGGAAACACCCTTGCATGTACCTGTTTATTGGATGTGTTGGTTTGTAAAAGACAATTTAGTGCAAATGTAAACGGGTCGGTCCAGGTTACCCGAAACACTTCTTGTTCAAATTTATTATGCTGTTAAATAAGTATTGCATTACGTATGATTAGATTAACCGTTTGGACTACTTATAACTCGTCTCTTTTTAGGCAAACATATATCATTTGAGTTTTGACCCAGTATAGGTGAAGTCATAAAAACATAATCAGAATTAGGTAATCGACCCATTCATAAGGTCAATGATGCCACATCTAATTCCATATGTATTACATTCTTTTTTGGTGTTAATTGTTTACACTCGTTGAACTTTCTAGTTAATTTTATTTGCAGGCACCAACAACCTAACACTTATTGTGCAAAACGAACAAGATGTTGGATTGAAAGTGAATATAAAATCTGCAACATCTATGAACAATCCTTTGCAAATTTTAAGCTACCTGCTCACGCGACTAAAAAGGATTGATAATCTGCGACTATCTTGAATCTTTTTTTTTTATTTTTGGTTCTTGAATGCATCAACGTTTGATATTTTCTAAAGAATATGAACTGTAAAATATATATTAAGGTATGGTGATATAGTTATAGTTACAGTTACAGTTACAGCATAACATGTTGATTGTGGTTTAGATTGTAAGAAAACTTGCACATTGGAAGTTACAATAGTCATCATTTTTAAATTTTTCGTTTTAAATTTTTGTTTGAAATATTAGTTTTAAGGTACTAGAGGATCACCAGATGTGACAAGAACCCTGACAATGAACATCGATGTAGGAAAATTGCATATAACTCTTGTTTATCCACTAATTCACTATTTTATATTATAGGTTAACGTTAATATTACATTCTCTGAAGACAAAAGCAACAAAGTTATATTAAATGCTGGGAACGGAGATTGTGAGCTCCAAATTAGTCAACCTTCTCCAGTCAACAGTGCTTCAAAACCTAAGGATCCTGAAAATACTTCGAAAGTTAAAGACGTCACGAACTCTACGGACAGCCCTGCAAAGCCCAAAGACGTCAATTACACCGTAGACACCCCTTCAAAACCCAAAGATGTCCAAAACGCGACAGACACCCCTGCAAAGCCCAACGATGTCAATAACCCTCCAAGCCCACCTAAACCCGAAGAGATCAACCCCCCACCAAAGTCAAAAGACGTCGATGACCAGTCAAAGTCAAAAGATGTCGATGACCAGTCGAAGTCAAAAGTTGTTGACGATTCGTCAAAGTCTACACCCACAAGTACCAATGCTCCCGTATCTAAAAACAACGTTTTTGACCAATGGACTTTCTATTCAAAGCAAGTAACACCAATACATGGGGCTTATTTAGCTTTTCTTGTAGCCCTAGTGGTCGGGGGTTCGTGGGCTTTATGCAGCATCAGAAAAAGGAGAACCAGTGGTGGGGTCCCATACCAGGAGCTCGAGATGGGGCCCTCGGAATCCTCAAATGCAGTTGATGTGGAAACTGCAGAAGGGTGGGACCAAGATTGGGATGATGATGATTGGGATGAAGATAAAGCCATAAGATCACCAGGTGGTAGTGGTCATGCTAAAACTATCTCGTCTAACGGCCTTACTTCACGGGCCGCAAAGAAAGACAGTTGGGATGCTGACTGGGATGATTAGTTGTCGAAGACTAGATACAGATGATGATGGTCATGTATGATAGAAGTTTTGTTTTAAGTTTTGATCGTTACATGTTATGAATTATGAATTTTTGTTTGGTTTTAAGTTGATGTTAATTTTTCATACAAATTCTTGATACAAGATATGCCATTAAAGAATAACGAGGTTCTGGGTTTTCTGTTGTGAATGATTTGTTTGTAATATTATTTTAAATCCATTTGTCTCAACCATAGTCACGCCATGAATCCGCCACTGAATGCAGGCTGCGTTTCACAGTTTCAGAAGGTCTATCGGTTGACTTTGAGTGTTGCGATTTCAACCGAACAAGGCAGTTTCAAGACCTGCTCTGACCTCGTGAATTTGGAGTGCAAACGAACCTTTGATTTCAATTTTGTGTCTGATTTGGCATTAGTAAAGGGAAGCAGAAAATTATTAATGAAACTTTAGTTTTATGACTCTCTTCTTCTCTTGTGTTCTTGGGAGTTTGTAGGTTTACGGAGGGTTCTTGGGAGTTTGTAGGTTTTCTCCGTAAACCTACAAACTCTGCCCTAGTTTGATAGAATATGGTGGTGCCCTAGTTTTCTTCCATACGAACTTGAACTAATCGGTTGAAAGTCAGGGGTGTGCACCTCCTCGGCCCACTGTCAATCTGTCCTTGGTCATGGTAATGGACACCTCTTGAAATACAGTCAAGCTCTTTTTTTGGCATACACGAGTGCTTCATACGCTGATATAATGCCTTTATATCTCTCTTTAGATTCAGTTCATTAGTAAGAATATTAAAACGAGGACAAAATGTTGGGGTTTCAGTTCTAGCAGCGATGGGTTAAGGCTGCCGGAATGAAGGTTGAGGGTTGCAGAGAAGATGATGCAGGTGGTCTGCCGGCCCCAATGATTGTGCTAAGATAATGGTCCACAGGGAAAGTAACCAATGAGAGATGGTAAATTAAATAGATACAAAAATAAATATATACATTGTATTGGCAAGATGGGAAAAGACCCATATTGACAAAATGGGAAAAGAGCCATAATACATGTGAGCATGTGAAGTAACTTAACTGAGTTTTTGGGCAACGTTAGTTGTAAAGGTTATAGAATGTAACAAAACATGAACATAAATGTTGGATTTGGCCAGTGAAAATATAAAATGTAGTTTAGGTATAACATAAAGGTTGATTTGTGCAATCTAGTCTCAAAGAATTTATTGCGAAATTTACATAAGTTGTTCGTTCCTTTTTCTCTTACAGGTTATCAATAATTCATTAAAGTTTGAATTATACTAATAAAGTAATAAGCCATGATCTTGAGGCAAACTAAGGTGCAAAGACGGAAAATTCTGGTAGCAAGATGAATGACAAGAGAAGAGAAGCTTGCAACAAGAGAAACTCCAAATTATGGTAACGTACAGGTCGCACAAAAAATGAAAAAGGAAAAAGCGAACACATCCTAATTTGTATATACACTACAAGAAAAAAAAGCAATAGGAGCGACGACTGTCGTCGTTATTGGTGGCCAAAATCGTCGCCCTTAAAGATGTCGCCACTATTGCTAGGTTTTCTTGTAGTGATAGACAAGGTCCATGACAAAAGAAAATAAACTAGACCATCACACAACAGGATGGAAGAGGTAGTGGAGACCAATCATGGTGCTTAGGTATTATCTATTATGTGTTAAATGGATCACAATTTATACACTATGAATGAATAAAATAATAAAGCAAATGAATAATAACACAACACATATCAAAATAATAATAATAATAATATACCATACAATAATAAATTCTTTTATCTTTTATCTAATAGATAGTAGGATGATAAATTATCTTATCTTTTATCCAATAGATAGTAGGATGGAACAGGAATGGAACAGGAATGGAACAGGAATGCGTATTACACTCTAAAAATGATATTTTCTTTTACATGAGAAGGGTCGAGTATAACCATAAAAAATTGAGAGTTTATCGTGAAGTAAAAGGAGAGAAACTTAGTAAACCTATAAACGGACACTTTTTGGTTAAAATCTTTTTTTCTTGGATGATGAGCAAATATCTTTTATTTAAAACGAATAACTAAAACAATTTTTTTAAAAGTAGAACTTTTAGCTTAATTCATCCCTTTTAATTTTATTTTTCTTATATAAATGAAGAGTACGGTTATTGTACAAATGGATATTAATATACAAATTGGCTTAATGTGAGAAGTGAAGGATGAATTTATTATATTTTTTTTTCTGATCTTATTAAATATGTATTTTAGTCTCAAAATCTATTATTTTTTTGTGTATTTATATTAGTAGAGTAATTAGAATAATTACATAATTACTCTATTCGTGTAAAAATCATGATTGATTTTTATATTTTACAATTAAACATCATACTTAAATAGATGAAAAAAAACTTTATTCACTTCTTATGTTAAGGTCATTTTGTATGTTAAGATTTATTTATATTTGATCTTTACACTATAATTTTTTTTTGAAAAGAAAACTTCATTAAAACACACCTCCTACCCAAACGGGCAAAAGATCAAACAACACAAACCCTCAACCCAAACGGCCAAAGGGCAACAAATTACAACTTATACAGATGATATCTACACCATTCCTCCCATCTAATGTATTTACAAGAAGATCTATTTTTAACCCACTTGAAACCCCTCGATTTAATCTCCCGTAAAATATCTAGCGTACTACGGTTTAGTTGCTTGAATATCAACTCGTTTCTACCTTTCCAAATACACCAACACGCTACCTTTACACTATAAATGAAAGCTCAAAACACTAAAAGGAGTCAAAGTAGTCTTCCCATCTTTACCCTTATAATTTAAAGAAAATCTATTTTTTTTTAAAATCTGTTTCACTGATAAGTAATTTTATTAAACATATCCCTATAACTGAAAGCTCAAAGTACTAAAATCATTCAAAGTAGTCTTGCTATGGAGCCCTATAATTTAACTAAAACTATTTTTTTTCTCACTAATAAGTAATTCTATTAAACGTATCCCTTGTGCCATAATATTTTTTACATGGTAAATAAGTAATTCTATTAAATGTATCCCTTGTGCCATAATATTTTTTACACGGTAACCCTCTAAACATCTAAAATTTGTTATACTTATGCGACAGATGTTAATTAATTATTAAAAAATATATTAAAGTAGTAAAAACATAGGAACAAAGTCTCCGTCTTATTAATATGTCCTTCAAACCTACTTTAAAAACAAAAAAAAAATATGCAAGTGTGATTAAAATTATATATATATAAGGAGTTGTCATCTCACTAATTACATCAAAAGTAAATAAAAAAAAGTCGAACGCTACTTAATCTTCTTTAAATAAATGTGACTAAATAAACCTTTAGTGATACTAAATAAATTGTGTTAGAAAGCCTCCCCAACCAAAAAATGACCCACATTTAATTAGCTGTACATAAGGTGACAAATTTCGACACAACACGAAAATAATGAGATTTTGTATTTTCATATCTAACCGTTTAATAAATGGGTTGTGTGCGCGACGACTTGTTTGGTTAAATCAATCGTGTTCGGCTGCCCTGTTTAACTGAACTGGTCGACCTACCAACGCGTACAACTCACTAACACACGTAATTAACATGTTTTTATCTTGATTACTAAATGATAATTAATCCTTCAACCCTTTTGACACGTTTAAATTAACACGTTAAACGTTCTGTGTGTGAGTTATATAGTTTAAAGTGTGCCCAAGTTAAACTTGAATTTTTTTGATAGAAATAGATATACGACTCAAGTTCGATTTAACTTGGATTTAACAATTCAACCTGAAAACTATCCACTCGAAATAATTAACCCGTAATGTGAAGTTATGCAATCTGCATAGAACTCTAAATGGTGACTTTTGCACAACATGAAACATTAAATGATGGGATTACACAGTCTGTCTCCGAATCACATGTTATTATGTTGTGTTGTCACTTTCTTTCTGCGTCAAAACTAAAGAACTATGCAGCACGGGGACTCTATTTATGTGACTGTATCCGTCTCGGGTACTTGTCGGGGATGGAAACACCAGGGGTACTTGTCGGGCACGTTTCTAATGTCGGGGACGTATCTGGTAGAAGTATCCAGCACGTTTACATTTATTTTTAGGGTTTTAACCCTTTCAAATTTCACAACCGGCCATTAAATAAATAGACTTATCATATTCGACTTCTTTAATCTCTAAACTCTCAAGTCTCATCATCTTTAGTTCTCTATCGATTAGCCGGTAATAGAAGCGTTTAGAAACCGCCTTGCACTTTCGAAGGCGAAACAATTGTCTTATGGTGGGAGAATTACCCTACTAAAATCTGTCCTTAATTCGCTTCCTACGTATTTTCTCATTATATAAAGCCCCGGTCAAGTTTTGGACCATTTGGAGCGTCTTAGAAGGGTATTTTTTTGGGGCGGGTCTGAGGAAAACGCAAAAATGAATTGGATGGCCTGGGACAATGTTATTGCGCCTATTGAATATGGTGGGTTGGGGTTCGGGTCGCTCCACGACGCTAACCTAGCCATGTTGTCGAAGTGGTGGTGGAGGTTCAAGTCGGAAAGAAGTGGGCTCTGGAGGAAAGTGATTGGGGCGATTCATCATAATACAAGATCATGGAACCCGATACCAGCCAAACTAACAATTGCTGGGCCATGGAAGCAGATTGTTAGTATAAAACATAATCTTGAAATTCTGGGCATTAATCTGAATGAGCTGATGTGGTGCGAAGTTGCTGATGGGTCGGAAACAACATTCTGGATGGATTATTGGCTGGGAAACAATCCTTTGTACAGCGTGTTCCCTTTGTTATTCGCTTTGGAAAAAGAAAAATTGACCATGGTGGCTGATCGTGTTGTGTGGGCTGAAGGTGGGCCCATTCTGAACTGGAATTGGGCCAGGCCCATATTGACTGCAGAGGAAAACAACGAGCTTCAATATCTCACGGCCTTGCTTGTTTTCTTTAATTCCAGACACCCGGGTCGGACCAATGGAAGTGGAGCTTAAACCCGACAGGCACGTTCTCTGTTTCTAGTATCAAAAGTGTAATTGGTTGTCACAATAGAATCCATCCAGATTATATGTTTCTCTGGAATAGTTGGGTGCCAAAAAAAGTCGGGATCGTGGCGTGGAGAGCGTTAAAGGAGAGGCTGCCTACTAAGTCGGCATTGGCTACGGGAAATATCAACGTCGGTTCCACGGACTGTGTATTCTGCAGTGAGTATGCTGAATCAAGTGACCACTTATTTGTTTCTTGTCAATTCATGCAAACGATATGGCAAATCATTGCACAATGGTGTAAAATCCCTCCAATAGTGGCGTTCAGTTTCAAAGATATATTGGACCTCCATTATTCTGTTGCTGGCTCAAAAAGGAAAAGGAAGGTTTTGTATGCAATTGTCCAGATCGTAATTTGGTGTATTTGGAGGATGCGCAACGAAGTGGTTTTCAATCAAGCGAACCCGGAGATAGCAAAGGTCGTGGAGGAGGTCAAGTCCTTAAGCTTTATGTGGGTTAAGAATCGTTCAAAGGAGCTAGCGTGGGCGTGGAATGACTGGCGGAATTTCAATGTGCAGATGTAACTTTGGTTTAATTTTTGGTGTTGTGTTCTGTATGTCTGCATGTTTGTATATTTGGTGCTAGCAACTTGCTAGAATTTAATAAAGCTTTATGTTAGCCTTTCAAAAAAATAAGTTCTCTATCGATTGTTGGTCTCTCACGAACCAGAATTTGAAAATGATTTGATTTTGATAATTAATTATCTTTGGTAGATGTAGTATTTATGGAATTTGTTTTATTATATTTTTATCTTTTTATATTTTTTATTGCCGTACCCGTATCTTGGAATTATGAGTTTTGTCGTTCCTCGTTCCCGTACCCGTGCTACTTAGCTAAATAACATAGGGTCAACGATATAGCCATCCAAAAGTTCAACCATATATTGACTAGATGTCCTTAACAATATGAAAACGGCGTTTGTGCTTGCATATAAATCTACAATGAAATCTAACGGTGAACTCCAGTTTTACTTGAATACGAATTGTTCCTTTATCTGATTCATCCTGCAGCTTCAATAAACCAGGCAACCCAGGTGCAAACATGTGAACATTAACTTCCTTAGGGTTCGATTTATGCTGGTAGAATCCTAAATCTATGCTACTTGCAACATAAATAGGTTTATCTACCTTTGGATCAGTATAAAACAAAGTGATGTTGAGATCATCATGTGAAACTGTTGCCATTTTATTGCGGTTGTTGAAGGTGAGATTTAAGTTAATCGACTGCTTCATTTCTTCGGTTGCTGAATTGGGAAGGTCGTGTTTTGTATCGATTTCGGGTGTAAGAGAATATTTACATGCGGTTACAAGAACAAGTACTAGATATAAGATCAGAAAACTAACATAGGAAAGATAGAAATAAACTTTGGTTTTTCTAGGTAAAGTAACACTTTGCTCATTAACCGAGTCATGGTCCTTCGAGACCTTGAATTTATGATTATCTCCATAAAGACCAGTTTCAATATCACCAGATGATCCTTCAACGATTGCGCTTATGATCGGTGATATATATGTGGTGGTTTTACGAATCCTACTCACTAAACGGAATATTTGACTATTGAATCCCATTATTAGTGCCTATGAGAAAGAAAGAGATTATGTTTGGGCGCTGGAGTGTTTTTCCAAAATAGGCTAGCTTGATTCTATTCAGAATTTATGACACATCAGTTTTGTGAATGAGAAGTATGGGACTCCAACGTTTCTTTTCAATTTATAACTAATTTTGGATACGTGCACGTGTTGTCCGATTCAATGTTGAAATGATCAACAACTAGATGAAAGAAAAAGACGTACAAGTGCATAAGCTAGTGGAATAAAAAGAACTACAAGTGCATATACTAGTGGAGAAAGTGACAAGGAATATTTTAAGCAACTGTTACTAGAATAATGAATGACAGAAAGACCTCGGGACGTATTCTCTTTAATACTTTTTTCTCAAAATATCTTTAGGAAGTCCCTCGGTGCGGATTTATTAATAGTAATTCCTTCAATCCATTGGTGATACTACGCTAGTCGGAAAACATGGTGTAACTAAAAAATTTACATACGGTTTGATTACCAATAGATCATTGATGGATTACTCGCAATTAACTTACTAATGGGTTACCAACAAGTCCTATCATTGACGGTGGTCGGCTTATTTCTGGAAATAAAAAAACTTACAAAATCGATAATGAGTAATGTAAAATAAACATATAGACGAATTATCTAGCTAGTATAGGCTGAGGAAAGTCCATATTAGTACTTGGGTAGGGCTAGATTTTAACGTATGTATTGTGAAGTAACTAGCCAATCCAAATCATACCGTATAAACAATAAACTCATTTGTATAAATTTTGGTAGAATAATGAGTGTAAGTCTTATCAATTCCGTTAATTGTTTTAATCAACTGTTGTATAAAAAACTTTGTCATTCAAAATTTCAATAAATTTAATTGTTTTAATCAACCATTGTATAAAAAATTTTGTCATTCAAAATTTCAACAAATTTATTTGATTATCCTAAAGCATGCATAAGATAGGTCGACAATATGCTGTAACATTACTACTAATTTGAGTACTTCAACCAGATATATAAAACACAGACAATTTACTGTCACTCTATCCGACTTTGGTGAAACTTAGTTCTCCACAACCGTTAGAAAATGACACATAAATTAATACAAAACAAAATGACAATTTATGTTGTGTATACGCAAAACTACCACGTACCTCGTCCGTGTTTGTATCCTAAAATGTTATAAAGTTTTCAAGATAGATTCATATTCACTTTTTTTGTTTCACCATACGTGTTTTCAGGTTTTTCTTCATCGTCACTAGCATCTCACCATCATTAGTAATGACTTTGATGACCTCACATGTGGCATCCCATTCACATATCAATGACATATGGTAGATGTTAACTCTCCAAATTTGGTCTTGTCATGAGTTAATGTGTTATTTACCATATGAATAAATTCTAGGTCATAACAAAGCCAATTAGGTGTTATTGACCGATATTAGATACAAGTCAAATAATTCTGCCTTATTGGGCCTTTTTATGTGTTAATGTGTTCATTTTCCCTAAAATAAGTTACATTAGGTTATAACAAGTTATTTACGTGTTAATAACATATCCTAGATGACAACCCCATTAAATGGACTTTGTCATGTGTTAATGTGTTGTTTAGAACGCCCTAAACATCAGCTGTTAGATTTACTCTTTGACATATAGTTCAAATAGAACATTTCATTTCAACACAACATAAATTTAAATAGTCATTACAATAACATAAAACTTAAGTGTCTTAATACATAAAATTGTCAAGTGGGGATGTCAGTTGCCCGGAGAGCCTTTGTCACACGCCAGCTCTTATACCAATAAACCTGATGTGCATATTAAAAGTCAGCGGGTAAATTCTAGTTTAAATCAGGTAACTATAAACTTTAACAAGCATTAAACAGACACAACATTTAAATTATAACACATAACTTTAACTGTATGCACCAAGTAGTGCATTTATACCAAACTTTAACATATATCCATAGACTATACCTGCAACCTATACCGTATGTAGTTCATCAATCACGGGAAAACAACAAATGCACTACCCCTTTATCATTTGGTAATGTTGTTAACTTTAAACACAATTTTTGACCGTAACATTAACTTTAGACGTTGTTGAAACTTCGGTGTTAACTTTCGACACTGACATTTGTTTTAGACGCAACAGTCTCCTTTATCCTTTATCATGCAATATGGATACTCTACACACTTTGTAATATTATACTTTAACACTATAAAGATATTACATTACTTTAACAAGCTTTACAATAATCAATCACGTTTAGAAACACAATACTTTACTTTTTGATAACCTACTACTGTAAGGTAAGAGGGGTCTAGAAACTTACATGATTATGGTTAACTACTTTGCGCTAGAGTGTCTAGGCTAGAAAAGGCATCCACACGATTTGGATTTCAAACTAAATACTACTGTGATGATCTATGACCGATTTATAATATATTCCAAGTTCCAAAAGTGTGATTCTTAGCCTTGATTTCCTTTATCATAACTTTCTCTCTTGAAAACCCCACTTTCTCTCTGGAGATTATGGCAATGGAGGTGGAAAATGGAAGATGAGGGTTTATAAACCCTTATATACCCCTTAAACATGGGCTTTCAACCTCTAATCTTTCCTTGGGCCTTGACCCATTTTAGACAGTAAAGTGCTATGTTTACGCATAGTGTATAAGTTATGTGAAAACCGCCGTTCCTTAATTGTTTAACTGTTTGCTAAAGTTTAGAGTTGTTTTATTATACTATAACTCTCCTAGTATAGCTGGATTTTAGTATGTACACCAGGTTAAATTTTAGAGACTCATGAGTTTCTTAGCTGGGCGGATGAAGGCTCCCTATTGCAAGTCTGGCATCTCATTTTGATAAAAACATGTTTGTTTCAGACAACTTCATGTAAATGACTGAATTGAATTAAAGTTCCTGTTGCACATGAATATAAATTTTATGGTTACTAAATAGCCGCCGAATAGTTAATCCAACAGATGGAATCCATAGGTTTGGGGCGTTTCGACCCCGTGCGCAATCAATGTAGGAGTCGATCAAATACGCTACACGTCATAGGAATGATCTTACGAAATTTGTTTATCTTTGATTTTCATGTCATCATATGTGTCTTCAATATATTCGTCCTCAGCTCTAGCATTCTTATCGTCATTTGTACCGAGTTCAATGACATTGCACGCGAGAAGGAAAAGGGTTAAATATCCTCATTCACCTCAGAAGAGAAGACGTTGAATGGTCCACCCTTTCATTGATTTAAAAGAATTATTAATCTAACTCATGATCATCGGCAAATTCATTAAAGCATTGTGCTAGCTCATATATCCCTCAAGACTCTGTATTGGAAACAACCCACTACTGTTTCAAACCATCTGTGATAGACGGATATGATCCAATACTTACAAATGAATTGAGATAAAGAATATTATTTTGTAAATCGATAACTTAACATTGTCATCACACAAATTAAATATTCTTATTGAACCCCTAATATTCTTGTAGAATTTATAGTCAGGCAATTAAAAAAAGGTTTCTTTTTTTGCCAAACAATGAAAAATGCTATAGAATTAATTGAGCAAGTAGATACGGGCAATTTACAGGACACATAAACAAAAAAGAAATTAAATCTGTTGAATGGAGCAAAGACAGTAGGGTTCCGCCATAAACCATTTGAGCTAAAATCGGTTATTATTTTGCTTATATTATGATAGAACGAGCATCCCACTATTTTTTTTATCCCTGATTTTATTTTCTTGTCAACCAAACTATGAATTTTGTACTAGATTTCAATACCACGTATTACACATAAAATACAAATATTTTATACCAAATTCATCCCACCTAAATAAACAAGATGCCCACTAACATATATGTAAATAAGATAGGTGGTCTACTATGCGTTAATGGCATCACTACGAACAAAGATGAGGATCGCAAGACCACGCTGTCGCGTTTTAATTTTGAGAATACGTATTTCAACAGTTTAGTTTTCGCCAAATAAACAAAGAGCTTTAAAATATGGAGGTCCAGAAAGGGGATGAAGGAAACCAATTGTGGTTATGGGTATCGAAGGAACGGATACGAACGACCCTTAGCATTCGTGGTATGTTGATGTTAGGTTTCCAATTAAGGTAGGATATTCGTTGCTACTTATAGAAGTTATTAATAATGAATTAATTGTTTAAACGGACCCTACACCGAGAAACCATAAAAAAGTAGGTTGACAATCTTACCCAAAACTTATTCTTGTTACCAACCACACTAAGGTCCCACAAAATCCGACCGGATCCTAACTTTTACACATTGTGTGTATGTTGGTAACACCCGCATGATTGCCAGCCTTACCTTGACAAGGATAGTCGTCGATACTCACCAAGGATTAGTACCGACAATCACAATTCTAGTTTACCAAATTTTATATTCCTTTTTGCTGAAGTCCGCTGATGATATTCCATCTGTGATACATATTTGTGTAATAGTATACAATGACTAAATATCAATGTCGATCAATAATGACCTTGAATTTTCTACTTGGAGGTTACAATTTTTTTTCATGAATCTCTCAAGATACTTTTTATTGAGTGTGGTCACCAAGATCTTTTTTGTTGTATTGAGTCAGTCACCGAAATATTATCTTTTGAGAGTGGATATCGGGTTTTGTTTAATTTTGTTCGGCGACCTCAACTTCATCTTGTTTTATTGTACACATTTAACTAATTACTGACTATTTATTAAACACAAGTCACTTCAAGTTGGTTATATCTTATGCCATAGAGCTATACAAAACCCGGGTTGGGCCCAGATTGGTTCGGGTTGTAATCCGGTTCAGTATTTTTGACATTGTGCTAAAACCGGTTTGGCCGAACTCGGTTAGGATTAAGAACCAATTTGAGGGTTATAAAGCAACCCACCTAAACCGAATAGGATTAGGTTCAAAACCGGTTTGACCCAAACTTATTATAAAATTTGTTTTAAGATAAATATTAAATTCATCATCTATTATTAATAAATACAAATTAAACAAAAAATAACTAAAATTCTCCTTGTTATTTAGCATTCAAAAACTTATAGAAAACATCATTTAAAATAGGAAAAAATACAAGTGGCAATATTTTTTTAAAGTTTATTTTTGTTCTTCGCTCTCATCATGTGTTTAATCTTCGCCACCCAAAACCCAAGTGGCAATATTTTTTTAAAGTTTAGTCGTGTGGATTTTGCAATTATAAGTGTGCTAATATGGTATTTTACAAGCTATGGGGATGAGCTTGGGATGTCAGCAATATTAACCAACATCCAAAGTTCATTATCATCACTTTTGGTGATATTTATGGCTCGTGCAGCAAACTCGTATGTTGGAAGATTCCATGCCCTCTTGTTTTGGACCACTGTGTATATTGGCGTAAGTATATGTTTTATCTAGAGGCGGAGCTAGTGAATAAACGAGCCGAACTGGGCCACAGTTGGAACCCGTTTGATCTATGGGAGCTCGAGCTTAATTTGTTTCTTATATATTAATTAATATATTTATAACAATTATAATTATTTTTTATGAATTTTATATATAACATAATATTTGTGGGGGGGGGGGGGGGGGGGAGGGATATTGAGAAAGAAAACTAATAAAATTTCATACCACATATATACTAGAGAGAGTATGGAGTTCATAGTTTTCTTGAACACATGAGTTTTCTCATGTTATAATTTAATGTGTGCTTTAACTGAATAATATTGATTAATTTTTTTTAACGGAAAAGAGATCATATCGTTACTTCAAACAGATACAAATAATGTTTCTAGCCAGGGCTAGAAAGACATACAAGTATACAAACAAACATCGCCTATATAAGAACACCGTTTACACCCAATCTATTCCAATCATCTCTCACGATATCCTTTATACGACCTCTATGTTTGAGCCATAAAAGGGAGCATTCTTTGATGTCTTCGACAATCCTAGTGTAGGGCTTGTGTGTATTATTAAAGATCCTCTCGTTTCTATGTATCCAAATGGTCTATATGGCCGCCATGATAACACAAGAGAAGGCCTTCTTTTGTCTTGTCGGTAGATTGACTCCCCATGCCACGGTAAGAATTTGATTCCCAAGATGCACCTCCAAACCAATGTATTCGCCTTGGCTGTTGCCCACCCGCACCACTTCATTATCGGATTACCATCCCTTTGAAATGTCGCATCGCCTAGCTCATCCCTCACGACTTTTACCGAAAAAAATCTTCCTTTATCCGTTTCCCATCCCCACGCATCACTCGAATCCTTCATGTGTCTATTGTTAAGTGTTTCGAAAAGGCGTAGAAATTCAGCCCAACTATCGCAACATGTCGGTCTAGTCTTCCAATCCCAGTGCCAAACTATACTCGATCCCATCTTCTTGTAATATTGGTAAACTCTAGCACTTTTTTTGATGCCATATTATATAACAATGGATCTTCTTGTAATAATCAATAATATTGATTAATGACTTGTAGTTGTTAACATCATCATCAAAAAATAACTAAAATTCTCCTTGTTATTTAGCATTCAAAAACTTATAGAAAAACATCATTTAAAATAGAAAAAAATACAAGTGGCAATATTTTTTTAAAGTTTATTTTTGTTCTTCGCTCTCATGATGTGTTTAATCTTCGCCACCCAAAACGCAAGCTATTGCATGGGTATTCATCATATGCGACTTTATCGTTGGTCATTGGGGTCGTCATTCCCCCTTCTACCCTGTCCTCATATATCTCGGCTTCATATTCCACTTCACCTTTGAGAGAGAATATCATATATGTTGTATTCATTCTGTCACATCCAATTAATCTTGCAATGACCCTTGTTCAGACTTTTATACATTTCCCATAAATCAAAATTGCGCCAAATTTCCAAGTTCCTTTTCGTAGCTAACGTTAGAACCACCGTAAGATTTGAGATGGACCACAACCAACGGCCAATTGCGCACACTTGATGAAGCCATTTGAGAGTTTTTGTATTGTATACAAATAATTACTGATTTTGACCTTTTAACAGTATAGCGAGCGTTTTTGAGTGTTGTGATTCGACTAAAACACACCATACATATTTATACCTACATACGTGTGGATAAAATGCAAACAAAATGGTGAAAAAATGAGGACTTATGTCTATTTTAACGACATAAAGTCGTTTGGCACATTCTAAGGAGTCAGGACCAGTTTGAAAACCAGTTGTAAACATAGCATTCAAAGATCGTAAATTTTTGAACATTTCCGTGTTTAATAAAATTTATATTTTATTTACGAGTTTCGTAATCGTACGTTTAAACAAAACAATACTCACAACATTTACTGAACAAAATCCAAGTTATACATGCCTTATACCCTTCACAAAACTTAAATAACAAGTTAGAAGGGTTAAAAATGTTAAAAAGCTGATAATACAAGTTTAGGGGCTAAAACTATCAAAATTCAAAGTTTTGATTTCTGACGTAAAGGGTGCCAAGTGTGCAGAATTATGCCTGATTTCCAAGTTTTGCCACCTTTCTTCATCTTTTGACATCTTTGCACAAATTTTGCCACCTTAAATCTGGTCTTGACACATGTTAGGGCACTAATCAACATCTAAACACACTTGGTAACACTTGGCAACACCTCCTTAATCCTCCATTAGTATAAATAGGCTCCATGTTCTTGAGTTTCATTCACGCCTTTCTTTCTTCAAATCTTGGAGCTTGATTCGAGACTTGAAGCCTCCATTTCTGAGTTCTAATATTTCCATCCAAACACTAGTAAGTGTTTCTCTTAGTCTATTTCCATTTATTAGCTAATTATTAGTAAATTGACTTTTGCTTTAACTTTCATTTCGACCATTTTTGTCAAGTCCAAGTTCAAATTGAACTTTCCAACGTGACCATAACAATGAAGGTGTTAATCCATTGTGATTACACCCTCTAATCATCATGTTTAATAGGAATTGAGCGTGACGAGTCAAACATATATAAAATAAAAGTACAAAAACAAGATTTTTACGATGAATGAACTTTTAAATATCAAAACTGTAAATTTTGACATTATAAGAATTTGTATAACATTATAAGAATAGTTTTATCATGTCTAACTCGCCATTTTCAATTTAGCGCTCAATTCCTAATCGAGAGTCAAATAACTTTTTGCTTTTACTTTCGATTCTGACCCGTTTTTCAACCTTAAAACCCAATCAAACCCGACTATGTGACCATATTAATACAGGGAATAATCCTCTGAAATTATACCTTCTGAGGTCATTTCTTTTGATGGGTCAATTGACTAGTCATATATATATATATATATATATATATGTGTGTGTGTGGTAGGGTTCATGTGAGAACCACCTTTATTGTGAGAAACGCGAAAACCAATGTGAACACAAAAGTAACCCACTATATCACCACCCAAAACCTAAAAACATCTACCCCCCCCCCCCAAAAAAAAAAACCTAAACCCCCCACTCCTAAGCTAAATGCTAAAAACTAAACCATAAACCTAAATCCCCCAAAAATTCTAAAAAACATACAATTTTTTTTTTGAAAAACACTGGTTTGCGTCAGCAAAAATATTATATTTTTTGGTGACGAAAGATAACGTTTTTTTTTTTAAATGTTGAATTTTTTTTGTAGGTTTTTTTCGATGTTTTTAGATATTTTTAGCTGTGTGCACATTGGTTCTCGCGGTTCTCTTAATAATGGGTGGTTCTTAACGGATCCTTCTCCTATATATATATCTCTTAATAAGTCAAAAATGCCCTTTTGGCATAAAAACAAATAAAATGTTTTAAACCTATATGATCTATATTCTAACTTCAAGACTGATCATATAACATCATAAAATCTATTTTGACATGTCAGACTCGTAATAAGACCCATTCGACCATCCAGATCCGTATTTACGCTTACAGCCCGTTAAAACACTTCAAGACACTTTCAAATCAGAATGTGAGGTTTAACAAACCATATATACGAGATACTTCGCTTGTTTGGTTATAAACCACATTCTATCTGATCTTCTGTTTGAACCATAGTATACACTAACTATATAATTATCCGAATCATTTAGGAAATACTTGAGTTATTCAAGCACGCTTAAAGCACATCATCAACAACCAAAGTGAGTTCATGGTCCCCACTTTTTGTTTTCAAAATAATTTGGAGTGATTTATATGTGCCTACTACTTTTCCAAATTTACACAATTTATTACTTGTTGCTTATATACACAATATGCTTTCCATTTTATATGAAACTTGGTGGTGCGTCATCCATAACACAAACACGTTCATTAACTTTTGCCAAGCTGACCGGTAGTATGTTATGACGCTATATGATTGACAACCCCATTCCCGCTTCCTAGGTTGTTTGAAAGTTTGCTTAGGGAATTACAGAAACTGTGCAATTTTGATGAACCCTCCTTGGGTTAGTCCAACTAGTCAACACAGGCTTGAATGTATTTGCAAATGGCCAAGCTTGTTTATTGAAAACCAAATAGTTGGATTACACAAAATCACAATTAGTTTTCAAATATATATAAACCACACAAATTCATATTTATACAATTTGTTATTCACACAACTATTACAAAGTAACATTTTGTCAAGATTCTTGGCTACAAAAGTTATTCATTATACCAATTCTTGTAGTTGGTCATCACATTGTAATACCAAATCCATATCCATGAATTTGACCATAAAACCTATGTTACTGATCAGCAACTTTATTGTTGGATGTCTATTTTCAAATATGTTTCAGGTACTAACACATGATATTCAAGTATGCTACACATAGGAATAAACTCGGGCCTTAGTCTTGCTTTAATCTAAAAATAGTTGTTTGATTTTGCTTTTGTAACATCCGTCAAAAACGGATTTTACCAAACCCGCTCCGTTTATTAACCGAACAATCAGTTAAAAATTTCGTTGCGAATTTAATGCCCAAAATAATTTTAAACGATACATAATCAATTATTATATGGGAATATAAAATTAGTTTTTGAAAAACTGTTAAAAATAAGAAAATAAAAATGATTTGTTTCTGCCGGGTTTCGAACCCGGGTCAGTCACGGTTCAACAACAGACTTAACACTCAACACTTAAACCACTGCGCCACTGATGTTCTTTGTTAAATGTTAGGATCATTTAATTGATAACGTGTCTTTCCGAATTCAAAACCGGCGCCCAAAGTTGCAGTCGTCGGAAATCCCGGCAATCTCGCGAAACTTAACGATTCTTTCCGTTATAACGTAAACTTTAACTACACATCGGTTATAACCGACGTCTGAGTCCGCGACACAAATTATAACCGCTGGAGTTTTTCTAACCGACGAATCAAGTCGAAAATCGGACCAAATGCATCGACGATTTGCCTTATAAATACCCCTCGAACCTCTGCAAACATTTTCGCTCAAAACCGCACCCTTTCTCGGCGAAAACTCACTCGCCGGAATTCTGCTGCTCATCGCCGGAAAACCGAGTTCTTAACTTCTAAGCCTTACTAAACCCTCTGAACCTATACCGAAGTCACCCACATACTTTGTAAGTTTTCTGAAGACTCTCTGCTGCAAGACACTCGTCGCCGGAAGTGATTGCTGTCGCTGGAGTTCTGCCGGAAAAACAGAGGAATCCAGTCGGTATACTTCACGCCTAATTTCCTTTCTTTTTACTTATATCTCATCTGTAATTAACCTAAAAACGCTAAAGAAAACCTGATTAAAACTTCGAACCAGTCAGTCATCATTTCTGATAAAACTCAACGAAGAAGACGAAGTTACGGAACATATAAGTATAATTTAAATCAAGAAATAACTCGGGTTAGACACACAGTCCAGCGGTGGACTGTGTGCACAATAAACACACAAAGGTCTCGAGTTCGAATCTTGTTCCACACACGCTGCCTTAATAAAAATGCCTTTTTTTTGTTAACCGAACCGGAAGCACCACTGTTATATGTTAAGTATATTAATAATCGGAATAATAACCAAGTTAGACACACAGTCCAGTGGTGGACTGTGTGTATGTTTAATCAAAGCGCACGAGTTCGAGTCCGGTCTACTACATCGACCCGGACAATTATTCAAACTTTTTAATATGGCATAAATGAAAAAGATTAGTTTGTATTTAAGAATAATAAAAATAAGTTTAGTTAACAAGTTGGACACACAGTCCAGCGGTGGACTGTGTGTCTGCATAAGCCACAGGTCCCGGGTTCGAGACCTGTGGAGCGCACTAAAAATAAAGGATTTTCTATTTAACCTAATTAATATATAAATGTAATTAAAAACAGAAATATTTCGGGTTAGACACGTAGCTCAGTTGGTAGAGCTGCGTGCACGCGTACGGGAGGTCTCGGGTTCGAGCCTCACTCAGCGCACAATTATACAAGCGAACCGGTCAAAGTCAAAGTCAAAGTCAAAGGTCAACGGTCAACTGTAGCAAAAAAAAAATCAATTTTTTTATTAATTTATTTATTTTAATTGAAAATCAATTAAAAATATTTAAAAATAACATTTTTAAGGTTAGAAAATAGCCTCAAACTCACAAACATACACCCAACAATTCTACTAAAATGGATTAATAAAATCCGTTTACTTACCGAACCATAATACTATTTATCTAGGTTAATTTCACTCGTGGTTAAAACCACTTCGCGTGCATTCAACATCATCAACCGAACGCACCCACTGTGAGTGAATCTTACAACTCCCCTTTTTAATTACACGTTTTGGGGTGTGTCATGTGTCTCAAATAATTAACTCGTTTATTTAAATTTGTGCCACACCATATCGTGACCTAAACTTAGATTGTTTATATTGTTGTGATTACTTATTTCATTTTGTCAAATTATATGAAATTCATTCATTAAGCCCATCAGTTCCTCGTGGGAGACGAGTTGAACAACGCGTGCCTCAAAACCAATCCATTATTGTTCATGTGTGTATCATTGAGTTTATATTGTTTATAGTTATGTCTTTCATATTATCATGTTTATGCAATTAATTCATTAGGCCCATCAGTTCCTCGTGAGAGACGAGTAGAGCAACGCGTGCCTCTAAACGTTCCATTATTGTCCATGTGTGCTTTATTTAATATCTAATGATTGATGAATAAGTTTACATCTATTTTTACTCATGTGTGGTTGTGTACTCATTTCATAATCAATTAAATAAACTTGTTCAAATGTTTTCCATAGGATTCACTCGCCAACTTTTTGTTGATCCAAAAACCCTTTTTACACATGATACAGATGAACAGGTTGAAGCAAGGAAAACATAGGAAATGCCTTAGAAGAGAACAAAGAAGCTTAGATTGATAGTTAGAACATGTTGTAATATTTATTGTAAATTTCCATTAAATTGTATTAATGAATATGAAACGTATAATAAATGTCATGAGCTTTGATGATAACCCAATCATGCCCCGATCACCTTTTCCGCTGCGGGTCGGGGTGTGTGACAGCTTTTATGTTTGTAAAACAATATAATACAACAAATCAATAAAAATGAAACTTTAGTACAATGTGTTGTGAAGAATTTGTAACGTGACTCGCTGACATTTCCGCCATAAGTTTCACGTGGTTGGGGTCCTCCCCCCAAACCGACTTTTTATTATGTTAAAATCGTTTTTTAATACGTTACATCCAGTTTTTAAGGTTTAAGAACCCGATCGAGCAAAAATCGGGTTGTACACTTGATGTCCTAACCTGGGCTCAAATCATCGCGTTGGGTGGGCGCCCAAACTGGTTTGCTCTATCAGTATGGTCTAGGAACCGGTTCATCAGGCCCAAAGGCCCAAATCGGTTTTTCACATCTCTACTTTGCCTTTATACTAGATGTAAAGGGTTCTATGTCTATCCTAAATAAGAGGCCACCTATTTTGACAGTCCAACCAATAAGTAATGTGTATGAGATTAGATCTCGTGCTATGTTATTTCAATGATCGTTGAAATGTGTTTACCAATCCATCTGTTTCTCATCTATTTTCCATCGCACAAATTATTTATATCTTTCCAAACACAAATTATTTACGGAAAGTACCAAAATAACCATTGACCATACCAATCTACCAAAATCAACATAGTTTGCGTCTATAGTAGACACATCTCTAAAAACGAGGCTAGTTTTGCGTTTACCATATACTCATGGATCCTAGCGAATAAGAAGTTGACACATGTCATCAACCTTATGACTTTTGTTTACTTTTCTACTATGATTTTTAAACGAGCATAACTTTTTCATACATGAATATTTTTCTTAAAAGTCTACACCAAATTAAAGAGAATTGTATTAAAAGTCTGACGAGTACCCATGGTGTTTCCGTCGTACGGCCACATAAATGAGTCCCGTGCTACATAGGTTAGCTCTGTATATAGGATGATATATTGTATGTTACATGATGATGTAAAAAAATTAGAAGTTAGGTCATTAATTAGGGTGAGAATGTGAGATATGTGAGCCTTGCAACTATACATAATGTTGTATGTAATTAAGTTAGAAAACATAAATCAAACAGTTAGTATATATAGATGCAGAATGTTAAACATTCAGATAAAACAGTAGCATTAGGACAAAATTAGTAAAATAGTGATTAACATGTTTAATGCATTATTTAAGTGATTCTAATCGATGGTAGTGTGGTTACTTGTAATTGGTTTTTTAGGGTTCTCCGTTATCTTCTCCGCCACCTCCTGGTAAGACGGATTTGACACCGGTTGGTGCGCCAAAACCGAAGGATAATCCGGTTAAGAATGCGTGAGATTCTGGTGATAAGAATCTAGATGCAGGGAAAAATGAAGAGGGGAAAAGTTCGAAAACATTTATTAGCGAAAGTTGTAAGGGGAATATGATTTGCAATGACCAGGGAAAAACGATTATGGCGTGCGTTCAAGATTATGAAAATGGTAAAATAGTCTCTCATTTTCTTATTCATTTGAACTATTTATACTGTTAACTGTCATTTTATTTTTATGTTTTAATTTCAACACATGGTTCTTGGAAACACCCTTGCATGTACCTGTTTATTGGATGTGTTGGTTTGTAAAAGACAATTTAGTCCAAATGTAAACGGGTCGGTCCAGGTTACCCGAAACACTTCTTGTTCAAATTTATTATGCTGTTAAATAAGTATTGCATTACGTATGATTAGATTAACCGTTTGGACTACTTATAACTCGTCTCTTTTTAGGCTAATATATATCATTTGAGTTTTGACCCAGTATAGGTGAAGTCATAAAAACATAATCAGAATTAGGTAATTGACCCATTCATAAGGTCAATGATGCCACATCTAATTCCATATGTATTACATTCTTTTTTGGTGTTAATTGTTTACACTCGTTGAACTTTCTAGTTAATTTTATTTGCAGGCACCAATAACCTAACACTTATTGTGCAAAACGAACAAGATGTTGAATTGAAAGTGAATATAAAATCTGCAACATCTATGAACAATCCTTTGCAAACTTTTAAGCTACCTGCTCACGCGACCAAAAAGGTTTGATAATCTGCAACTATCTTGAATCTTTTTTTTTTCTTTTTGGTTCTTGAATGCATCAACGTTTGATATTTTCTAAAGAATATGAACTGTAAAATATATACTAAGGTATGGTGATATAGTTATAGTTACAGTTACAGCATAACATGTTGATTGTGGTTTAGATTGTAAGAAATATTAGTTTTAAGGTACTAGAGGATCACCAGATGTGACAAGAACCCTGACATTGAACATCGATGTAGGAAAATTGCATATAACTCCTGTTTATCCACTAATTTACTATTTTATATTATAGGTTAACGTTAATATTACATTCTCTGAAGACAAAAGCAACAAAGTTATATTAAATGCTGGGAACGGAGATTGTGAGCTCCAAATTAGTCAACCTTCTCCAGTAAACAGTCCTTCAAAACCTAAGGATCCTGAAAATACTTCGAACGTTAAAGACGTCACGAACTCTACGGACAGCACTGCAGAGCCCAAAGACGTCAATAACACCGTAGACACCCCTTCAAAGCCCAAAGATGTCCAAAACGCGACAGACACCCCTGCAAAGCCCAACGATGTCAATAACCCTCCAAGCCCAACAAAACCCGAAGAGATCAACCCCCCACCAAAGTCAAAAGACGTCGATGACCAGTCAAAGTCAAAAGATGTCGATGACCAGTCGAAGTCAAAAGTTGTTGACGATTCGTCAAAGTCTACACCCACAAGTACCAATGCTCCCGTATCTAAAAACAAGGTTTTTGACCAATGGACTTTCTATTCGAAGCAAGTAACACCAAATGCAGTTGATGTGGAAACTGCAGAAGGGTGGGACCAAGATTGGGATGATGATGATTGGGATGAAGATAAAGCCATAAGATCACCAGGTGGTAGTGGTCATGCTAAAACTATCTCGTCTAACGGCCTTACTTTGCGGGCCGCAAAGAAAGACAGTTGGGATGCTGACTGGGATGATTAGTTGTCGAAGACTAGATACAGATGATGATGGTCATGTATGATAGAAGTTTTGTTTTAAGTTTTGATTGTTACATGTTATGAATTATGAATTTTTGTTTGGTTGTAAGTTGATGTTAATTTTTCATACAAATTCTTGATACAAGATATGCCATTAAAGAATAACGAGGTTCTGGGTTTTCTGTTGTGAATGATTTGTTTGTAATGTTATTTTAAATCCATTTGTCTCAACCATAGTCACGCCATGAATCCGCCACTGAATGCAGGCTGCGTTTCACAGTTTCAGAAGGTCTATCGGTTGACTTTGAGTGTTGCGATTTCAACCGAACAAGGCAGTTTCAAGACCTGCTCTGACCTCGTGAATTTGGAGTGCAAACGAAACTTTGATTTCAATTTTGTGTCTAATTTGGCATTAGTAAAGGGAAGCAGAAACTTATTAATGAAACTTTAGTTTTATGACTCTCTTCTTCTCTTGTGTTCTTGGGAGTTTGTAGGTTTACGGAGGGTTCTTGGGAGTTTGTAGGTTTTCTCCGTAAACCTACAAACTCTGCCCTAGTTTGATAGAATATGGTGGTGCCCTAGTTTTCTTCCATACAAACTTGAACTAATCGGTTGAAAGTCAGGGGTGTGCACCTCCTCGGCCCACTGTCAATCTGTCCTTGGTCATGGTAATGGACACCTCTTGAAATACTGTCAAGCTCTTTTTTTGGCATACAATAGTGCTTCATACGCTGATATAATGCCTTTATATCTCTCTTTAGATTCAGTTCATTCGTAACAATATTAAAACGAGGACAAAATGTTGGGGTTTCAGTTCTAGCAGCGATGGGTTAAGGCTGCGGGAATGAAGGTTGAGGGTTGCAGAGAAGATGATGCAGGTGGTCTGCCGGCCCCAATGATTGTGCTAAGATAACGGTCCACAGGGAAAGTAACCAATGAGAGATGGTAAATTAAATAGATACAAAAATAAATATATACATTGTATTGGCAAGATGGGAAAAGACCCATATTGACAAAATGGGAAAAGAGCCATCATACATGTGAGCATTTGAGGTAACTTAACTGAGTTTTTGGACGATGTTAGTTGTAAAGGTTATAGAATGTAACAAAACATGAACATAAATGTTGGATTTGGCCAGTGAAAAAAAAATATAAATTGTAGTTTAGTTATAACATAAAGGTTGATTTGTACAATTTAGTCTCAAAGAATTTATTGCGAAATTTACATAAGTTGTTCATTCCTTTTTCTCTTACAGGTTATCAATACTTCATTCAGGTTTGAATTATACTAATAAAGTAATAAGCCATGATCTTGAGGCAAACTAAGGTGCAAAGATGGAAAATTCTGGTAGCAAGATGAATGACAAGAGAAGAGAAGCTTGCAGCAAGAGAAACTCCAAATTATGGTAACGTACAGGTCGCACAAAAAATGAAAAAGGAAAAAGCGAACACATCCTAATTTGTATATACACTACAAGAAAAAAAGCAATAGGGGCGACGACTGTCGTCGTTATTGGTGGCCAAAATCGTCGCCCTTAAAGATGTCGCCACTATTGCTAGGTTTTCTTGTAGTGATAGACAAGGTCCATGACAAAAGAAAATAAACTAGACATCACAAAACAGGATGGAAGAGGTAGTGGAGACCAATCATGGTGCATAGGTATTATCTATTATGTGTTAAATGGATCACAATTTATACACTATAAATGAATAAAACAATAAAGCAAATGAATAATAACACAACACATATCAAAATAGTAATAATAATAATAATAGTAATAATAATATTAATAATAATAATAATAATAATAATAATATACCATACAATAATAATTTTATCTTTTATCTAATAGATAGTAGGATGATAAATTCTTTTATCTTTTATCTAATAGATAGTAGGATGGAACACGAATGCGTATTACACTCTAAAAATGATATTTTCTTTTTCATGAGAAGGGTCGAGTATAACCATCAAAAATTGAGAGTTTATCGTGAAGTAAAAGGAGAGAAACTTAGTAAACCCATAAACAGACACTTTTTGGTTAAAATCTTTTTTCTTGGATGATGAGCAAATATCTTTTATTTAAAAAGAATAACTAAAACATTTTTTTTAAAAGTAGAACTTTTAGCTTAATTCATCCCTTTTAATTTTATTTTTCTTATATAAATGAAGAGTACGGTTATTGTACAAGTGGATATTAATATACAAATTGGCTTAACGTGAGAAGTGAAGGATGATTTTATTATATTTTTTTTCCAATCTTATTAAACATGTATTTTAGTCTCAAAATCTATTTCTTTTTGTGTATTTACATTAGTAGAGTAATTAGAATAATTACATAATTACTCTACTCGTGTAAAATCATGATTTATTTTTATATTTTACAATTAAACATCGTACTTAAATAGATGAAAAAAAGCTTTATTCACTTCTTATGTTAAGGTCATTTTGTATGTTAAGATTTATTTATATTTGATCTTTACACTATAATTTTTTTTAAAAGAAAACTTCATTAAAACACACCTCCTACTCAAACGGGCAAAACATCAAACAACACAAACCCTCAGCCCCAAACGGCCAAAGGGCAACAAATTACAACATATACAGATGATATCTACACCATTCCTCCCATCTAATGTATTACAAGAAGATCTATTTTTAACCCACTTGAAACCCCTCGATTTAATCTCCCCTAAAATATCTAGCGCACTACTGTTTAATTGCTTGAATATCAACTCGTTTCTACCTTTCCAAATACACCAACACGCTACCTTTACACTATAAATGAAAGCTCAAAACACTAAAAGGAGTCAAAGTAGTCTTCACATCTTTACCCTTATAATTTAAAGAAAATGTATTCTTTTAAAAATCTTTTTCACTGATAAGTAATTTTATTAAACATATCCCTATAACTGAAAGCTCAAAGTACTAAAAGCATTCAAAGTAGTCTTTCTATCGAGCCCTATAATTTAACTAAAACTTTTTTTTCTCACTAATAAGTAATTCTATTAAACGTATCCCTTGTGCCATAATAATTTTTACATGGTAAATAAGTAATTCTATTAAACGTATCCCTTGTGCCATAATATTTTTTACACGGTAACCCTCTAAACATCTAAAATTTGTTATACTTATGCGACAGATGTTAATTAATTCTTAAAAAATATATTAAAGTAGTAAAAACATCCGAACAAAGTCTCCGTCTTATTAATATGTCCTTCAAACCTACTTTAAAAACAAAAAAACATGCAAGTGTGATTAAAATAAACCGATATAAGGAGTTGTCATCTCAGTAATTACATCAAAAATAAATAAAAAAAAGTCGAACGCTACTTAATCTTCTTTAAATAAATGTGACTAAATAAACCTTTAGTGATACTTAATAAATTGTGTCAGAAAGCCTCCCCAACCAAAAAATTAAAAATTCTTTAAACTAGACCCACATTTAATTAGCTGTACATAAGGTGACAAATTTCGACACAACACGAAAATAATGAGATTTTGTATTTTCATATCTAACCGTTTAATAAATGGGTTGTGTGCGCGACGACTTGTTTGGTTTAATCAATCGTGTTCGGCTGCCCTGTTTAACTAAACTGGTCGACCTACCAACCCGTACAACTCACTAACACACGTAATTAACATGTTTTTAACTTGATTACTAAACGATAATTAATCCTTCAACCCTTTTGACACGTTTAAATTAACACGTTAAACGTTCTGTGTGTGACTTATATAGTTTAAAGTGTGCCCAAGTTAAAGTTGAATTTTTTGATAGAAATAGATATACGATGTCACACCTCGACCCGCAGCGGAATAAGAGTCGGGGCATAATTGAGTTATCACCAAAGCTCATGATGTTTACTAATATGTTTCATATTTATTAAATTCAAAATTACATCCTCAATATTCCAAACAAGTTCATACAATTACAAAGAAAGATAACCAACTAAACAATTCAAAGTCTACACCAGTTTATTCTTCTAAGCCATCCTATATGTTTCTTGCTGCAGCTGATCACCTGTATCATGTGTAAAAATGGGGGTTTTTGGTTCAACATAACTTGGCGAGTGAACCCTGTTAGAAAACATTTATTATTGATTTCTTGTTATATTTATTATGGAAAATTGTGCAATAATCATATGTGAGCAAACATAAATAAACATACAATAACAATAACAATAACAAACAATAACATACAATAACAAACCAACTTGCATGAGTATATAACATGATTGATACTGTATATGTTGGCAACGTCACGTTCACGCTCATAGGTAATGGGGAACGGATGACCTATGATAAATGTATGTGCGATCAAGGCTCAATCAAACGGAGCCGATCGTATGTTGGCAACGCCTCGTTCACGCTCATAGGTAATGGGGAACAGCTCAACGCTCATAGGTAATGGGGAGCGGCGACCTACGATAATGTATGTACTGAAAATGATAAATTTAATCTAAACATTAACCACACAAACAGTTGATACATATTGAATACACATTTGATCATGGACATGATGGATGCACAATTGTTTAAATGTAAATAATAATAAGACACATGATACACCCCAAAAAAACTGATTAAAACGGGGAATTTGTAGAGATTCACTCACATTGGGTGCGTTCGGTTGAAGATGCTGAATGCGCACGAGTTTAGAGGGTTGATCGACGAGGATTAACTAACCTAAATAATAACGAAAGGTATGGTAAATGAGTGGATTTTATTAATAATTTTAATACGATTTTTTAGATATATTTTTGTGAGTTTAAGGCTATTTTCTAACTTTAAAAACATTATTTTTAAGTATTTTTAATTGATTTTTGAATTAAATAAATAAATAAAACTATAAAAAATGTTGACTTTTTTGGGTTTGACCGTTGACCATTTGACTTTGACTTGTTGACCGGTTCGGTCGTTTATATTGTTTGCACTGAGTGAGGTTCGAACCTGTGACCTCCCGTATGCGTGCACGCAGCTCTACCAACTGAGCTACGTGTCTAACCCGAAATATTTCTGTTTTTAATTATATTTATATACTATTTTAATTTATTCAAAATTCATTTATTTTTAAAAAGGATTTTAATCATCGAACCGGCGTGCGTAACAGGTCTCGAACCTGGGACCTGTGGATTAACGTTGCACACAGTCCACCGCTGGAGTGTGTGTCTAACCTAGTTAATATTCTGGTTTTCATTATACTTAACATCTTTCAGTGAGTTAACCGGTTCGGTTTTAAAAAGGGCATTTTTTTATTTCAGAGAGTAAGGTTGGGTCAGGGATCGAACTCGAGACGTGTGATAGTTGTTTGCACACAGTCCACCGCTGGACTGTGTGTCTAACCCGAGATATAATTCAATTTATATTAAACTTATATACTGACTAACTTCATCTTCTTTGTTACAATAACACAGACAACGATTACTCTACTGATCTTGTTTAATTCGATTGACAAACATATAATTGATTAAAATGAAATGGACAGGGACGGTTTTGGGAATGAACATACCGGAAAAATGATCTTTCTCAGAACTCCGGCGAAGTCGTCGGCTCTGTTTTTATGAACTTCGTCTGAGCGGACCAATTAACATTTTTAATTAACTAGTTGTGGAATGGAAGGACTAAACAAGAGTTATCAGAAGGTTTGAATGATTATACCGTTTCACAGCGGAATCTGTGAATTTTCAGAAAACTTCCGGCGAGTGTTTATTATCTGATATCGTCGTCCGGGATTGATTCTGATTGAAAGGTTTGAGTTAGCAAAAGCCTAACAACTGATAGAAGATAGAAGAAATGAGAAACTTACCGTTTTGATGAAAGACACGGTTTTCCGGCGAACGTCCGGCGAGTTCAAAAAGCGATTCCGACGATCAGAAATTAGAGTAAAAGTGAAATTAGAGGTTCTGTGAATGTTATTGAGTCGCGAGATGATGATTTTGTTGAAGTAATTCAGGAAGTGAATGTTTTCGGTTATAAAAACCGAACATCACATGAATTCAAGTTCATTCAAGACTGAATTGATTAAGAATGTCGGTTTATCGGTTATATTCAGGAATCCGCGATCACTTCAAAAGTCCTGGACGTTTGGAAGCCGATATCGGTTTCAGTTTGGCGCAAACAGGTTGATTCACGGTTGCACATATATTTTAATTGTTTCCTAGATTACACAAAGTCAGCTAGTGGCGGAGTGGTTATATGTTTGATGTTTAAAGTTCTCCGGCTGACCCGGGTTCGAAACCCGGCAGCCCCTTTTTATTTTTAATGGTTTTAATTTTATTTTTTTACAATTTTAATTTCCATAACCTAAAATGTTTATTAGTTATGTATTGTTTAAAATTAAAATAAGCATTAAATGAGCAACAAAAATTAAAACTGATTATTCGATTAATAAACGAAGCGGGTTTGGAAAAACCCGTTTTTCGACAAATGTTACAGTATCCCCTACTTTTAGAAATTTCATCCCGAAATTTAAGTAGTAGTGGTAACAGGAAAAAGATGCGGGTATTTTTCGCGCATTGAGTCTTCACGTTCCCAAGTAAACTCAGGTCCCCGTTTCGACTCCCAGCGTACCCTAACAATTGGAATACGACTCCGTCTTAAACGTTTTTCTCCGAAGTCCATGATCTCTACTGGTCTTTCAATGAAATGCATAGATTCATCGATCTGAATATCTTCCAGGGAATATGGAGGTTTTCATCGGCGAGGCACTTCTTCAAGTTTGATACGTGGAATGTGGGGTGAATTCTGTTGAGTTCTTCTGGTAGATCAAACTTGTATGCTACAGGTCCTACTCTTTCGAGTATCTTGAAAGGTCCTACGTAGCGTGGTGCTAGCTTGCCCTTCTGGCCAAAACGAACTACTCCTTCCACGGTGATACTTTTAGAAGTACATGATCACCAATGTTAAACTCCAAAGGCTTTCGTCGTTTATCTGTATAACTCTTTTGACGACTTTGTGCCGCTAGAAGATTGTTTCGAATTTGATGGATCTTGTCTGTTGTTTCTTGAATCAATTCCGGACCGGTGATTTGAGCTTCTCCAATTTCGTGCCAACATATTGGAGATCAGCACTTACGACCATATAAAGCTTCGAAAGGTGCCATGCCGATACTTGAATGATAGCTGTTGTTGTACGAAAATTCAACTAATGGTAGATGAGCGTCCCAATTTCCCTTGAAGTCTATGACACATGCTCGAAGCATATCTTCAAGAGTTTGAATGGTGCGTTAGATTGTCCATCAGTTTGAGGATGATAAGCGGTACTGAGGTCTAATCGTGTACCCAAAGCGGCTTGTATGGCTTGCCATGTTTGTGAAGTGAAACGACCATCACGATCTGAAATAATGCTTAACGTACACCATGACGGCTTACGATTTCGCTGATGTAGATACGAGCTAACTTCTCGTTCTTGAAATCTTCGCAGATCGGAATGAAGTGAGCTGATTTTGTAAGATGATCAATGATTACCCATATAGTGTCATACCCACCAGAAGTGCGAGGTAACCCGGTGATGAAGTCCATGGTTTTGTTTTCCCACTTCCATACAGGTATTCAGGTTGGACCAGAAGTCTTGAGGGTCTTTGATGTTCCGCTTTTACCTTGGAACATGTAAGGCACTTGGAAACAAAAATAGCAATATCCTTTTTCATTCCAGGCCACCAGTAGGTGTATCGAAGGTCTTGATACATCTTGTCGGCTCCTGGGTGTATAGAGTATCGTGTTTTGTGTGCCTCATTCATAAGGAATTCACGAAGGTTGTTGTGGTCAGGAATCCATATGCGATCTAGATAGTACAGAATACCGTCGGATTTAGTTTCAATTTTAAGTTCAGCTCCACAGGACAGCTCCTTTCGTAAGTCGTCTTCCGTTACTGAAACATGTTGGGCTTCTCGAATTTGATCTTTGATGTCGGTTATGATTTGCGAACATAGAAGACGAATGGAATTCGCATAACCCTTTCGACTGAGTGCATCGGCCACCACGTTTGCCTTGCCAGGATGATACCGAATTTCACAGTCGTAGTCATTAAGAAGTTCAACCCATCTTCGTTGCCTCATGTTTAACTCCTTTTGGTTGAAGATATGTTGGAGGCTTTTTTCGCCAGTGTATATTTCACACTTAGTACCGTAGAGGTAATGTCTCCATATCTTAAGAGCGAACACAATGGCTCCAAGTTCTAGGTCGTGGGTGGTGTAGTTCTTCTCATGAGTTTTGAGTTGTCTAGAAGCATAAGCTATCACCTTTCCTCTTTGCATTAGAACACAGCCTAGTCGTTGCCCTGACGCGTCGTAATAAACCACGAAGTCATCACAACCCTCTGGAAGAGTGAGAATAGGTGCATCACAGAGTTTTTGTTTAAGGGTTTGGAAGGCTTCTTCTTGTTTGGGTCCCCATATGAAAGGTTTTCCTTTATGAGTTAAAGCCGTGAGTGGTACAGCGATGCGGGAGAAATTTGCAATGAAACGGCGATAATAACCAGCCAAACCAAGGAATGATCTTACTTCGGTTGGTGTACGTGGCGCTTGCCATTCTTGTACTGCTTTGATCTTTGAGGGGTCGACATGTATTCCCTTGTCATTGACGACATGTCCAAGGAATTGTACCTCTTTTAACCAGGATTCGCATTTGGAGAATTTGGCGTAGAGCTTTTCATTCTCTAAGAGTGTAAGGATGAGTCGAAGGTGTCATTCATGATCAGACTTAGACTTTGAGTAGATGAGGATGTCGTCGATGAAGACTATAACAAAGCGATCGAGATAGGGTTTGCAGACTCTGTTCATTAGATCCATGAAGACAGCTGGAGCGTTGGTTAAACCAAATGGCATGACCATGAATTCATAATGACCATAACGAGTTCGGAATGCGGTCTTTGGGACGTCTTCTTCATGTACTCTGAGTTGATGATAACCAGAACGAAGGTCAATTTTTGAAAAACAGCCGGCACCTTGAAGTTGGTCAAGAAGATCATCGATGCGAGGTAATGGGTAGCGGTTCTTGACCGTTAACTTGTTGAGTTCCCTGTAGTCGGTGCACATGCGAAACGTTCCATCTTTCTTCTTCACAAAAAGGACAGGTGCACCCCAAGGCGATGAGCTAGGACGTATGAATCCTTTGTCAGTCAGCTATTGTAATTGACTGGCTAGCTCTTGCATTTCGGATGGGGCTAACCTATAAGGAGATTTTGCAACTGGCGTAGCTCCAGGTATAAGATCAATGCGGAATTCGACTTCTCTCATGGGAGGAAGTCCTGAAATGTCGTCAGGAAAAACTTGTGGAAAATCTTTTACTACTGGGATGTCTTCAAGTTTCTTCTCCATGGTTCCCTTTTTGACGACATGAGTTAGAAATGCGACATAATTCTTGCGGAGATATTTTCGGGCTTGAAGATAGGACATTAATTTGAGCCCTTTCGAAGGGGTTTCTCCAAAGATTCGTAGAGTCTGACCGTTTGTAAGAGGAATGCGTATAAACTTTTCGCGGCATACAACTTCAGCATGATGTTGGCTGAGCCAGTCCATACCAATTATAATGTCAAAGCTTCCCAACTTCATAGGAATGAGGTCAACTGGAAAATCATGATCGTTTAAGGTGAGGGTACAATTGCGTATAATAGAGTCTAATGAGACCGGCTTTCCGTCAGCAACTTCTACCGTTATGGATTCCATGAGTTCATCCCGAGTTTGGTTGAGGATGGGTTCAAATTCTAAGGATACAAAACTTTTATCCGCGCCAGTATCAAATAACATGGATGCATAACTACCATTGATGAGAAACATACCGTTAACCACATTGTTGTCAGCCCTAGCTTGATTGGCGTTGATGTTAAAAGCTCTTCCTCTTGCAGGTGGAGGAGCTTGATTAGCCTGGTTTACTGGATTAGCTTGAGCTTGGGCATGGATAATATTCACTAGGCGTGGACAGGTGTTTCTAAAATGGTTCGGGTCTCCACAGTTGTAACAAGCCCGCATAGGTTGCACCATGGGATAGTTGGGTTGGTAGTAGGATTGGCTACATGTTGGGTAGGTGGTAGTAGTAAAGGTTGTTGGGCTTGACCCACTATCTGATGGTGGGTTTGGTGAGGGTTGATGGCGGTTCGTTCGCTGAGGTACGCGACAGGTTTGAATGGTGTGACTTGCGCGACCACAGCCGGTGCAATGTTAGCAGGGATGATCAGGGAAGTGATGGTATTGGCAACGGTTGCATTTTGGGTATGGGCCGGAGTATGGCCTTTTATATGGTGCAGGTGAGGGGCAACTTGGGTAATGGGTGCAGCAGGGATGGGGAAATTTGTTTGTGTGACAGCAAAGTTTCTGGTGTTACGTTTCCTCTTGTTAGCAAACTTTGAGGAGGAGGTGGAATGGTTTAAAGTTTGGCCCTCAACGGGGGCTTTCTTTTTCTCATCTTTAAATTTACCGTTGCGAATTCGATTCTCGGTAAGTTCGGTAGCTAGTTCCATAGCAGCTTCAAGTGTTGCAGGCGAAGTGCTGAGAACTGAGTCTTGAATTTTCGAGGGAAGGCCTCGAATATAATGCTCGACTAAGCGGTAAACTGGGGTGAACAAGTTAGGGACCATTTGGTTCAACTCTAAAAACCTCTTGTTGTAGGAAGTATGATCTCCCTCCTTTTGCTTCAACGAATGAAATTCATCCTCTAACTTTTTGATCTCGCTTCTAGGACAGAAACGTCTCGTCATGATTTCCCTTAACTCCTCTCACGTTAAGGCCATTGCATCTTCGACTCCTCTCTTCCCCTTTTCAGCATTCCACAAGGTAAGACCTACCCCAAATAGCCTCCCGGTTGCATAACGTACCTTGCGATCCTCGGGACAATCGCAGTTGAGGAAGGTGTTTTCCATTTCCTCAAACCAGTGGAGGAGAGCAGTGACACCTTCGGTCCCTTCAAATTTCGGAGGATCGCAAGACTTGAAATGTTTATATGAGCACTTTTTGGAAGGAGGGTTGCCGATATTCTGGTCTTCTTGCTGGGGAGGATTGATGGGATTTGCGGCGAGAACTTGTTGGACTTGAACTACAATGTCAGGAAGCACCGCGGCCATTGTTTTGCGATTTGGGTGGACAAGCGTTCGTTTGACCTTCCTGATCTTCTACCCCCTCGTTGTTGCCTAGCCGACATCTACAGGAATATACATAAAAGATTGTGAGTTTATGGAGTCTTTTTAGGTGTCACGTGTCTAAAAAAAATAAAAATAACATAAACATCAATAATGCAACTACATCCATAGGATGTCTTGGGTTTGCTCATGTTGGGCCTCAAATGTCCCCCATACCTTCACCTGTATAGTCATGTGGGCCCCCATGACTATTGGCTTAGTAGGATTCACATTAGTATTGGCCGTTTAACACTCGCATCACCCGAATGAAAACCATGAAATATGTTTGAGAGATGTATGGTCGGAGAGTGTCCAGGTGTAGACACAATGACAACTCAAAGTCGGGTTAGCTAACACGACGTTTGGTATAGCATGCTTTGGCCTAATAGGTCCTTCGTACTCTCATCGTTAGTCCCCAGGTAGGCAAACTGGTCCTTTATTTTGGATTTATACGAATGCCAAGCCTAGACAGGACGTTCCGACTACCGGTACTTGTACCCTTCCAGTTACTACATGCCCGTCATGAGAACTCACTTTGATGTGATTTGAAAATACAAAAATCATTGCAAAAAAAAATCATGGATGTGATGTGGTGTGTGCTCTCATGGATATGATATGTTATGAGAATATGATTCATGATAGGCATTTTATAATAATATGTACTTATGAACATGCTTGCATAACATTGAATGTAACATTAAACATAAAACATATAAACATCATGAATTTTGCATGTAACACACAAAAATTTTCAAGAATTCTAATCAACTATAGTATAGGCTCTAAGGGTCTAATAACCTATCCTATATCCATATAGTCATGGCTCTGATACCAATCTGTCACACCCCGACCCGCAGCGGAATAAGAGTCGGGGCATAATTGGGTTATCACCAAAGCTCATGATGTTTACTAATATGTTTCATATTTATTAAATTCAAAATTACATCCTCAATATTCCAAACAAGTTCATACAATTACAAAGAAAGATAACCAACTAAACAATCCAAAGTCTAAACCGGTTTATTCTTCTAAGCCATCCTATATGTTTCTTGCTGCAGCTGGATCACCTGTATCATGTGTAAAAATGAGGGTTTTTGGGTCAACATAAGTTGGCGAGTGAACCTTGTTAGAAAACATTTATTATTGATTTCTTGTTATATTTATTATGGAAAATTGTGCAATAATCATATGTGAGCAAACGTAAATAAACATACAATAACAATAACAATAACAAACAATAACATGCAATAACAAACCAACTTTCATGAGTATATATAACATGATTGATACTGTATATGTTGGCAACGTCACGTTCACGCTCATAGGTAATGGGGAACGGATGGCCTATGATAAATGTATGTGCGATCAAGGCTCAATCAAACGGAGCCGATAGTATGTTGGCAACGCCTCGTTGACGCTCATAGGTAATGGGGAACAGCTCAACGCTCATAGGTAATGGGGAGCGGCGGCCTATGATAATGTATGTACTGAAAATGATAAATTTAATCTAAACATTAACCACACAAACAGTTCATACATATTGAATACACATTTGATCATGGACATGATGGATGCACAATTGTTTAAATGTAAATAATAATAAGACACATGATACACCCCAAAAACGTGATTAAAACCGGGAATTTGTAGAGATTCACTCACATTGGGTGCGTTCGGTTGAAGATGCTGAATGCGCACGAGTTTAGAGGTTTGATCAACGAGGATTAACTAACATAAATAATAACGAAAGGTATGGTAAATGAGTGGATTTTATTAATAATTTTAATACGATTTTTTAGATATATTTTTGTGAGTTTAAGGCTATTTTCTAACTTTAAAAACATTATTTTTAAGTATTTTTAATTGATTTTTGAATTAAATTAATAAATAAAACTATAAAAAATGTTGACTTTTTTGGGTTTGACCGTTGACCATTTGACTTTGACTTGTTGACCGGTTCGGTCGTTTATATTGTTTGCACTGAGTGAGGTTTGAACCTGTGACCTCCTGTATGCGTGCACGCAGCTCTACCAACTGAGCTACGTGTCTAACCCGAAATATTTCTGTTTTTAATTATATTTATATACTATTTTAATTTATTCAAAATTCATTTATTTTTAAAAAGGATTTTAATCATTGAACCGGCGTGCGTAACAGGTCTCGAACCTGGGACCTGTGGATTAACGTTGCACACAGTCCACCGCTGGATTGTGTGTCTAACCTAGTTAATATTCTGGTTTTCATTATACTTAACATCTTTCAGTGAGTTAACCGGTTCGGTTTTAAAAAGGGCATTTTTTATTTCAGAGAGTGAGGTTGGATCAGGGATCGAACTCGAGACGTGTGATAGTTGTTTGCACACAGTCCACCGCTGGACTGTGTGTCTAACCCGAGATATAATTCAATTTATATTAAACATATATACTGACTAACTTCATCTTCTTCGTTACAATAACACAGACAACGATTACTCTACTGATCTTGTTTAATTCGATTGACAAACATATAATTGATTAAAATGAAATGGACAGGGAAGGTTTTGGGAATGAACATAACGGAAAAATGATCTTTCTCAGAACTCCGGCGAAGTCGTCGCTTCTGTTTTTATGAACTTCGTCTGAGCGGACCAATTAACAGTTTTAATTAACTAGTTGTGGAATGGAAGGACTAAACAAGAGTTATCAGAAGGTTTGAATGATTATACCGTTTCACAGCGGAATCTATGAATTTTCAGAAAACTTCCGGCGAGTGTTGATTATCTGATATCGTCGCCCGGGATTGATTCTGATTGAAAGGTTTGAGTTAGCAAAAGCCTAACAACTGATAGAAGATAGAAGAATTGAGAAACTTACCGTTTTGATGAAAGACACGGTTTTTCGGCGAAAGTCCGGCGAGTTCAAAAAGCGATTCCGACGATCAGAAATTAGAGTAAAAGTGAAATTAGAGGTTCTGTGAATGTTATTGAGTCGCGAGATGATGATTTTGTTGAAGTAATTCAGGAAGTGAATGTTTTCGGTTATAAAAACCGAACATCACATGAATTCAAGTTCATTCAAGACTGAATTGATTAAGAATGTCGGTTTATCGGTTATATTCAGGAATCCGCGATCACTTCAAAAGTCCTGGACGTTTGGAAGCCGATATCGGTTTCAGTTTGGCGCAAACAGGTTGATTCACGGTTGCACATATATTTTAATTGTTTCCTAGATTACACAAAGTCAGCTAGTGGCGGAGTGGTTATATGTTTGATGTTTAAAGTTCTCCGGCTGACCCGGGTTCGAAACCCGGCAGCCCCTTTTTATTTTTAATGGTTTTAATTTTATTTTTTTACAATTTTAATTTCCATAACCTAAAATGTTTATTAGTTATGTATTGTTTAAAATTAAAATAAGCATTAAATGAGCAACAAAAATTAAAACTGATTATTCGATTAATAAACGAAGCGGGTTTGGAAAAATCCGTTTTTCGACAAATTTTACATACGACTCAAGTTCGATTTAACTTGGATTTAACAATTCAACCTGAAAACTATCCACTCGAAATAATTAACCCGTAATGTGAAGTTATGCAATCTGCATAGAACTCTAAATGGTGACTTTTGCACAACATGAAACATTAAATGATGGGATTACACAGTCTGTCTCCGAATCACATGTTATTATGTTGTGTTGTCACTTTCTTTCTGCGTCAAAACTAAAGAACTATGTAGCACGGGGACTCTATTTATGTGACTGTATCCGTCTCGGGTACTTGTCGGGGATGGAAACACCAGGGGTACTCGTCGGGTACGTTTCTAATGTTCTAATGTCGGGGACGTATCTGGTAGAAGTATCCAGCCCGTTTACATTTATTTTTAGGGTTTTAACCCTTTCAAATTTCACAACCGGCCATTAAATAAATAGACTTATCATATTCGACTTCTTTAATCTCTAAACTCTCAAGTCTCATCATCTTTAGTTTTCTATCGATTAGCCAGTAATAGAAGCGTTTAGAAACCGCCTTGCACTTTCGAAGGCGAAACAATTGTCTTATGGTGGGAGAATTACCCTACTAAAATCTGTCCTTAATTCGCTTCCTACGTATTTTCTCATTATATAAAGCCCCGGTTCAAGTTTTGGACCATTTGGAGCGTCTTAGAAAGGTATTTTTTTGGGGCGGGTCTGAGGAAAACGCAAAAATCAATTGGATGGCATGGGACAATGTTATTGCGCCTATTGAATATGGTGGGTTGGGGTTCGGGTCGCTCCACGACGCTAACCTAGCCATGTTGTCGAAGTGGTGGTGGAGGTTCAAGTCGGAAAGAAGTGGGCTCCGGAGGAAACTGACTGGGGCGATTCATCATAATATAAGATCATGGAACCTGATACCAGCCAAACTAACAATTGCTGGGCCATGGAAGCAGATTGTTAGTATAAAACATAATCTTGAAATTCTGGGCATTAATCTGAATGAGCTGATGTGGTGCGAAGTTGCTGATGGGTCGGAAACAACATTCTGGATGGATTATTGGCTGGGAAACAATCCTTTGTACAGCGTGTTCCCTTTGTTATTCGCTTTGGAAAAAGAAAAATTGAACATGGTGGCTGATCGTGTTGTGTGGGCTGAAGGTGGGCCCATTCTGAACTGGAATTGGGCCAGGCCCATATTGACTGCAGAGGAAAACAACGAGCTTCAATATCTCACCGCCTTGCTTGTTTGCTTTAATTCCAGACACCCGGGTCGGACCAATGGAAGTGGAGCTTAAAGCCGACCAGCACGTTCTCTGTTGCTAGTATCAAAAGTGTAATTGGTTGTCACAATAGAATCCATCCAGATTATATGTTTCTCTGGAATAGTTGGGTGCCAAAAAAGTCGGGATCGTGGCGTGGAGAGCGTTAAAGGAGAGGCTGCCTACTAAGTCGGCATTGGCTACCAGAAATATCAACGTCGGACTGTGTATTCTGCAGTGAGTATGCTGAATCAAGTGACCACTTATTTGTTTCTTGTCAATTCACGCAAACGATATGGCAAATCATTGCACAATGGTGTAAAATCCCTCCAATAGTGGCGTTCAGTTTCAAAGATATATTGGACCTCCATTATTCTGTTGCTGGCTCAAAAAGGAAAAGGAAGGTTTTGTATGCAATTGTCCAGATCGTAATTTGGTGTATTTGGAGGATGCGCAACGAAGTGGTTTTCAATCAAGAGAACCCGGAGATAGCAAAGGTCGTGGGGGAGGTCAAGTCCTTAAGCTTTATGTGGGTTAAGAATCGTTCAAAGGAGCTAGCGTGGGCGTGGAATGACTGGCGGAATTTCAATGTGCAGATGTAACTTTGGTTTAATTTTTGGTGTTGTGTTCTGTATGTCTGCATGTTTGTATATTTGGTGCTAGCAACTTGCTAGAATTTAATAAAGCTTTATGTTGGCCTTTCAAAAAAATAAGTTCTCTATCGATTGCTGGTCTCTCACGAACCAGAATTTGAAAATGATTTGATTTTGATAATTAATTATCTTTGGTAGATGTAGTATTTATGGAATTTGTTTAATATATTTTTATCTTTTTATATTTTTTATTGCCGTACCCGTATCTTGGAATTATGAGTTTTGTCGTTCCTCGTTCCCGTACCCGTGCTACTTAGCTAAATAACATAGGGTCAACGATATAGCCATCCAAAAGTTCAACCATATATTGACTAGATGTCCTTAACAATATGAAAACGGCGTTTGTGCTTGCATATAAATCTACAATGAAATCTAAGGGTGAACTCCAGTTTTACTTGAATACGAATTGTTCCTTTATCTGATTCATCCTGCAGCTTCAATAAACCAGGCAACCCAGGTGCAAACATGTGAACATTAACTTCCTTAGGGTTCGATTTATGCTGGTAGAATCCTGAATCTATGCTACTTGCAACATAAATAGGTTTATCTACCTTTGGATCAGTATAAAACAAAGTGATGTTGAGATCATCATATGAAACTGTTGCCATTTTATTGCGGTTGTTGAAGGAGAGATTTAAGTTAATCGACTGCTTCATTTCTTCGGTTGCTGAATTGGGAAGGTCGAGTTTTGTATCGATTTCGGGTGTAAGAGAATATTTACATGCGGTTACAAGAACAAGTACTAGATATAAGATCAGAAAACTAACATAGGAAAGATAGAAATAAACTTTGGTTTTTCTAGGTAAAGTAACACTTTGCTCATTAACCGAGTCATGGTCCTTCGAGACCTTGAATTTATGATTATCTCCATAAAGACCAGTTTCAATATCACCAGATGATCCTTCAACGATTGCGCTTATGATCGGTGATATATATGTGGTGGTTTTACGAATCCTACTCACTAAACGGAATACTCACTATTGAATCCCATTATTAGTGCCTATGAGAAAGAAAGAGATTATGTTTGGGCGCTGGAGTGTTTTTCCAAAATAGGCTAGCTTGATTCTATTCAGAATTTATGACACATCAGTTTTGTGAATGAGAAGTATGGGACTCCAACGTTTCTTTTCAATTTATAACTAATGTTGGATACGTGCACATGTTGTCCGATTCAATGTTGAAATGATCAACAACTAGATGAAAGAAAAAGACGTACAAGTGCATAAACTAGTGGAATAAAAAGAACTACAAGTGCATATACTAGTGGAGAAAGTGACAAGGAATATTTTAAGCAACTGTTACTAGAATAATGAATGACAGAAAGACCTCGGGACGTATTCTCTTCAATACTTTTTTCTCAAAATATCTTTAGGAAGTCCCTGGGTGAGGATTTATTAATAGTAATTCCTTCAATCCATTGGTGATACTACGCTAGTCGGAAAACATGGTGTAACTAAAAAATTTACATACGGTTTGATTACCAATAGATCATTGACGGATTACTCGCAATTAACTTACTAATGGGTTACCAACAAGTCCTATCATTGACGGTGGTCGGCTTATTTCTGGAAATAAAAAAACTTACAAAATCGATAATGATTAATGTAAAATAAACATATAGACGAATTATCTAGCTAGTATAGGCTGAGGAAAGTCCATATTAGTACTTGGGTAGGGCTAGATTTTAACGTATGTATTGTGAAGTAACTAGCCAATCCAAATCATACCGTATAAACAATAAACTCATTTGTATAAATTTTGGTAGAATAATGAGTGTAAGTCTTATCAATTCCGTTAATTGTTTTAATCAGCTATTGTATAAAAAAGGTTGTCATTCAAAATTTCAACAAATTTAATTGTTTTAATCAACTATTGTATAAAAAACTTTGTCATTCAAAATTTCAACAAATTTATTTGATTATCCTAAAGCATGCATAAGATAGGTCGACAATATGCTGTAACATTACTACTAATTTGAGTACTTCAACCAGATATATAAAACCCAGACAATTTACTGTCACTCTATCCGACTTTGGTGAAACGTAGTTCTCCACAACCGTTAGAAAATGACACATAAATTAATACAAAACAAAATGACAATTTATGTTGTGTATACGCAAAACTACCACGTACCTCGTCCGCGTTTGTATCCTAAAATATTATAAAGTTTTCAAGATAGATTCATATTCACTTTTTTTGTTTCACCATACGTGTTTTCAGGTTTTTCTTCATGGTCGCTAGCATCTCACCATCATTAGTAATGACTTTGATGACCTCACATGTGGCATCCCATTCACATATCAATGACATATGCTTGATGATAACTCTCCTAATTTGGTCTTGTCATGAGTTAATGTGTTATTTACCATATGAACAAATTCTAGGTCATAACAAAGCCAATTAGGTGTTATTGACCGATATTAGATACAAGTCAAATAATTTTGCCTTATTGGGCCTTTTTATGTGTTAATGTGTTCATTTTCCCTAAAATAAGTTACATTAGGTTATAACAAGTTATTTACGTGTTAATAACATATCCTATATGACAACCCCATTAAATGGGCTTTGTCATGTGTTAATGTGCTGTTTAGAACGCCCTAAACATCAGCTGTTAGATTTACTCTTTGACATATAGTTCAAATAGAACATTTCATTTCAACACAACATAAATTTAAATAGTCATTACAATAACATAAAACTTAAGTGTCTTAATACATAAAATTGTCAAGTGGGGATGTCAGTTGCCCGAAGAGCCTTTGTCACACGCCAGCTCTTATACCAATCAACCTGATGTGCATATTAAAAGTCAGCGGGTAAATTCTAGTTTAAATCAGGTAACTATAAACTTTAACAAGCATTAAACAGACACAACATTTAAAGTATAACACATAACTTTAACTGTATGCACCAAGTAGTGCATTCTATACCAAACTTTAACATATATCCATAGACTATACATGCAACCTATACCGTATGTAGTTGATCAACCACGGGAAAACAACAAATGCACTACCCCTTTATCATTTGGTAATGTTGTTAACTTTAAACACAATTTTTGACCGTAACATTAACTTTAGACGTTGTTGACAGTTCGGTGTTAACTTTCGACACTGACATTTATTTTAGACGCAACAGTCTCCTTTATCCTTTATCATGCAATATGGATACTCTACACGATTTGTAATATTATACTTTAACACTATAAAGATATTATCATTACTTTAACAAGCTTTACAATAATCAATCACGTTTAGAAACACAATACTTTACTTTTTGATAACCTAATACTGTAGGGTAAGAGGGGTCTAGAAACTTACATGATTATGGTTAACTACTTTGCGCTAGAGTGTCTAGGCTAGAAAAGGCATCCACACGAGTTGGATTTCAAACTAAATACTACTGTGATGATCTATGACTGATTTATAATATATTCCAAGTTCCAAAAGTGTGATTCTTAGCCTTGATTTCCTTTATCATAACTTTCTCTCTTGAAAACCCCACTTTCTCTCTGTAGATTATGGCAATGGAGGTGGAAAATGGAAGATGAGGGTTTATAAACCCTTATATACCCCTTAAACATGGGCTTTCAACCTCTAATCTTTCCTTGGGCCTTGACCCATTTGATTAGACAGTAAAGTGCTATGTTTACGCATAGTGTATAAGTTATGTGAAAACCGCCGTTCCTTAATTGTTTAACTGTTTGCTAAAGTTTAGAGTTGTTTTATTATACTATAACTCTCCTAGTATAGCTGGATTTTAGTATGTACACCAGGTTAAATTTTAGAGACTCGTGAGTTTCTTAGCTGGGCGGATGAAGGCTCCCTATTGCAAGTCTGGCATCTCATTTTGATAAAAACATGTTTGTTTCAGACAACTTCATGTAAATGACTGAATTGAATTAAAGTTTCTGTTGCACATGAATATAAATTTTATGGTTACTAAATAGCCGCAGAATAGTTAATCCAACAGATGGAATCCATAGGTTTGGGGTGTTTCGATCACGTGCGCAATCAATGTAGGAGTCGATCAAATACGCTACTCGCCAAAGGAATGATCTTACGAAATTTGTTTATCTTTGATTTTCATGTCATCATATGTGTCTTCAATATATTCGTCCTCAGCTCTAGCATCCTTATCGTCGTTTGTACCGAGTTCAATGACATTGCACGTGAGAAGGAAAAGGGTTAAATATCCTCATTCACCTCAGAAGAGAAGACGTTGAATGGTCCACCCTTTCATTGATTTAAAAGAATTATTAATCTAACTCATGATCATCGGCAAATTCATTAAAGCATTGTGCTAGCTCATATATCCCTCAAGACTCTGTATTGGAAACAACCCACCACAGTTTCAAACCATCTGTGATAGACGGATATGATCCAATAGTTACAAATGAATTGAGATAAAGAATTTAATTTTGTAAATCGATAACTTAACATTGTCATCACACAAATTAAATATTCTTATTGAACCCCTAATATTCTTGTAGAATTTATCGTCAGGCAATTAAAAAAAAGTTTCTTTTTTTGCCAAACAATGAAAAATGCTATACAATTAATTGAGCAAGCAAATACGGGCAATTTACAGGACACATAAACAAAAAAGAAATTAAGTCTGTTGAATGGAGCAAAGACGGTAGGGTTCCGCCATAAACCATTTAAGCTAAAATCGGTTATTATTTTGCTTATATTATGATAGAACGAGCATCCCACTAGTTTTTTTTATCCCTGATTTTATTTTCTTGTCAACCAAACTATGAATTTTGTACTAGATTTCAATACCACGTATTACACATAAAATACAAATATTTTATACCAAATTCATCCCACCTAAATAAACAAGATGCCCACTAACATATATGTAAATAAGACAGGTGGTCTACTATGCGTTAATGCCATCACTACGAACAAAGATGAGGATCGCAAGACCACGCTGTCGCGTTTTAATTTTGAGAATACGTATTTCAACAGTTTAGTTTTCACCAAATAAACAAAGAGCTTTAAAATATGGAGGTCCAGAAAGGGGATGAAGGAAACCAATTGTGGTTATGGGTATCGAAGGAACGAATACGAACGACCCTTAGCATTCATGGTATGTTGATGTTAGGTTTCCAATTAAGGTAGGATATTCGTTGCTACTTATAGAAGTTATTAATAATGAATTAATTGTTTAAACGGAACCTACACCGAGAAACCATAAAAAAATGGGTTGACAATCTTACCCAAAACTTATTCTTGTTACCAACCACACTAAGGTCCCACAAAATCCGACCCCCTAACTTTTGCACATTGTGTGTATGTTGGTAACACCCGCATGATTGCCAGCCTTACCTTGACTAGGATAGTCGTCGATACTCACCAAGGATTAGTACCGACAATCACAATTCTAGTTTACCAATTTTTACATTCCTTTTTGCTGAAGTCCGCCGATGATATTCCATCTGTGATACATATTTGTGTAATAGTATACAATGACTAAATATCAATGTCGATCAATAATGACCTTGAATTTTCTACTTGGAGGTTACAATTTTTTTTCATGAATCTCTCAAGATACTTTTTATTGAGTGTGGTCACCAAGATCTTTTTTGTTGTATTGAGTCAGTCACCGAAATATTATCTTTTGAGAGTGGATATCGGGTTTTGTTTAATTTTGTTAGGCGACCTCAACTTCATCTTGTTTTATTGTACACATTTAACTAATTACTGACTATTTATTAAACACAAGTCACTTCAAGTTGGTTATATCCTATGCCATAGAGCTATACAAAACCTGGGTTGGGCCCAGATCGGTTCGGGTTGTAATCCGGTTCAGTATTTTTTTGACATTGTGCTAAAACCGGTTAGGCCGAACTCGGTTAGGATTAAGAACCAATTTGAGGGTTATAAAGCAACCCACCTAAACCGTGTAGGATTAGGTTCAAAACCGGTTTGACCCAAACTTATTATAAAATTTGTTTTAAGATAAATATTAAATTCATCATCTATTATTAATAAATACAAATTAAACAAAAAATAACTAAAATTCTCCTTGTTATTTAGCGTTCAAAAACTTATAGAAAAAATCATTTAAAATAGGAAAAAATACAAGTGGCAATATTTTTTTAAAGTTTATTTTTGTTCTTCGCTCTCATCATGTGTTTAATCTTAGCCACCCAAAACCCAAGTGGCAATATTTTTTTAAAGTTTAGTCGTGCGTTGACGGATTTTGCAATTATAAGTGTGCTAATATGGTATTTTACAAGCTATGGGGATGAGCTTGCGATGTCAGCAATATTAACCAACATCCAAAGTTCATTATCATCACTTTTGGTGATATTTATGGCTCGTGCAGCAAACTCGTATGTTGGAAGATTCCATGCACTCTTGTTTTCGACCACTGTGTATATTGGCGTAAGTATATGTTTTATCTAGAGGCGGAGCTAGTGAATAAATGAGCCGAACTAGGCCGCAGTTCGAACCCGTTTGATCTATGGGAGCTCGAGCTTAATTTGTTTCTTATATATTAATTAATATATTTATAACAATTATAATCATTTTTTGTGAATTTTCTATATAACATAATATTTGTGGGGGGAGGGGGGGGGATATTGAGAAAGAAAACTAATAAAATTTCATACCACATATATACTAGAGAGAGTATGGAGTTCATAGTTTTCTTGAACACATGAGTTTTCTCATGTTATAATTTAATGTGTGCTTTAACTGAATAATATTGATTAATTTTTTTTAACGGAAAAGAGATCATATCATTACTTCAAACAGATACAAATAATGTTTCTAGCCAGGAGCTAGAAAGACATACAAGTATACAAACAAACATCGCCTATATAAGAATTCCGTTTACACCCAATCTATTCCAATCATCTCTCACGATATCCTTTATACGACCTCTATGTTTGAGCCATAAAAGGGAGCATTCTTTGATGTCTTCGACAATCCTAGTGTAGGGCTTGTGTGTATTATTAAAGATCCTCTCGTTTCTATGTATCCAAATGGTCCATATGGCCGCCATGATAACACAAGAGAAGGCCTTCTTTTGTCTTGTCGGTAGATTGACTCCCCATGCCACGGTAAGAATTTGATTGACCGACGAGCAAGCTAATAGATCCGTATTCTTCAGCCAAACACTCACGAGCCACCAAATGGCCTTGGCCGTAATGCACGTAACATAAATATGGTCAGCCGTTTCGTCCATATATCCGCAAAATGGACAGTTTACGGACCAACTTGCACTCCTCTTTTAGCTAGTTCGACTCGCGTTGGAATCCTTCCCGAGATGCACCTCCAAACCAATGTATTCGCCTTGGCTGTTGCCCACCCGCACCACTTCATTATCGGATTACCATCCCTTTGAAATGTCGCATCGCCTAGCTCATCCCTCACGACTTTTACCAAAAAAAAAAATCTTCCTTTATCCGTTTCCATCCCCACGCATCACTCGAATCCTTCATGTGTCTATTGTTAAGTGTTTCGAAAAAGCGTAGAAATTCAGCCCAACTATCGCAAGATGTCGGTCTAGTCTTCCAATCCCAGTGCCAAACTATATTCGATCCCATCTTCTTGTAATATTCATAAACTCTAGCACTTTTTTTTGATGCCATATTATATAACAATGGATCTTCTTGTAATAATCAATAATATTGATTAATGACTTGTAGTTGTTAACATCATCATCAAAAAATAACTAAAATTCTCCTTGTTATTTAGCATTCAAAAACTTATAGAAAAACATCATTTAAAATAGAAAAAAATACAAGTGGCAATATTTATTTAAAGTTTATTTTTGTTCTTCGCTCTCATGATGTGTTTAATCTTCGCCACCCAAAACCCAAGCTATTGCATGGGTATTCATCATATGCGACTTCATCGTTGGTCATTGGGGTCGTCATTCCCCCTTCTACCTTGTCCTCATATATCTCGGCTTCATATTCCACTTCACCTTTGAGTGAGAATATCATACATGTTGTATTCATTCTGTCACATCCAATTAATATTGCAATGACCCTTGTTCAGACTTTTATACATTTCACATAAATCAAAATTGCGCCAAATTTCCAAGTTCCTTTTCGTAGCTAACGTTAGAACCACCGTAAGATTTGAGATGGACCACAACCAACGGCCAATTGCGCACACTTGATGAAGCCATTTGAGAGTTTTTGTATTGTATACAAAAATAATTACTGATTTTGACCTTTTAACAGTATAGCGAGCGTTTTTGAGTGTTGTGATTCGACTAAAACACACCATACATATTTATACCTACATACGTGTGGATAAAATGCAAACAAAATGGTGAAAAAATGAGGACTTATGTCTATTTTAACGACATAAAGTCGTTTGGCACATTCTAAGGAGTCAGAACCGGTTTGAAAACCAGTTGTAAACACAGCGGTCAAAGATCGTAAATTTTTGAACATTTCCGTGTTTAATAAAATTTATATTTTATTTATGAGTTTCGTAATCGTACGTTCAGGCAAAACAATACTCACAACATTTACTAAACAAAATCCAAGTTATACATGCCTTGATACCCTTCATAAAACTTAAATAACAAGTTAGATTGGTTAAAAATGTCAAAAAGCTGATAATACAAGTTTAGGGGCTAAAACTATCAAAATTCAAAGTTTTGATTTCTGACGTAAAGGGTGCCAAGTGTGCAGAATTATGCCTGATTTCCAAGTTTTGCCACCTTTCTTCATCTTTTGACATCTTTGCACAAATTTTGCCACCTTAAATCTGGTCTTGACACATGTTAGGGCACTAATCAACATCTAAACACACTTGGTAACACTTGGCAACACCTCCTTAATCCTCCATTAGTATAAATAGGCTCCATGTTCTTGAGTTTCATTCACGCCTTTCTTTCTTCAACTCTTGGAGCTTGATTCGAGACTTGAAGCCTCCATTTCTGAGTTCTAATATTTCCATCCAAACACTAGTAAGTGTTTCTCTTAGTCTATTTCAATTTATTAGCTAATTATTAGTTGAAAGTCAAGCAAATTGACTTTTGCTTTAACTTTCATTTTCGACCATTTTGGTCAAGTCCAAGTTCAAATTGAACTTTCCAACGTGACCATAAACAATGAAGGTGTTAATCCCTTGTGATTACACCCTCTAATAATCATGTTTAATAGGAATTGAGCGTGACGGTCAAACATATATAAAATAAAAGTACAAACACAAGATTTTTACGACGAATGAACTTTTAAATATAAAAACTGTAAATTTTGACATTATAAGAATTTGTATAACATTATAAGAATTGTTTTTATCATGTCTAACTCGCCATTTTCAATTTAGCGCTCAATTCCTAATCGAGAGTCAAATAACTTTTTGCTTTTACTTTCGATTCTGACCCGTTTTTCAACCTTAAAACCCAATCAAACCCGACTATGTGACCATATTAATACAGGGAATAATCCTCTGAATTATACGTTTTGAGGTCATTTCTTTTGATGGGTCAATTGACAAGTCATATATATATATGTATATATATATATATATATATATATATATATATATATATGTATGGTAGGGTTCATGTGAGAACCACCTTTATTATGAGAAACGCGAGAACCAATGTGAACACAAAAGTAACCCACTATATCACCACCCAAACCTAAAAAATCTACCCCCCCACAAAAAAAAACCTACACCACCCACTCCTAAGCTAAATGCTAAAAACTTAACCATAAAGCTAAACCCCCCAAAAAATCTAAAAAACATACAATTTTTTTTTTGAAAAAACGCTGGTTTTCGTCAGCAAAAAAATTATATTCTTTGGTGATGAAAGATAACGTTTTTTTTCAAATGTTAATTTTTTTTTGTAGCTTTTTTAGATGTTTTGAGGTATTTTTAGTTGTGTGCACATTGGTTCTCGCGGTTCTCTTAATAATGGGTTTTTCTTAACGGATCATTCTCCTATATATATATCTCTTAATAAGTCAAAAATGCCCTTTTGGCATAAAAACAAATAAAATGTTTTTAAACCTATATGATCTATATTCTAACTTCAAGACTGATCATATAACATCATAAAATCTATTTTGACATGTCAAACTCGTAATAAGACCCATTCGACCATCCAGATCCGTATTTACGCTTACAGTCCGTTAAAACACTTCAAGACACTTTCAAATCAGAATGTGAGGTTTAACAAACCATATATATGAGATACTTCGCTTGTTTGGTTATAAACCACATTCTATCATATCTTCCGTTTGAACCATAGTATACACTAACAATATAATTATCCGAATCATTTAGGAAATACTTGAGTTATACAAGCACGCTTAAAGCACATCATCAACAACCAAAGTTAGTTCATGGTCCCCACTTTTTGTTTTCAAAATATTTTGGGGTGATTTATATGTGCCTACTACTTTTCCAAATTTACACAATTTATTACTTGTGGTTTATATACACAATATGCTTTCCATTTTATATGAAACTTGGTGGTGCTTCATCCATAACACAAACACGTTCATTAACTTTTGCCAAGCTGACCGTTAGTATGTTATGACGCTATATGATTGACAACCCCATTCCCGCTTCTTAGGTTTGTTTGAAAGTTTGCTTAAGGAATGACAGAAACTGTGCAATTTTGGTGAACCCTCCTTGGGTTAGTCCAAGGAGTCAACACAGGCTTGATTGTATTTGCAAACGGCCAAGCTTGTTTATTGAAAACCAAATAGTTGGATTATACAAAATCACAATTAGTTTTCAAATATATATAAACCACACAAATTCATATTTATACAATTTGTTATTCACACAACTATTACAAAGTAACATTTTTGTCAAGATTCTTGGCTACAAAAGTTTATTCATTATACCAATTCTTGTAGTTGGTCATCACATTGTGATACCAAATCCATAGCCAACCATAAAACCTATGTTACTGATCATCAACTTTATTGTTGGATGTCTATTTTCATATATGTTTCAGGTACTAACACATGATATTCAAGTATGATACACATAGGAATGGACTTGGGCCTTAGTCTTTCTAAAAATAGTTGTTTGATTTTGCTTTTATGTTTGTAAAACATTATAATACAACAAATCAATAAAAAGGAAACTTTAGTACCATGTGTTGTGAACAATTTGTAACGTGACTCGCTGACGTTTCTGCCATAAGTTTCACGTGGTTGGGGTCCTCCCCCCAAACCGACTTTTTATTATGTTAAAATCGTTTTTTAATACGTTACATCTAGTTTTTAAGGTTTAAGAACCGGTTCGAGCAAAAATCGGGTTGTACACTTGATGTCCTAACCTGGGCTCAAATCATAGCGTTGGGTTGGCGCCCAAACTGGTTTGCTCTATCAGGATGGTCTAGGAACCGGTTCATCAGGCCCAAAGGCCCAAATCGGTTTTTTCACATATCTACTTTACCTTTATACTAGATGTAAAGGGTTCTATGTCTATCCTAAATTAGAGGCCACCTATTTTGACTGTCCAACCAATAAGTAATGTGTATGAGATTAGATCTCGTGCCATGTTATTTCAGTGATCGTTGAAATGTGTTTACCAATCCATCTGTTTCTCATCTATTTTCCATCGCACAAATTATTTATATCTTTCCAAACACAAATTATTTACGGAAAATACCAAAATACCCATTGACCATACCAATCTACCAAAATCAACATAGTTTGCGTCTATAGTAGACGCATCTCTGAAAACGAGGCTAGTTTTGCGTTTACCATATACTCATGGATCCTAGCGAATAAGAAGTTGACACATGTCATCAACCTTATGACTTTTGTTTACTTTTCTACTATGATTTTTAAACGAGCATAACTTTTTCATACATGAATATTTTTCTTAAAAGTCTACACCAAATTAAAGAGAATTTTATTAAAAGTCTGACGAGTACCCATGGTGTTTCCGTCGTACGGCCACATAAATGGAGTCCCCGTGCTACATAAGTTAGCTCTGTATATAGGAGGATATATTGTATGTTACATGATGATGTAAAAAAATTAGAAGTTAGGTCATTAATTAGGGTGAGAATGTGAGATATGTGAGCCTTGCAACTATACATAATGTTGTATGTAATTAAGTTCGAAAACATAAATCAAACAGTTAGTATATATCATCTGATGCAGAATGTTAAACATTCAGATAAAACAGTAGCATTAAGACAAAATTAGTAAAATAGTGATTAACATGTTTAATGCATTATTTAAGTGATTCTAATCGATGGTAGTGTGGTTACTTGTAATTGGTTTTTTAGGGTTCTCCGTTATCTTCTCTGCCACCTCCTGGTAAGACGGATTTGATACCGGTTGGTGCGCCAAAACCGAAGGATAATCCGGTTAAGAATGCGTCAGATTCTGGTGATAAGAAACTAGATGCAGGGAAAAATGAAGAGGGGAAAAGTTCGAAAACATTTATTAGCGAAAGTTGTAAGGGGAATATGATTTGCAATGACCAGGGAAAAACTATTATGGCGTGCGTTCAAGATTATGAAAATGGTAAAATAGTCTCTCATTTTCTTATTCATTTGAACTATTTATACTGTTAACGGTCATTTTATTTGTATGTTTTAATTTCAACACATGGTTCTTGGAAACACCCTTGCATGTACCTGTTTATTGGATGTGTTGGTTTGTAAAAGACAATTCAGTCCAAATGTAAACGGGTCGGTCCAGGTTACCCGAAACACTTCTTGTTCAAATTTATTATGCTGTTAAATAAGTATTGCACTACGTATGATTAGATTAACCGTTTGGACTACTTATAACTCGTCTCTTTTTAGGCTAATATATATCATTTGAGTTTTGACCCAGTATAGGTGAAGTCATAAAAACATAATCAGAATTAGGTAATTGACCCATTCATAAGGTCAATGATGCCACATCTAATTCCATATGTATTACATTCTTTTTTGGTGTTAATTGTTTACACTCGTTGAACTTTCTAGTTAATTTTATTTGCAGGCACCAACAACCTAACACTTATTGTGCAAAACAAACAAGATGTTGAATTGAAAGTGAATATAAAATCTGCAACATCTATGAACAATCCTTTGCAAACTTTTAAGCTACCTGCTCACGCGACTAAAAAGGTTTGATAATCTGCGACTATCTTGAATCATTTTTTTTTATTTTTGGTTCTTGAGTGCATCAACGTTTGATATTTTCTAAAGAATATGAACTGTAAAATATATATTAAGGTATGGTGATATAGTTATAGTTACAGTTACAGCATAACATGTTGATTGTGGTTTAGATTGTAAGAAAACTTGCACATTGGAACTTACAATAGTTATCATTTTTAAATTTTTCGTTTTAAATTTTTGTTTGAAATATTAGTTTTAAGGTACTAGAGGATCACCAGATGTGACAAGAACCCTGACAATGAACATCGATGTAGGAAAATTACATATAACTCTTGTTTATCCACTAATTCACTATTTTATATTATAGGTTAACGTTAATATTACATTCTCTGAAGACAAAAGCAACAAAGTTATATTAAATGCTGGGAACGGAGATTGTGAGCTCCAAATTAGTCAACCTTCTCCAGTCAACAGTCCTTCAAAACCTAAGGATCCTGAAAATACTTCAAACATTAAAGACGTCACGAACTCTACAGACAGCCCTGCAAAGCCCAAAGATGTCAATAACACCGTAGACACCCCTTCAAAGCCCAAAGATGTCCAAAACGCGACAGACACACCTGCAAAGCCCAACGATGTCAATAACCCTCCAAGCCCACCAAAACCCGAAGAGATCAACCCCCACCAAAGTCAAAAGACGTCGATGACCAGTCAAAGTGAAAAGATGTCGATGACCAGTCGAAGTCAAAAGTTGTTGACGATTCGTCAAAGTCTACACCCACAAGTACCAATGCTCCCGTATCTAAAAACAACGTTTTTGACCAATGGACTTTCTATTCGAAGCAAGTAACACCAATACATGGGGCTTATTTAGCTTTTCTTGTAGCCCTAGTGGTCGGGGGTTCGTGGGCTTTATGCAGCATCAGAAAAAGGAGAACCAGTGGTGGGGTCCCATACCAGGAGCTCGAGATGGGGCCCTTGGAATCCTCAAATGCAGTTGATGTGGAAACTGCAGAAGGGTGGGACCAAGATTGGATGATGATGATTGGGATGAAGATAAAGCCATAAGATCACCAGGTGGTAGTAGTCATGCTAAAACTATCTCGTCTAACGGCCTTACTTCGCGGGCCGCAAAGAAAGACAGTTGGGATGCTGACTGGGATGATTAGTTGTCGAAGATACAGATGATGATGGTCATGTATGATAGAAGTTTTTTTGATCGTTACATGTTATGAATTATGAATTTTTGTTTGGTTGTATGTTGATGTTAATTTTTCGTACAAATGCTTGATACAAGATATGCCATTAAAGAATAACGAGGTTCTAGGTTTTCTGTTGTGAATGATTTGTTTGTAATATTATTTTAAATCCATTTGTCTCAACCATAGTCACGCCATGAATCCGCCACTGAATGCAGGCTGCGTTTCACAGTTTCAGAAGGTCTATCGGTTGACTTTGAGTGTTGCGATTTCAACCGAACAAGGCAGTTTCAAGACCTGCTCTGACCTCCTGAATTTGGAGTGCAAACGAACCTTTGATTTCAATTTTGTGTCTGATTTGGCATTAGTAAAGGGAAGCAGAAAATTATTAATGAAACTTTAGTTTTATGACTCTCTTCTTCTCTTGTGTTCTTGGGAGTTTGTAGGTTTACGGAGGGTTCTTGGGAGTTTGTAGGTTTTTCTCCGTAAACCTACAAACTCTGCCCTAGTTTGATAGAATATGGTGGTGCCCTAGTTTTCTTCCATACAAACTTGAACTAATCGGTTGAAAGTCAGGGTGTGCACCTCCTCGGCCCACTGTCAATCTGTCCTTGGTCATGGTAATGGACACCTCTTGAAATACTGTCAAGCTCTTTTTTTGGCATACACGAGTGCTTCATACGCTGATATAATGCCTTTATATCTCTCTTTAGATTCAGTTCATTAGTAACAATATTAAAACGAGGACAAAATGTTGGGGTTTCAGTTCTAGCAGCGATGGGTTAAGGCTGCGGGAATGAAGGTTGAGGGTTGCAGAGAAGATGATGCAGGTGGTCTGCCGGCCCCAATGATTGTGCTAAGATGATGGTCCACAGTGAAAGTAACCAATGAGAGATGGTAAATTAAATAGATACAAAAATAAATATATACATTGTATTGGCAAGATGGGAAAAGACCTATATTGACAAAATGGGAAAAGAGCCATAATACATGTGAGCATGTGAGGTAACTTAACTGAGTTTTTAGACGACGTTAGTTGTAAAGGTTATAGAATGTAACAAAACATGAACATAAATGTTGGATTTGACCAGTGAAAAATATAAAATGTAGTTTAGGTATAACATAAAGGTTGATTTGTGCAATTTAGTCTCAAAGAATTTATTGCGAAATTTACATAAGTTGTTCGTTCCTTTTTCTCTTACAGATTATCAATACTTCATTCAGGTTTGAATTATACTAATAAAGTAATAAGCCATGATCTTGAGGCAAACTAAGGTGCGAAGATGGAAAATTCTGGTAGCAAGATGAATGACAAGAGAAGAGAAGCTTGCAGCAAGAGAAACTCCAAATTATGGTAACGTACAGGTCGCACAAAAAATGAAAAAGGAAAAAGCGAACACATCCTAATTTGTATATACACTACAAGAAAAAAAAGCAATAGGGGCGACGACTGTCGTCGTTATTGGTGGCCAAAATCGTCGCCCTTAAAGATGTCGCCACTATTGCTAGGTTTTCTTGTAGTGATAGACAAGGTCCATGACAAAAGAAAATAAACTAGACCATCACACAATAGGATGGAAAAGGTAGTGGAGACCAATCATGGTGCATAGGTATTATCTATTATGTGTTAAATGGATCAAAATTTATATACTATAAATGAATAAAATAATAAAGCAAATGAATAATAACACAACACATATCAAAATAATAATAATAATAATAATAATAATAATAATAATAATAATAATAATAATAATAATAATAATAATAATAATAATAATAATAATAATAATAATATATACCATACAATAATAAATTCTTTTATCTTTTATCTAATAGATAGTAGGATGATAAATTCTTTTATTTTTTATGTAATAGATAGTAGGATGGAACACGAATGCGTATTACACTCTAAAAATGATATTTTCTTTTTTATGAGAAGGGTCGAGTATAACCATCAAAAATTGAGAGTTTATCGTGAAGTAAAAGGAGAGAAACTTAGTAAACCCATAAACGGACACTTTTTGGTTAAAATCTTTTTTCTTGGATGATGAGCAAATATCTTTTATTTAAAAAGAATAACTAAAACAATTTATTTGAAAGTAGAACTTTTAGCTTAATTCATCCCTTTTAATTTTATTTTTCTTATATAAATGAAGAGTACGGTTATTGTACAAATGGATATTAATATACAAATTGGCTTAACGTGAGAAGTGAAGGATGATTTTATTATATTTTTTGATTTTTTTCCATCTTATTAAACATGTATTTTAGTCTCAAAATCTATTATTTTTTTTGTGTATTTACATTAGTAGAGTAATTAGAATAATTACATAATTACTCTACTCGTGTAAAATCATGATTTATTTTTATATTTTACAATTAAACATAATACTTAAATAGATGAAAAAAAGCTTTATTCACTTCTTATGTTAAAGTCATTTTGTATGTTAAGATTTATTTTTATTTGATCTTTACACTATAATTTTTTTTAAAAGAAAACTTCATTAAAACACACCTCCTACCCAAACGCGCAAAAGATCAAACAACACAAACCCCCAACCCAAACGGACAAAGGGCAACAAATTACAACATATACAGATGATATCTACACCATTCCTCCCATCTAATGTATTTACAAGAAGATCTATTTTTAACCCACTTGAAACCCCTCGATTTAATCTCCCCTAAAATATCTAGCGCACTACGGTTTAATTGCTTGAATATCAACTCGTTTCTACCTTTTCAAATATACCAACCCGCTACCTTTACACTATAAATGAAAGCTCAAAACGCTAAAAGGAGTCAAAGTAGTCTTCCCATCTTTACCCTTATAATTTAAAGAAAATCTATTTTTTTTAAATCTTTTTCACTGATAAGTAATTTTATTAAACATATCCCTATAACTGAAAGCTCAAAGTACTAAAAGTATTCAAAGTAGTCTTTCTATCGAGACCTATAATTTAACTAAACCTTTTTTTTTTTCTAACTAATAAGTAATTCTATTAAACGTATCCGACAGATGTTAATTAATTCTTAAAAAATATATTAAAGTAGTAAAAACATCGGAACAAAGTCTCCGTCTTATTAATATGTCCTTCAAACCTACTTTAAAAAAAATATGCAAGTGTGATTAAAATAAACCGATATAAGGAGTTGTCATCTCAGTGATTACATCAAAAATAAATAAAAAAAAGTCGAACGCTACTTAATCTTCTTTAAATAAATGTGACTAAATAAACCTTTAGTGATACTAAATAAATTGTGTCAGAAAGCCTCCCCAACCAAAAAATAAAAAATTCTTTAAACTAGACCCACATTTAATTAGCTGTACATAAGGTGACAAATTTCCACACAACACGAAAATAATGAGATTTTGTATTTTCATATCTAACCGTTTAATAAATGGGTTGTGTGCGCGACGACTTGTTTGGTTAAATCAATCGTGTTCGGCTGCCCTGTTTAACTAAACTGGTCGACCTACCAACCCGTACAACTCACTAACACACGTAATTAACATGTTTTTAACTTGATTACTAAACGATAATTAATCCTTCAACCCTTTTGACACGTTTAAATTAACACGTTAAACGTTCTGTGTGTGAGTTATATAGTTTAAAGTTTGCCCAAGTTAAAGTTGAATTTTTTTGATAGAAATAGATATATGACTCAAGTTCGATTTAATTTGGATTTAACAATTCAACCTGAAAACTATCCACTCGAAATAATTAACCCGTAATGTGAAGTTATGCAATCTGCATAGAACTCTAAATGGTGACTTTTGCACAATATGAAACATTAAATGATGGGATTACACAGTCTGTCTCCAAATCACATGTCATTATGTTGTGTTGTCACTTTCTTTCTGCGTCAAAACTAAAGAACTATGTAGCACGGGGACTCTATTTATGTGACTGTATCCGTCTCGGTACTTGTCGGGGATGGAAACACCAGGGGTACTCGTCGGGCACGTTTCTAATGTCGGGGACCTATCTGGTAGAAGTATCCAGCCCGTTTACATTTATTTTTAGGGTTTTAACCCTTTCAAATTTCACAACCGGCCATTAAATAAATAGACTTATCATATTCGACTTCTTTAATCTCTATACTCTCAAGTCTCATCTTCTTCAGTTCTCTATCGATTAGCCGGTAATAGAAGCGTTTAGAAACCGCCTTGCACTTTCGAAGGCGAAACAATTGTCTTATGGTGGGAGAATTACCCTACTAAAATATGTCCTTAATTCGCTTCCTACGTATTTTCTCATTATATAAAGCCCCGGTTCAAGTTTTGGACCATTTGGAGCGTCTTAGAACGGTATTTTTTTTGGGGCGGGTCTGAGGAAAACGCAAAAATGAATCGGATGGCCTGGGACAATGTATTGTGCCTATTGAATATGGTGGGTTGGGGTTCGGGTCGCTCCAGGACGCTAACCTAGCCATGTTGTCGAAGTGGTGGTGGAGGTTCAAGTCGGAAAGAAGTGGGCTCTGGAGGAAAGTGATTGGGGCGATTCATCAAAATACAAGATCATGGAACCCGATACCAGCCAAACTAACAATTGCTGGACCATGGAAGCAGATTGTTAGTATAAAACATAATCTTGAAATTCTGGACATTAATCCGAATGAGCTGATGTGGTGCGAAGTTGCTGATGGGTCGGAAACAACATTCTGGATGGATTATTGGCTGGGAAACAATCCTTTGTACAGCGTGTTCCCTTTGTTATTCGCTTTGGAAAAAGAAAAATTGAACATGGTGGCTGATCGTGTTGTGTGGGCTGAAGGTGGGCCCATTCTAAACTGGAATTGGGCCAGGCCCATATTGACTGCAGAGGAAAACAACGAGCTTCAATATCTCACGGCCTTGCTTGTTTTCTTTAATTCCAGACACCCGGGTCGGACCAATGGAAGTGGAGCTTAAACCCGACAGGCACGTTCTCTGTTTCTAGTATCAAAAGTGTAATTGGTTGTCACAATAGAATCCATCCAGATTATATGTTTCTCTGGAATAGTTGGGTGCCAAAAAAAGTCGGGATCGTGCGTGGAGAGCGTTAAAGGAGAGGCTGCCTACTCAGTCGGCATTGGCTACGAGAAATATCAACGTCGGTTTCACGGACTGTGTATTCTGCAGTGAGTATGCTGAATCAAGTGACCACTTATTTGTTTCTTGTCAATTCACGCAAACGATATGGCAAATCATTGCACAATGGTGTAAAATCCCTCCAATAGTGGCGTTCAGTTTCAAAGATATATTGGACCTCCATTATTCTGTTGCTGGCTCAAAAAGGAAAAGGAAGGTTTTGTATGCAATTGTCCAGATCATAATTTGGTGTATTTGGAGGATGCGCAACGAAGTGGTTTTCAATCAAGCGAACCCGGAGATAGCAAAGGTCGTGGAGGAGGTCAAGTCCTTAAGCTTTATGTGGGTTAAGAATCGTTCAAAGGAGCTAGCGTGGGCGTGGAATGACTGGCGGAATTTCAATGTGCAGATGTAACTTTGGTTTAATTTTTGGTGTTGTGTTCTGCATGTCTGCATGTTTGTATATTTGGTGCTAGCAACTTGCTAGAATTTAATAAAGCTTTATGTTGGCCTTTCAAAAAAAAAAAAGTTCTCTATCGATTGCTGGTCTCTCACGAACCAGAATTTGAAAATGATTTGATTTTGATAATTAATTATCTTTGGTAGATGTAGTATTTATGGAATTTGTTTAATATATTTTTATCTTTTTATATTTTTTATTGCCGTACCCATATCTTGGAATTATGAGTTTTGTCGTTCCTCGTTCCCGTACCCATGCTACTTAGCTAAATAACATAGGGTCAACGATATAGCCATCCAAAAGTTCAACCATATATTGACTAGATGTCCTTAACAATATGAAAACGGCGTTTGTGCTTGCATATAAATCTACAATGAAATCTAACGGTGAACTCCAGTTTTACTTGAATACGAATTGTTCCTTTATCTGATTCATCCTGCAGCTTCAATAAACCAGGCAACCCAGGTGCAAACATGTGAACATTAACTTCCTTAGGGTTCGATTTATGCTGGTAGAATCCTGAATCTATGCTACTTGCAACATAAATAGGTTTATCTACCTTTGGATCGGTATAAAACAAAGTGATGTTGAGATCATCATATGAAACTTTTGCCATTTTATTGCGGTTGTTGAAGGTGAGATTTAAGTTAATCGACTGCTTCATTTCTTCGGTTGCTGAATTGGGAAGGTCGTGTTTTGTATCGATTTCGGGTGTAAGAGAATATTTACATGCGGTTACAAGAACAAGTACTAGATATAACATCAGAAAACTAACATAGGAAAGATAGAAATAAACTTTGGTTTTTCTAGGTAAAGTAACACTTTGCTCATTAACCGAGTCATGGTCCTTCGAGACCTTGAATTTATGATTATCTCCATAAAGACCAGTTTCAATATCACCAGATGATCCTTCAACGATTGCGCTTATGATCGGTGATATATATGTGGTGGTTTTACGAATCCTACTCACTAAACGGAATACTCGACTATTGAATCCCATATTAGTGCCTATGAGAAAGAAAGAGATTATGTTTGGGCGCTGGAGTGTTTTTCCAAAATAGGCTAGCTTGATTCTATTCAGAATTTATGACACATCAGTTTTGTGAATGAGAAGTATGGGACTTCAACGTTTCTTTTCAATTTATAACTAATGTTGGATACGTGCACGTGTTGTCCGATTCAATGTTGAAATGATCAACAACTAGATGAAAGAAAAAGACGTACAATTGCATAAACTAGTGGAATAAAAAGAACTACAAGTGCATATACTAGTGGAGAAAGTGACAAGGAATATTTTAAGCAACTGTTACTAGAATAATGAATGACAGAAAGACCTCGGGACGTATTCTCTTCAATACTTTTTTTCTCAAAATATCTTTAGGAAGTCCCTCGGTGAGGATTTATTAATAGTAATTCCTTCAATCCATTGGTGATACTACGCTAGTCGGAAAACATGGTGTAACTAAAAAATTTACCTACGGTTTGATTACCAATAGATCATTGACGGATTACTCGCAATTAACTTACTAATGGGTTACCAACAAGTCCTATCATTGATGGTGGTCGGCTTATTTCTGGAAATAAAAAAACTTTCAAAATCGATAATGATTAATGTAAAATAAACATATAGACGAATTATCTAGCTAGTATAGGCCGAGGAAAGTCCATATTAGTACTTGGGTAGGTCTAGATTTTAACGTATGTATTGTGAAGTAACTAGCCAATCCAAATCATACCGTATAAACAATAAACTCATTTGTATAAATTTTGGTAGAACAATGAGTGTAAGTCTTATCAATTCCGTTAATTGTTTTAATCAACTATTGTATAAAAAACTGTCATTCAAAATTTCAACAAATTGAATTGTTTTAATCAACTATTGTATAAAAAACTTTGTCATTCAAAATTTTAACAAATTTATTTGATTATCCTAAAGCATGCATAAGATAGGTCGACAATATGCTCTAACATTACTACTAATTTGAGTACTTCAACCAGATATATAAAACCCAGACAATTTACTGTCACTCTATCCGACTTTGGTGAAACGTAGTTCTCCACAACCGTTAGAAAATGACACATAAATTAATACAAAACAAAATGACAATTTATGTTGTGTATACGCAAAACTACCACGTACCTCGTCCGTGTTTGTATCCTAAAATATTATAAAGTTTTCAAGATAGATTCATATTCACTTTTTTTGTTTCACCATACGTGTTTTCAGGTTTTTCTTCATCGTCGCTAGCATCTCACCATCATTAGTAATGACTTTGATGACCTCACATGTGGCATCCCATTCACATATCAATGACATATGCTAGATGATAACTCTCCTAATTTGGTCTCGTCATGAGTTAATGTGTTATTTACCATATGAACAAATTCTAGGTCATAACAAAGCCAATTAGGTGTTATTGACCGATATTAGATACAAGTCCAATAATTTTGCCTTATTGGGCCTTTTTATGTGTTAATGTGTTCATTTTCCCTAAAATAAGTTACATTAGGTTATAACAAGTTATTTACGTGTTAATAACATATCCTAGATGACAACCCCATTAAATGGGCTTTGTCATGTGTTAATGTGCTGTTTAGAACGCCCTAAACATCAGCTGTTAGATTTACTCTTTGACATATAGTTCAAATAGAACGTTTCATTTCAACACAACATAAATTTAAATAGTCATTACAATAACATAAAACTTAAGTGTCTTAATACATAAAATTGTCAAGTGGGGATGTCAGTTGCCTGGAGAGCCTTTGTCACACGCCAGCTCTTATACCAATCAACATGATGTGCATATTAAAAGTCAGCGGGTAAATTCTAGTTTAAATCAGGTAACTATAAACTTTAACAAGCATTAAACAGACACAACATTTAAAGTATAACACATAACTTTAACTGTATGCACCAAGTAGTGCATTCTATACCAAACTTTAACATATATCCATAGACTATACATGCAACCTATACCGTATGTAGTTGATCAACCATGGGAAAACAACAAATGCACTACCCCTTTATCATTTGGTAATGTTGTTAACTTTAAACACAATTTTTGACTGTAACATTAACTTTAGACGTTGTTGACAGTTCGGTGTTAACTTTCGACACTGACATTTATTTTAGATGCAACAGTCTCCTTTATCCTTTATCATGCAATATGGATACTCTACACACTTTGTAATATTATACTTTAACACTATAAAGATATTCATTACTTTAACAAGCTTTACAATAATCAATCACGTTTAGAAACACAATACTTTACTTTTTGATAACCTAATACTGTAGGGTAAGAGGGGTCTAGAAACTTACATGATTATGGTTAACTACTTTGCGCTAGAGTGTCTTGGCTAGAAAAGGCATCCACATGATTTGGATTTCAAACTAAATACTACTGTGATGATCTATGACTGATTTATAATATATTCCAAGTTCTAAAAGTGTGATTCTTAACCTTGATTTCCTTTATCTTAACTTTCTCTCTTGAAAACCCCACTTTCTCTCTGTAGATTATGGCAATGGAGGTGGAAAATGGAAGATGAGGGTTTATAAACCCTTATATACCCCTTAAACATGGGCTTTCAACCTCTAATCTTTCCTTGGGCCTTGACCCATTTGATTAGACAGTAAAGTGCTATGTTTACGCATAGTGTATAAGTTATGTGAAAACCGCCGTTCCTTAATTGTTTAACTGTTTGCTAAAGTTTAGAGTTGTTTTATTATACTATAACTCTCCTAGTATAGCTGGATTTTAGTATGTACACCAGGTTAAATTTTAGAGACTCGTGAGTTTCTTAGCTGGGCGGATGAAGGCTCCCTATTGCAAGTCTGGCATCTCATTTTGATAAAAACATGTTTGTTTCAGACAACTTCATGTAAATGACTGAATTGAATTAAAGTTTCTGTTGCACATGAATATAAATTTTATGGTTACTAAATAGCCGCCGAATAGTTAATCCAACAGATGGAATCCATAGGTTTGGGGTGTTTCGACCACGTGCGCAATCAATGTAGGAGTCGATCAAATACGCTACTCGCCAAAGGAATGATCTTACGAAATTTGTTTATCTTTGATTTTCATGTCATCATATGTGTCTTCAATATATTCGTCCTCAGCTCTAGCATCCTTATCGTCGTTTGTACCGAGTTCAATGACATTGCACGCGAGAAGGAAAAGGGTTAAATATCCTCATTCACCTCAGAAGAGAAGACGTTGAATGGTCCACCCTTTCATTGATTTAAAAGAGTTATTAATCTAACTCATGATCATCGGCAAATTCATTAAAGCATTGTGCTAGCTCATATATCCCTCGAGACTCTGTATTGGAAACAACCCACCACTGTTTCAAACCATCTGTGATAGACAGATATGATCCAATAGTTACAAATGAATTGAGATAAAGAATTTAATTTTGTAAATCGATAACTTAACATTGTCATCACACAAATTAAATATTCTTATTGAACCCCTAATATTCTTGTAGAATTTATAGTCAGGCAATTAAAAAAAGTTTCTTTTTTTGCTAAACAATGAAAAATGCTATAGAATTAATTGAGCAAGCAAATACGGGCAATTTACAGGACACATAAACAAAAAAAAAATTAAATCTGTTGAATGGAGCAAAGACGGTACGGTTCCGCCATAAACCATTTGAGCTAAAATCGGTTATTATTTTGCTTATATTATGATAGAACAAGCATCCCACTAGTTTTTTTTTTATCCCTGATTTTATTTTCTTGTCAACCAAACTATGAATTTTGTACTAGATTTCAATACCACGAATTACACATAAAATACAAATATTTTATACCAAATTCATCCCACCTAAATAAACAAGATGCCCACTAACATATATGTAAATAAGATAGGTGGTCTACTATGCGTTAATGGCATCACTACGAACAAAGATGAGGATCGCAAGACCACACTGTCGCGTTTTAATTTTGAGAATACGTATTTCAACAGTTTAGTTTTCACCAAATAAACAAAGAGCTTTAAAATATGGAGGTCCAGAAAGGGGATGAAGGAAACCAATTGTGGTTATGGGTATCGAAACGAACGACCCTTAGCATTCATGGTATGTTGATGTTAGGTTTCCAATTAAGGTAGGATATTTGTTGCTACTTATAGAAGTTATTAATAATGAATTAATAGTTTAAACGGACCCTACACTGAGAAACCATAAAAAAGTGGGTTAACAATCTTACCCAAAACTTATTCTTGTTACCAACCACATTAAGGTCCCACAAAATCCGACCGGATCCTAACTTTTGCACATTGTGTGTATGTTGGTAACACCCGCATGATTGCCAGCCTTACCTTGACTAGGATAGTCGTCGATACTCACCAAGGATTAGTACCGACAATCACAATTCTAGTTTACCAATTTTTATATTCCTTTTTGCTGAAGTCCGCCGATGATATTCCATCTGTGATACATATTTGTGTAATAGTATACAATGACTAAATATCAATGTCGATCAATAATGACCTTGAATTTTCTACTTCGAGGTTACAATTTTTTTTCATGAATCTCTCAAGATACTTTTTATTGAGTGTGGTCACCAAGATCTTTTTTGTTGTATTGAGTCAGTCACCGAAATATTATCTTTTGATATTGGATATCGGGTTTCGGTTTAGTTTTTTTCGGCGACCTCAACTTCATCTTGTTTTATTGTACACATTTAACTAATTACTGACGATTTATTAAACACAAGTCACTTCAAGTTGGTTATATCCTATGCCATAGAGCTATACAAAACCCGGGTTGGGCCCAGATCGGTTCGGGTTGTAATCCGGTTCAGTAATTTTGACATTATGCTAAAACCGGTTTGGCCGAACTCGGTTAGGATTAAGAACCAATTTGAGGGTTATAAAGCAACCCACCTAAACCGAGTAGGATTAGGTTCAAAACCGGTTTGACCCAAACTTATTATAAAATTTGTTTTAAGATAAATATTAAATTCATCATCTATTATTAATAAATACAAATTAAACAAAAATAACTAAAATTCTCCTTGTTATTTAGCATTCAAAAACTTATAGAAAAACATCATTTAAAATAGGAAAAAATACAAGTGGCAATATTTTTTTAAAGTTTATTTTTGTTCTTCGCTCTCATCATGTGTTTAATCTTCGCAACCCAAATCCCAAGTGGCAATATTTTTTTAATGTTTAGTCATGCGTTGACGGATTTTGCAATTATAAGTGTGCTAATATGGTATTTTACAAGCTATGGGGATGAGCTTGCGATGTCAGCAATATTAACCAACATCCAAAGTTCATTATCATCACTTTTGGTGATATTTATGGCTCGTGCAGCAAACTCGTATGTTGGAAGATTACATGCACTCTTGTTTTGGATCACTGCGTGTATTGGCGTAAGTATATGTTTTATCTAGAGGCGGAGCTAGTGAATAAACGAGCCGAACTGGGCCGCAGTTCGAACCCGTTTGATCTATGGGAGCTCGAGCTTAATTTGTTTCTTATATATTAATTAATATATTTATAACATTTATAATTATTTTTTATGAATTTTATATATAACATAATATTTGTGGGGGGGGGGGGGGGATATTGAGAAAGAAAACTAATAATATTTCATACCACATATATACTAGAGAGAGTATGGAGTTCATAGTTTTCTTGAACACATGAGTTTTCTCATGTTATAATTTAATGTGTGCTTTAACTGAATAATATTGATTAATTTTTTTAACCGAAAAGAGATCATATCATTACTTCAAACAGATACAAATAATGTTTCTAGCCAGGAGCTAGAAAGACATACAAGTATACAAACAAACATCGCCTATATAAGAATTCCGTTTACACCCAATCTATTCCAATCATCTCTCACGATATCCTTTATACGACCTCTATGTTTGAGCCATAAAAGGGAGCATTCTTTGATGTCTTCGACAATCCTAGTGTAGGGCTTGCGTGTATTATTAAAGATCCTCTCGTTTCTATGTATCCAAATGGTCCATATGGCCGCCATGATAACACAAGAGAAGGCCTTCTTTTGTCTTGTCGGTAGATTGACTCCCCATGCCACGGTAAGAATTTGATTCCCGAGATGCACCTCCAAACCAATGTATTAGCCTTGGCTGTTGCCCACCCGCACCACTTCATTATCGGATTACCATCCCTTTGAAATGTCGCATCGCCTAGCTCATCCCTCACGACTTTTACCGAAAAAAATCTTCCTTTATCCGTTTCCCATCCCCACGCATCACTCGAATCCTTCATGTGTCTATTGTTAAGTGTTTCGAAAAGGCGTAGAAATTCAGCCCAACTATCGCAAGATGTCGGTCTAGTCTTCCAATCCCAGTGCCAAACTATACTCGATCCCATCTTCTTGTAATAATCGTAAACTCTAGCACTTTTTTTGATGCCATATTATATAACAATGGATCTTCTTGTAATAATCAATAATATTGATTAATGACTTGTAGTTGTTAACATCATCATCAAAAAATAACTAAAATTCTCCTTGTTATTTAGCATTAAAAAACTTATAGAAAAACATCATTTAAAATAGAAAAAAATACAAGTGGCAATATTTTTTTAAATTTTATTTTTGTTCTTCGCTCTCATGATGTGTTTAATCTTCGCCATGCAAAACCCAAGCTATTGCATGGGTATTCATCATATGCGACTTCATCGTTGGTCATTGGGGTCATCATTCCCCCTTCTACCTTGTCCTCATATATCTCGGCTTCATATTCCACTTCACCTTTGAGTGAGAAAATCATATATGTTGTATTCATTCTGTCACATCCAATTAATCTTGCAATGACCCTTGTTCAGACTTTTAAACATTTCACATAAATCAAAATTGCGCCAAATTTCCAAGTTCCTTTTCGTAGCTAACGTTAGAACCACCGTAAGATTTGAGATGGACCACAACCAACGGCCAATTGCGCACACTTGATGAAGCCATTTGAGAGTTTTTGTATTGTATACAAAAATAATTACTGATTTTGACCTTTTAACAGTGTAGCGAGCGTTTTTGAGTGTTGTGATTCGACTAAAACACACCATACATATTTATACCTACATACGTGTGGATAAAATGCAAACAAAATGGTGAAAAAATGAGAACTTATGTCTATTTTAACGATATAAAGTCGTTTGGCACATTCTAAGGAGTCAGAACCGGTTTGAAAACCAGTTGTAAACATAGCAATCAAAGATCGTAAATTTTTTAACATTTCCGTGTTTAATAAAATTTATATTTTATTTACGATTGTTTCGTAATCGTACGTTCAAGCAAAACAATACTCACAACATTTACTGAACAAAATCCAAGTTATACATGCCTTGATACCCTTCACAAAACTTAAATAACAAGTTAGAAGGGTTAAAAATGTCAAAAAGCTGATAATACAAGTTTAGGGGCTAAAACTATCAAAATTCAAAGTTTTGATTTCTGACGTAAAGGGTGCCAAGCGTGCAGAATTATGCCTGATTTCCAAGTTTTGCCACCTTTCTTCATCTTTTGACATCTTTGCACAAATTTTGCCACCTTAAATCTGGTCTTGACACATGTTAGGGCACTAATCAACATCTAAACACACTTGGTAACACTTGGCAACACCTCCTTAATCCTCCATTAGTATAAATAGGCTCCATGTTATTGAGTTTCATTCACGCCTTTCTTTCTTCAAATCTTGGAGCTTGATTCGAGACTTGAAGCCTCCATTTCTGAGTTCTAATATTTCCATCCAAACACTAGTAAGTGTTTCTCTTAGTCTATTTCAATTTATTAGCAAATTATTAGTTGAAAGTCAAGCAAATTGACTTTTGCTTTAACTTTCATTTTCGATCATTTTGGTCAAGTCCAAGTTCAAATTGAACTTTCCAATGTGACCATAACAATGAAGGTGTTAATCCGTTGTGATTACACGCTCTAATCATCATGTTTAATAGGAATTGAGCGTGACGAGTCAAACATATATAAAATAAAAGTATAAACACAAGATTTTTACGACGAATGAACTTTTAAATATCAAAACTGTAAATTTTGACATTATAAGAATTTGTATAACATTATAAGAATTGTTTTATCATGTTTAACTCGCCATTTTCAATTTAGCGCTCAATTCCTAATCGAGAGTCAAATAACTTTTTGCTTTTACTTTCGATTCTAACCCGTTTTTTCAACCTTAAAACCCAATCATACCCGACTATGTGACCATATTGATACAGGGAATAATCCTCTGAAATTATACCTTCTGAAGTCTTTTCTTTTGATGGGTCAATTGACAAGTCATATATATATATATATATATATATGGTAGGGTTCATGTGAGAACCACCTTTATTGTGAGAACCGCGAGAACCATTGTGAACACAAAAGTAACCCACTATATCACCACCCAAAACCTAAAGAATCTACCCCCCACAAAAAATGTCACACCCCGACCCGCAGCGGAAAAGGTGATCGGGGCATGATTGGGTTTTCATCAAAGCTCATGACATTTATTATAATGTTTCATATTTATTATTATAATTTAAAGGAGATCATACAATCAAATCATACAAATACAACATGTTCTATACATCTATCTAAACTTCATTATTTTTCTTCTAAGGCACTTTCCTATGTGTTCCTTGCTTCATCCTGTCCACCTGTATCATGTGTAAAAATGGTTTTTGGATCAACAAAAGTTGGCGAGTGAACCTTGTTAGAAAACATTTATTATTTATTTCTTGTTGTATTTAATATGAAAAAATTGTGCAATAATCATACGTGAGCAAACGTAAATAATCATACAATAACAAACAACAACGAACAATAACATACAATAACAAACCATAACATACAATAACAAACCAACTTGCATGAATATATAACATGAATGAAACTGTATATGTTGGCAACGTCACGTTCACGCTCATAATGTAATGGGGAACGGACGGCCTATGATAAATGTCTGTGCGATCAAGGCTCAATCAAACGGAGCCGATCGTATGTTGGCAACGCCTGGTTCACGCTCATAATGTAATGGGGAACAGCTCAACGCTCATAATGTAATGGGGAGCGGCGGCCTATGATAATGTATGTACTGAAAATGATAATTTAATCTAAACAATAACCACACAAACAGTTGATACATGTTGAATACACATTTGTTCATGGATATGATGGATGCACAATGGTTTAAATATAATAAATGATAAGACACATGATACACCCCAAAAACGTGATTAAAACGGGGAATTTGTAGAGATTCACTCACATTGGGTGCGTTCGGTTGATGATGTTGAATGCGTACGAGTTTAGAGGATTGATCGACGAGGAAAAACTAACCTAATTAATAACGAAAAAGTAAGGTAAATAAATGTATTTTATTAACAATTTTAATAGGATTTTTGGATATATTTTTGTGAGTTTAAGGCTATTTTCTAACTTTAAAAATGTTATTTTGAAGTATTTTTAATTGATTTTTAATTTAAATAAATAAATAAAATAATAAAAAAATGTTGACTTTTTGACTTGACCGTTGACCGTTGACCATTACTGTTGACCGTTGACCGGTTCGGTCGTTTGTATGTGTGCGCTGGGTGAGACTCGAACCCGTGACCTCCCGTACGCGTGCACGCAGCTCTACCAACTGAGCTACGTGTCTAACCCGAAATATTTCTGTTTTTAATTATATTTATACACTATTTAAGTTAATCCGAAAATCATTTATTTTAAAAAGGATTTAATGGTATCGACTCGGTGATCCCCACAGGTCTCGAACCCGGGACCTGTGGTTTAGTTTGGCACACAGTCCACCGCTGGACTGTGTGTCTAACTTGGTAAATATTATGGTTTTTATTATACTTAACATGATTCTGCGTGTAGATCCGATTCGGTTTTATAAAAAAAAACATTTTTATTACAGCGAGTGTGCGTGTGTCAAGGATCGAACTCGGGACGTATGCGTATTTATTTGCACACAGTCCACCGCTGGACTGTGTGTCTAACCCGTTCATAATACTGATTTTAATTAATCTTATAATCAAACACGACTTCGTCTTCTTCGTTCAAAACACAGACAATGATTAAACCAACTGTTTCTTGATTAATTCGGTTAACGAATATTATGAGCAATTGAAAGATATTGAACAGAAGGGTTTGGGGAAACAATGTACCGAACAGATTATCTTCTTCAGAAATCCGGCAAAGATCGTCGGCTCTATTTTGTGAACTCCTTCTGTTCGGATTCAATAATTAGTTTGATTGATTAGATACGAAATTGAATTACTGAGCAACGATTATCAGGATGTTTAGATGATCATACCGATTAACAGTGTGATTCTGGAAATTCCAGAAGTTTTCCGGCGAAAATGGAACATCCGGCAACGTCGTCTGGAATAGATTCTGGGTGAGGGATTGATGTTAGTAATAGTCTAACCATGGGTTAAAACAGAAAAAGTCGAGGTATTTACCGTGTAGATGAAAGTCTCGGTTTTCCGGCGACTTGCAGAGAATTCCGGCGAGTGAAATTTCTTGCGACAGAGATTCTTCAGGTGTTTAAGGTGAGTGTGGGGGATGTCAGTATGAGCTCTAAGAATCTTATTTTAGAGTAAGCAGAAAGGAGGTAATGAATTCGGTTTTCCGGCGATAATTTCCGGTTAATTTGCAGAGAATTCCGGCGACTGCGGCGAGGTTTTCCGAGCGACATTTGGAGAGTGTAAGTGAGATAACTCGTGAGCACAACTGATGAATAAGGTATAACTCGGATTAAATTATATTTTCGGTTTCGAACGAGAATTATGGTCCATGAATGAAATTGATTGAGTTTTTCGGTTATAACCGATGTTGCTGTAAATGTAACTGTTATGTCCAAAAGAAAACGGCAATGTTTGACGAATTTGTCGGGATTTCCGGCGAGAGTGACTTGAGTGCGCTGAGTGACTGATTTTGAAAACGAGTTTTAGTTATTTGAATTAATTGATTTAATATCTCATCAAAAGGCACAAGTGGCGGAGTGGTTGGGCGAGTGTAAGTTAAGTCTTTGTGAACATCCGGCTGACCTGGGTTCGAAACCCAGCTTCAGCATTTAATTTTTTTCTCACTATTTTAATAAATTTTCAAATATAAATTTTATATTCTAATATACTTATTAATTATGTATCGTTTAAAATTAATTTGAGCATTAAATATGCAACGAAATTTTAACTGTTGTTCGGTTAATAAACGAAGCGGGTTTGGTTAATCCGGTTTTTGACGGATGATACAAAAAAAACCTAAACCCCCACTCCTAAGCTAAATGCTAAAAACTTAACCATAAAGCTAAACCCCCCAAAAAATCTAAAAAACATACAATTTTTTTTGAAAAAACGCTGGTTTTCGTCAGCAAAAAAAATTATATTTTTTGGTGACGAAAGATAACGTTTTTTAAAAAAAATGTTAATTTTTTTGTAGGTTTTTTAGATGTTTTTATGTATTTTTAGTTGTGTGCACATGGGTTCTCGCGGTTCTCTTAATAATGGGTGGTTCTTAACGAATCCTTCTCCTATATATATATATCTCTTAATAAGTCGAAAATGCCCTTTTGGCATAAAAACAAATAAAATGTTTTTAAACCTATATGATCTATATTCTAACTTCAAGACTGATCATATAACATCATAAAATATATTTTGACATGTCAGACTTTGTAATAAGACCCATTCGACCATCCAGATCCGTATTTACGCTTACAGCACGTTAAAACACTTCAAAACACTTTCAAATCAGAATGTGAGGTTTAACAAACCATATATACGAGATACTTCGCTTGTTTGGTTATAAACCACATTCTATCCGATCTTCCGTTTGAACCATATTATACACTAACTATATAATTATCCGAATCATTTAGGAAATACTTGAGTTATTCAAGCACTCTTAAAGCACATCATCAACAACCAAAGTGAGTTCATGGTCCCCACTTTTTGTTTTCAAAATACTTTGGGGTGATTTATATGTGCCTACTACTTTTCCAAATTTACACAATTTATTACTTGTGGTTTATATACACAATATGCTTTCCATTTTATATGAAACTTGGTGGTGCGTCATCCATAACACAAACACGTTCATTAACTTTTGCCAAGCTAACCGGTAGTATGTTATGACGCTATATGATTGACAACCCCATTCCCGCTTCCTAGGTTTGTCTGAAAATTTGCTTAGGGAATGACAGAAACTGTGCAATTTTGATGAACCCTCCTTGGGTTAGTCCAACGAGTCAACACAGGCTTGAATGTATTTGCAAACGGCCAAGCTTGTTTATTGAAAACCAAATAGTTGGATTATACAAAATCACAATTAGTTTTCAAATATATATAAACCACACAAATTCATATTTATACAATTTGTTATTCATACAACTATTACAAAGTAACATTTTTGTCAAGATTCTTGGCTACAAAAGTTTATTCATTATACCAATTCTTGTAGTTGGTCATCACATTGTAATACCAAATCCATAGCCAACCATAAAACCTATGTTACTGATCAGCAACTTTATTGTTGGATGTCTATTTTCATATATGTTTCAGGTACTAACACATGATATTCAAGTATGCTACACATAGGAATGGACTCGGGCCTTAGTCTTGCTTTAATCTAAAAACAGTTGTTTGATTTTGCTTTTATGTTTGTAAAACAATATAATACAACAAATCAATAAAAATGAAACTTTAGTACCATGTGTTGTGAATAATTTGAAAAAACGTGACTCGCTGACGTTTCCGCCATAGGTTTCACGTGGTTGGGGTCGTCCCCCCAAACCGACTTTTTATTATGTTAAAATCGTTTTTTAATACGTTACATCCAGTTTTTAAGGTTTAAGAACCGGTTCGAGCAAAAATCGGGTTGTACACTTGATGTCCTACCCTGGGCTCAAATCATCGCGTTGGGTTGGCGCCCAAACTGGTTTGCTCTATCAGGATGGTCTAGGACCGGTTCATTAGGCCCAAAGGCCCAAATCGGTTTTTCACATCTCTACTTTGCCTTTATACTAGATGTAAAGGGTTCTATGTCTATCCTAAATAAGAGGCCACCTATTTTGACTGTCCAACCAATAAGTAATGTGTATGAGATTAGATCTCGTGCTATGTTATTTCAGTGATCGTTGAAATGTGTTTACCAATCCATCTGTTTCTCATCTATTTTCCATCGCACAAATTATTTATATCTTTGCAAACACAAATTATTTACGGAAAATACCAAAATAACCATTGACCATACCAATCTACCAAAATCAACATAGTTTGCGTCTATAGTAGACGCATCTCTGAAAACGAGGCTTGTTTTGCGTTTACCATATACTCATGGATCCTAGCGAATAAGAAGTTGACACATGTCATCAACCTTATGACTTTTGTTTACTTTTCTATTATGATTTTTAAATGAGCATAACTTTTTCATACATGAATATTTTTCTTAAAATCTACACCAAATTAAAGAGAATTTTATTATCTTTAATTTGTTGTAATAAAAAAACTATGGTATGAAAAAGTTACGCTCGTTTAAATATCATGGTGGAAAATAAAAAATAGGCACGGAAAACCCATGGTACAATCTTAGATCCATAAGACAACTACAGACACATCATGAGTTCATTTTAGACGCATCCTCTACATCTTAGATGCATTCTCTACCTTGACGCAAACGGTTGGAGGCTACTAGATGCAAACTCATTTTAGATGTAATATGTAGACGCAATACTTGCATCGTTTACAGTGATGCGTCTACCATAGAAAGCAATCGATGTTCATTTTGATAAATTGGTATTGTTAAAATGGTTATTTTAGTATTTTTATTATTATATCTTTTGTTGTTCAAAAGCCTATGACGTCATTCAACTTTAGTTTTTTATAACTCTTGTTAGACCATTTGGTGTGAAGAGGCATACAAATGGGCATTATGTGACATGTGACAACCACGTCAGCACGCGTTAGAAAAGTGACGTGGTGCAAAAAAGGGAGAAGTGGACCGTGACGTGGAAAGTGATGTTTTTATAAAAAAATATTAAAAATGAATAAACATTAACCAATCAAAACCAACCCAAAATCCATCCACCAATGAAACTCGACACCTCACCCACACATTTGCCCCATGCCGATGAAGATCCTCAAGCCCCAACCACAATACCGTGCTCCACGCCACACACGAGGTGGTTAGCTTGACGTGGACCGGCTTCCACGCCGTATTTCCACGTCCATACAATGTGGTCTTATGTGGTGGTCTTATGTTATTACCGGTGCCTACCCCTATGCTGACAACAATAGACTACTTGGCAAAGGAGCGAATTTATACGTTATTTAAGGAAACTAATAGGATTCTCTCACGCTACGCAAGGAGACCTGTATCGATTAGACGTGTTACGATACCGACACTCGCTATAACAACCAAAAGAGAAAAAAATAAGTCGAGATATGCCCAAAAGAATATCGAGACATTTTTTACATGGATCTAAAACGACAAAATGAATAGTGGTTCCAATGTTGTTCGGTGGGAATCAATTCGGCTCGTTAGGGTACCAACACTTGTATTTCCTACGACACTAAAAATCAGTATATTTTAAATGTAATTCCGTTGTCAACAAAGTTAATACCGGCGCATCAAGAAAAAGAACTAAACACAGACACATATTCGGGTTTTTTTGTCAATTAATTAATAAGCGTGACAATTATATTAAATAAAAATAAAAAAACGTTAAAAGTCTATATTAGTATAACTGGTATAATTCAAACCTTAAAAATTTCAAATTGAACCATAAGATAATATTATAAAGTAAGTTAATTAAATAGAGAGGTGGATGCATTTAAGAAATTAAAAGACAACTTGAATGGCATATAGTAATGAGTGAAAAGAAATATTTACCTGCCAGATTCATTTACGTTCTATTCTATGAATGAATCAATCAAGAAATAAAACAAGTTCGAATCTATTTAGATCCTAGGATGTTAATGATCGAACCGTTGGGTGTCAAATGTCAAATAATAAAACCTTGCCTGCTTAAAATGTTGTATCATAAAATTTCTTGTAGCCAATACCTTGTCAAATTATATATCTAATAATATGAAATCTTATTCAAAGTCTTCTAAAATTAGTTTTCAATATGCTTAATTATTTAAGTCCACTAGGTTTGTATGATTGAATGATTGTTTAATAGACTAAGTCCACGCCCAATGAAAAGAATAAGAATCAAATTGTTGGTGTTACAATAATAATTAATGTGTTAGTTGAGGAAAACATTGACCAAGGAACATGGTGTTTTAAGAGTTAAAGCTTAAAACTGTATATACACAAAGGAGTCTCTCAAAACACTAGGCAAACTACATAGCCATTAAGCTAGCAAAATATATTTCCGCCCTTTAAAACAATTTGGTATCATAATCCATGGATGCTTCGCTTATCATTGCCTATGTCCCGTTGGGATTCTTGGCAATTTCTACTTTGGTTATGGTATTCTTCTGGAAAGATTATTATTTTATCTACGATCACCGTCTCCTCCTAGTCATTGGTAAGTTCAGATTGATCTCTAATTCCCATGTAGTTGTATAAATCTACAGTTGTATGCAACGTATTCCAAATTTTTATATCTACGTGGTTTCTCTTATATAGGTTTAGAGTTTAGTCGTGCCTTGACGGATTTTGCAATTATAAGTGTGCTAATATGGTATTTTACAAGCTATGGGGATGATCTTGCGATGTCGGCAATATTAACCAACATCCAAAGTTCATTATCATCACTTTTGGTGATATTTACGGCTCGTGCAGCAAACTCGTATGTTGGAAGATTCCATGCACTCTTGTTGTCGACCACTGCGTATATTGGCGTAAGTATATGTTTTATCTAGAGGCGGAGCTAGTGAATAAACGAGCCGAACTGGGCCGCAGTTCGAACCCGTTTGATCTATGGGAGCTTGAGTTTAATTTGTTTCATATATATTAATTAATATATTTATAACAATTATAATTATTTTTTATGAATTTTATATATAACATAATACATGGGGGGGGGGGGGGGGGGGGGAGGGATATTGAGAAAGAAAACTAATAAAATTTCATACCACATATATACAATATATGATATAGAGAGAGTATGGAGTTCATAGTTTTCTTGAACACATGAGTTTTCTCAAGTATGTAATTTAATGTGTGCTTTAATTGAATAATATTGATTAATTTTTTTTAACAGAAAAGAGGATCATATCATTACTTCAAACATATAAAAATAATGTTTCTAGCCAGGAGCTAGAAAGACATACAAGTATACAAACAAACATCGCCTATATAAGAATTCTGTTTACACCCAATCTATTCCAATCATCTCTCACGATATCCTTTATACGACCTCTATGTTTGAGCCATAAAAGGGAGCATTCTTTGATGTCTTCGACAATCCTAGTGTAGGGCTTGTGTGTATTATTAAAGATCCTCTCGTTTCTTTGTATCCAAATGGTCCATATGGCCGCCATGATAACACAAGAGAAGGCCTTCTTTTGTCTTGTCGGTAGATTGACTCCCCATGCCACGGTAAGAATTTGACTGACCGACGAGCAAGCTAATAGATCTGTATTCTTCAGCCAAACACTCACGAGCCACCAAATGGCCTTGGCCGTAATGCACGTAACATAAATATGGTCAGCCGTTTCGTCCATATATCCGCAGAATGGACAGTTTACGGACCAACTTGCACTCCTCTTTTAGCTAGTTCGACTCGCGTTGGAATCCTTCCCGAGATGCACCTCCAAACCAATGTATTCGCCTTGGCTGTTGTCCACCCGCACCACTTCATTATCGGATTACCATCCCTTTGGAATGTCGCATCGCCTAGCTCATCCCTCACGACTTTTACCGAAAAAAATCTTCCTTTATCCATTTCCCATCCCCACGTGTCACTCGAATCCTTCATGCGTCTATTGTTAAGTGTTTCGAAAAGGCATAGAAATTCAGCCCAACTATCGCAAGATGTCGGTCTAGTCTTCCAATCCCAGTGCCAAACTATACTCGATCCCATCTTCTTGTAATATTCGTAAACTCTAGCACTTTTTTTTGATGCCATATTATATAACAGTGGATCTTCTTGTAATAATCAATAATATTGATTAACGACTTGTAGTTGTTAACATCATCATCCGATCCTTGAAGTATGTAAATTTGAAAGCCCACTCATCTGCTTTTATATCAATTTGCAAATAAATAAATAAATATTTAATAAGTACTTTCTCATTTAGCATCTATAAGATTTTTTTGCTACATAATAATGTTAGATGTTACTTTTATTGAATTTTTTATTGATAAGCTTCCCTTACAAGGCTTGCTGCTTTTGTGGATGTTCAATCCATATGATGTTAAATGGCTTGTTGTGATCTCACTAGTTCTCCTATCTCTTGGAACATCAGGAGCCACTATTTTACAAGATGTACTAAAAGACTTGGTGAATGACATTGATAAGTCACAAGATCATACTAAAACACGATCTTTGGCTCGTTCAACAATCTGGTCGCGTACAGCATACGTGTTTGGTGTCTTTTTAGCAATTCTATGGGTTCCCACTGGTGACCTTCAATGGGTTCCTCCAATAGATTGGGAAAGTTCATTCTTGACTTGCATAATCACAATGGCAGCAGCTTTGATTACTTTCTGCACAGGTCATAATATCTATCATCAGGGTGAGTTGACAGAAAGACCGGCTGAGGTCTTCCTTCGCGTATTAAGAAGCTACTCATGTGCATCTCACGGTACTTATTTATTTCACTCTTCTCATTTTAGTTTCGAAACTCCAAACATTGTATTGTTGCATCATATTCATGTAACTTCTATATTGATGAGCATTTTACCACTAAACTACACAGTTAAGTAGAGTCTATATACAGACACTACTACTAAAGAAACACATGTGTAGGAACGTTAGAACTTGATTGTGATTAATATCGAATTTCGATAAACATTATACTTGCAGCAGATTATGGACCAACATGAATTGTAGAGAAATGGGTCAAGATGAATAATAAGAAATAATGAATAAACATACTTTGTTTATGTACAACACACATAACCAATTTGTTTGTTTACATTTGACTCCTGTATAAACATAATGAAATAGACTTTTCTATTGATCACACCGTTTCACGTTGTGATTGAATAACCAACTTAATAAAACTATTTTTTTATAATACATTACCAGGGGTTTATAATAATATCATTGTTTGTAGATGATTACTCGAATTACATGCAAAAACTTTTCTACGTTGGTAATTTTTATTTTTACTTTGAGTGATAGTTTTAACGACAATTTTCTTAAGGCGGTTACTAAAACAACCGGCTGCAATTTTTAACATCAGTAAGTATGAATCTAAATCAAAACATACTTTGTGTTTCATGAACTTTCAAGACAAGATATATCCCGAAAGAATTTGGAAACCGACAAGATAGGAAACAAAGGGATCACACATCAAAGGTCACAACTACGTTTAGCTAGCGAAGTCAAGGAGGTAAGTGGAATTAGTTCTTATAAACAAGAAGATACCGTGGTAGTAAAGAGGCTTTTGAGAATGTTTCCCATGTGGGGAATGTTTTTTGCAGTGTCCCTAATATCAGCTACAGGGTTTACCTTCTTTCTTAAGCATTACAGTAAATTAGATAATCATATCAACCATATACATGTACCATTACAGATCTACAACATGACTCAAGATTCCTCAAGATTTGCCATCCCGTTTTTGTATGGCTGGATTTGTGGTTCACGTAAAAACGAGAAGGTCAAAATAGGTGTTGTAATGCTTTGTGGAGTTATTAGCTGTATTTTCGCTTGGCAACTAGAGATTAATAGGTTAAAAGAAGTGAAGCTTCTGAAATCTGAGAATACTCATACTTTGATAAGCTTTCTTTGGTTAATGCCTCAATTCTGTGTGCTGGGGTGCATGGAAGGACTTACTGGGGAAGGGCTGTTAAATTTCTACAGGTCACAAATGAAAGATGAACCCCTACTTATAAGTTATGGGGAAGAATATATTGAAATTGTGATGGGCTTAGGAAAGCTGATTAACATTTTTCTCATCTTAGTATTTGATAGCCAACCGGGATGGTTTGGGGACACAATCAACGACAGTCGGCTAGACAAGTATTATTTGGTTTTGGTATATGTTTGCTCAGCAAACTTCATATTATATTGTTTCATTGCAAGATGTTTTTACAAGGACCAAGACATGACTAATGATGATGAGGAAAAATATAATCAAGTCTTGGCTAGCGATGATCAGAAACAAGGTAATCTAGTCTTGGCTAATGAAGATCAGAAGCAAGATAATCAAGTTTTGGCTAGTGATGATCATCAGAAACAAGGTAATCAAGTCTTGTCAGATGATGATCAGAAACAAGATAATCAAGTCTTATCGGACGACGATCAGAAAGAAGATCATCAAGTCAGGTCGGATGATGATCAGGAACAGGATCATCAAGCATTATCAGATGCTCATCCGAAACAAGATAATCAAGTCTTGGTTAATGATGATAAGAAACAAGATAACCAATCAAGCATTGGTTAATGATGATAAGAAACAAGATAGTTAATCAAGTCTTGGTTATTAATGATCGGATGATTAATTAAGTCCTAGCAAATGAAGATTTACAACAAGATTATCAAACAGTGACTTAAGGTTTTATATAACTTCGGTGAAAATGAAAAAATCAAGACTCACTAAAGTGTCTATGCGAATAGTACTACAATACATTGTACATCACTTGTAGCTTTATGTTTCATGAATCTGTTTCAAGGATTGTGTTATTAGTTGTATTATTTCTGGAACGAATCTCTAAAAGAAGGGAGTGATAGAAACTTTATGCCTTGTGAACTTTTGAAGACAGCTTACAAGTGACAACCTGACAATTTTAACCTACTTTCTATTTTTGAGCATTACAATTTTTTTGCCTTGCTAGAAATATCTTCAAAGTACAGACGCATATTTCTCTATTCACCGCAAAGCAATTTAAAATTTTTTGTGTTCTCCATTCTATTGGCAGCGGAGGATTATCACAAGTTTGATAACATCAGTATTTGATCTCCAAGGAATGAAAGAGGGTTCCATGGTTTCCTTGATCAAAACACGATAACACCACACACACGCACAAGACAGAAGAATAACGTATGGAATAGGATATTGTAAAATATCTTGGTGCTAGTAAAGATTGCCGGCAAGTGTTAATATATACATGAGAGGCGACGGTTTACGGCGGTTAATTTTGGCGGGAGCAACCGTCATTTAAAACGGTGTCAACCAAACAGACGTAACCCTTCGCTAATATTGTTACATACACATATAATCATAAGTTTAATTATCCTAATGATACACAATACATATATAATTAAGTTTACAGTCTAATACACTCCCCTAAACTTGATTATACTTTCGAGAACGCATTAAGACACTCCGGTTTGCTTCATCCACCGCTTTCTCCACTTGTTTGAAATCAAACCTTCTCCTTTTCTGCAGCTTTTTCATCCCAAGCCAGTCGTTCCCTGCAAAGAATGCACAATGATCTCCACCCTGTTCAGAAATACAACCAGCACTCGAGCTTCTTTCCTTTCGACCTGTAATTGTCTCTTGTTCATCATCATGACTCCGGCTTTGTCTCATAGATTCATCATTCTTCATTGGCTCTCTTTCGAATACATTCTGCGGTGTTGCTTTAAACTTGTAATAATAAACAAGAACATCAAGGTACATCGCATACATTAACTTCATTAATTCACCATCTTGATAATCGAACCCCATGTCCTTTGCTACTACAACCCATAAATTGTTTGAAGTAACATTCCTGTGCCCACCTTCTCTCTTTACCACCATGTATAATTCAAGCAGATTAATCTTCCTATTATCAAACGCATATGCCGGAATTGGCCTTGTCGAGTTTTAACTTCGTCTTTATAAACCACTCTACCATCTCATCAAACTTGATCTCCAGATCAAATTTGTATTTACGGACATAATCAACGTCTTCTAACATATCAAGCAATGCTTTGCAATCTTGAAATTCACTAAATTTCATGCTTGAAGAATCATAATATTCCAATCCGGTTCGTGTGAAGACAAATTCAGATTTTCGAAATAGAAGTTTAAATAATCTGTTTTGTATTCATCATGTTCCGGACTATGATTGATTATTATTTGTTTTTCTTTCATGCCGATCTCGTCCTCTTTAGTTAAACCAGAAATTTCATTTTTCTTATTCAAGACATGAACACTAAAAGTGGGAAAAATTCTGCATTTTTCTCCAACTATCTTGATCGTATAACCTTGTATCATTAATTGGGCCATACTAAGAACGTTTCGATCCAATTCAGGGGTGTAAAACACACTTTGACTTTAAAACTTATCATTTCCAGACATAACATCAACAGCCCCAAACCTTCTTATGAATAAAAAATTATTTTCACTGGTTTTGGTCTCTACACCGAACATGTTTTTGATTCGCTTAAAAACATCTAAGTTTCCCGCATAATGGTGTTAAAATTAGTGCTAACATACCAAATTTCGGACCATAAACCACCTTCCGTTCCGGTGACTATTAATTCCAGTTTGTGATCTTCATTGGCTTCTTGTCGTTGTATACCGGTGTTGATGGCTAGACGTAGTAACTGGGATGCTTCATCATTCTCTTTCGTCTTACACGAGATGATTTGGGGCCCGGGTTCGTTGCAGTAATAGCATCGCTTGTGGATTGAATCTTTTTGCCGTCTTTCTTTCTTTTCATCTAAACAGTGTTTGCAAGGCATCATTAATAATGTTGGACGGAGAACATCTTCTTGTTTAACCGTGGCTCTGATACCATTTGTTGGCAACGAATGATTATCACAGGTTTGATAATCCTGAACATCAGTATTTGATCTCCAAGGAATGGAAGAGGGTTCCATGGTTTCCTTGATAAAAACACGATAACACCACACACACGCACAAGACAGAATAATAACGTATGGAATAGGATATTGTAAAATATCTTGGTGCCGGTAAAGATTGCCGGCAAGTGTTAATATATACATGAGAGGCGACGGTTATACGGCGGTTAATTTTGGCGGGAGCAACCGTCATTTAAAACCATTTAAAACGGTGTCAACCAAACCGACGTAACCCTTCGCTAATATTGTTACATACACATATAATCATAAGTTTAATTATCCTAATGATACACAATACATATATAATTAAGTTTATGTCACACCCGACCCGCAGCGGAATAAGAGTCGGGGCATAATTGGGTTATCACCAAAGCTCATGATGTTTACTAATATGTTTCATATTTATTAAATTCAAATTACATCTCAAATGTTCAAGTCAAATTCATACAATACAAGGAAAGGAAAAATTAACTAAAACAATCCAAAATCTAAACTGGTTTATTCTTCTAGGCCGTCCTATATGTTTCTTGCTTCAACTTGATCACCTGTATCATGTGTAAAAATGGGGAAATTTTGGGTCAACAAAAGTTGGCGAGTGAACCTTGTTAAAAACATTTGTTATTGATTCCTTGTTGTATTTAGTATGGAAAAATTGTGCAATAATCATATATGAACAAACGTATGTAAACAAACAATCACAAACCACCTTGCATGAGTATATGATATGAATGACAATGTATATGTTGGCAACGTCTCGTTCACGCTCATAGGTAATGGGGAACGGACGGCCTATGATGATGTATGTGCGATCAAGGCTCAATCAAACGGAGCCGATCGTATGTTGGCAACGCCTCGTTCACGCTCATAGGTAATGGGGAACAGCTCACGCTCATAGGTAATGGGGAGCGGCGGCCTATGATAATGTATGTACTGAAAATGATAAATTTAATCTAAACATTAACCACACAAACAATAGATATATATTGGCAACACATTTGATCATTAATATGATGTATGCACAAGTGTTTAATTGAAATAAATAAATAGCGACACATGATACACCCCAAAATGTGATTAAAACGGGGAATTGGTAGAGATTCACTCACATTGGGTGGGTTCGTTTGATGATGTTGGATGCGCACGAGTTTAGAGAGTTGATCGACGAGGAATAACTAACCTAAATAATAACGAAAAGGTATGGTAAATAGGTGGATTTTATTAAAAATTTTAACAGGATTTTTAGATTTATTTTTGTGAGTTTAAGGTCGTTTTCTAACTTTAAAATATTATTTTAAGTATTTTTAATTGATTTTTAAATTAAATAAATAAATAAAAATATAAAAAAAATGTTGACTTTTTGGGTTGACCGTTGACCGTTGACTTTGACTTTGACTGTTGACCGGTTCGGTCGTGTTTATGTATGCGCTGGGTGAGACTCGAACCCGTGACCTCTCGTACGCGTGCACGCAGCTCTACCAACTGAGCTACGTGTCTAAACCGAAATATTTCGGTTTTTAATTATATTTATACACTATTTAATTTAATCAGAATTATTTTAAAAAGATTTTAATTATATCAAACCGGTGCCGTCAACAGGTCTCGAACCCGGGACCTGTGGTTTAGTGTTGCACACAGTCCACCACTGGACTGTGTGTCTAACCTGGTTAATATACTGATTTTTATTATACTTAACATCTTACAGTGAGTTAACCCGGTTCGGTTTTAAAAAAAAAAACATTTTTATTTCCGATGATAGGGTCGTGATAGGGATCGAACTCGAGACGCTTGCTGTGTGTTTGCACACAGTCCAACGCTCGACTGTGTGTCTAACCCGGTTTATTATCTTGTTTTAATTTCACTTATACACTAGTTTGAATTCATCTTCTTCTTTCAAAACACAGACAACGATTATTCAACTGTTTCTTGTTAAATTCAATTAACGAACTTTATAAGCGATTGTAATGCGATGAAATAGAGACAGTTTTGGAAATGAATATACCGAACAGATGTCTTTCTCAGAACTCCGGCAAGGATCGTCGGCTCTGTTTTGTGAACTCCGTCTGTTCTGATCGATTAACAGTTTTGATTGATTAGATGTGAAATTGAGTTACTAAACAATGATTAACAGAAGGTTTAGGTGATTATACCGATTCACAGCGTGATTCGAGAAATTCCAGAAATTTTCCGGCGAAAGCAGAATGTTCGGCAACGTCGTCTGGGATTGATTCTGGGTGATGGATTGATGTTAGTAATAGTCTAACAATTGATTGAAACAGAAAGAGTCGAGGTATTTACCGTGTTGATGTGAGTCTCGGTTTTCCGGCGAAAGTCCGGTGATGGCAGAATATTTCCGGCGAGTGAAATTGATTCGAGAAATGGTGCGATTTTGAGCGAAATGATTTCCAGAGACTTGGGTGTGTATTTATAGGAAAGAATTTCGATGAATTTGGTCCGATTTCTGTCTTGATTCGTTGGTCAGCTTTCCTCCGGCAGTTATGACTGATGTCGCGGGATTATACATCGGTTATAACCGACGTCGAGATTAAATCATCCGTTAAGTTAATAGAAACCGTCAATAATTGGCGAAGTCGTCGGGATTTCCGGCGACTGCGAAATGGGCGCGCTGTTGACTGAATTTGATTTCGAGTTTTGTTATATGTATTAATTGTTTCGATATATCATCAAATAACAAAAGTGGCGGAGTGGTGGAATGTGTGTGAGTTAAGTCTTTGAAGTTCCACCCGGCTGACCCGGGTTCGAAACCCGGCAGCCGGTTTCTTTTTTTATTTATTTTATTTTCACTTTTTATCAATTATAGTTTATAAATTCTAAATTGTTTATTAATTATGTATCGTTTAAAATTAAAATAAGTCATAAATACGCAACGAAATTTTTATAACTTGATATTCGATGACAAACGAAGCGGGTTTGGAAACCGTTTTTCGACGGATGTTACAGTATCCCCTACTTTTAGAAATTTCGTCCCGAAATTTAGGTAGTAGTGGTAACCGGAAAAAGATGTAGGTATTTCTTGCGCATTGAGTCTTCACGTTCCCAAGTAAATTCAGGTCCTCGTTTGACTCCCAGCGTACCCTGACAATTGGAATACGGCTTCGTCTTAATCGTTTCTCTCCGAAGTCCATAATTTCTACTGGTCTTTCAATGAAATGCATAGAGTCATCGACTTGAATGTCTTCTAGAGGAATATGGAGATTTTCATCGGCGAGGCACTTCTTCAAGTTCGATACGTGGAATGTGGGATGAATTCTGTTGAGTTCCTCTGGTAGGTCAAGCTTGTATGCTACATGTCCTACTCTTTCGAGTATCTTGAAAGGTCCTACGTAGCGTGGTGCTAGCTTGCCTTTTTGGCCAAAACGAACCACACCCTTCCACGGTGATACTTTTCAAAGTACTTGATCACCAACGTTAAACTCCAAGGGCTTTCGTCGTTTGTCTGCATAACTCTTTTGACGACTTTGTGCTGCTAGAAGATTGTTTCGACTTTGAGGATCTTGTCTGTTGTTTCTTGGATTAATTCTAGACCGGTGATTTGAGCTTCTCCAATTTCGTGCCAACATATTGGTGATCGGCACTTACGACCATATAACGCTTCGAAAGGTGCCATGCCGATACTTGAATGATAGCTGTTGTTGTACGAAAATTCAACTAATGGTAGATGAGCGTCCCAATTCCCTTTGAAGTCTATGACACATGCTCGAAGCATGTCTTCAAGAGTTTGAATGGTGCGTTCAGATTGTCCACCAGTTTGAGGATGATAAGCGGTACTGAGGTCTAATCGTGTACCCAAAGCGGCTTGTACGGCTTGCCATGTTCGTGAAGTGAAACGACCATCACGATCTGAAATAACGCTTAACGGTACACCATGACGGCTTACGATTTCGCTGATGTAGATACGAGCTAACTTCTCATTCTTGAAGTCCTCGCGAATCGGAATGAAGTGAGCTGATTTTGTAAGACGATCAATGATTACCCATATAGTGTCATACCCACCAGAAGTGCGAGGTAACCTGGTAATGAAGTCCATGGTTATGTTTTCCCACTTCCATACAGGTATTTCAGGTTGGACTAGAAGTCCAGAGGGTCTTTGATGCTCAGCTTTTACTTTAGAACAGGTAAGGCACTTGGACACAAAAACAGCAATATCCTTTTTCATGCCAGGCCACCAGTAGGTGTATCGAAGGTCTTGATACATCTTGTCGGCTCCTGGGTATACAGAGTATCGTGTTTTGTGCGCCTCATTCATAAGGAAACCGCGAAGGTTATTGTGATCGGGAATCCATATGCGATCTAGATAATACAGAATACCGTCAGATTTTGTTTCGAGTTTAAGTTCTGCTCCACAAGATAACTCATTGCATATGTCGTATTCTGTTATGGAAACATGGTGAGCTTCTCGGATTTGATCTTTGATGTCGGTTATGATTTGCGAACATAGAAGACGAATGGAGTTCGCATAACCCTTTCGACTGAGTGCATCGGCCACCACATTTGCCTTGCCAGGATGATACCGAATTTCATAGTCGTAGTCATTAAGAAGTTCGACCCATCTTCGTTGCCTCATATTCAACTCCTTTTGGTTAAAGATATGTTGGAGGCTCTTGTGGTCAGTGTATATTTCACACTTGGTACCGTAGAGGTAATGTCTCCATATCTTAAGAGCGAACACAACGGCTCCAAGTTCCAGGTCGTGGGTAGAAGCATAGGCTATCACTTTTCCCCTTTGCATTAATACACATCCTAGTCCTTGCCCTGATGCATTGCAATATACTACAAAGTCATCGCAACCTTCGGGGAGTGTGAGGATAGGTGCGTCACAAAGCTTTTGCTTAAGGGTTTGGAAGGCTTCTTCTTGTTTAGGTCCCCATATGAAGGGTTTTCCTTTATGTGTCAAAGCCGTGAGTGGTACAGCGATGCGGGAGAAATTTGCAATGAAACGGCGATAATAACCAGCCAAACCAAGGAATGATCTTACTTCGGTTGGTGTACGTGGCGCATGCCATTCTTGTACTGCTTTGATCTTTGAGGGGTCGACATGTATTCCCTTGTCATTGACGACATGTCCAAGGAATTGTACTTCTTTTAGCCAGAATTCGCATTTGGAGAATTTAGCGTAGAGCTTTTCGGTTCTTAAGAGCGTGAGGATGAGTCGAAGGTGTCGTTCATGATCAGATTTAGACTTTGAGTAGATAAGGATGTCGTCAATGAAGACTATGACAAAGCGGTCGAGATAGGGTTTGCATACCCTATTCATTAGATCCATGAACACAGCTGGGGCGTTGGTTAATCCAAATGGCATGACAATGAATTCGTAATGACCATAACGAGTTCGGAAGGCGGTCTTTGGGACGTCTTCTTCATGTACTCTGAGTTGATGATAGCCAGAACGAAGGTCGATCTTTGAAAAACAGGTGGCACCCTGAAGTTGGTCTAGAAGATCATCGATGCGAGGTAATGGATAGCGGTTCTTGACCGTTAATTTGTTGAGTTCTCTGTAATCGATACACATGCGAAACGTTCCATCTTTCTTCTTCACAAATAGAACAGGTGCACTCCAAGGCGATGAGCTAGGACGTATGAATCCTTTGTCGGTCAGTTCCTGTAATTGACTGGCCAGCTCTTGCATTTCGGATGGGGCTAACCTATAAGGAGATTTCACGACGGGTGTAGCACCAGGTATAAGATCAATGCGGAATTCGACTTCTCTCTTGGGAGGAAGTCCTGAGATGTCGTCGGGAAAGACTTGTGGGAATTCTTTCACTACAGGTATATCTTCGAGTTTCTTCTCCTTGTTTCCCTTCTTGACAACATGAGTTAGTAATGCGACATAATTCTTGCGGAGATATTTTCGGGCTTGAAGACAGGACATCAGTTAGAGTCCTTTCGAATGGGTTTCTCCAAAGATTCGTAGGGTTTGACCGTCTGCAAAAGGAATGCGAATGAACTTTTCGCGGCATACTACTTCAGCATGATGTTGGCTGAGCCAGTCCATGCCGATTATAATGTCAAAACTTCCCAACTTCATAGGAATGAGGTCAACTGGAAAATCGTGATCGTTTAGAGTGAGAGTACAGTTTCGGATAATGGAGTTTAATGAGACCGGTTTTCCGTCAGCAACTTCCACCGTTATGGATTCCATGAGTTTATCACAGGTTTGGTTGAGGATGGGTTCAAAATCTAAGGACACAAAACTCTTATCTGCGCCAGTATCAAATAACATGGATGCATAACTACCATTGATGAGAAACGTACCGTTTGTAACATTTGTCAAAAACGGGTTTTCCAAACCCGCTTCGTTTGTAAATCGAATATCAAGTTATAAATTTTTTTGTTGCGTATTTATGTTTAATTTAATTTTAAACGATGCATAATTAATAAACAAATTAGAATTTAAAAACTATAATTGATAAAAAGTGAAAATAAAATAAATAAAAAGAAAACCGGCTGCCGGGATTCGAACCCGGGTCAGCCGGGTGAGCCTCAAAGCTTTAACTCGCGCACATACAACCACTCCGCCACTTGATGTCTTTGTGGATTCTAGGAAACAATTAAATCATATGTTCAACCGTGAGTCAACCTGTTGCGCCAACTGAAACCGATATCGGCTTCCAACCGTCCAAGACGTTTGAGTGCTCGCGGAATCTTGATCATAACCGATAAACCGACATTTCAAATCAATTCAGTCGTTAATGAACTTGAATTCATGTGATGTTTGGTTTTTATAACCGAAAACATTCACTTCTGGAATTACTTCAACAAAATCCTCATCTCGCGACTCAATTACATTCCCAGAACTTCTAATTTCACGTTTACTCTAATTTCTGATCGTCGGAATCACTTTTTGAACTCACCGGACTTTCGCCGGAAAACCGTGTCTATCATCAAAACGGTAAGTTTCTCAATTCTTTCACTTTCTAGCAGTTGTTAGGCTTTTGCTAACTCAAACCCTTCAATCAGAATCAGTTTCAGGCGACGTTATCGGATAATCAACTCTCGCCGGAAAACTTCTGAAAATTCCTATATTCCGCTGTGAAACGGTATAGTCATTCAAACCATCTGATAACTCTTGTTTAGTACTTCAATTCCACACTTAGCTAATCAAAACTGATAATTTCTTCGCTCAGACGAAGTTCATAAAAACAGAGCCGACGACTTCGCCGGAGTTCTGAGAAAGATCGTCATTCCGGTATGTTCATTCCCAAAACTTTTTCCCATCCGTTACATTTTAATCATTAGTACGTCTGTTAATCGAATTAAGCAAGAAACAGTTGATTAATCATTATCTGTGTTCTTGAGCGAAGAAGACGAAGTCGATTATGAATATAAGATTAATTAAAATCGGTATAATAAACGGGTTAGACACACAGTCCAGCGGTGGACTGTGTGCAAACAATAAACATACGTCTCGAGTTCGATCCCTATCACGACCCTATTCTCGGAAATAAAAATGTTTTTTTTTTGTTTGAACCGAACCGGGTTAACTCATTTAAGATGTTAAGTATAATAAAAATCAGTATATTAACCAAGTTAGACACACAGTCCAGCGGTGGACTGTGTGCAACACTAAATCACAGGTCCCGGGTTCGAGACCTGTTACGCGCGCCGGTTCGATGATTAAAATCCTTTTTAGAAAATAAATGAATTTTGAATAAATTAAAACAATATATAAATATAATTAAAAACAGAAATATTTCGGGTTAGACACGTAGCTCAGTTGGTAGAGCTGCATGCACGCGTACGGGAGGTCACGAGTTCGAACCTCACTCAGTGCAAACCATACAAACGACCGAACCGGTCAACAAGTCAAAGTCAAAAAGTCAATGGTCAACTCAGAAAAAGTCAACTTTTTTTTATAGTTTTATTTATTTATTTAATTCAAAAATCAATCAAAAATACTTAAAAATAATGTTTTTAAAGATAGAAAATAGCCTTAAACTCACAAAAAAAGATATCTAAAAATCTTATTAAAATTATTAATAAAATCCACTCATTTACCATACCTTTTCGTTATTATTTAGGTTAGTTAATTCCCGTCGATCAATCCTCTCAACTCGTGCGCATTCATCATCTTCAACCGATCGCACCCAATGTGAGTGAATCTCTACAAATTCCCCGTTTTAATCACGTTTTTGGGGTGTATCATGTGTCTTATTATTTATTACATTTAAACTATTGTGCATCTATCATATCCATGAACAAATGTGTATTCAACATGTATCAACTGTTTGTGTGGTTATTGTTTAGATTAAATTTATCATTTTCAGTACGTACATTATCATAGGCCGCCGCTCCCCATTACATATGAGCGTTGAGCTGTTCCCCATTACATTATGAGCGTGAACTAGGCGTTGCCAACATACGATCGGCTCCGTTTGATTGAGCCTTGATCGCACAGACATTTATCATAGGCCGTCCGTTCCCCATTACCTATGAGCGTGAACGTGACGTTGCCAACATATACAGTTTTCATTCTTGTTATATATTCATGCAAGTTGGTTTGTTATTGTATGTTATTGATTGTTGTTGTTATTGTTATTGTATGATTATTTATGTTTGCTCACATATGATTATTGCACAATTTTCCATAATGAAGATAACAAGAGATCAATAATAAATGTTTTTCTAACAAGGTTCACTCGCCAACTTATGTTGACCCAAAAACCCCCATTTTTACACATGATACAGGTGATCCAGCTGCAGTAAGAAACACATAGGATGGCTTAGAAGAATAAACTGGTTTAGACTTTGGATTGTTTAGTTGATTATCTTTCTTTGTAATTGTATGAACATGTTTGGAATATTGAGGATGTAATTTGGAATTTAATAAATATGAAACATATTAGTAAATATCATGAGCTTTGGTGATAACCCAATTATGCCCCGACTCTTATTCCGCTGCGGGTCGGGGTGTGACAGATTGGTATCAGGGCCATGACTATAGGGATATAGGATAGGATTTTTAAAATTTTTGTGTGTTACAAGCAAAATTCATGATGTTTATATGTTTTATGTTTAATGTTACGTTCAATGTTATGCAAGCATGTTCATAAGTACATATTATTATATAATGCCTATTATGAATCATATTCACATAACATATCATATCCATGAGAGCACACACCACATCATTTCCATGATTTTTACAATGATTTTTGTATTTTCAAATCACATCAAAGTGAGTTCTCATGACGGGCATGTAGTAACTGGAAGGGTACAAGTACCGGTAGTCGGAACGTCCTGTCTAGGCTTGGCATTCGTATAAATCCAATATAAAGGACCAGTTTGCCTACCTAGGGGCTATGATGAGAGTACGAAGGACCTATTAGGCCAAAGCATGCTATACCAAACGTCGTGTGAGCTAACCCCACTTTAAGTTGTCATCGTGTCTACACCTGGACACCTTCCGACCATACATCTCGTAAACATATTTCATGGTTTTCATTCGGGTGATGCGAGTGTTAAACCGCCAATACTAATGTGAATCCTACTAAGCCAATAGGCATGGGGGCCCACATGACTATACAGGTGAAGGTACGGGGGACATTTGAGGCCCAACATGAGCAAACCCAAGACATCCTATGGATGTAGTTGCATTATTGATGTTTATGTTATTTTTATTTTTTTAAGACACATGACACCTAAAAAGACTCCATAAACTCACAATCTTCTTATGTATATTCCTGTAGATGTCGGCTAGGCAACAACGAAGGGGTAGAAGATCAGGAAGGTCAAACGAACGCTTGGCCACCCAAATCGCAAAACAAATGGCCGCGGTGCTTCCTGACATTGTAGTTCAAGTCCAACAAGCTCTCGCCGCAAATCCCATCAATCCTCCCCAGCAAGAAGACCAGAACATCGGCAACCCTCCTACCAAAAAGTGCTCATATAAACATTTCAAGTCTTGCGATCCTCCGAAATTTGAAGGGACTGAAGGTGTCACTACTCTCCTCCACTGGTTTGAGGAAATGGAAAACACATTCCTCAACTGCGATTGTCCCGAGGATCGCAAGGTACGATACGCAACTAGGAGGCTATTTGGGGTAGCTCTTACCTGGTGGAATACTGAAAAGGGTAAGAGAGGAATCGAAGATGCAATGGCCTTAACGTGGGAGGAGTTAAGGGAAATTATGACGAGACGTTTCTGTCCTAGAAGAGAGATCAAAAAGTTAGAGGATGAATTTCATTCGTTGAAGCAAAAGGAGGGAGACCATACTTCCTACAACAAGAGGTTTTTAGAGTTGAACCAAATGGTCCCTAACTTGTTCACCCCAGTTTACCGTTTAGTCGAACACTATATTCGAGGTCTCCCCTCGAAAATCCAAGACTCAGTTCTCAGCACTTCGCCTGCAACACTTGAAGCTTCTATGGAACTAGCTACTGAGCTTACCGAGAATCGAATTGGCAACGGTAAATTTAAAGATGAGAAAAAGAAAGCCCCCGTTGAGGGCCAAACTTCAAATCATTCCACCTCCTCCTCTAAGTTTGCTAACAAGAGGAAACGTAACACCAGAAACTTCGCTGTCACACAAACAAATTTCCCTATCCCTGTTGCACCCATTACCCAAGTTGCCCCCTCACCTGCACCATATAAAAGGCCATACTCCGGCCCTTACCCAAAATGCAACCGTTGCCAATACCATCACTTTCCTGATCATCACTGCCAACATTGCACCGGTTGTGGTCGCGCAGGTCACACCGTTCAAACCTGTCGCATAACTCAGCGAACGAACCGTCACCAGCCCTCAACCCAAACCCACCATCAAATAGTGGGTCAAGCCCAACAACCTCTACTACTACCACCTACCCAACACATAGCCCAATCCTACTACTAACCCAACTATCCCATGGTGCAACCTATGCGGGCTTGCTACAATTGTGGAGACCCAAGCCACTTTAGAAACACTTGTCCACGCTTGGTGAACATTATACATGCTCAAGCCCAAGCAAATCCGGTGAATCAGGCTAACCAAGCTCCTCCACCAGCAAGAGGAAAAGCTTTCAACATCAACGCCAATCAAGCTAGGGCCGACAACAATGTGGTTAACGGTACGGTTCTCATCAATGGTAGTTATGCATCCATGTTGTTTGATACTGGCGCGGATAAAAGTTTTGTGTCCTTAGAATTTGAACCCATCCTCAACCAAACTCGTGATAAACTCATGGAATCCATAACAGTAGAAGTTGCTGACGGAAAACCGGTCTCATTAAACTCTATTATACGCAATTGTACTCTCACCTTAAACGATCACGATTTTCCAGTTGACCTCATTCCTATGAAGTTGGGAAGCTTTGACATTATAATTGGTATGGACTGGCTCAGCCAACATCATGCTGAAGTTGTATGTCGCGAAAAGTTTATACGCATTCCTCTTACAAACGGTCAGACTCTACGAATCTTTGGAGAAACCCCATCGAAAGGGCTCAAATTAATGTCCTGTCTTCAAGCCCGAAAATATCTCCAAAAGAATTATGTCGCATTTCTAACTCATGTCGTCAAAAAGGGAACCAAGGAGAAGAAACTTGAAGATATCCCAGTAGTAAAAGATTTTCCGCAAGTGTTTCCTGACGATATTTCAGGACTTCCTCCCTTGAGAGAAGTCGAATTCCGCATTGATCTTGTACCTGGAGCTACACCAGTTGCAAAATCTCCTTATAGGTTAGCCCCCTCCGAAATGCAAGAGCTAGCCAGTCAATTGCAGGAGTTGACTGACAAAGGATTCATACGTCCTAGCTCCTCGCCTTGGGGTGCACCTATCCTTTTTGTGAAGAAGAAAGATGGAACGTTTCGCATGTGCATCGACTAAGAGAACTCAACAAGTTAACGGTCAAGAACCACTACCCATTACCTCGCATTGATGATCTTCTTGACCAACTTCAAGGCGCCAGCTGTTTTTCAAAAATCGACCTTCGTTCTGGTTATCACCAACTCAGAGTACATGAGGAAGACGTCCCAAAGACCGCCTTCCGAACTCGTTATGGTCATTATGAATTCATGGTCATGCCATTTGGTCTAACCAACGCTCCAGCTGTCTTCATGGATCTAATGAACAGAGTCTGCAAACCCTATCTCGATCGCTTTGTTATAGTCTTCATCGACGACATCCTCATTTACTCAAAGTCTAAGTCTGATCATGAACGGCACCTTCGACTCATTCTTACACTCTTAGAGAATGAAAAGCTCTACGCCAAATTCTCCAAATGCGAATTCTGGTTAAAAGAGGTACAATTCCTTGGACATGTCGTCAATGACAAGGGAATACATGTCGACCCCTCAAAGATCAAAGCAGTACAAGAATGGCAAGCGCCATGCACACCTACCGAAGTAAGATCATTTCTTGGTTTGGCTGGTTATTATCGCCGTTTCATTGAAAATTTCTCGTGTACCACTCACGGCTTTAACTCATAAAGGGAAACCCTTCATATGGGGACCCAAACAAGAAGAAGCCTTCCAAACCCTTAAACAAAAACTCTGTGACGCACCTATTCTCACTCTTCCTGAAGGTTGTGATGACTTCGTGGTTTATTGTGACGCGTCAGGGCAAGGACTAGGCTGTGTTCTAATGCAAAGAGGAAAGGTGATAACTTATGCCTCTAGACAACTCAAAACTCATGAGAAGAACTACACCACCCACGACCTAGAACTTGGAGCCGTTGTGTTCGCTCTTAAGATATAGAGACACTATCTCTACGGTACTAAGTGTGAAATATACACTGACCACAAGAGTCTTCAACATATCTTCAACCAAAAGGAGTTAAACATGAGGCAACGAAGATAGGTCAAACTTCTTAATGATTACGACTGTGAAATTCTGTATCATCCTGGCAAGGCAAACGTGGTGGCCGATGCACTCAGTCGAAAGGGTTATGCGAACTCCATTAGTCTTCTATGTTCGCAAATCATAACCGACATCAAAGATCAAATTCGAGAAGCCCAACATGTCTCAGTAACGGAAGACGACGTACGAAAGGAGCTGTCCTGTGGAGCTGAACTTAAAATTGAAACTAAATCCGACGGTATTCTGTACTATCTAGATCGCATATGGATTCCTGATCACAACAACCTTCGTGAATTCCTTATGAATGAGGCACACAAAACACGATACTCTATACACCTAGGAGCCGACAAGATGTATCAAGACCTTCGATACACCTACTGGTGGCCTGGAATGAAAAAGGATATTGTTGTTTTTGTTTCCAAGTGCCTTACATGTTCCAAGGTAAAAGCTGAACATCAAAGACCCTCAGGACTTCTGGTCCAACCTGAAATACCTGTATGGAAGTGGGAAAACATAACCATGGACTTCATTACCGGGTTACCTCGCACTTCTGGTGGGTATGACACTATATGGGTAATCATTGATCGTCTTACAAAATCAGCTCACTTTATTCCGATCCGCGAAGATTTCAAGAACGAGAAGTTAGCTCGTATCTACATCAGCGAAATCGTAAGCCGTCATGGTGTACCGTTAAGCATTATTTCCGATCATGATGGTCGTTTCACTTCACAAACATGGCAAGCCGTACAAGCCGCTTTGGGTACACGATTAGACCTCAGTACCGCTTATCATCCTCAAACTGATGGGCAATCTGAACGCACCATACAAACTCTTGAAGATATGCTTCGAGCATGTGTCATAGACTTCAAGGGAAATTGGGACGCTCATCTACGATTAGTTGAATTTTCGTACAACAACAGCTATCGTTCAAGTATCGGCATGGCACCTTTTGAAGCTTTATATGGTCGTAAGTGCCGATCTCTAGTATGTTGGCACGAAATTGGAGAAGCTCAAATCACCGGTCCAGAATTGATTCAAGAAACCACAGACAAGATCCATCAAATCCGAAACAATCTTCTAGCGGCTCAAAGTCGTCAAAAGAGTTATGCAGATAAACGACGAAAGCCTTTGGAGTTTAACATTGGTGATCATGTACTTTTAAAAGTATCACCGTGGAAGGGAGTAGTTCGTTTTGGCCAGAAGGGCAAGCTAGCACCACGCTACGTAGGACCTTTCAAGATACTCGAAAGAGTAGGACCTGTAGCATACAAGCTTGATCTACCAGAAGAACTCTACAGAATTCACCCCACATTCCACGTATCAAACTTGAAGAAGTGCCTCGCAGATGAAAACCTCCATATTCCCCTGGAAGATATTCAGATCGATGAATCTATGCATTTCATTGAAAGACCAGTAGAGATCATGGACTTCGGAGAAAAACGTTTAAGACGGAGTCGTATTCCAATAGTTAGGGTACGCTGGGAGTCGAAACGGGGACCTTAGTTTACTTGGGAACGTGAAGACTCAATGCGCGAAAAATACCCGCATCTTTTTCTTGTTACCACTACTACTTAAATATCAGGAAGAAATTTCTAAAAGTAGGGGATACTGTAACATTTGTCAAAAACGGGTTTTCCAAACCGGCTTCGTTTGTAAATCGAATATCAAGTTATAAATTTTTTTGTTGCGTATTTATGTTTATTTTAATTTTAAACGATGCATAATTAATAAACAAATTAGAATTTAAAAACTATAATTGATAAAAAGTGAAAATAAAATAAATAAAAAAGAAAAACCGGCTACCGGGATTCGAACCCGGGTCAGCCGGGTGAGCCTCAAAGCTTTAATTCGCGCACATCCAACCACTCCGCCACTTGATGTCTTTGAGGATTCTAGGAAACAATTAAATCATATGTTCAACCGTGAGTCAACCTGTTGCGCCAACTGAAACCGATATCGGCTTCCAACCGTCCAAGACGTTTGAGTGCTCGCGGAATCTTGATCATAACCGACAAACCGACATTTCAAATCAATTCAGTCGTTAATGAACTTGAATTCATGTGATGTTTGGTTTTTTTAACCGAAAACATTCACTTCTGGAATTACTTCAACAAAATCCTCATCTCGCGACTCAATTACATTCCCAGAACTTCTAATTTCACGTTTACTCTAATTTCTGATCGTCGGAATCACTTTTTGAACTCGCCGGACTTTCGCCGAAAAACCGTGTCTATCATCAAAACGGTAAGTTTCTCAATTCTTTCACTTTCTAGCAGTTGTTAGGCTTTTGCTAACTCAAACCCTTCAATCAGAATCAGTTTCAGGCGACGTTATCGGATAATCAACACTCGCCGGAAAACTTCTGAAAATTCCTATATTCCGCTGTGAAACGGTATATTCATTCAAACCTTCTGATAACTCTTGTTTAGTACTTCAATTCCACACTTAGCTAATCAAAACTGTTAATTTCTTCGCTCAGACGAAGTTCATAAAAACAGAGCCGACGACTTCGCCGGAGTTCTGAGAAAGATCGTCATTCCGGTATGTTCATTCCCAAAACTTTTTCCCATCCGTTACATTTTAATCATTAGTACGTCTGTTAATCGAATTAAGCAAGAAACAGTTGATTAATCATTATCTGTGTTCTTGAGCGAAGAAGACGAAGTCGATTATGAATATAAGATTAATTAAAATCGGTATAATAAACGGGTTAGACACACAGTCCAGCGGTGGACTGTGTGCAAACAATAAACATACGTCTCGAGTTCGATCCCTATCACGACCCTATTCTCGGAAATAAAAATGTTTTTTTTTGTTTGAACCGAACCGGGTTAACTCACTTAAGATATTAAGTATAATAAAAATCAGTATATTAACCAAGTTAGACACACAGTCCAGTGGTGGACTGTGTGCAACACTAAATCACAGGTCCCGGGTTCGATACCTGTTACGCGCGCCGGTTCGATGATTAAAATCCTTTTTAGAAAATAAATGAATTTTGAATAAATTAAAACAGTATATAAATATAATTAAAAACAGAAATATTTCGGGTTAGACACGTAGCTCAGTTGGTAGAGCTGCATGCACGCGTACGGGAGGTCACGAGTTCGAACCTCACTCAGTGCAAACCATACAAACGATCGAACCGGTCAACAAGTCAAAGTCAAAAAGTCAACGGTCAACTCAGAAAAAGTCAACATTTTTTTATAGTTTTATTTATTTATTTAATTCAAAAATCAATCAAAAATACTTAAAAATAATGTTTTTAAAGATAGAAAATAGCCTTAAACTCACAAAAAAAGATATCTAAAAATCTTATTAAAATTATTAATAAAATCCACTCATTTACCATACCTTTTCGTAATTATTTAGGTTAGTTAATTCCCGTCGATCAATCCTCTCAACTCGTGCGCATTCATCATCTTCAACCGATCGCACCCAATGTGAGTGAATCTCTACAAATTCCCCGTTTTAATCATGTTTTTGGGGTGTATCATGTGTCTTATTATTTATTACATTTAAACTATTGTGCATCTATCATATCCATGAACAAATGTGTATTCAACATGTATCAACTGTTTGTGTGGTTATTGTTTAGATTAAATTTATCATTTTCAGTAAGTACATTATCATAGGCCGCCGCTCCCCATTACATATGAGCGTTGAGCTGTTCCCCATTACATTATGAGCGTGAACTAGGCGTTGCCAACATACGATCGGCTCCGTTTGATTGAGCCTTGATCGCACAGACATTTATCATAGGCCGTCCGTTCCCCATTACCTATGAGCGTGAACGTGACGTTGCCAACATATACAGTTTTCATTCTTGTTATATATTCATGCAAGTTGGTTTGTTATTGTATGTTATTGATTGTTGTTGTTATTGTTATTGTATGATTATTTACGTTTGCTCACATATGATTATTGCACAATTTTCCATAACGAAGATAACAAAAGATCAATAATAAATGTTTTTCTAACAAGGTTCACTCGCCAACTTATGTTGACCCAAAAACCCCCATTTTTACACATGATACAGGTGATCCAGCTGCAACAAGAAACACATAGGATGGCTTAGAAGAATAAACTGGTTTAGACTTTGGATTGTTTAGTTGATTATCTTTCTTTGTAATTGTATGAACATTTTTGGAATATTGAGGATGTAATTTGGAATTTAATAAATATGAAACATATTAGTAAATATCATGAGCTTTGGTGATAACCCAATTATGCCCGACTCTTATTCCGCTGCGGGTCGGGGTTGTGACACCGTTAACCACGTTGTTGTCGGCCCTAGCTTGGTTGGCGTTGATGTTGAAAGCTCTTCCTCTAGCAGGTGGAGGATCTTGGTTAGCTTGGTTCACCGGATTTGCTTGAGCTTGAGCATGTATGATGTTCACCAAGCGTGGACAAGTATTTCTAAAGTGGTTTGGGTCCCCACAGTTGTAACAAGCCCGCATGGGTTGCATCATGGGGTAGTTGGGTTGGTAGTAAGTTTGGGTCGTATGTTGTGTAGGTGGTAGTAGTAGGGGTTGTTGGGCTTGACCCATTATCTGATGGTGGGTTTGGGTTGTGGGTTGGTTGCAGTTCATTCGCTGCAGTATGCGGCAGGTTTGGATGGTGTGACCTGCACGGCCACAGCTGGTGCAATATTGATAGGGGTGTTCGGGAGAGTGATGGTATTGGCAACGGGTGCATTTTGGGTAGGGGCCGGAGTATGTCCTTTTGTATGGTGTAGATGAAGGGGCAACTTGGGTGATGGGTGCAGCAGGGATAGGGAAATTTGTTTGGGTGACAGCAAAGTTTCTGGTATTTCGTTTCCTCTTGTTAGCAAACTTTGAGGAGGAGGTGGAATGGTTTGAAGTTTGGCCCTCAACGGGGGCTTTCTTTTTCTCGTCCTTAAATTTGCCGTTGCGAATACGATTCTCGGTAAGCTCGGTAGCTAATTCCATAGCAGCTTCGAGAGTTGCAGGCGAAGTGCTGAGAACTGAGTCTTGAATTTTCGAGGGGAGGCCTCGAATATAGTGTTCGACTAAGCGGTAAACTGGGGTGAACAAGTTAGGGACCATTTGGTTCAACTCTAAAAACCTCTTGTTGTAGGAAGTATGATCTCCCTCCTTTTGCTTCAACGAATGAAATTCATCCTCTAACTTTTTGATCTCGCTTGTTGGACAGAAGCGTCTCGTCATGATTTCCCTTAACTCTTCCCACGTTAAGGCCATAGCATCTTCAACTCCTCTCTTACCCTTCTCGGTGTTCCACCAGGTCAGGGCTACCCCAAATAGTCTCCCGGTTGCGTAACGTACCTTGCGATCCTCGGGACAATCGCAATTTAGGAAGGTGTTTTCCATTTCCTCAAACCAGTGGAGGAGAGCGGTGACACCTTCGGTCCCTTCATACTTTGGGGGATCGCAAGATTTGAAGTGTTTGTAGGAGCACTTCTTGGAGGGAGGGTTGTCGACGTTTTGATCCTCTTGGTTGGGTGGGTTGATGGGATTCGCGGTGAGAGCTTGTTGGACTTGAATAACGATGTCAGGAAGCATCGCGGCCATTTGTTTTGCGATTTGGGTGGCCAAGCGTTCGTTTGACCTTCCTGACTTTCGACCTCCACGTAGCTGCCTAGCCGACATCTACAGGAACATACATAGGAAGATTGTGAGTTTAAGAAGTGTTTAGGTGTCATGTGTCGTTAAAAGTACTAAAATAACATAATCATCAATAATGCAACTACATCCATAGGATGTCTTGGGTTTGCTCATGTTTGGGCCTCCAATGTCCCCCATACCATCGCCTGTATAGTCATGTGGGCCCCCATGACTATTGGCTTAGTAGGATTCACATTGTATTGGCGGTTTAACACTCGCATCACCCGAATGAAAACCATGAATTATGCTTGCGAGATGTATGGTCGGAGGGTGTCCAGGTATAGACACAATGACAGCTCAAAGTGGGGTTAGTTCACAAGACGTTTGGTATAGCATGCTTTGGCCTAATAGGTCCTTCGTACTCTCATCGTTAGTCCCCAGGTAGGCAAACTGGTCCTTTATTTTGGATTTATACGAATGCCAAGCCTAGACAGGACGTTCCGACTACCGGTACTCGTACCCTTCCAGTTACTACATGCCCGTCATAAGAACTCACTTTGAGGTGATTTGAAAATGCAAAAATCGTTGTAAAAATGGCAAGAATTGTGAGGTGTGTGCTCTCATGGATATGGTCTCTACACTGAACATGTTTTTGATTCGCTTAAAAACATCTAAGTTTCCCGCATAATGGTGTTAAAATTAGTGCTAACATACCAAATTTCGGACCATAAACCACCTTCCGTTCCGGTGACTATTAATTCCAGTTTGTGATCTTCATTGGCTTCTTGTCGTTGTATACCGGTGTTGATGGCTAGACGTAGTAACTGGGATGCTTCATCATTCTCTTTCGTCTTACACGAGATGATTTGGGGCCCGGGTTCGTTGCAGTAATAGCATCGCTTGTGGATTGAATCTTTTTGCCGTCTTTCTTTCTTTTCATCTAAACAGTGTTTGCAAGGCATCATTAATAATGTCGGACGGAGAACATCTTCTTGTTTAACCGTGGCTCTGATACCATTTGTTGGCAACGAATGATTATCACAGGTTTGATAATCCTGAACATCAGTATTTGATCTCCAAGGAATGGAAGAGGGTTCCATGGTTTCCTTGATAAAAACACGATAACACCACACACACGCACAAGACAGAATAATAACGTATGGAATAGGATATTGTAAAATATCTTGGTGCCGGTAAAGATTGCCGGCAAGTGTTAATATATACATGAGAGGCGACGGTTATACGGCGGTTAATTTTGGCGGGAGCAACCGTCATTTAAAACCATTTAAAACGGTGTCAACCAAACCGACGTAACCCTTCGCTAATATTGTTACATACACATATAATCATAAGTTTAATTATCCTAATGATACACAATACATATATAATTAAGTTTATGTCACACCCCGACCCGCAGCGGAATAAGAGTCGGGGCATAATTGGGTTATCACCAAAGCTCATGATGTTTACTAATATGTTTCATATTTATTAAATTCAAATTACATCTCAAATGTTCAAGTCAAATTCATACAATACAAGGAAAGGAAAAATTAACTAAAACAATCCAAAATCTAAACTGGTTTATTCTTCTAGGCCGTCCTATATGTTTCTTGCTTCAACTTGATCACCTGTATCATGTGTAAAAATGGGGAAATTTTGGGTCAACAAAAGTTGGCGAGTGAACCTTGTTAAAAACATTTGTTATTGATTTCTTGTTGTATTTAGTATGGAAAAATTGTGCAATAATCATATATGAACAAACGTATGTAAACAAACAATCACAAACCACCTTGCATGAGTGTATGATATGAATGACAATGTATATGTTGGCAACGTCTCGTTCACGCTCATAGGTAATGGGGAACGGACGGCCTATGATGATGTATGTGCGATCAAGGCTCAATCAAACGGAGCCGATCGTATGTTGGCAACGCCTCGTTCACGCTCATAGGTAATGGGGAACAGCTCACGCTCATAGGTAATGGGGAGCGGCGGCCTATGATAATGTATGTACTGAAAATGATAAATTTAATCTAAACATTAACCACACAAACAATTGATATATATTGGCAACACATTTGATCATGAATATGATGGATGCAAAAGTGTTTAATTGAAATAAATAAATAGCGACACATGATACACTCCAAAATGTGATTAAAACGGGGAATTGGTAGAGATTCACTCACATTGGGTGCGTTCGTTTGATGATGTTGGATGCGCACGCGTTTAGAGAGTTGATCGACGAGGAATAACTAACTAAATAATAACGAAAAGGTACGGTAAATAAGTGGATTTTATTAAAAATTTTAATAGGATTTTTAGATTTATTTTTGTGAGTTTAGGGTCGTTTTCTAACTTTAAAAATATTATTTTTAAGTATTTTTAATTGATTTTTAAATTAAATAAATAAATAAAAATATAAAAAAATGTTGACTTTTTGGGTTGACCGTTGACCGTTGACTTTGACTTTGACTGTTGACCGGTTCGGTCGTGTTTATGTATGCGCTGGGTGAGACTCGAACCCGTGACCTCTCGTACGCGTGCACGCAGCTCTACCAACTGAGCTACGTGTCTAACCCGAAATATTTCTGTTTTTAATTATATTTATACACTATTTAATTTAATCAGAATTCATTTATTTTAAAAAGATTTTAATTATATCGAACCGGTGCCGTCAACAGGTCTCGAACCCGGGACCTATGGTTTAGTGTTGCACACAGTCCACCGCTGGACTGTGTGTCTAACCTGGTTAATATACTGATTTTTATTATACTTAACATCTTACAGTGAGTTAACCCGGTTCGGTTTTAAAAAAAACATTTTTATTTCCGAGGATAGGGTCGTGATAGGGATCGAACTCGAGACGCTTGCTGTGTGTTTGCACACAGTCCACCGCTGGACTGTGTGTCTAACCCGGTTTATTATCTTGTTTTAATTTCACTTATACACTAGTTCGAATTCATCTTCTTCGTTCAAAACACAGACAACGATTATTCAACTGTTTCTTATTAAACGAACTTTATAAGCGATTGTAATGTGATGAAATAGAGAGAGTTTTGGAAATGAATATACCGAACAGATGTCTCTCTCAAAACTCCGACAAGGATCGTCGGCTCTGTTTTGTGAACTCCGTCTGTTCGGATCGATTAACAGTTTTGATTGATTAGATTTGAAATTGAGTTACTAAACAATGATTAACAGAAGGTTTAGGTGATTATACCGATTCACAGCGTGATTCTGGAAATTCCAGAAATTTTCCGACGAAAGCAGAATATTCGGCAACGTCGTCTAGGATTGATTCTGGGTGATGGGTTGATGTTAGTAATAGTCTAACAATGGATTGAAACAGAAAGAGTCGAGGTATTTACCGTGTTGATGTGAGTCTCGGTTTTCCGGCGAAAGTCCGGTGATGGCAGAATATTTCCGGCGAGTGAAATTGATTCGAGAAATGGTGCGATTTTGAGCGAAATGATTTCCAGAGACTTGGGTGTGTATTTATAGGAAAGAATTTCGATGAATTTGGTCCGATTTCTGTCTTGATTCGTTGGTCAGCTTTTCTCCGGCGGTTATAACTGATGTCGCGGGATTAGACATTGGTTATAACCGACGTCGAGATTAAATCATCCGTTAAGTCAATAGAAACCGTCAATAATTGGCGAAGTCGTCGGGATTTCCGGGGACTGCAAAATGGGCGCGCTGTTGACTGAATTTGATTTCGAGTTTTGTTATATGTATTAATTGTTTCGATATATCATCAAATAACACAAGTGGCGGAGTGGTGGAATGTGTGTGAGTTAAGTCTTTGAAGTTCCACCCGGCAGCCGGTTTCTTTTTTTATTTATTTTATTTTCACTTTTTATCAATTATAGTTTATAAATTCTAAATTTTATTAATTATGTATCGTTTAAAGTTAAAATAAGTCATAAATACGCAACGAAATTTTTATAACTTGATATTCGATTACAAACGAAGCGGGTTTGGAAACCCGTTTTTCGACGGATGTTACAGTTTACAGTCTAATACGTTCACCACAAAGGAATTGAATTTAATTTTTTTTGGTGAACAAATATTTGTTAACCAAATTTATTAATTTTAAAACAATGTAATATATGAAATATTGGGTTAACTTATTGTAAAAATGAGTCTTAACATACAAAATATCATTAATGTAAGAATTGAAGGGGGAATTTTTTTTTTTAATTACTTTTTCCCTACTTATTAAGCACATATTTTTGTCCATAATAAAAAAATGGTGATTTTACATTAGTAGAGTATATATGTAATTTTGTAGAGTAATTATAATTACCTTACAAGAAGTAATATAATTACCCTATAGTAATGACTCTACTACTGTAAAATCATGATTTTTTACACTTTGCAATTAAACGTCATTCTTAATTATTAGGGGAAAATTTCAAAAAAAATATTTTCTCCTTCACCTTGTACGTTAAGGGTATTTTGTATGTTAAGACTCATTTATGTTTAATCTTTACACTTATGTCCAATCCTCTTTTTAGACTTCTAGATGTTTTACACATTATCTGATTTGATATTGTAGTTGGTTTATTTGTGGAGAATGCCATGACTAAACTCAAACTAGCGAATTTCAGTTTTCCAAATGGTTCCCAATTGATCGCGAGAACATAAAAATAATAACCAAGGTGACGATCAAAATTTTCTACTATATTACTCATAAATGGGTGGCTTTAGGGTTACATTTCATATGAAATAGGTCAAATAAAATCAAATGTATTCCAAAAGGAGATTGGTTAAGAGTCGCCTAAAGTCTTATGTTTAAAGCATAGAACATTATAAAATTTCTGTCATTTTACTCATATGTATTAGATTAATATTGCTTTCGTAATCATAACTAACACACTCATAACTCATACTTTTTTAATATTGCTTTTGTAATCATAACTACACGTATTTTACTCACGTGTAGATGGGAAAGGACCGATAAGCTCACACGAAAGTTGCTAAGATCTCAAACAAGTTCGACGAATAAGAGTGTGCTCTCTTGTGTCTCGTTTGTTAACTGGCACAGGAGAGGAAAGGAGAAGATTAAATTGATAGAACGAGAATCATACCTTGAAATTGACAGAATCGAGTTAGTCCTTGTGGAAACTGTCAGAGTTCTGTATCACCATTTTCCGATCTGTATGTTTCGTTTGCAAAACTGTTTTCCGGTGGAGTTGTTCGAGCTCAGAAGCTTCACCGTCTTCCGATCATCACCGGTGGAGATAATGGTCAATGTCGCGTCTGGTGGAGATGAGGGAGTCAGGTGGTATTCTGCGTGTGGGGTGAGGCTAGTTCAGTTATACCTTTTTGTTTTGATAATTCATTTGCCATGAATTTACCACTGAAAATAATTATATAAGATCATTATATAGGTTTCCTTGTTGAAGTTATTAATCCCTCATATCCTAAGTACGAGGGTTATTATGTGATTAGTAGAAAGATAGTTTAAGTTATAATCAGATTAGAGTACAAGTGCGAGGACCAAAGATGACAAGATGAAAGATTCTAACCTACAATCTATATGAGACGACGCCTCCGGGAGACACATTTCTCTTAAACGTCGCCAACAACACAGAGACAAGAAGACGCGATGTTTCGCAAAGACATGTCTGTTCGGTCACACTTTTTCGTTTCTTCAAAATAGGGTATAGATTTCAATTGTAAATATAAGCACATGTACAAAAACATTTAGTTTATATTCAAGTTTGATTCATGTTCTAGAGATCAAAGATCAATTGATCGGGCGGTATCAAAGCACCAAGCTCTAGGCACGGGAATCACAAGGTAACAAATTGCAGGAAGTTATTCGCGATCAGGTTAAAGATTTGAAACTATATTGAATTCAAGAGAACTGAATTTTACCGGTACAGTGGTTCGTATTGATCAAGAAATTTTAAGAAACAAGAAAGTAAGATTGTTTGTTTGAAGTCTTTGTTCAGAGTAGGGTTCGTGGGTGAAGTAGAATTAAAATTTAATACAATGGTTATACGTGATCAGTTCTATTCGCGGATAAAGGTGTGAAGGCCCAAAAGTGTTACAAAATTCATAGAATTAAAGTTTTATTAATACAACTATCAAGAAACAGAGAAACATGTTTATCTATTCCATTAGAATCTGATTTCTGTATTCATATTGATAGTCGTAGTTAAGAAAAAAGATATATATAGGAGAAAGAATGAGATCAAGGGTTGTTGTGTTTCTCGTTAGAGTGTTATCTAAATCGAAAATGAAGACCAGCAAATCACAAGGGAATTATGATTGTAATCTGTGAAGAAAAGGCATTCGAGTGATTTGAAGAAAAGTGGTGATCGCTATTTAGAAAGAAACCTGTCATTTTGTTCGTGATGAACCAAAAGAATGTCGAGTGAATTAATAGAAGGGTCGTGAAGGCTGTTTATGCTTGTGGCAAAGTGAAAGAAAATATGAAGGACATTTAAGTTACCAAGTTCGAGAAACGAACGTGAAAGGAATCCCGTATTACAGCGCCTGATAGGGCTACAGATCTGATCAATATTTTGAGTGGTTTAGGTCACGATGACTTTGTGAAGAATATTCATACAGAGCAGAGAAAGAAAGATAGGGTTGATGAAGAAGTTTTATGTGCATATTGGAAAATTATGGACCCGTGAGAAATAAGGTAGTTGATTTGTGAGGAATCTATGGAACAAAGAAACCGTGTGATGCAGAGACAACCTGTGAAAGGTATAAAACAATCCAGTGAGTGGATCAGGTAAAAGTGAAGAATCTGTGTAGGAAGCAATCATCATGAAGAACCCGTTGTGAGAGACAACAAGAAGAAGATAAATCAAGGAGAAGACACGCGTATCCTGTGACTGGGTTAGGAGAACGGTTGTTGTGTGATACAACCGTAAGAGAAATCTGAGTGAATTAGATTATCTAAAAATCTATGCGAGATGGATTTAATTCATGTGATTGATGGTGGGCAAGTTAATAAAGACCGGGTGGAGTTCGTGTTGAGAAAACTACACAAGAAGAGGTTCGTGTGATACAAATCAAGTGCGGTCAAGACAATTGTGAAGCAAAATGTTCATGTGAAGCAAAGTTCGTGAGGAGCAAGGTTAGTGAATAAGAAGATCCATGTGTAGCGTTAAATACCGAGGAGATTCGAGAAGATAAAACTGTTTGGAGTTAAATTCTACAACAACGCAAGGATGTTCGTGATTAGGGGGGTGAATGAAGTTACTAATCCCTCACATCCTAAGTATTATTATGTGATTAGTAGAAATATAGTTTAAGTTATAATCACATTAGAGTACAAGTGCGAGGACTGAAGACAACAAGATGAAAGATTGTAACCTACAATCTATATGAAACGACGCCTCCAGGAGACGCATTTCTCCAAAACGGCACCAACAATACAAAGACAAGAAGTCGCGATGTTCTGTGAAGAGACACGTCTATTCTGTCACACTTTTTCGTTTCTTATAAATAGGGTTTAGATTTCAATTGTAAATATCATCACATGTATAAAAACATTCACTTTATAATCAGGTTCGATTCATGTTTTAGAGATCAAAGATCAATTGGGCCAACGGTTGCGATATTGTTTCTTAATTTCATACTTTTTTTTTCTTTTCAGTAGCAAATTTTGGTGGCAATTGCCCTTTTTTTAGTAGTGCTCTTATTGGATAAAATATAGCTTTTCCCTTCAAAGCAAAATCTCCATCATCTCTATTTTATATGTATACATTCACACACAAATCAGATTTGTTTAAGGTTGAATTAATTAGAGGGGCCTGGTACCAACAAGCAATAGTAACTTTGAAGAAACATTTTTTGGTAACAGGATTACCATAAACAAAAGAATAATAACTTTAAAGAATATTAAACAATATGACCCAGTTTCTCTCCATATCAAATGTTATACATACGTCTTCACAAGATGCACCATATACCATGTATCCCCAAAGAAATAGTAAAATATCATAGAACAATGACAATTTCAAAGATTTAACGTGATCAAGCGCGAGCTATGAAGATTTCTCACTCATCTTCTGACTCAAATATCTCCTCAATCATATGAAAACGGTGCTTCTGCGTGCATAGAAAGCTACAACGAAATCTGATGGTAAACTCCAAATTCACCCGAAAAACCACTGCTGCTGTATTTGGATCCTCCCGCAGCTGCAGTAAAGCAGGCAACGCAGGTGCGCTCATGTGAATATTAACTTCCTTTGGGTTTGGATCTATGTTACTTGCAACATAAGTGTAGCTTTTTAACCTTGGATCATAATAATCCAAAGTGATGTTGAGATCATAATATGAAACTGATGCGAGTTCGTTGCGGTTGTTGAACGTTAGACTTAAGTTTATTGACTGCTTCAATTCTTTTGTTAGATTAACTGATACTTTGTCAGATACGAGGACATATTTTCTTTCAGGTTTTAGGGGATATTTGCATGCGGTTACCAGAACAAGAACTACATATAAAATCAAAAAACTAACATAGAAAAGATAGAAATAAACTTTGATTTTTCTGCGTAAAGTAACACTTTGCTCATTTACCGGCTCATTATCATTTGGGACCTGGAAGTTATTGTCGTCCTCAATCCCCAAGGGATCATGTTCTTGACTGTGGATTGAAACATGATTATTACCAAGTGTTTGACCGGCTTCCTTGTCACTCGAATGATCATCCATGGAGTTTATATTTGGTAAAATATAACAGGTAGATTCGCGAACCCAACTCACTAAACGAAATAATCGATTATCAAATCCCATCAGTGTACTAGTTTTTTCTTTTTCTTTAATATAATATATATTCAGTGGAGTCACTATGAGAAAGAAAGAGATGGTGTTTGGGAGTTGGAGTCTTTTCCCAAAACAGGCTATATTGATTCGTAGAATGTAATGGTGGCTTCTATGTTCAATATTTATAATATTCCAGTTTTGTGAATGAGAAGGGCGAGTTGAACACGTTCCTTTGATTTAAATATAATTTAATAATGTTGGATACAGTCACATGTTATTACATTCAATGTTGAAATAGTAACTAAATGTTGAAATGGTCACAACAAGATGAAAGACTCCAAGAAAATAGTCATGACTCGTGAGCAGGACTGTGAAGTTACAAAATAAAGTGTAGTACGATGTATCCGTAGACGCCTGGAGGACCTCGAAGCTGATGTGTGCCTTTGTAAAAAAGAAGGTTGGTTGATAGTTTTTTTTTTTTTTATAATTTGTGTAAAGTTATTTTGCGTTAACTTTATTTTAGTTACATTTCTATTTGATTTACCTGAGTCTATTGGGAATATCCAAATGTCATTCTCTAAGCAAAACTTAAAGGAGTGCGTGGTAAAATCCTTCCGTATAGTTGCGGTCAAAAAAACCACTATGGATATATAACCTTTATATGGTATCGGTGATTATTTTACCATCCCACTACACATGATCTAAGAAGCAAATTTAATCTAAAGGAGCTATAATCATTAATGCGGTAGTTGAGGAAGATAATAACTAAAGCACACGGTGTTTACCATTAAAAGTTTGAAAAAGAATCCTAATAACACTTGGCAAAATACGTAGTCAATATATAACCTAGCAAAATATATTCCCACCTCTCAAAAACAACCATCATCACCGTCTAAAATAAAACTATTTTAGGTTATTCATCCTTAGCATAAATGATGGATGTTGCGCTTCTCATCTCCTATTTCTTTTTGGGATTCTTGGCCGTTTCTACTTTGGTTCTTATATTCTTCTGGAAAGAATATTATTTTATCTACAATCATCGTCTCCTCTTTATCATTGGTAATTTCAGATTAAATTCTAAATACAAGTATATTTGTACAACATTATAGTTGTATGCATGTTTATATGAATGTGCTCTCTAATATAGGTTTGGAGTTTAGTCGTTAAATAACGGACTAGGCAGTTATAAGTGTACTGATATGGTATTTTACATATTATGGAGATGATATTGTGATGCGGGCCCAAGTGTGGAGGAGCGGGCCATGTTATATTTGGAGGCCTAAGATCGCGTGACAAATGGGGCTTCACTAAAATGGCTTTAACTTGGGCTACAGGGGTCCGTTTTGGGCCCAAAAAAGGCTTATTTCTATGAGTATTTTTCATTTTTATGTTTTTTTGGGCTTTTTGCCAACTTTTGTTTAGTTTTAGTTTTTGGCCCGAGTGTATTTTGGGCCTGTTTCGAATTTATAACTCTATTAATATGTTGGTTATGAGGGGATAATATCATATTTCAGTTTTGGAAAAAAACAGTTTTTCACTTCAAATTCCGTGCCCTTTGGGTTGAATTTTGGGGTTGGGACAATTTCATCACGGGTATTCATAGAATCAACGTGATTGATCTTACTTATCGTTTCTACTCTACATCATATTGTCATGTCCACAATTTGGACCAATATCCAAGATTCATTATCATCGTTGCTGGTGATATTTGTGGCTCATGCAGCTAACTCGTATGTTGGAAGATTTTACACTCTCTTGTTTTCGAACATTGCCTGTATCTGCGTAAGTATATCTATTACTTGTCTCAACTACAGATTTTGAGCTTTGTTTCGTTTAATTGTACGCCCCCTCCAAATTATGTTTGTTTGTTTTTTTAAATAAAAAAAAAGAAAATGATTTTTTACGACACGCGCGTTGCGGCGAGACAGTCAAACCAAACAAAAAATAGACATAACAACATTAAACCGTGCATACGATTTGCATGATGTTAACTCATCAAATTTATTCCAAGATATTATTTAAAAAAAATATTAAGTAAAATCAATAACAAACCCACATAAAAAATTGATGCCAAGACGAAGATAAGAAATCAATTTTAACATGTCCAAATATGCAAACATATTTCTATTTCTCAAAAATCCTCTCTCTACATCTCAATTTAATTTTGAATGTACCAAATAGAGTTCAGATAAAATGCAACTTTTTTTAGATAAAAACATATTTTTTTGTTATTTATTTAAAATAAAAAATGATATATTTACACATAAGAAGCCAAGAAAGGGTTTCTTTTACAACAAAGAAAGTATATATATATATTTTTAAATTAGACATCAACATATTAATTAAAAGTACATAAAGCCTTATGTATTCTATAGATTAGAATTATCGCTCCTATTCCATATTCACATTTAAATATATTTAGTATTGCAACTTTCAATAATATTATCAGTCCTTTCTGACTTTACATCTACATCAATTTCTCTCTCACAATATCAAACAGACAATATAGTAAAGAATAAACATTTTGTTCTCTCTCTAAAACAACCACTTATCGCGACCACTACCACAACACCACCTTCTATTTTCTCTCATCGACCAACAACTCTTCCTTTATCTCTCTTTTCTCTCTCTACCACCGAACCGCCATCGTCATTCGTCACACCACCCATGATCACCGACAATCACCACCTAAACCACGAATAGTGGTGACAGTCACAATGTTTAATGAAAAAAATCAAAAAGGTTGTGTCCTGTGGTGATGGTGCAATGGTGTTGGAAGAGGTGTGGGATAGAATGAGAGTGGGGAAGAGAGAGATAGAGAGATAGCTGGATAAACCAATAGCAACCAAGCAAATTGAACAGTATTTTTGTGTCTAGAGCCATATTTGATAATTAATATAGGTAAATAACCAAACAACTCTTGAATATATATTTTTTGCCGTCTAAATGTTTAATGTAGTTTTTCTGTATAATAAATTAGAAGTAAATTACAAGTTTTGTCCTTTATGTTTATACTAAATTTTATACGATTTCTTTTGCCTTTAAAATTGACGGGTTTTATACTTTACCACCACACACGATTACCCACCTACAACCCACTACACCACCACCACCTCCTAACTTAACCACCACTACGTTCAGACCTGCGAAAAACCTCCAACCCTAACCATCACCATCGTTCCGATCTGCAAAGCTAGGGTTTTTTATGGCGGTAATATTAATGGAGGCCGACGGTGCTACATGAGTGGTGCAAGAGTGGTGGTGATGCGGGGTCTGATGATGGTGCAAGGGTGCCGGAGAAGAAGATGGTGGTGATGTGCTCTGATGGTGGTGGTGCAGGAACGTTGGCGGTGGTTGTGGCCGGAATGGCTGTTTCCTACAGTGAGAGAATAACGTGTGTGTTTATAGAGAGATATATATTTTATAAAGATATTATTAGTTTTCTAAAATTCTTTTATTTTATTTACTAAAATTTTTTTAAATAAACGGATAGAAAGACTAAATTACCCCAGTTTGACAAGATTTAACAAGGAAAATGAACTAAGTTAGGGGCAAAGAACAAATCATGTAAGATTTTGAAACATTAAGTACAAAACCCGTTAATTATAAAGGCAAAGGACATCGTCCAATATTTGATATAAATATAGAGAATAACACATGTAATTTACTTATAAATTAATACTGTTAGATGTTATTCATATTGGAGTATTTCTATACTACTTAAAAAAGCAAAATTAAATTATGTAGGATTTGGATTTACTAATTAGTTGTGATATATAGACGTTTAAGCTCATTTGGTATATGCATGTATGGTAAATGAGGAAATAGAAAAAACTATACCAAAAATTAGAAAGCATCAAGAAAACTGAACAATTCACCAACTTAAAACAACAAGAAAACTAGCATCACACCATCATATTGGTCTGTATCTTCCTCCTCCACCACCATCACTGTATCATAAATTCCTACTATTTTTGCACATGATGAAATTATACAATATGATTTTTTTTAATCTCTATTAATTTCAGATGAATTGGGTTTAATTAGACCATTATTTACAAGTCTTTCCTTACAGGGCTTGATGCTTTTGTGGTTGTTCAATCCATATGATGTGAAATGCTTGTGGTGATTTCACTAGTTCTCTTATCTCTTGGAACATCCGGAGCCAATATATTACAAGATGTACTAAAAGACTTGGTGAATGACATTGATAAGTCACAAGAAAAAAATAGAGCGCGATCACTTGCACGCGCAGCAATCTGGTCACGCATCGCATACGTGTCTGGTGTCATGTCAGCAATTCTATGGGTTGCCACTGATGCTGTTGGAGGGGTTCATCCATCTTGGCGAAGTACGTTCTTGATTTGCTTGATCACAATCACAGCAACTTCCATTATTTTTTGTGCGGGTCATAATTTCTATCATCAGGGTGAGTTGACGGAAAGACCAGCTGAGGTATTCTTTAGAGTGCTTCGTGCGCGTATTAAGAAGCTACTCAAGTGCAATCTACGGTAATTATATATTCATTTCACTCTCGCCGCTTGGGTCATAGTGGTTAATGGAAAAGAAATATCAGTTATTAGCAGGATAATTACAAATTTTCATTAGCCATAACTCAAAGAAAAAGAAAAAAAAAACAAGGACGTTTATCATTTTTGTGCATTACAAATTTTAGAAGTATGTGTAATAATCAGGCCACATATATACTCAAGCTTAAGATGCAATGAAACAAACTATTGTTCTTAAAACGAACCAAGTAAAGAGATCCGGGGGATTATGGTCCACAAATTTTTTAACATGGTATGTCCATGTAAAATTTTTATTTAAAAGAAACCGTTTCTAACTAATAACAACAGCATACTCAAAATAAGTAGCATATTTTAGTCTCTTTCACACATGATGTAAGTTGTTATTTGTTAGGTTAAACTCTTTTGACCAACTTAGATTTACTTTATGTATTAGATACCCAACATTATTTGATTAGAAAAATCATCTAGTTTATATAGTGGTTAATTGCTTTATAAGTTTCTTCCTAATATATTTCATGTTAGATACAAACCGAAAATACGAGCCTAAAAAAATTAAAAGGGCCTTGAATTTTTAATTCGCTTTGGGCCTCCAAAATTCTAGGACCGGCCCTGCTTATGTGTTGTATATCTTTATCAACTAGGTAGATTTCGTTATGATTTTTTGTTCATAGATACATCATCTAAACTAGTTGAAAATTTCTGACTTCGAGTGATAGTTTTCGTTGTGTCAAAAGCGGCAATTTTCTTGTGGTAGTTGCTATACAACTGGCTACAGTCACTTTCTAAATTAACAGGAATCTGAATGACAGACATACTTTGTGATTAGGTGTTTCCAGAAAGATTCAAGACAAGATAGATCCCCAAAGAATTTTGAAATGGAAAAGATAGAAAGTGAAGGGATTTCTCAAGAAAGACCAATACAACATTTAGATACTGAAGGTGAGGAGGTTAGAGTGAGAACTTTTAATGAAGAAGATATGGTGGTAGTAAAGAGTCTTTTAAGAATGTTTCCCATGTGGGGAATGTTTTTGGTGGTGTCCATAATATCAGCAACTGGGTTTACTTTCTTTCTTCAGCAATACAACAACCTATATTTGAGAGACAAAATACCAGTACAGATCTACAACATTGTTCAAGATTTCTCAAGATTTTCTATCCCGATTTTGTATCGCTGGATTTGTGGTTTATGTAAAAACGAGAAGGCCAAAATTGGTATCGGAATGCTTTGTGGAATCATTAGCTGTATTTTCGCTTGGCAACTAGAGGTTCACAGGTTAAACAAAGTTAAAAATCTGGTTAATAAGTACGATGATCCTACTTCCATAAGTTTTCTTTGGTTAGTGCCTCAATTCTGTGGCTTGGGTGCATGGAAGGACTTACTGGAGAAGGTCTGTTAAATTTCTACAGGTCACAAATGAAAGAAGAACCTCTACTTATAAGTTATGGGGAAGAATACATTGAGATTGTGATGGGCTTAGGAAAGCTGATTAACATTTTTTCATCTTAGTATTTGATAGCCAACCCGGATGGTTCGGGGACACAATCAATGACAGTCGCCTAGACAAGTATTATTTGGTGTTGGTATATGTTTGCTCAGCAAACTTCATATTATATTGTTTCATTGCACGATATTTTTACAAGGACCAAGACTTTGCTAATGACGAGCAGAAACAAGATGATCAAATCTTGGCTTGCGATGATCAGACACAAGGTAATCTAGTCTTCGCTAGTGATGATCAGAAGCAAGATAAACATGTTTTGGCTAATGAATACGCTTCGATCTCAAGGATCGATAGGAGGAAATCATTTAAAGTCTAAGGACTAATAGTTAAAATTAGTTTTATTTATAGAGCTTTATTCAAATTAGAAGTTGAGTAGGATAATGTTTTCTTGTTCTCCATGTAGTTTACCTATATAATGGGTTATGGGTGTTAGGGTTATTTGTTTTCATCTTTGTAATTCTTCTTTGATTAATAGAAAAGTGTCAAAGAGGTTGTACAAATGATTTTGTGTTTTCTTCTGATATCAACATGTGGTATTAGAGCCTAAACCTAAACGACCTTACGCTCGCTCATTAGCGCCTTTCCCGTATTTCGTGGGAACGGATAATCCGATCGCAACAAGAAGGAATGATGGCAGAATTTCAAGTAGTCAGAGGAATCAAGAAGCTGAATAACACCAACTGCAAGACACGGATGACTTGCATTAAGTCTTACCTTCAAAGGCAAGATTTACGGCAAATAAACTCACAAATAATATTTATGACACAGAACCATATTTCCAACGTACATAGTTAAATCTACAACTGTTAGTTTAATTACCTAACAAAAAAAAACTGTGATTTCGAATTTCTTGTTGAGAATCCGATGGTGATTACTGATAATAAGATTTCATTTCAGCCTTCTCAAACATTCAGTTAGTTAGTCTGTACTTGAGACACATATCCGTCAGAAATTTTGAAGATAAGATTTCTTGAGTCGTCAATAATGGTTGTTGGTTATCCTTTGGTGAAGTATTTAACTGTTGAGTGACGTCCATTTTCCCAACGTACCCGTTCTACTTTTACCAAGGGTCCACGGACAATTACGTCCATTGATCTGCCGTGCACCACAAAGGAAAAAATAAAACTATATTAGGTTACTTTAGGAAATATAAAATTAATCTTATTCATGACTTTAGTTAAATTTATTTTCCCAAGCTTAATTACGTCCACGAAATAGTATGATCGACTGATTGCTTGTAATTAGACAAAGTCTGCACGTTAAGAAAAGAAAATAAGAAGCAAATTTAGACTAATGGAGCTATAGTCATCAATGTAGTAGTTGAGGAAGATAATGTAAGTACACAGTGACCATTTTTTTTCTTCTAACGTGTAACTGTATAACCAGAGGTATGTGTTATCAAACTTTTAATATTCATGTTGATGGGAAGGTTTCTTTATATTATATATTAAGTAGAACTGGATTTGCTATTCAAAAGAAGTATTGTGGCACAATTTGTTGCCTATTTACCCGTCATGGTTTTGTAAATTTCCTAAAATATTTATGAAATTTCAAGTTAAGAGTTTAAAAAAATAAATATAAAGTCTAAATAAAACTCAAGTTAAATCGGAAGGGGTTAAAAAGCAATTGTTTACCAAAGGTAAGAGTATGTTTATGAAATTGATACGATACATATGAATGTATACCCACGTCGTGTGGTTAAAACACAATGCACATTGAATAAGAGTGAATTGCAGATTTTGCCCTTTATCTATAAACTTAATTTTACACAGTGTCCATCTTTAAAATTAACAAATTTTATACTTATTGTTTTAAAATCTTGCACGTCCTTTGACTCTAACCCAGTTAAAATTTTCTGTTAAATCAAATCAAACAATTGCCGTATAGTCTTTTTAGCTAATTATTTTAAAATGTTTTAATAAATAAGGAAAAAGTAAATACAAATTTTAAAACTTATAATAAAAACATCAGTTTTCTTTCACTTCTCTCTCCCTCTATTTCTCTCACTCACCACTACCACCCACACCATCACCACCACCCACCGCTGCCATCCAGATCTGGCATCATAAATCTCCAACAACCGTCAACCGACACTAAGCTCTCATTTTCAATCTCTAGAATAAACAAACAACTTATAGATTCACTGCATAAATACGTCAAAATCATAGAAACTAAACGTATCAACTCACATTCATCATCAAATGATACCAAAATTATAGAAGCTCAGTGAACAGATTTTGCTCTGCTTATACCAGATCTATATTAAGATCGGCCTTTAATAATTGTTTGCGGATCGGCCTTTTACACGGGATTGGACTGTTTCGAGATGGATTTGATGCGATTAGTATCAACTTACGTGCTGAAAAGATGATGATTTCAGAACTTTGGTTAGGGTTTCAATTTAGTTATTAAATTAGACCTCTCTTTCTTGCCGTTGGTGAATAAGTGTAGAGAGAGAAAGAGGTTGATAAACTGTACCGTGGATTACTGGTATGAATTGCCTTGTTTATATTTGGATTACTTTAATAGTTTGAAAGATGCAGGTTTTGAACCTCCTGTTATAGATTGGAGATGATTTTAGGTTTAGAGAGAGAGAGAGAGAGTGAGTGAGAGATAAGAAAGGAGGTTTTTATATTAAACATTTTTTTGTTTTCTAATTTTTGTATTAAAAACATAAAAAGACTACTTTGCCCTCATGTAGGGTCCATGTGACCTGATTTAACAGAAAAGCTTAACTAGGTTAATGTCAAAGAACACAGCGTGTAACAATTTTAAACATTAAGTACATAACTCATCAATTTTAAAAGTAAAGGACACCGTCTGAATTCTGATATAAAGATCAAGGACAAAATTTGCAATATACTCTTCATATAATAACCGATTTCGTCACTAGTTTCAAGGGGTAATATGTGTGAAAATTTAAAGAAGAAAACTCGTCGATAAAAGCCGAGATCGGGTTGCATTGACATCACCATCTCATGTCTGTATACTGGTTTATCTCTCTCGACGTATAACATCCAAACTCGTTTTTTTTACGTTGAAATCTAGATTTTCCGGCAAGGTTTTCGTCAATCCGATCACCCGTTTTATCACAAGATAAGGCATAAACATGTTTTCCCTACTTATTACAATCGTTTAATGATTCTAAAATGAATTATATAGAACCAATCAAACCACGTAATTATTCCGACGGCTTATGTTGTAAGAATTATGATTTTCTATCTTCCTTTTGGTTTTAGTTTTTTGTGGTTTTGTTGACATGGTCTAGGAAAGCAATTTTTTTTTCTCAGAGTATTACCACATCATTGTGACTATTTGCACACTTTGAGTTTATATATGATGCGTATAGAGCTATACGTAGCGTATAGAGGTACATTGATTTCAATGTCTGGCAGCAATCAGCACAGAATCTTAGGGTTTATATACACTGGCGGATAACTGGGTTGAACTGTGGCGGCAACTGAACCAGCACGAAGTGGTTTATGTCTTTATCGCGCAACCGTATCCCGAAGGGTGGGAACATCCTAACAATTCTCATCCCGCATAGCGAGGTCATCCCCAGGCTCTTCGGTGTATCGCTGGTAGTAACTGTGGGTCACCTTCCAGGTGATAGCCAAACGAAAGGGCTATCACAGTGACGTAGGCGCCACTATACAATAATCCGCGTTCCTGCCAATGAAGTGCGAAGGCGAAGTATTCCGCCAAACCATGTGCGAGAGCGCACGACCTCTTGTACAAGTGACAGTAAAAGAAAAATAGATCTCCGCTCATACATCACTCTCGGATCTTCCCACTAGTAGTGATGGAAGAGGACATCAGCATGTGTAGATACCTATACAGAGGAGATCAAATAGTAGTAATAATTTAATTATAAGTAATATTAACAATAATAACTAACGTACATGTAGAGTGGGACAACAATACACGAAACCCCCCCTAGAGTTCACGTGGTCCCAAGTGTCCTTTTTCGCAGCCACATCCCAAAACTAGTGGCATGGGTTTATCAACCACTACCGTCCTTTGTTTACATGTATGTTTATTAGCGCCTCAACCGCTAGACCAATGCAAAAAAATAGCGCCTCAACCGCTAGACCAACACAATTTTCTTTGGAAACATCCGTATAAAATGACTTATAAATACAAAAAAATGACTGTAATGTAAAAAAATTAACCAATAATGAGTGGACACATGTCCACCCACCCACTACTATTCATAAGGTTCCTTTATTAATAGATAGGAGAATCTTATATATTAAAATAATAATAAAAACAATGCAAATATTAATAATAAACATACCTGTGTATAGAGATCTCAGCCTCCAGGTATAAACCATAACGGACCTCAAACTCTGCAAGCGGCATAGCGCGCCCCATGCCGGCTAGGCGGAAAGAAACCTCAGGGGGACGGGGTGCCCCGTGTCCACAGGTTGGTCAGCCCGACAAGGATGAAACTCGAACGACGAAAAAACCTAGACGAGAATCTCTCTGTAGCTAGACATATCCTAACACACTCGAAGGGACAACCAGTTTTTTATAGCCCTCTTTATTAATCTTAATTTTTAGCAAAAATAAGATCCGATGGACCCGAAAAAATCCTGCCCTAGTAACACATCCGTCACCATCCTTTCGAACCCCTCCCGCCCGATCCAAGAATTATAAAATTGAGACGAAATGGAACCTAAATTACTTACAGATGTAGATAGTAGAATAGGATTATGATCCGACTCGCATCTCGGTAGCGCCAACACCGACGTGTCCGTACATCGGTTCCAAAATGCGAGAGAGACTAAGAAGCGATCTAGCTTATTTAATTTGTCCCCAAAATTAGAGGCTCTTATGTATTTTCTTCCACCCATCTAGTACTCCAACAACCCATTATCTTCTATAAAGAATTAAAAGCATCTGCACGGCCCGGTACAAATTCACAATTCAAGCACTCCTCTGGGACGCATACTTCGTTGAAATCCCTCGTTAGTTCTCACATATCCTCCATGGACACTAGATATTCCGAAATTGAGTTCCACATGTCGAATTTTTGAGGCAGACCCTGTGGCACATAAGTATTAACTAAATGGATTACTTCCCCTGCTTGCAGAGAACCTAAGACAATCAAGAAATTTGATGTCGAAATACACTTGATTTCCTGAAGAAACTCGGGTCCCAAATACAAGCCAAACCACCCGACGTCCCATCTGAGTTAACCCATTCATAATCAACAGGCCTTGCCCCCCATATCTTTCTAACTTGAACTTTCGACCTGTCTTTCGCCAGCATCTCTTGAACAGCTAATAAGCGCGAACCGCCCCCAATGGTTATTTATGTCTTTACAATGACTGTTCCATGAATTGAATTTGATTAAATTGCATATTAAGCTATATATAATAAACGAACATCTATATCTATACCTCTATATATATATATATATATATATATATATATATATATATATATATATATATATATATATATACACTTACTAATATAGTAAAACATTTTTAGGTTAGGTGCCTTTCTTTCCGATATTCTTGACATATAACATTCTCTTCTATTGTTATTTTAACTCATTTGTACACGTGTCAATAGCTTAGAGACAGATTATTGTAAGGACACCTAATCCAAAGTAATAGAAACTATTTTATATTATTCATCACATATTTACATCTATTTTATCATTATTAAAATTCTCTTGTTACTATTTGTTTTATTATTTATGTACCTATCATTATTGTTACCATAATTTGTAATATAGTAGTATCTCTAGTACGTTATCATATAATTTACTTTAGGTTAAAAACTAACACAAATAGCCAAAAAGTAAAAAAAACTGATGTAAGTTAAACAAAGGAATTGCTCATATGCAATAATAAGAATTAAGTATGTAACGAGGTGAAAATAGACGAGTTTGATGACACCTATAATATTAACTAAATATTATTACACATATATACACATATACAGGCCGCTACTGAAAAAAAAGGAAGATTTGGTTAGGGACGGAATAAATTTTGACAAAAAAGGGTGGGTTAGATAGTATTGGGATAAAACATGTGGGCACATTAAGTGTTTTGGGCTTGTTTAGTTAATAAGTGTGTAAGTGGGCTTGGCCCACTTTGTATTTAGACCACCCTATGTAACTATAAATAGGCTGAACCTAGGTCATTAGAAGTTGATCGATCATATTGGTTGTTGCTAGGGATTGTTCACTTGGCCGTGGTTCTTAATATTTTCGAATTGTGTGATGGTTGTACCAGACGAGTTTCATACTCGTGTGCAATCTAATCAGTTTGTTTGTTCTTGTTCTTGTTCTTGTCACTTTCATTAGTATTCCACATTTTTTATTGTGTGAGTGATATTCGATTGAGGTTTTTGGGACTTACAAAAACTTGAAACACTCAAATCATTTGGATTATTAAAATTCAAGATCTGAAGACAAACACGATATTACTTCAATGATTACGTCCATCACAACGGGTTGCTATAAAACTTCAAACGCCCATGAATGATGAGTAGTATGGGCGAAGTCTCCACAATGTTCTGGCTTAAATATTCCTAACATAGATCTAGCGACCATAAGATGGGTGGAAGGTGTGTTGGGTTTGATCATCGGGTGCATTTGACAAGGTGTTAGTGGGGCTTGGTGTAGAAGCGGGTTGCAAGGAGTTAAGGAGAGGTTCAAGGGGGTAGGTGTAGAGGTGGGCTTGGGATTGGTTTGGGTAGAAGGCCCATTAGTAGGCTCGGTCTTGGTTTGAATTGCGTCATACATATCATCGAGGTATGGCACCGCAGGTATCAACAAACCAATCCGGGATGGTGGTGGACATATGACATTGCTCCTAAAACTCCTTAGCAATATCACTATCGGTGGCATTAGCACCAGCGCCCCCTACCATGAGGTGGCCGGCGACCCCTTACCACGGCTACCACCACCTGAGTTCCGACAATCACCACCACCTCGGGAATAACGATCAATACGTGGAAGGCCATTTGAGGCCGTAGTGAAAGCCACAGGTAGGGTGGGTTGAGATGCATGAAGGGAGGTTAAAAACAATTCTTGACTTTCTAATTGAGCCGAGAGATCATGAAATACTAGAATTTTTCTGGAGACGTGAAGAGGGGTAGAAAACGTCTCAAATGAGGGGCTGAGACCACACACGAGCCCGTGAATTTGCATGTATAATATAGTATAATACGACACGACATGATATGGTATGGTATGGTATGGTAATGCATGGTATGGCATGGGGTATGTTTGGCAAAAGTAGTTGTTATTGGTAGTTGGAAGCTGGTGGCTAGAGGCCGGAGGCTGAAAGCTGGTAGCTGTAGCTTTTTAGATATATTTAGGTGTTTGGCAGAGTAGGTGAAACTTTTAATAAAATGTATAAAATGACCAAAATAGACATTAAAAAGTTGGTGCATTAAAAAGTTTATTATCTTTAGAGGCTAAAATAGTCTTTTTTTCCCTAAAAGCTTGTAGCTCCTTCTAAACGCTACTGGTAGGAGCGTTTAACCAAAAGCTTTAAGCTCCTAACCTAAAAGTTTCAAGCTCCTTCAACCAAACAAACATTTTTATTGAGTTGGAGCTTTTTCTTAAAAGCTTAAAGCTTGAAGCTCCTAAAAGATTCTAAAAGCTCCATGCCAAACATACCCATGGAATACTATGGTATAGTATAACATAGCATAGCAAAGCATAACATAACATGATATAGTGTAGTAAAGCGTAGTGGTGACATGGTATGGTATGACATGGCATGGTATAATATAATATAATATAATATAATATAATATTGTATATTATAGTATAGTGTTGTATAACATAGCATAACATATCACATCATAACATAGCATAGCATACCATAACATGATATAGTATGGTGTACTGTAGTGCAGTATAGTATACTATATTATACAGTATAATATAGTATGATATATTATGCGTACACAAACACATGCACATACATACATGCAAATACACCCATGCATACACATTTACGACAACTTTAAAATTTAAGTTATTTGATATATCTGCTATACTAATTAAAAAATAACAAAAACAAAAAAATTAATTAAATAGTTTTGATTTGTCGAAATTTGTTGCAAGTTGCGACAAATTTCTGACAAAATCTACATTTTTACTTTATAAAATTATGTATTTACTAAATTAACATATACTAATTTAAAATTATCGGCAATTTTTTCACAACTTGCTACAAATTTCCAACAAAATTAACATTTTTACTTTTACAAATTATTTATTTACTAAATTAACATATAATAATTTAGAGTTGTCGCAAATTTGTCGCAATTTGCTACAAATATTATTTATTATTTTACTAAATTAGCAGATTACAAATAAATTAATTTATAATTGTCGCAAATATGTAGCAAGTAGCTAACAATTTTTGACAAATTTAAAGTTTTAGTTTTTTAATTTATTTATTGTACTAAAATAAAAGAGAACAAATAAATTAATTTATAATTGTGGCAAATTAGTTGCAAGTTCCTATAAATTTCGGACAAAATTAATTTTTAGCATTTTAAAATTATTTTAACTAAATTAAAATATAACAGAATTTAGTAAATCAAAATAATTAAATTTTTGTGGGAAATTGTCGCAACTCACGACAAATTTGCAAAAATTATAGAAATTATATATTTTTTAAATTATTTATGTTATTGTAGTAACAAATAGTGAAAAAAATGATTTCTTTTGTCAGAATGTTGTCGTAAAGGTAATAAAGGCTGCGACGACCTTGCTACAAAATTTCATTATGTGGCAATTTTGTGGGACAATTGTGGAAAATTTTTTGGTTTTTTTTTTGTTTTTCCTTTTTTTGGGAGAACTGTATGAACGTTGTAGCAGATATTGAGTTATGGAAATTTATGGAAAACTTTTGTAGAAAAAAAAAGTAATTTTTTTCTAGTAGTGAATCGATCTTAATACTGTACAAAAACCTCCTTCTAAAACATGACCAAAATCACTGAATATATTTTATGCCATTAAATAAATACATTTATTTTGTAAATAAATAACTTGGATTAAATCGGAAAAATCTCTAGTTCTAATCAAAACGAACCTAATCATGTTGATGCAAATCATCGTGAGATGAGTTGTGGTCTTGTTTCTTGTCCTTGTAGAACCATATAGCAACACAAGTATAAATTATCAAATTTACTGAGCAAACACATACTAAAACTAGATAGTACATGTCTAGACGAGTTTCATCATTTGTTCCTTCATCAAACCATCCCAATTGTCTTGTGAGTATTAACATGAGACTAGTGTTTACTAACTGTCCAAGACACCATACAATTTCCATATACTCCTCATCATAATTTTGTACCTGTTTGTCAACCTGTGACACGTAAAACTTTAACAACCCCTTCTCGGTAAGGCCTTCCATACATCCAAGCATGAAGAACTGAGGTACTAACCAAAGAAAATTTATGGATGTTTCGATATATTCATCATCCCCACCGCCCAAATTTCGAAGTTCTTTCACCCTGTTAACCTCTAGTTGCCAAGCGAAAACACATGATAGGAAAGAACAAAGCACTCCAGCACCAATTTGGAGCTTTTGGTTACGTTGGAATCTAGTCCACTTATATAGAAATGGAATAGTAAAGTATGAAAATTCTTGAATCACATTACATACAAATATCAAATCAAACATTCTTATTTGTAAGATATTTTATCTGTCATAACTATATTTGTAGAAAGAGTAAACACGTTATAAAAAAAATAATTACACTCCTTGAAGGAGGAGATATCCAACATCTTTACCATCCGTAGACATCCTGACTAAAGTATTGGAAATGTCTAAAAGAAAGATAGCAACACAAGATGATTCTCAAATAATCCCCATGAGTTAGTCACACTTACACTGATAAATGCAGTGGTTGAAAACAGAAGTGTCCGGAATCGTCCCACAAATGAATCAGCGGAGTGAGCCATAACTATAATGAAAAGTGATGATAACGATTCTTGAATGTTTGATAAAACCGTAGACCTCACAAAAGAAACTTAGTGGTCCGTTAAATACCACATAAGCATGTCGACAATGGCATAGTATGTTAAGGAACGACTAAACATCAAACCTGCATGTGGAACACATAAAAGTAGGTAAATACCGAAACACATGACTACACTAAACGAATTTTTTTAATGTAAATGATACTATACTTACCTACAACAAAGAGGAGACGATGATCATAGGTAAAATAGTAATTCTCCGGCAGAATATGTGGACCAAACCAGAAACGATGAAGAAGCCCAAAGATGGATAGGAAATAATGATCGAAATCCTGTCCATTGATTATTATAAGATCAACTACTTACTAGCTTGCTTCTTGGGTACGTAGTTTGGCAAGTGCTTTGGGGTCTCTCTATGTGTGTAATGTGTTTTAATGGCAAACACCAGGTTCTGTTGCAAGTTTTTCTATTTTACAGCATGATCACTCGTGTTTCATATGTTGTCCTTCTTAACCCACTAAACAATCATACTCAAATCTGAAGGTGAAGTTTATGGTAAAAAAAATAAAAAAATGAACATTGGTAATAGTAATAGTGGACAATATGCTCTTAAATGCGAAGTTGGTTGTGGTTGCTTTATTAGAACTCTTGTACTCATAACCTGTTAAAAATCAATTACTAAGAAAAAGACTTGATTAATAATATAATCTAGTTTAGAACTTTTCATAGATGAACGAAGAAGAGGAAAAGAATCACTTTTGAAAAATTATTTTCAGGATATCCAATTCCTACTAAAAATGTTATTATTTATCGCCATGCGTGATGGTAAATACAAGAGAGCTTCCAGTTGAATTAATTAGACAAGTAGATATGTTACCTCAATATACTTTGTAACAAACTAGTTTTGAAGCCAGTCACGAGGTGATGACAAGGATGTATTTTTTACATGATATATCGCTGATCATACAAACTTTAATCTAAACAAAGGTAAAATAAGCAAGTACACATGTTTAAAATTAAAAGATAGTTTTAACTATAATAAGATAAGTAAAAAAACTAATTGATATTACCTAGTATAATGAAGGGTTGAGACATACCATATAGGCTTTAATCTATATGACACAATAAAGATAAGCAAGATCACGATTGAGTAAACATGTCTAAAGTTAAAAATTAACTTTAATTATAATAAGTTAAAAAAATAGTTACTAAACTTCCGAAAACAAATCTATTTAAGTTTAGAGGTATAAACGTAAATCGTTTATAAAAAAGAATTATTAGTGTTTAGGGGTCGTATGAAACAATAATACTTTAATCTTGTAAGTCAAAGTAAATTTTCTATTAAAGCTAAGGATTAGAAACAAAAATTAACGCCAATAACCTCTAGCTCAAGTGGTAGGAGAGCTTGAGTTCTCTTGTAAATACTCAAGTTCAATTCCCATTTGGAGCAAAAAGGAGTGAGGCACTGCTAGGCAGTGATAGGAGACCCAGGGAAACCTGGGTTCGATCCTTGAACCAAACGGGTTTTACCGGTAATTTCACCGTCTTGCCTACGAACGGGTTGGTTACCGGGTTTTCCCCGGAAGTGGTGGTGGATGACTCGGATTACACCGTTTGTCTAGTAGGTGCCCCAAGAGTACTCGGGATTGATTTGTTGACCGTTAAAAAAACAAAGAAACAAAAATTAACAAAACAATAATACTTTAATCCTATATGTCAAAGCATAGTGACCAATTAATAATTAGTACTTTTCACGTTCTAAATTGTTATAGTATAGAATATCAATATAAATTATAAAAGCAATCTGATTTTAGTTAATTTTCTATACTATTACTATTACTAGGCTATAATCGCGTTGTATTACACAGGTTGAATAATGAAAATTGTTTATTCGAAGAGCACAAAAAGTTAGATAAGTGTACATGATAATCATCCCACAAGCTTCCAATCTATTGCCTATAGTAACCAATATCCAACACGTTTTTAAAGTATTTAACAAATCTCGTCGTCGTTATTAATTCTTTAGAAAGCTTCTTGATTATTTTTACATTGTTAGCCTCACGAAGTAACGGAATTTTCATCAAATACATCCAGAGAATTTGCTGCATATTCGCATCAACTATAAAGTTTTATGTATCCATAAATCAAAAGCTAAACACAAATCATAGTTCAACATATATATATACCCTTCAAAATCATTTGTTTCGCAAATAATATGAAACGATTCACAATTTTCTGAGAATTTGTTTTGCAAATTGAATCTAGAAGTGAGCATTGTGTGCATATATTGAAGTCTAGGATAATCTTCATTAACTTTGAAAATTGTTATGCATCTCATACATTTGTCGTCAATCTTTACAACATTAAACAAAATACTAAATATGAACACAAGTTTGATAATTTAATAAAAATATCATTGTCATTATAAATCTAATAAAAAAATCATAAAAATCTCTTTTCGTAGTTTTAAACATGTGTAATAGTAATATGTTATTTTTTTCTCAAAACTTTCTTATCTTAAATATGTTACATCTACAACCAAAACATGTTAGAAAAAACTCACTTGAGTTATAATAATAATAATAATAATAATAATAATAATAATAATAATAATAATAATAATAAAAATAAACACTTAGGAAAACTTTGAAAAACTTAATATAACCAACTATTTTTTTCTAAAAAAACAGGAATGTAAGTTATATGTTTTCGAACATTTTGAGTAAAAAATAACTAAATAAGTTTGTATATTATTAATAGTTTGTAATTTAAAAGTTCACCAAGATAAGAAAATTATTTTATTGTTTATTCGAGAGGATCACCAGAAATATATATATATATATATATATATATGGGGTAAGGTTCATGCGAAAACCACCTTTATTGCGAGAACCACCTTTATTGCAAAATAAAATCTAAAAAAATAAAAAAGCACTCAATTTTTTTAATATTTAAAAAAATCGCTAATTTTCGTTTCCAAAAAAAATATATATATTTTTTTCTTCGAGTAACAGTTATCAATGCACATATGCATATGTATCATAACATCGACAAATTCCGTAATACATTATTAGTAGTAGACAATTACACTTTAATTTACAATACCATCCGTAATACACTACTTTTTACATTATCAATATTCAAAATGCACATGTGCATCATTATGTATTACCATTATATAACGTGTTTTGGTATAAAAAATTTGTGATTTTGAATGATGAAGTAGGCCCATATACATGTTTTTTGGTTAGTTATATCTAGTGGTTGATGGTTTAGTTATAATTGTCACTTTATGATGTAATATGTTGATTGAATGGTATAAATGGTGTTGATATACATGTAATAAAGTGAAAATATTGGTATTGGTATTGTATTATAGATGGTAGGGGGTAATGGTATTGTATTATGGATGGTAGGAGGTAATGGAAGTGTATTATGGATGGTATGATAGATGAAAGAGAAAGTGTATTCAAAGTAGTGTACCAAAACACCTTATTTCATGTTGATACATATAGATACACATGTGCATTTCTAATATTTGTAACGTAAAAAACAGTGTATTACACATGGTAGTGTAAATGAAAGTACAATTCTCTAATATTTGTAACGAATTATGAAATTTATCGAAGAAATGATACATATGCACATGTGCATGGTAGTGTATTATGGATGGAATGATAAATGAAAGAGAAAGCGTATTCAAAGTAGTGTACCAAAACATCTTATTTCATGTTGATATATATAGATGCATATGTGCATTTCTAATATTGGTAACGTAAAAAGTAGTGTATTACTCATGGTAATGTGTAAATCAAAGTACAATTGTTCAATGTTTGTAATGTATTACGGAATTTGTCAAATAAATGATAAAAATACACATGTGCATGGATAACTGTTACTCAAATTTTTTTAATTTTTTTATTGTTGACGAAATATAGTGAATTTTTTAAAAAATATTAAAAAAAATTTGGGTGGTTTTTAGATTTTCTTTTTTAGGTTTTCTTTGGTGGTTCTCATGGTTCTCGCAATAAAGGGTGATTCATAACGGATCCTTCTCATATATATATATATATACAAACACACACACACACATATATGGCTCATGAGAAAATAGTTTAAATGAGAAAACTAAAAAACTATCAAAAAAAAGTCTAAAACACACCAAATATTGTTTTTTAATTAAATTTTCCTATTTTTTGTATATAAACAAATTAAAAAAAAACACAAGTACTACAGATGTGTATTACTACAAAAAAAACCTAACAACTCCTGCCACCCTTCTAAAAACTAAACCCTAAACCTAAATCCCCAAATATCTAACTCAAAAAAGCTAAAGTAAACCAAAAAAATAAACATTAAGGCTAAACTTCATATGCAACATATACATATAATACAAATTTGTAGTACTAATATTTGTTTTAAAGTTTTTTTACATTAAAAATAGCGAATTTTAATAGCAAATTGAAAAAAAAAGTTGGTGTGTATTTTAGACTTTTTTATATATTGTTTTCTCATGATTCTCTTTCTATATGTAAATATATATATATATACATATACATATGTATATATATATACATATGTATATATATATATATATATATATATATATATATAGTGTGTGTGTGTGTGTGTGTGTGTGGAAAGTGTAATTTACAATTTGCCTTATTTTACGATCGTACGAGATGTGAATTCCGCACGTTATAACCCTCGTAATAAAACCCCGCATGTTGTAAATACCAATTCCGCATGTTGGAAAAAAACTGCATGTTGAAAAAGAATCCGCATGTTTAAAAAATCTGTTTATTATGAGCAAAAAATCATATATTATAACTGCATCTCGTATGCATCGTACGTTAAGACAAATTGTATGTTAACCAACATCTATATATGTATATAGGGTGGTGTTCTAGAGTAACCACTAGTATATTTGTGAACTGAATAAACAAATCCTAACCGTTGATTTACATTTGTGTTTAGACTTGTATATTGATAATAAATGGCTAGGATTAGTTATGAGATTAAATCATTATCGATGCTCTAACCAACCCTTTCAATGCTTGTCCTAGTGGTGAACATCTAAACATCACATCCACTCATGCATGTCATGAGGTCCACATCACTAAATAAGTTCGTGTATTATTGAGAATTTGTAATTTAATCGTTCACCAAGAAAGGTAAATTTGTTTTATTGTTTATCCGAATTGGAATGCCAATGTCTAGAATTTACTTGCATGTATGTTAATCATGTGTTTGAAGCCTTATTTTATTAGAATTGACTTGCCTTTATGTTAATCATGTGGTTGAAGCCTTATTTTATTTATATAGTTACTCTTAAAAGTGTACCTTAGTATTAAACTACTAAGCAAAATTGTAACCAAATCAACATGTATGTTGACCAAGCAATATAGTAAATGTTAAATTTGTTCCTCTGTGATATGGGATAAAATTCACTTGTACGTTCCTAAGGAAAATATCTATATGGACACCTACCTTATCAACGATTGCAATTTTCAACACTTTGCATTTTCTATCAGTTAAGAATGTGTTTAACCGTTAGAATAGTGATGAAATGACCTTTTTGCCCATATCTCTTATCATCATCATCATCATCAAAATGTCATCTTCTCCACCATATCCTCTACCTCCACTAGAATACAAAATAACAATCGTCTCCACCGCTACAAACAACAACTAACCCTGTCACCACCACAACAACTTGAACCACCACCGTCACATTCAACCAACAACAACCACCACTATTCACGATGCTCCACCACCATCTCCACCACCTCAATGCACCATCCAAACACCACCATGCATCACCAACAACCATTGTTGCAAGATCCATGACTATACCACCTCCCCCACCTCTACCCTACGCAGCACAACCACCCAACTCCATTAGAAAATCCAACCACCATCGTACTACCTCCACCCATTAGCAAAACCAAACACCACCGCTTACATTAGTCTACCACCGAGTACAACCTCTAGAAGATCATCTAGCATCTCAAATTCCCTGTTGAGATATAAAACATATGTACAACCACTAGAGGTGCAGAAACCACACTGAAAACATAGGTACAACACTCTCCATCGAGATCATTAAAGATTTCTTTGATTCTTTTTGTGTTTGGTTACAAAGAAATTGAAGAATTTTGGTTATTTGGTTGATTGTTTATTGTAGATTTGGTGTTTTGAGTGTTGTTGATTTTTTTGTAAAAGGGTCGTCAACCACGTCAAACCAGGACCGATCAATGTCGGGATCTTTTAGCTCAACTTTATCCCAGTTTTACGGTGGACGATCTTAGGAGAGCAAAGTGCTCAGGAAGCTAGGCAAGAGCCATTCAAAGCTTCACGGTTTTGGTTTGTGGGTTTTGAATGGTTTGGTTGATTCTTGGGTTCAGGGTTTCAGATGTAGGTGAGTGGTGGTGAAATGAAACATTTGCTTTTCGTAGCAAGGTTACAAAATACGACGGTGAGGTGATGATACTGTTGATCAATTGTGGAGTGGTCGTTATGGAAGGTGGGATGGTGATGGTTGCGGTGTGGGTATAAATTTGTAGTTGGAGGAGGAACGAGTGGTCGTGGAGAGCAAGCGGGTGTTGCAAGTTGTAAAGGATACAATGATGATGATTGGTGGTGGTGGTGATGACGCAAAGTCTCAGGAGTATGAATCATGAAGAACGACATTGCGAGATTACTAAAATGCCCTTGATGCAAATGGTCAAAGAAACGTTTGCCTGACAGAAGCTTGTAAACTGATGAAAAATGAAATCGTCGATGGGGTCGGAGTTTGGCATGCAAGTTTATGTTTTTCCCATACAACAGGGGTGCAAATTGACGTTTACTCTATAAATTATTAAGTCACATAGGTGCAAATTAACGTTTACTCTCTAAATTATTAAGGATTCTAAGATATTATTCTAAAAAGAAGTTTGAACATATTAGGTTAACTCAAACGCTTAACCAAAAAGTTAAATTGACGGATGCTTCCATAAATACTCTACATCAAAGGGCACAAAAGTTGTTGCACTTTTCTTTAGGACGTATTAGCTGGTGATGTTCAAGTCTCTGTTCGTTGTTTATTACCTCGGGAAACCGTGGAACGTCACCTTTAAAGATTTGATAATTTGGATTGATTTCATCTTCAAATATCATGCTATGCAATATCAAGCAAACATACATTGGATCCATTATCTTTCCTTTTTCCCACATTTGTACCGGATTGTGTAAATTATTGCCCAACACTTCTTTAAAACCCCAAATGCCCTTTCGACATTTTTTCTTGCAGACTCTTGCGCTTTCTTGAACACTTTTCTTTTATCCTCATGTGGGTATGAAAACTCTTTGACAAACAAGGCCCACTCTAGATAAATACCATCTACAAGATAATACCCATTAAAGTACTCCTCATCATTCATTCACAGAGAAAACTTGCCCAGGTGCAACTCCACCTACGATATCATTGAAAAGCATTGATTTCTCGACAACCTTAATGTCATTGTTGGATCTAGGACACCAAAGAACGCATGCCAAATGCAAAGATCACATGATGTCACAACTTTAAGCATAATGGATGGCCGTGATTAGTCGCCTTGATGATTTTCACCTCCTCTTGGAGAGCTTAACCATTGCCAATTTATGAAATTTATGCTACTAAGTGTTTTTGGTCAAAAATTACCTAAGCAATTTAGTGATCAAATTTGTTACGTGAGATAGTGTGCTAAACTTTGATTTGTAAATAAATTTGTTGTAAATGTTATTGTTGATTTGATAAATGTAAATGATAAGTGTTAATGCCACAACAGATTTTAAGATGCTAAAACTGTTGCTCAGAATATCGGAATATGGCTTGAGATACTTGAACCGAATAGAACAATTAAGTAACTAAGAACACAAGTAATTACGAGGAAAGCTCTTGATCTTTCTAAATTGTCAGGATAAAACCTCGGGAGCTGACAATATTCAGGTTGTCTCTTCTTGTTTTATTGAAATATAAGAACAATACAACTCGAGAACTACTCTGATCGATTCTAAGTGGTATAATGAAGTTGCTAAATGTGAGTGTAAGTGAGTTGTATGAGTGTGGGGTAGTTGTTTGCTCTGTAAAAATGCAAGTAAAAGTGTTGGCAATAAGTGTAGTGTTTTGATGATTGCCTAATCAGATAGGATAGCCTCATTATTTATAGTGCAAAAACATAGAAGAATATACCAAAATATCACATATACTGAAGAATATTATTTGTGACCGTTATAGACTTGTTCTCCAAGTTCCACACGTGCTCTTTGACTATAATCTCAGGTCTTCAGCTTATTTAAGGGTAGCAATTATTATAGCCTTAACTGTTTCAGCATAAAATTAAGCATATCTAGATATTCCCACAGGATATTCATTTTTTACCGTCACAAGACTCATTACTCCTGTTCTTCAATGTATTTCCGATGAATTAGCATAGACCCAGTCTTTCATTTACTCCATGCATTAATTAAATAATTATGTGCAATAGGTTCAGGATATCAAACCTATCTGTATCCTACGACTCCTAAATTATATTCAGAATATCGTTCAAAATTCAGTTCGGAATACTAGTCTGAATTTTCACTCATAACAATTGTCCCATATTTTGGCAGCACCATATCACAGCTGTTAAATTTTTTAATTTTGATATGGCATGACCCATGTTTCAAGGTTGTACAACATCCAAGTTTTTTGAGCTAGCATCTATAAAAGGTGACATCATTAAGTAGATAAACCCATTGTTAGCAATTTTGTTACCGAAAGAATATTTCACCTGGAATCCTGGTCTCTGAAACAATTTTGGACACAGTTTTCAGAATCGAACATCAATACTAGAAAGCAACTTTATACTTTTATGCGAGTATGCCTATTTTTTTCTAAAATTTCTCCTGAAATCCCCAAATCAAGTTCCTTCTTTGTCCTCTCTGATATTGACAATCTGATCTTCAAATATACCAAGGTCAATAACGAGAAGACTTCTCTAATGATTCAATCACCACCTGTTTCATTTACTCACTCCAAATATGTCGGTGGTATGATGAGGAAGGCCACTAATGTGGTTTGAAAAACAATTTACTCTTTTGTTTTTAAGAATCGTTTGATGTCTGGAATGGAGTGATCCTGATTTAGGACGAAGCTATAGCCATCTTTAATTGTTTGCTTCAACAATATTCAAGGTGTTTCTAATGAATAGATCCCAGTTATAGACAAAATCGGAATTACCTTCTTTCGATAACATGACAGTAGTTCATGGGCTATTCTCTATTTGCCTTATACATTTTATTTGAAAATAGTTTAGAATATCCTGACAGGATATTGAATCCTTCGGGGGTCCTTAGAAAAAACTAGAGTTTCAAATATCAAGATACTTTTTTTATAACCTTTTACTTTTTTAAAAGTATATTTTAAAAAATTAGGCAAACATAAGAGCATGATTATAAAAATTATATTATTTAGTGATATCACCATGATTAGAAAACTAGTCTAAGATAAAAATGCATTTAAATAGAAAGTATCGTGAGTAACTAAACATACTAGGCGATAGAAATAACTCAAATTGAAAGCATGTTTAAATATCCCTAACAGGATATTGACACACATGAAATCCTTAGAAAATGCAAGATTCCACTACAAACTTAGAAAAGTAGAGTATTAGGAAAAATGGATGTAAAATAGATAAACATACCGGTTGATCATGGACAACTCATGTTTGAATGAACTTTAGAATCACCTAGATTGTCACCTGAAGGACATTATGAGATATATAAATACTTAGAATACTTCTTGGAATATATACTCTTTGGGTTACCCAAGGATGTCCCTAGTTTTGAGAATTCTTTGTAACTTAGGAGATGCTAAACCTAAAGGAAAACACTTAGGGCCATGCTAGATTTACTTGGGCTATGCCAATTTCAGACAAAATATGTGGGCTATACTAGAAATACTAGGGCTATGCCAATTACAGAAAAAATATGCTGGCCGGCCAGAATCGCTTGGGTTATGCCAAATTTTGTTAGAGTACTTAGCCATGCCGTTTTCTGGATATCTCGTGGGTCATGCCCTTAGTATAACATGTTAATGTTATTCCCTTATTATTAACCGGTGGGTCCAACATATAGCCCCCAATAGCGAAATTATCAGCTATTGTCACATGAACTGGTTACACTATCTTCAACTATACTTTGATATCGTGTGTTCAAGTGGAGTGTATAAACTCAACTCTTAAGAAAGGCGAACGCCTTTAAACCTTAGAGGGGATTTTAAATACCTTAAATTTAGAGAGGGGGCAATCCTCAAATATTTAGTCTATTTTCTTAGGAGTATTCCCTGCAATATACTCAAACCTTGGTGAAGGTGGTTGGTTATTAGCTATGCTAACACCTCTCTGATGCTTTAGTCAGTAATGGGATTCCAATGAAATAAATAAACATAAATAAGTATAAGAATATGAATAGGGGAATTAGTCATACCAGACTGTGTTAGAAATAATTTTCGCACTTACATGGAGTAGAGTTTTAAATGAAATTCATGATCTTGGCAGGATATCACCTTCTAACATTGCCAGCCGTATGCTCCTTTGCTAGCTTCTGAATCTATCAAGTATGGACCTTCCCACTTTGGTGCTAACTTTCCATTACTAGGGTTGGTAGTTTTCTGAAATGCTTTCCTCAAGACAAGGTCTCCCACTTGGAATCTTTTTGTTCTAATATTCTTGTTATAAGCTTTTGCAATTCTCTGTTGATATGCTTCTATTCTTACCTTAGTAGTATCCCTATGCCCATCCACTAATTCAAGATCTTCGGATAAGTCTTGGAATTCGTTTATGGAATCTGCAAACTTGATCTAGCTATTGGAATGACCATTTTAGTCGGAATCATGGCTTTTGTCCCAAATGTCAAAGAAAATGGCATTTGGCCAGTTGTTTTTGTCGTAATTCTATCAACCCATAAGATAAATGTAAGTTCTTCTGCCCATTTCCTCTTTGAAGCATCCAGTCTCTTTTTTAGGTTATTAACTAAGATTTTGTTCGAAGATTCTGCTTGCCCTTTGGGTTTGAGGGTGAACAGGAGTAGAGGTGATCATCTTGATTCCCCAACTAGCAAAATAGTCGGCTGTTATTTTGCTTATGAATTATGATCTATTGTCGCAGACTATTCAGCTTATATTCCGAACCTTGTCAGTATATTGCACTTTATAAAAGACACTACCTTCTTTTCCCTGACTTGCACGAATGTTTCCACTTATATACATTTAGAAAAGTAACATGTGATTACCAAAACATATTCTTTTTCCTCCTAGAACCTTGGGTAGCTTACCAACTATATCCATCCCCATTTCATGAATGGCCATGGGGATATGATTGGGTATAGTGGTTCAGTAGCTAGATGGGGAATATTGTTATGTCTCTAACAAGCATCACACTTCGTGGCATAACTCATGGCATCCTTTCTCATTGTTGGCCAATAGTATCATGTCCTTAAGGCCTTTGAAAATAAAGCTCTACCTATAGTGTGGTTTTCACAATTACCTTAATGGATATCTTTGAGAACCTCAAGTGCTTCAAAATCCTCCAGGCACTTCAAGTATGGACCTGCAATGGACTTTCTATAAAGAACATTATTTAATAATATAAAATGAGATACCTTCATCCTGAAAGCTCTATGGTTTTCATTCTTAGGGATATTTCCATATTGGAGATATTTCCTGATGGGAATAATCCAAGACTCTGTATCATGATTAGGATCTTAGACTTCAAGATTTTGGATATTCAACACTTAGTTATCCTGAAGTCCTAATGCATTTATCGTTGGGTTAAGGATATGGATAATTGGAATATTAACATTAGTTGTTATCTTGAAGGCCGATCCAGGAGTAGCTAAATCATCTACGTCAACATTTTCTTCCTTTGGTACCTGTTGAATGCTAAATATTTCAAAACATTTTGCTAAATTTTTAACAATATCAAGATATTGAGCTAATTTTTTCACTGCATAAGATCCATTAAAATGGTTAGTCAGTAATAAAGAATCAACATATACTTGAAGATATTTAATTTTCATATCCTTAGCTAACTGCAATCATGCTAATAAGGCTTCATATTCTATCTCATTATTAGTAGCTAGGAATTCAGAACTAATGGCTTAGGGTATTGTGTTCCCCATGTGGCGATTTCATTATTATCCATAAGCCTATCTCTTTAACATTAATTAGAAGCACCATTAGTATATAATGTCCATTTTACCATATTTTCTTCTAATTGTTGTACCTCTAAATCTGCTTCATGTTGAATATCATTGCTAAAATCAGCCACAAAGTCTGCTAATTCTTGGGAGTTATAGTTGTTCTAGGCTCATATACCAAGTCATATGCACTCAACTTAACTGACCACTTAGCCATCCTCCCCACTCGAATCTCTTGTTCTTTTTAAGGATATCATAGAACTCCTTCCATCTCTCTGAAGATCTTGGAATGAATCTGTTGAGGGTTGTTATCCTTCCTTTAACCGCTGTATATCCGTGGTATTTGCTAAGGATTTCAGATCCAAAATAGCTTGGACTAGCTTCTATTTCTCTCTTGGTGACCATATATCCCATGAACTTACCTGCCCGACTCCGAAATGGCACTTGGCAGTATTCGGCTTCATGTTATATTGATCAAGGATATCAGAGGCTTCCTTGAGATCCCGGAGACAATCCTACGCTTTCTTGGACTTGACCACCATATCTTTAATATCTACTTCCATATCGGTTTCTCTTTGAACATCATGTTCACCAATCTTTGATGTCGCACTTGCATTTTTTAGTCCAAATGGCATAGTTATATAATAATATATACTTGTGGGTGTCATGAATGTAGTGTCCTCCAGGTCTGAATGTTCTATCTGTATTTGTTGGAATCCTGATAAGGCATCGTTGAAGGTTAGCATCTCGTGACTAGTTATTGCATCCACTATTGAATAAATATGTTGTAAAAGGAAAGGATCTTTGGTACAAGCTTTGTTTAGGTCTGTGAAATCAACACAGACTCTCCACTTTCCATTCTTCTTTTGAAACATTAGCACATTGGCTAGCCGTCTCGGAAAATTGACTTCCCTAATCATCTTTACCGTTAGCAGTCTTTCTACTTCTTCTTGTACGATCAAGTTCCTCTCATGTGCAAGCGAATGTGGATATTCCACTCTTTAGGAATCCTATGCATTCTTCTTCCATATCCCTGGGGATATTAATTCCTACAAGCACTGTGATATCTGGATTGTTTGGTTCTAAGGATACATGCTTAAAACATTGCTCCTTTGCTTTTAGAATATCACTTGCTTAGCTCTTTAATTGCTATCCCTATCGGGATTTCGTCGAGGATTTCATTGAGGATGCATAACATTCCTTTGCCTCATGCCAATCACTTTCGATCTTTATGACTCCTAAGGAGTTGGCAACATCACATATTGATGATAAGTTGAAGCCATAACGTTCATATCATGTATCCACGGTTTACCTAGTATAATATTATAATAGGATAAAGTATAAACAACACAAAACTTTTGGATAGAGTTTACCCCTTCAATACATCATTCTGACAACTTAATTTCCCTAATAGTATTCTTGGCTTCACCACTGAACCAACCAAGACTAAGGATTTTAAGATTATTTCTGACTCTGGAAGGTTCATCCTTTTTAAAGCTTCCAACTAAATGATGTTGACCGAGCTTCCTCCATATAAAAGAATCATGCATACAAAATGGTTGGAAATATATAGAGTAATTACTAGCCCATCATGGAGAGGATCCCGAACATTATCCCGATCTTCTTCCTCAAACGTGATCACTTTATTTTCGATAAACTCGCGGTCTTAGTAGGTCGTTCTCCCTTCTTTGCCTTTGATTCCTTTGCATATCTTTTAGCTACAGAATAGCGCATATGTCACACCCCGATTTCCACATATATTCCGGTGGGCCCGGTGGGGAGTATCGTGACGTACAGTTGATATCATCATAACCAATTACAACACAAAGCAACACAGCGGAAGGCTTGGAGTAAAATATAAACTATTACAAACCATAAAGTGTCCAGAGTTCAACACATAAATATATACAGACAAGGTTTGTAATATGATCCACATGCGGATCGGATAACATATAAAATGAAAACAGACTCTACAGGCTCAACTCTAAGGTCGCAACTCCTTAATGTCAACGCCCTGCAACTTCCGGCCTATTGCGTAATTGTACCTGTATTTTAATCTTTGAAAATACGTCAGTTTACACTGGTAAATACTGTCAACCGATTCATTTTGAAAACCCTTTCGAAAATGATTTTAGGTGCACTAGCACATTTTATAAAATAACTTGGGACAGTATAAATGACCTTGTATACAGATTTACATGTCAGGCTTTTACATATGGGGCCCGGTACAGAAACCGAGACATGATCGACTGACACACCACTCTGAACTTTCACAAAGAAAGCAGTTAGCAATTTCCCAGTGTATGCCTACACGCCATGCTTTAGTCGTGGCCACTAACACTTTAGTGAGCCAAGGATATCCCGGACACGGTCAAGCCCACCCCCAATGTTTGAGTTTCAGACAAAACAGATAAAAAATCGGGTTATGCAACTTTAGCTAATTATCACAACTGGATATAACATAATTTCCATACCCGACCAAGCGGTAATAATTTACCGTATCCCAAGCCCGTATAGGGAAAATATGTTAAGAGTATTTACCTGAGGTTAAGTCTTCGTGAAGTCCAAAAACTCAGCCACAGATCCAAGATAAGTACAGGCACAATTTACCGGAAGGCGTTCAGTCTGGAGTGATGGTAATTATTAACCAATATTAGAATGCTAATGGGTCCTTACGCTAAAACAATTCGGTACGATGCGCTAGATTAAGCGGTGACCGGAATAGGATGTTAGTTGGACCCGACAAGTATATAAACTGGTCTAATACGGGTAAACCAACAACATTCTGGATTTTGATAGAGAAATGACAAAGTTAAACCCGTTTCGGTTTAAGTACGTAACTTAGCTACGTAAGCTTAACCGAACGCGCATAGGCGAAACCGGGTAACCGGAGGAGTCATATATAAGTTCCATATGAATATATGATTAAAATATGTTATAAAATCAGTAGCTTTACAAAAGATAGGCTCGAGGTATTTTTAAAACCGAATTATGCCTTACAAGGTCATTTTGGTCATTTTAGTGTTTATAAAAGATGTTTAAAATGGACCTAATGTCAAAGTCGCTAATATTCTGTAAAAATACTTATTTTATGATGTTGTAACAGTAGGATGTCAAATATATGTGTGTTTGACGAACTTGTAATAATCTATGTCCCTTAAGGGCATTTTAGTAATTTCACACATAGCTTTGAAGCCAAAATTGGGATTCTGAGTTCGGACTTGTACTTACTGTTAAGATGTTGAAAATAAGTTTATAAATCAGTAGATATCAAGTCTTAGCTCATAGTTATGGTTTTAAACATACTACACGCCAAAAAGGCGTAAAAGTCGCTAAAATGCCGTTTAAATCGATGTTTAAGTTAAACAGAAGTTATGACCTTTTTTATATTATGATAATAGGTCATTTAACTTATTATATCAGTAGGTTTAAGTTTTAGTCATAAAAAGATTGATTAAAATCATTTTGCGTGAAAAAGGGTAATTTAGTCAGTTATCGGCAATTAACGAATCTTAAGCCTTCATTCAGGTTATAATCTGAATGAACATCCCAAATGGTCCTACTTATCATATTACATCAGTAAATATATCATCTTGATCATTAAATCACGTTAAGTGTTTCCAAAATGCCGAAAAGGGCATTTTAGTCATTTTAATGTCATAAACGTATCTTTTGTGAAAACTCAGGCTAGAATCAGATTCTTGACTTCAATATAATCAAATTATGATTATGAATCAGTTTATAACATATTTTTATATGCATGTATGTTTTAAACCTTAATTTGTATGAAAAGGACCTTTTTGCAAAGTTTAAATAAATAATTATGGAACTTATATAGAAACTCAGATTTCTTAATGAATCGAGTGACGAAACTTTTCGAGGTCATCCTATACTTAAATATGGTCTTGAATTGACCAAAATTCAGTAGCCAAAATGGCTAAATCGAGTCAGAAGCGAAAAGTCAATGAAAAGTCAAATATAGCGACTTTCGGTTGCAAACCGACCCTAGACCATAACTTGACGAGCCAAAACAGTTGGTGTAAGTTCTAATACTTATTTTTATGTTGTTAATGCATCAAAACATATTTTAAAACATCTAGATTGTTAGTTATGAATTTTTATAAAACTAGACAGTTTGACTTTCTTTGACTTTTAGTTTGACTCGTCAATTGATCAAGAAATCATGGTAATCAGGAGGTGCCCTTTTAAGGGATTAACACCTACATCATTACAATCACGTAGCCACTTTTGTTACACCCAATGGCTGGACTATCAAGGATTTAGATCAAAGTCAAGGCGTATTTACGTCAAGACTTTGATCTTAGCTTAAAATCATAAGAAATCAACTTAGCACGAATTTGAACACTTACATAATGTCCAAGTAGTGCTAGGTACATAATAGAATGCTTGAGAATGGCCAGAAGCTCCTCTAGGATGATGTTGATGAGTTAAAGTTGGTGAAATAATGGTTGCAACTCAAAATTCATCTCATAAGTAGCCAAGTGAGGATCCAGAGGTTTGCCAGGTGTTTAAGGACGTCAAAAAGTGTCCCTAGGCGTGGCAACCATGCAAGAATGGTGCCAAAAATGACCACAGGTGGCAGAACTAAGTTCTGCCACATTTTTATCGCTGGCAGGTACGGTCCGTAAGGACCTTAGGCGCCCATAGATTCAGGTGGCCTTGCGGACCGTATGGCTAGAGCCTTGCGGTCCGCAAGGGGTCTTCAGAACTTGAAAATTTCAAAATTTTTATTAGGCCCCCTAACTATTTTTTCATATTATAAAGTACGAATATTATTATCGTTTCAACGACTTCGGTCCCTCCCAATTCACCATACGGTACACGAGGATTACCAAGACACATGTCGGAACTTTATTGGATGTAAAAACACGAGGTGTTACAGCATACCACAAATGTCAGACCCGCCAATAATGAAATGATAACTTTAGCATCCCACAGTGGGGATGTTGCTCTTTTAGGATCCCTGTCAAAATTCCGAGCCATAACCTTCTTTTTTCCCAGAAATTCCTTCAAATAGCATGTGCTCAACAGGTAACTAATTTCCTTTGTAATTGCACTACAATCTTCCGTGTTGTGGCCAAAATCCTCGTGGTATGCAAACCATTTGGCTTTTATCTTTCTAAGAAGAACTTTTGTCATTTTTCCTTGGCGGCCTAGCTTTGTCTCCAAGGTCTCTCATAGCATACATGAAACCTGCAATGTCAGTACTAAAGCAATAATCAGTTAGTTTAGGATATTGTTCATCATCCGCGTCATCTACATCGTTAACCCTCTTGTTATCATTTTTAGCATAAGGTCTTGATCTATAAAATTTCAATGAGGACTTTGATTTTCTGTTGGGATTAACATAGGCTCTAGATGCATTAATCCTATGTTGAATTTTCTTGTCATCCTCTAGCCTGATAAACCTAAAGCTCTATTCCTGACTTGGTCAAGATTTATGCAAGGATTCATCACGAGATCGTGATAAAACATGGAATCCTTCTGCAAGCCCATTTTGAATGCTTGCATCACTGTAGCACATCAAGGTTCGGATATCTAATGATTCCTGACTAAATTTGCTAACATAATCCCTTAAGGATTCGTCCGCACCTTGTGTTATCCTATACAAATCACCGGTTAGTCTCAAAAGTCCTTCTACAAGAAAATTAATTATTAAACATATTAAACAAATGTGCAAAAGATGTAACTGAATAAGGATGGACACTAAGGAGCCATTTTAAAGCGGATCACGTTAGGGTAGATCCAAAGTCTTTGCATAAGAAGGCTTCTTTCAGGTCTAACGGAATGTGGCTGATCTCCATTCTCTCTCGGTACTTCACCACATGTTCCCCAGGATCCGTAGACCCATTATACAACTTCATGTTTGGTGTTTGAAATCTCTTCAGCATTTCAACATTACAGATTGGTGCAGAAAATCTCAATATCCCGTGACTGGTCGAGGATACTTCTAGTACAGGTTGAAGTACACTAGGTACACTCGATATCATATCCTTTATCTTTTGTAGTTCCTTAGCTATTATGGTGCTACTCCCAGTATCCTGCATATGCTCCATTATTAGGGTTAGAAATATTATTATTTGAAATGTTACCAACTTGAAGATTCTGAGTAGGGATCCTGAAGCATATCCCAATGTGAATCCTGGAATGAAATCCACTGATAATTCTCCAAAAACCCTACAGAATTAAAGTTCAGAGCCCTAGGCTACAATGGAGTGAAAATATCCTCGACTGGCTTCTTTAAATTGGACTTCAGCCCCTCTCTCATCAGCAGCATCTGGTTGGTATCCTCTACTTTTTCATATGTTGGTTCACTATTGTCAACATCAAAATGATTTCTTCGTTGGAAATCATAACAGGCGTTCGACCTATATTCTAGATCTCGAACCAGTTTGTCCGGTAGTAGTATCCTTGTTGATTGGACCATCGTTCCTTTTCTACAATACTTAGGATAATGGATGAGGAGGAAGGGACACATTCATGCCAGAGGTTGAAGAGGGCATTCAAGAAGAAGCCGATTTCAGCTAAGAATCCATTCTCTAAAAGGGTTTTTAAAGGAATTGATCGAGCATGAATTTTAGCAAGAATTTTATGAAAAATAGCACCACAGATGGCGCCAATATGTTTTGGTAACAAATTACCCAAGCAATTAATTGATCAATTTTTTTAGGTGAGATAGTGTGCTAACCTTTGATTTGTAAATAAATCCCTTGTAAATGTTGTTGATTTGATAAATGAAAATGATAAGTGCTAATGCCAAAATATCGTTTAAGATGCAAAAAATGCTGCTCAGGATGTCGGAACACGGCTGGAATATCTGAACGAAATAGAACAATTAAGTAACTAGAACACAAGGAATTACGAGGAAAGCCCACGATCTTTGAAGATAGCCGGCAAAAAAACTTGGGAGCTGACAATAGTCAGGCTACCTTTGTTTGTTTTATTGAAATTTAAGAACAATACAACTCGAGGAGAACTCTGCTCGATTCTAAGTGATATAATGAAGTTGTTAAATGTGAGTGTAAGTGAGTTGTACGAGTGTGGTGTAGTTGTTTGCTCTTTAAAAAAATGCAAGTAAAAGTGTTAGCAATAATCCTAGAGAGTGTAGTGTTGTGATGATTGCCTAATCAGATTGGACAACCTCACTATTTCTAGTGCAAAAACATAGAAGAATATTTTGAGGGATACGAAGAATATTATTTTTTACCGCTGCAGACTTGTTCTCTAAGTTGCACGTGTGCTCTTTGACTAGAATCTCGGGTCTTCAACTTATTTGATAGGAGCAACCGTTATAGCCTTGATTATTTCAGCATAAACCTAACTCTATCTGGATATTCGCATAGGATATTCATTTATGACCGTTACATGACTCATTTCTCTTTTCTTCAATGTATTTTTGATGAATCAGCATAGACCAAGTCTTTCATTTGTTCCATGCATTTATTAAATAATAATATATCAGAAATAGGTCAGGATATCAATCCTATCCATATCCCGAGACTCCTAAATTATATTTGGAATCCATAGCACCAAGCATCCTATGAAAACAATGTATATTTCTTCATGCACCTCATATATATGTATTTGTTGAATGTCGCAAAAAGTTGGTGTCATCGGGTATCTCTTCTCGTAGAGTCGAATCACACCTTTAAACAATAATAATAAGAACAACAACAACAACAACAAAACAGGTACCTTGGTGAAAGTATTCAAGACTATGCACTATACTTTATTTGACATCTTCGTATATTCATTCCACATGCTAGGGCTAGTTCCATGCATAAGTTGACGAATATCGGATGTACACTTTTATAAGCCATGAAGCCAGTCTTTTCTCTAGCGTCATTTTTTTATTGGAAAAAAAATATACCCGTTTTCCAATTCATCAAGTATTTGTAAAAAAAATCGTTAACTCATACAAAAGCGTCATCTAAAAATAATTTAATCATAAACAAGATTTCCATAGAAATAATCACATACTAGTAGATGAATAGTGGCCTCGCAATCCCGTTCAAGTGGGGCTCGTCTAGAGTTGAGGGTGGGGAAATGCTTTGGCATACTCTTTTATGTAATCGAATGTTAATGCGCGTAAATACTCTTTTTAAGTAATCGATTGTTAGTGGGCAAGCTTCCATAATCATTGTCGTTTTCCAAATCATCAGAAAAACTTGAGCAATCCCATTCCATATTTTAAAAGAGCAGGTATGTAAAAATATGAAGTTTTGTGAAGTCTTTTCAAGTGAAAGTGTGTAAAAAAGTTTGAAGTAAAATGATTGTTTAAATAGATGTGAAATATTGTTTTTTTGTTTAAGCCTAAAACGGTTAGTGGGAGATTCAATATGTTTATTTAAATAAATGAAAAAAAAAATTTCTTAGTGTCACACCTGACCCACAGCGGAATAAGAGTCGGGGCATAATTAGGTTATCACCAAAGCTCATTATGTTTACTAAAATGTTTCATATTTACTAAATTCAAATTACAACTTAAATATCCAAACAAAATTCATACAATTACAATAAAAGGAAACTACATAATTATTCCAAAGCATAAACTTTTTATTCTTCTAGGTCTTCTTATGTGTTTCTTGTCTCAACTGGATCACCTGTATCATGTGTAAATCGGGGGAGATTTTGGGTCAACAAAAGTTGGCGAGTGAATCTTGATAAAACATTGTTAATAATTTTCTTGATTATTTAATAAGGAAAATTTGTGCAATAATCACATATGAGCAAACATATATAAATAACAATCACAAACCACTTTGGATGAGTATATGACATGAATGATGATGTATGTGAGATCAAGGCTCAATCAAACGGAGCCGATCGAGTGACATGAATGATGATGTATGTGAGATCAAGGCTCAATCAAACGGAGCCGATCGAATGAGGCATCTGATACTTAACCCGTATCCCACGGGGAGCTGATGGGCCTAATGAAATGCATGCACTGAAAATGATAACTCCAATCTAAACATAATTCACACAACAATTGATACACATTTGATCACGGATATGATGTAAGCACAAGTGTTTAAATAAAATATGAGAATTATACGACACATGATACACCCCAAAACGTGATTAAAACGGGGAATTGGTAGAGATTCACTCACCGTGGATGCGTTTCTTGATGATGATGATGCGCACGAATATTAAGACTCGACCGTCGAGGGAAAAACTAACCTAAATAATAACGAGAGGATCCGGTAAATAAATTTTATTTGGAATTTATGTTTTTTTAATTAGTGCTCTTAATGGAATTTTTAGATTTATTTTTGTGAGTTTAAGGACATTTTCTAACTTTAAAAATATTATTTTTAAGTGATTTTAATTGATTTTTAAATAAAAAAATAAATAAAAAAAGAAATAAAAAATTTGACTTTTTTGACCGTTGATCGTTGACCGGTTGGACTGTGTTTAATTATGCGCGGAGTGAGGTTCGAACTCGGGACCTCTCGTATACGTGCACGCAGCTCTACCAACTGAGCTACGTGTCTAACCCGAAATATTCTCTGTTTTAATTATATTTATATACTAATTAATTTAAACTTATTTGCTCTTTTATTAAAAACGATTTATATGGCCGAACCGGTTGCTGGGACCCGGAGTCGAACTCGGGTCCTTCGGTTCGAGTGCGCACAGCCCAACCAGTTGATTGAAATCGTTCACGACTTAAACTTGATTGAAATGAACAGAGAAATTAAATGATATGGTATACCAGAACAGCGGGTTTGCTTCGGTTTTCCGGCAAGTGTCGTCGGCTCCGATTTGCGATGTCCGGCTCTATGAACTGTTTAACAGTTTTGATTATTGATTTGAACGATTTAGAACATAAATTAAGAGATAGCAGAGAAGTTTAGACAGTTATACCGTTTGATGAATGAATACGGTTTTCTGACGATCGATTCCGGCGAAGTTCCGGCGAAATTGAAATTCTCCGACGACGAGCTAAAGCTTCGAAAGAGAGTGCGATTCTGAGCGAAAAGGTTACCAGAGGTTTGGGTGGGTATTTATAAGGAAGAACAAAGTGTATTTGGTTCGAATTTGGGTCTTGATTCGTGGTCAAAGTTTTCCGGCGGTTATGACTGAATTCGGGGGTTAGACATCGGTTATAACCGATGTCGACGTCGGTTATCGAGTTTTAGTCAAAAGGAAAACGGCAAGAATCGCGGATTGCCTATTTTTCCGGTGACGACTAGTCTGGGCGCGCTGATTACTGGATTTGACTTTCAGTTTTATTATAAATGTTATTTGTTTTAATGTTTATCACAAAGTCAGTGTGTGGCGGAGCGGTGTGTTGTGTGTTTTGTCTTGTGAGTGACCCGGGTTCGAAACCCGGCGTCTGCATTTATTTTTTTATTCATTATTTATTAGAAATTTTAAATTATAGTTTTTAAATTCTAATATATTTATTAATTATGTATTGTTTAAAATTAATATCGACCATAAATACGCAACGAAATTTTATAACTGGATATTTGATTAATAAAGAAGCGGGTTTGGAAACCCGTTTTTTGGCGAATGTTACAGTATCCCCTACTTTTAGAAATTTCGTCCCGAAATTTAAGTAGTAGTGGTAACAGGAAAAAGATGTGGGTATTTCTCGCGCATTGAGTCTTCACGTTCCCAAGTAAACTCAGGTCCTCGTTTTGACTCCCAACGCACCCTGACAATTGGAATACGACTTCATCTTAAACGCTTCTCTCCGAAGTCCATGATTTCTACTGGTCTTTCAATGAAGTGCATAGATTCATCGATCTGAATGTCTTCTAGAGGAATATGGAGGTTTTCATCGGCGAGACACTTTTTCAAGTTTGATACGTGGAATATGGGATGAATTCTGTTGAGCTCTTCTGGTAGGTCAAGCTTGTATGCTACAGGACCTACTCTTTCGAGTATCTTGAAAGGTCCTACGTAGCGTGGTGCTAGCTTGCCCTTCTGGCCAAAACGAACCACTCCCTTCCACGGTGATACTTTTAAAAGTACTTGATCCCCAATGTCAAACTCCAAGGGATTTCGTCGTTTGTCTGCATAACTCTTTTGACGACTTTGAGCCGCTAGAAGATTGTTTCAAATTTGAATGACCTTGTCGGTTGTTTCTTGAATTAACTCTGGACCGGTGATTTGTGATTCCCCAATTTCGTGCCAACATACTGGAGATCGGCACTTACGACCATATAAAGCTTCGAAAGGAGCCATGCCGATACTTGAATGATAGCTATTGTTGTACGAAAATTCAACTAATGGTAGATGAGCGTCCCAATTCCCTTTGAAGTCTATGACACATGCTCGAAGCATGTCTTCAAGGGTTTGGATGGTGCGTTCAGATTGCCCATCAGTTTGAGGATGAAAAGCGGTACTGAGGTCTAATTGTGTATCCAAGGCGGTTTGTACGGATCTCCATGTTCGTGAAGTGAAACGACCATCACGGTCTGAAATAATGCTTAAAGGTACACCATGACGGCTTACGATCTCGCTGATGTAGATACGAGCTAACTTCTCGTTTTTGAAGTCCTCGCGAATCGGTATGAAGTGAGCTGATTTTGTAAGACGATCGATTATTACCCATATTGTGTCATACCCACTGGAGGTGCGAGGTAACCCGGTAATGAAATCCATGGTTATGTTTTCCCACTTCCATACAGGTATTTCGGGTTGGACTAGAAGTCCTGAAGGTCTTTGATGTTCAGCTTTTACTTTGGAACAGGTAAGGCACTTGGAAACAAAAACAGCGATATCCTTTTTCATGCCAGGCCACCAATAGGTGTAGCGTAGGTCTTGATACATCTTGTCGGCTCCTGGGTGTACAGAGTATCGTGTTTTGTGACCCTCATTCATGAGGAAGTCACGAAGGTTGTCGCAATCAGGAATCCATATGCGGTTTAAATAGTATAGAATACCATCGGATTTGGTTTCGATTTTGAGTTCAGCTCCACATGACAGCTCATCGCGTACATTATTTTCTGTCACAGAAACATGTTGAGCTTCTCGGATTCGATCTTTGATGTCGGTTATGATTTGCGAACATAGAAGACGAATGGAGTTCGCATAACCTTTTTGACTGAGCGCATCGGCCACCACGTTTGCCTTGCCAGGATGATACCGAATTTCACAGTCGTAGTCGTTAAGAAGTTCGACCCATCTTCGTTGCCTCATATTCAACTCCTATATGTTGGACACTCTTCTGGTCAGTGTATATTTCACACTTGGTACCGTAGAGGTAATGTCTCCATATCTTGAGAGCGAACACAACGGCTCCAAGTTCCAGGTCGTGGGTGGTGTAATTCTTTTCATGAACCTTGAGTTGCCTAGAAGCATAGGCTATCACTTTTCCTCTTTGCATCAGTACACAGCCTAGTCCTTGCCCTGACACGTCGCAATAAACTACGATGTCATCACAACCCTCAGGGAGTGTGAGGATAGGTGCGTCACAAAGTTTTTGCTTTAAGGTTTGGAAAGCCTCCTCTTGTTTAGGTCCCCATATGAAGGGTTTTCCTTTATGAGTCAAGGCCATGAGTGGTACAGCAATACGGGAAAAATTGGCAATGAAGCGTCGATAGTAACCAGCCAAACCAAGAAATGACCTAACTTCGGTAGGGGTACGTGGCGCTTGCCATTCCTACACTGCCTTGATTTTTGAAGGATCAACATGAATTCCCTTGTCATTGACGACATGTCCAAGGAATTGTACTTCTCCTAACCAGAATTCACATTTCGAGAACTTAGCGTAGAGCTTTTCAGTCCTTAAGAGTGTAAGGATAAGTCGAAGGTGTTGCTCATGATCGGATTTAGACTTGGAGTAGATAAGAATATCGTCGATGAAGACTATGACGAAACGGTCGAGGTAGGGTTTGCATACTCTATTCATTAGATCCATGAAGACAGCGGGGGCGTTGGTTAAACCGAATGGCATGACCATGAATTCGTAATGACCATAACGAGTCCGGAAGGCGGTCTTTGGGACGTCTTCTTCATGTACTCTGAGCTGATGATAACCAGAACGAAGGTCGATTTTTGAAAAACAAGTGGCGCCTTGAAGTTGGTCTAGGAGGTCATCAATGCGAGGTAATGGATAGCGATTCTTAACCGTTAACTTGTTGAGTTCTCTATAGTCGATGCACATGCGAAACGTTCCATCTTTCTTCTTCACAAACAGAACAGGTGCACCCCAAGGCGATGAGCTAGGACGTATGAATCCTTTGTCAGTCAGCTCTTGCAGTTGACTGGCCAGCTCTTGTATTTCGGATGGGGCTAACCTATAAGGAGATTTTGCGACAGGTGTAGCGCCAGGTATAAGATCGATGCGGAATTCGACTTCTCTCACTGGAGGAAGTCCTGAAATGTCGTCAGGAAAAACTTGTGGGAATTCTTTCACAACTGGGATGTCTTCGAGTTTCCTCTCCTTGGTTCCCTTTTTGACGACGTGAGTTAGGAATGCGACATAGTTCTTACGGAGATATCTTCGGGCTTGAAGGCAGGACATTAATTTGAGTCCTTTCGAAGGGATTTCTCCAAAAATACGTAGAGTCTGACCGTCTGCAAGAGGAATGCGAATGAACTTCTCGCGGCACACTACTTCAGCGTGATGCTGGCTGAGCCAGTCCATACCGATTATAACATCGAAACTTCCCAACTTCATAGGAATGAGGTCAACTGGAAAATCGTGATCGTTTAGAGTGAGGGTACAATTTCGTATAACAGAATTTAATGATACGGGCTTTCTGTCAGCAACTTCCACCGTTAGTGATTCCATGAGATTATCACGAGTTTGGTTGAGAATAGGTTCGAATTCGAAGGACACAAAACTCTTATCCGCGCCCGTATCGAATAACATGGATGCATAACTACCATTGATGAGAAACGTACCGTTAACCACGTTGTTGTCAGCCCTAGCTTGGTTGGCATTGATGTTGAAAGCTCTTCCTCTGGCAGGTGGAGGAGCTTGGTTGGCTTGGTTGGCTGTGTTCGCTTGGGCTTGAGCATGGATGATGTTCACCAAGCGTGGACAAGTGTTCCTGAAGTGGTTTGGGTCTCCACAGTTGTAACAAGCTCGCAAGGGTTGCATCATGGGGTAGTTTGGTTGGTAGTAAGTTTGGGCTGTGTGTGGTACAGGTGGTAGAAATAAGGGTTGTTGGGCTTGACCCACTATCTGATTTTGGGTTTGGGTTTGTGGTTGACTGCGGTTCATTCGTTGAAGAATACGGCAGGTTTGGATGGTGTGACCTGCACGGCCACAGCTTGTGCAATGTTGGCAAAGAGTTTCGGGAGGGTGATGGTATTGACAACGGTTGCATTTTGGGTGTGGGCCGGTGTATGGCTTTTTAAATGGTGCAGTCGAAGGAGCAATTTGGGTGATCGGTGCAGCAGTGATAGGAGGGTTGGTTTGAGTGACAGCAAAATTCTTGCTGTTTCGTTTCCTCTTACCAGCAAACGTTGAGGAGGAGACCGAGTAGTTGGTAGTTGGGGTCTCTGTGGATGCTTTCTTCTTTTCATCCTTGAATTTGCCGTTTCGGATGCGATTCTCAGTAAGTTCTGTAGCTAACTCCATCGCGGCTTCAAGTGTTGCAGGCGAAGTGCTTAAAACTGAGTCTTGAATTTTCGAGGGAAGACCTCGAATGTAATGTTCAACCAAGCGGTACACGGGGGTGAACAGATTAGGGATCATCTGGTTTAGCTCGAGAAATCTTTTGTTATAGGAAGTGTGATCTCCTTCCTTTTGTTTTAGCGCATGGAATTCATCTTCCAACTTTTTGATTTCGCTTCTTGGACAGAAGCGTCTGGTCATGAGTTCCCTTAACTCTTCCCATGTTAAGGCCATGGCATCTTCAACTCTTCGTTTACCCTTTTCTGTGTTCCACCAGGTAAGGGCCACCCCAAACAGTCTTCCAGTTGCATAACGTCCCTTGCGATCCTCGGGACAATCGCAATTGAGGAAAGTGTTCTCCATTTCTTCAAACCAGTGAAGGAGAGCAGTAACACCTTCGGTCCCTTCATACTTTGGGGGATCTCAAGATTTGAAGTATTTGTAGGAGCACTTTTTGGAGTGAGGGTTGGCGACGCTCTGGTCTTCTTGATTGGGAGGGTTGATGGGATTTGCAGTGAGAGCTTGTTGAACTTGAATCACGATGTCAGGAAGCACCGCGGCCATTTGTTTAGCAATTTGTGTGGCCAAGCGTTCATTGGATCTTCCTGAATTTCTACCTCCACGTAGTTGCCTAGCCGACATCTACAGGAACATACATAGGAAGATTGTGAGTTTAAGAAGTTTCTAGGTGTCATGTGTCGTTAAAAGAGTAAAAATAACATAACTAACAATAATGCAACTACATCCATAGGATGTCTTGGGTTTGCTCATGTTTGGGCCTCCAATGTCCCCCATACCATCGCCTGTATAGTCATGTGGGCCCCCATGACTATTGGGCTTGGTAGGATTCACATTGGTGTTGGCAGATTAACACTCGCATCACCCGAATGAAAACCGTAAAATATGATTGCGAGAGGTATCGTAGGAGGGTGTCCAGGTGTAGACACAATGACAACCAAAAGTGGGGTTAGCTCACACGACGTTTGGTATAGCATGCTTTGGCCTAATAGGTCCTTCGTACTCTCATCGTTAGTCCCTAGGTAGGCAAACTGGTCCTTTATTTTGGATTTATACGAATGCCAAGCCTAGAAAGGACGTTCCGACTACCGGTACTCGTACCCTTCCAGTTACTACATGCCCGTCATGAGAACTCACTTTGATGTGATTTGAAAAATACAAAAATCATTGCAAAAATCATGGGAATTGTGAGGTGTGTGCTCTCATGGATATGATATGTTATGAGGATATGATTCATGATGAGCATTGTATAATAATATGTACTTGTGAACATGCTTGCATAACATTGAGTGTGAAAATAAACATGAAACATATAAACATCATGAATTTTGCATGTAACACATAAACAATTAAAATCTAGTCAACTATAGTATAGGCTCTAAGGGTCTAATAACCTATCCTATATCCCTATAGTCACAAGCTCTGATACCAATCTGTCACACCCCGACTCGCAGCGGAATAAGAGTCGGGGCATAATTGGGTTATCACCAAAGCTCATTATGTTTACTAAAATGTTTCATATTTACTAAATTCAAATTACAACTTAAATATCCAAACAAAATTCATACAATTACAATAAAAGGAAACTACATAATTATTCCAAAGCATAAACTTTTTATTCTTCTAGGCCTTCCTATGTGTTTCTTGTCTCAACTGGATCACCTGTATCATGTGTAAAACGGGGGAGATTTTGGGTCAACAAAAGTTGGCGAGTGAATCTTGATAAAACATTGTTAATAATTTTCTTGATTTGTTTAATAAGGAAAATTTGTGCAATAATCACATGTGAGCAAACATATATAAATAACAATCACAAACCACTTTGGATGAGTATATGACATGAATGATGATGTATGTGAGATCAAGGCTCAATCAAACGGAGCCGATCGAATGAGGCACCTGATACTTAACCCGTATCCCACGGGGAGCTGATGGGCCTAATGAAATGCATGCACTGAAAATGATAACTCCAATCTAAACATAATTCACACAACAATTGATACACATTTGATCACGGATATGATGTAAGCACAAGTGTTTAAATAAAATATGAGAATTATACGACACATGATACACCCCAAAACGTGATTAAAACGGGGAATTGGTAGAGATTCACTCACCGTGGATGCGTTTCTTGATGATGATGATGCGCACGAATATTAGGACTCGACCGTCGAGGGAAAAACTAACCTAAATAATAACGAGACGATCCGGTAAATAAATTTTATTTGGAATTTATGTTTTTTTAATTAGTGCTCTTAATGGAATTTTTAAATTTATTTTTGTGAGTTTAAGGACATTTTCTAACTTTAAAAACATTATTTTTAAGTGTTTTTAATTGATTTTTAAATAAAATAAATAAATAAAAAAAGAAATAAAAATTTTGACTTTTTTGACCATTGACCGTTGATCGTTGACCGGTTGGACTGTGTTTAATTATGCGCGGGTGAGGTTCGAACTCGGGACCTCTCGTATACGTGCACGCAGCTCTACCAATTGAGCTACGTGTCTAACCAGAAATATTCTCTGTTTTAATTATATTTATATACTAATTAATTTAAACTTATTTGGTCTTTTATTAAAAACGATTTATATGGCCGAACCGGTTGCTGGGACCCGGAGTCGAACTCGGGTCCTTCGGTTCGAGTGCGCACAGCCCAACCAGTTGATTGAAATCGTTCATGACTTAAACTTGATTGAAATGAATAGAGAAATTAAATGATATGGTATACCAGAACAGCGGGTTTGTTTCGGTTTTCCGGCAAGTGTCGTCGGCTCCGATTTGCGATGTCCGGCTGTATGAACTGTTTAACAGTTTTGATTATTGATTTGAACGATTTAGAACATAAATTAAGAGATAGCAGAGAAGTTTAGACAGTTATACCGTTTGATGAATGAATACGGTTTTCTGACGATCGATTCCGGCGAAGTTCCGGCGAAATTGAAATTCTCCGGCGACGAGCTAAAGCTTCGAAAGAGAGTGCGATTCTGAGCGAAAAGGTTACCAGAGGTTTGGGTGGGTATTTATAAGGAAGAACAGAGTGTATTTGGTTCGAATTTGGGTCTTGATTCGTGGTCAAAGTTTTTCGGCGGTTATGACTGAATTCGGGGGTTAGACATCGGTTAACCGATGTCGACGTCGGTTATCGAGTTTTAGTCAAAAGGAAAACGGCAAGAATCGCGGATTGCCTATTTTTCCGGTGACGACTAGTCTGGGCGCGCTGATTACTGGATTTGACTTTCAGTTTTATTATAAATGTTATTTGTTTTAATGTTTATCACAAAGTCAGTGTGTGGCGGAGCGGTGTGTTTGTGTGTTTTATCTTGTGAGTGACCCGGGTTCGAAACCCGGCGTCTGCATTTATTTTTTATTCATTATTTATTAGAAATTTTAAATTATAGTTTTTAAATTCTAATATATTTATTAATTATGTATTGTTTAAAATTAATATCGACCATAAATACGCAACGAAATTTTATAACTGGATATTTGATTAATAAACGAAGCGGGTTTGGAAACCCATTTTTCGACGAATGTTACACTTAGTATGTGATAAATATTCTTATTAATTACGGATATAATTAATGACTGGTTATTATAGAAATGTAATCTAAGTTAATGGTTTATGTATGACGAATAATATATTTTCATAATTAATTGTGGATATGTTCTGTCACAAAATGGGTAAAAGTAAATTAGTAAAATTAAAATAAAATCAAATTACTCTTTCTACTTTATAAATTACTTTTTTATTTAGGGCAATCAACAGATTTGGACGGGAAATAACTGGTGAAGCGAAATAAATTTGTATTCATTTATTAGGTAGTGATAGAATACCTATTTTAATACAAGTGCTTTTATAGTATTTCAGTATTATTTATTTAAATAGACAAGTTTGTCTAATTAAAAAATATTCAAGTTAGTTATGTAAAGTGTCATATGATACTAAAAATATTTAATATAGTATAGAGTATATGATTCCTATTATACAATCATGTGTAATAAATTGGTTTATAACCTAGTTATGTTAATAATTAAAATCAACTAGGCTTCCCTACGAAATAGCAGGGGCGGAACCACAAGGTTAGGAGCCGTAGCACGGGCTACGGTTCAACCCTGTATTCGTAGTGTTTTTTTTCTGTTTTATACAAATGATACCCAAAAAAATACGAGAATTCTCCTAACCAAAAATATGATACTTCATATTACTAAAATTTCATTTTTTTATAAGCCAAACATTTTACAACCCGAAAACTTGTATAATAATTAAGTCCAAATAGTAAAACAAGTCCGAATTAATAATAATATAATTGAAAGGAAACCCTAAATATAATTGGTAAAGTTAGCCCAAGATACAAAACAATATTATAATTGAATAAGTGATCTTGCTTGTCTTATGGTGGAAACCGAAACACATAGTTCTTGACCTTTGGTTTATCGGATAGTGAATCTAGCTTTGGTTTGCAACCACAACCGCAACCGTTGAAAGATGTTTTTTTTTTCTAAATTGAAGCTTGTCAAGGCGGACTTACGCAATCGAATGTGTCCTGAATATTTGAACAATGCTATGATTTGTGCGGTCGAAAAAAAAAACTTTTGATAAATTAAAAGACGACGACGTGATTGAACGATTTTAAGCTATGAAAAAAAGAAGATGACAAATCTATTACGTATTTGTGTTTACTTGATTGATTATCGTTTTTTTATTATTGTATGTTGCACGATAAAAAAAAATTCAGGATAACTCTAAATTTATGGGCTAGTTCCGCCATTGTGAAATAATAAGGGGCTTGTCGGTCGGTGAAAGTCATTTGTTTAGTAGTGAGACATTTTTAGGGGCACACAAGTATAAAAACAAGATACTCCATTTTATTTTGCATATCATTTTTAATGGATTGAACGAAAAGACACTTTTTAGGATACAGGCATGAGCCAATAACATAAATTACTCTAATTAAATAAATCATACATTATGTTAATAGCCCGTTGTGGCAATGTAACCTTTCAGTAAGACCGTGGGGTATGGGTTCGGGTTGGAGGCGTGGGAAGCCAAGCAATGTCGTTTTAACAACATTGGACCAGCGTGGGAAACGGCGTTGCCTCGCTGGCGTGGTTATGGTGCCTGGCGTGGAACGGGTTGGGAAGACGATGTAGATGGTTGGGATTGGCTAGAAAGATCAGACCGTTTGGGGTAGCCCTTACCCAACGGCTAGATTATTAAAAAAAAAAACTTTTTCAAACTTAACAATACTCACCCAATTTTAAAATTTTTTACCACTTCTCTACTTTTCACCTTCTTCAATCTTTATATTTTTTTATAAATTCAACCCACTTTAATTTTATTTTTATTTTAATGTAGTTTTTTTTTAATTTTATGTAATTTTTAGATAGTTTGTTGATTTAATTAAATGAAATTTTATTTATTAAATTTTATTTAGTTAAAAAAATAGCAGTGACACATGGTTGGCCACGACAGCCGGAGCCACGCCACTCCACACCCAAACAAAGCAACGCCAACCAAGCTTCCTCATGTGGAGCCCACCTCCGCCACATGAACAAAATCTCGTTCGTTCGACCGCATTCGTGAACGTTTGATAATATGTTCGTTTTTGTATGTTAATTCGTTACATGTTGTAATTTTTTTTAATATTTAACTCTCTCTTAAGTTTTACTTTCCCCATTTTTTTACTACCCCCCTAAACACTAGTTAAAAATAACTAGCTTTATCTCCCGCCGCGGCGGGATACAAGCCGGATCAAAAAATTCAAAAAAAAAAACAAAGGTGAAATAGTCCTTGTTATACCTAAATTGTAACCTTCTTATGTAGTGTTTGAGACTAACAAAGGAATGCAAATATTTGTATCCAACTCACTTATATGTGATCCCAAACTCGAAGTAAAGGATCCAATTTGAGAATTCTTGAGGTTTGATGTTAAATAGCTTTTAGGGTTATTTTGTTTTTTCCTTATTATTTATTTTTGTCTCCGTACTTTGATTCAGTCTAATTTAGCAATCATAAAACTATCCCACAACCACCACACCACGTTAACAGTCAGTTAAAATTTTGCTTGGGTTTTACATACCACCGGGCTAATTTGATACAATTTATTTTTACATGTTATAAAACTGAGAACATTAATATGCTTCTCAAGTGCTTTGCCTATGAAAAATAAGTCATTTTGGACATTTCAATATGTATGTTAAGTTTTATCCCTAAACAGTTACTACCTGTCTACTGAAATGCTCATGGGTCGAATAAAGCATGAAATTTTTTAACAATTTGTTGGGTTTTATATACCACCAGTGGTGGAGTAAAATCCAAACAAACCACAAATTCAAACCTGAATAACAACATCCACATCATCAAAGTAACAACAAAAAAAAATAATGAAAACAACTAAACGAACCGACTCAGATCTACAATCATCATCATAGTCGTAAAGTACAGAGGCTCAGATGCCGCTACGGCAGCAACCGGAGTTGCCATGCTCGGGAGCAGGCGACCATCATCGCCACAACAAATATTTAAACGAAAACCATAATGGATTCGGGGTAGAAGCTAGATATAAACAACATCCAAACACAACCACCATCTCGTATTCCCTCGGAAGCACGGAAACGGCTATGAGGTGCCGTCTCCCGTCCTGGGGACTGCTAGGGGACGGAAACGGCACGGGGACGGCATGGAAACGTCCCCCAAACGTTTCTGGGTTTGTGGGCACGGCGGCAAGACGTATCCAGGATCGTGGGGACGGAAAATTCGACGTATCTGGGACGTATCCGGGTTTGTTTTAGACTTTCAGCCAAAATTCCGGTTGTTGTAGGCAATGTATAAAGCTGCAGAGAAATGTTGTTAGGGTTTTTTTTGTCTAGGAAGGAAGAAGAGGTACAATAGGTATGACTTGTAGGCTGTGGGTATTTTTAATCTTAAATTGGGTCTGCTCAAAAATATCCACTTAAATAGTAATGAAAAAAAAACCCTAAACTAAATGAGTAAATTATACTTTATTACGTTTTTGGTTTTGTGAGCTAATTTTATTCAATATTTATGTTTACTGATCTTTCATTAGATGAACCGGAACTTGAAAGCGATTTGCTTGTTAACGTTTGATTAGATTAGGAAGATATGAGATTTTTGAGCTTTACATCAATATGTAACTATCTTGGGGTTTTATGTTACATTATCTTTGATATATATTTATTTTTTTATATGTTTTTATTCCCGTACCCATCCCGTTCCCGCTTCTTGAATTTTTTAGTTTTGCCGTTTCCCGTGCCCGTCCCCGTACCCGTCCCAATGCATCATAGCGTATTCCACATGTGGGTCTTAAATCCCCCCTAAAAAGGCAACGTCACCGTAACAACATTCAACCGTCAACCTACAAAAAACACAGATCCTCGTATTCCATATGTGGGTCTTAAAACGCCCCAAAAAACCCGACATTGTCACCGTAACAATATTCAACCGTCGACCCACAAAAAAACACAGATCCATAAACACCTCAGATGACACATGTCAAGGATACAAAAGGTTTTATCACCGCCGAATCAAGCCTATCGGAGCACAAAAACAAATAACGATGGTACAACTATGTATTGCAGATTGTACAAACAAATAAGCTTACATACATTGGTAATAACACAGTGGGTCGGCCACCGATCCGTCGTGCCTCCGCCATAGAAACACCGTGGCTCCACCACAGACCCACCATGGCCAGGCCACCTAAGGTGGTGGCTGGCCACCATGCCATCTCTTTCGTCACAGTCAGATCTCCCTCTAAGAGTCTTTATTTAAACACTTGTATATGTGTTTCTATGGTTTAATCTCATAGTTTAGAGTGAGAGAAAGTAGGTATGAAGAACGTGAGAGAGAGAGAGAGAGTGAAAGAGAGGACTGTGTGTATATGAGTTGGAAGTAACCTTTAAACGAAAGCAAACTCACCAAATAACACGACGTCACCACCTCCTCGTGACACATGTGAAGAATACAAAAAGTTTGACCACCTCCCAAATTGGCCAATAAAAGCATCTACTCTCAATAAAACCAAACGAAGCACATTGTACAACTCCTATTGCAGATAATTGTTACTAATTGATACTATATAAATAAATGATTTTAAATAAAAACTCAAAACTTCATGTGTACCAACAATATTTAATTTATCAATCATTTAAGATTATTTTAGAATAAAATTAGAGTGTTTATGAATCAACTCGACTCGTTTCCTTAGATGCTAAAAAATATCATTTAACTTGTTACTCCTTACTAATCTGCTCGTGACAGCTTCCTATGCCTAACGTTTCCCTTGTATCAATATGGATCTCTCATTTGGATTCCACAAGAAATAGAGACATGTTGGGAATAACCAGGAACCTTTTCTCATTTTTTTATAAGAAACAATATTTTTCTCTCCTTCACTCATAATAATTTATAATAACTCTAAAAAAATATAAAGGTTATAAGTTTAGAGGATACATTGTGAATGCTCTAAAAGCAAAAGCACTCTCTATGATATAGCTACTTTTTTTAATGTAAAAGTTACATTATAATGTTAGACTTGTGTGTTCCTTGCTTTAGATAAAAAAACATGAAGAGGTCGAAAGGTAATCTATTATAAAGATCTAAGATGTGAACTATGTTAATTATTGGTTTCGCTATGAAATCAAGGGTTGTCATATGTATAAGCCACAAGTGATAAGTTGATCAGATTTAGAGGTGGCACATTTTAGCTATGATCAATGATCATTGACCTCGAAATTCATCACTATTGTCTCTCCCATCTCTACACCGTTAATTAATTAAAGAGAAAAGTATCCGGATAGTCCCTATTGTTTGCTCCGTTTTCACCTATAGTTCCTACACTTCTAAAATTACAACTATGGGGAACTTTGCCACGTTCGTTCTCAGATAGTCTTTAGTGTGGATGAGATTAGTTTTCCCAGTTAAGTGGAGGATGAAATGCTAAAATACCCTTAATAATGAAAAAATAATTTAGGTGGGGGCCACATTTTATATTAAAAACCTAAAAGCATCATCTTCTCCAGAACCTCACCTCCACCCCTAAACCACCGCCTCCACCACCTCCACCTCCACTTCCACCCTCCACTGCCTCCAATAACATCCTCCACCTTCCACTGCCTCCACCAACAGATCTCAGTTCGAGAGGAAGATCAGATGTGTTGTGGATTGGAGTTAGGGGAAGATTTTTGAAGTTAGGGTTAGACATTGCTCAACGGTAATTGTTTTGTTCTCCATTGTGAGTTCGTTTGCATCTTTGAGGGATTTGGGATGTCTGGAGAAACCGGTTGTTGATGAGATATTAAGACAATTGTGAGTATGGTGATATATTGATTATTTTGTAATTAAACGCGTTGTTAATTGATCGCTGAAACACGAATACAGGTGTTGTAGAGATATTAACACCACTTTCACCTGAAGAAACTGGAATTTTTGATGTGGTGGTAATGACTAATGAAGATTTTTTCTGACAGAATAGAAATTTTGTTTATTTAAGTTTCACTTTTTAAACTAAAATTGATTTTTTTCTTTCAGTTTATAGGATTCGACTGAAGAAGACGATTTATCTTGTTCTCCAGTAGTGTCCCCTTAAAGATCTTCACTTTCAAACAATAGAAAGAGTGAAGAAGTTCAGACGATAAAACTGGCAAACCTAGTCATGTGTCTGTTCTTGAGCTGTTGTTTTCGGATGATGATATTAGCCCGGCTAGAACGATTTCCTGATCTTGTTGGTGGGTGTGGTGGATGGTGCATGGTGGTTGTGGTGTGGAAGTGTTATGGTGGTGATGATGGGGGAAGTATAGTTGCAGGAGATGAATATGGGGGAAAGGGTTGAGTGGGTAGGTGGTGGGGCTCACATATATTTTTTATATTCTTTTATTGTTTTATTTGTTAATTTTTAACATGTAAGGGCATTATAGTCATTTCACATTAACTTAACTTAGAAAATTAACCCCATCCCTGTTAAGGACTATCTGAGAACGAAATTGGCAAAGTTGAAGACTATAGCTATAATTTTGAAAATGTAGGGACTAAATGTGAAATCAAAGCAAACCACGGAGACTATCCATGCACTTTTCTCTTAATCAAATAATTAAAATTTAAAAAAACTAATACAAAAACTATAATGACAATTTAAGAAAAATATAAAAACTTATATATAAAATAACATTTCATCAATTAAACAATTACAAGATGATATCTTAATAAATACAGTTAAAAAGTTACATTCCATTCTAATACCCAACGTTATATTATTTTATGCTTGTGTGCTTACAGTGTATTCAACCTCAATTCGATCAAATTTTCATGTGTCATTAGGAAGAAGAACATAAAAATCCATTTGTTTTTACTGCATCATGCGCAACTCCTCCCAGATAGGCATTTTCTTATTTTTTTTTCTTTTTTTCTCCTTCATAAAACCATCACCCATCTGACATGGCCCTAATGAGGGCGTTAAACACCATCCAAGGAGGAGCTATAGGGAGCGTGAGCCGGGGAGGGTTAGTGAGCAGGTTAGCGAGCGTTGGAGGCATGCTTTTGTGGGGCCTTATGCCAACGGGACCGTTAAGTAGTAAAGAAAAAAATGAATTATTATATATAAATATATACACACACAAGCCCACTATTTTAAACACGTTCATTTATACAATAGAAACAAGATTTTAAACACATTCATTTATACAATAGAAACAAGCACACTTACAACAAATTTATGTGACTGTATTATAGAAATGACCACACTTATAGTAAATTCACGTGGCCAATGATACCATTTGGCCACACTTAATGGACCATTTGTTTGATTACAATAACCTTTTTTGCCACAGTTTTTTAAATTAATGTGGCTAAAACAAACTTTTTAGTAAGTATATAATAGAAACGGCTACACTTATACTAAATTCACGTGGCTATATAATAGAAAAACAACACTTACAGTAAATGCGTGTTGCCATTAATACCATTTAGCCACACTTAATAGACCATTTTCTTGATTACAACAAACCTTTTGCCATAGTTTTCTAAAATTGATGTGGCCAAAACAAACTTTTTAGTGACTCTATAATAGAAATAACCATACTTATAGTAAATTCATGTGGTTGTTGCAATCCTTTAGCCATAATTACTGGACAAAATGCTTAATTCTAGCAAGACCCTTTAGCCACACATTTATGAGCTATGGCCACGCATAAGTGAATGTGACTATATGACACCTATGATGGGTTGACCTTTGGTCACACTTGAGTTGGAAAAAAATATGTGGCCATAGGCGTATGGTCACAGTTTTTTTGGTGTGGTTGTATCAAGTTTTTGACGTAGTGCAATAAGAAATTGGTCCAACACATGGTGTGCACCTCACCATTCAAGCATAGAGTACAAGTTCCAAATAGATATTTCGACCGAATAATACCATCAACTACATCTTTACATGGATTCTTCTACAACACATTACTCATGTTAATTACCATAAATCATGTCATTAACACATTCTACACATATTCGTCCACTACTTGCATACATTTTCACATAACATTGTCATTTAGACATTTCATCAAATACTTGACATACGTACTACTATCTAAGCATAATGTACAAGTAGTTCCTGCCTAATCTTCCTAGTTCAGACATAAATCATCAAGTTTCTTACCTACAACAAGTACCATTCTTATCATAACATTAAACATATCAAAACACCACATTTCTGTCAATCCAATAATACTAAACTATATTTATTCAAAAACCACAATTTCTTGAAAATGGATTCCCATATCAAAATTCCAGATTGAGAAGGTTTAATTCTCATTGACACTTAAATAGTGCATTCAAACACAAACACAACCATCTAACACCTCCAATTTACCTATTTGGGGTTGATTCATCAACACCCGCCAAGTACTCCAATCAAGAAGGTTTAAAAGGTTAATTAAGTACTTAGTTTGATGCTTAGGAGGTGATGAACACTACAAACTTCACAGACTATCAATGCAAAAACAGATTTCTCCTCGTCTTCTTCTTCCTTCGGATCACACAAACACACACATACACAAGTGTGTGTATATGTGTCGCCATTCTCACCATCCCAACTCACAAATCTGAATTTTAACCTTCATTCTTCAAGTTTCATAAATGGTCCTTGTACTTTCCTTCATACTTTCTATTTATTAACACAAACTGACTAGGTTAATTCACCTACTTAGTTTATTTCATAAAATGGCACTAATGAACACCATATTAATAGAATATTAGATTTCAGGGTGTTACAGATTAAGCACGTATCCGTTTTGGATGGAAGTCTTTAACGGTTTTCTTCAACGTTTGGGTGAAACTAATCGGTCGGTAACCCAAGTAACATGGAGGTGGAGGGATTTAAGAGCTAAGTTTGCTAAATTTAACAAAATCTTTAATTGCATAGTGCACGCGGTGACGATGGAAACGAGGCGGAATCGATTGACAAGGCCCTTGGAAAAAACCAAATGGCCCATGAAATAGTATTTAGGTACATAGTGTGCTTGCAACTAATAAGAAACAATGCTCGTTGGCAACAACCAGTACCGCTTAAATGTTTCGACATTTCCTAGGTTGATGATTAATTTTAATTTTATTTTTTGTAGTCGTTTGAAATTTTGTTTATGTAGTCATTTAAATTTTAATTTATGTAGTCATATTAATTTAAATTTTAATTATGTGCTAAATATTGGCCAAGGAAGGCTTACGTGCTAATTATAACGTTATACGCAAGTTTGGAAGTCAAGGGGCCAAAACTAGCAAAGGAATGAGAGTTTTGGGGGTTACTGCCAGGCCCGACCGTGGCTTACGGTCCCTGGACCGTGACTTACGGTTGGGGTCTGTCAGCTTTGTCTTTTTAGCGTGGAGGCCACACAAAGCACCAAAACTCCCCATTTTCGAAACCATGGGCTTGTTTCTCAGTTGTGCCACGTCCATGGAAACTTGTAGCCTTCTCCTAACTCCCCATAACACCTGTAACCTTCTCCTTGATCCTCTTCATGTATAAATAGGTGCTAAAGTTCATTGTTCAAACTTGCACCTTCTTGAATTCATTCTATCTTCTCCTCTAGAAGTTCCTAACTGAAAAGAGCATCCAAACTCAGTTCTTAATCATCTTAGGATCACTTGTAAGTGTTCCTTTCCTTTACATTTTGTTTATTAGGCTTTTAAAAGCCAAAAGTCAAGAATTTTCGATAAATGATTTGACTTTCGATCTAGAACTTTATGGTCCAGCCATTTTTCAAGACGAACATGGCTATGTGATTGTAATTAGGTAGGTGTTAATCCCTCAAAAGGGCACCTCCTAAGAATCACGTTTGCTTGGTCAATTGACGAGTCAACATATTATTGTTATAAAAGTCAAACGGACCAGTTTTAAAAATAATCAAAATCTGATAATGTAGGTGTTATAAAATATGTTTTAACACTTTAATAACCTGGTAATAATTATTAGAACATGGGTAAACATATTCGGCTCATCAATTCTGTCACACCCCGACCCGCAGCGGATAAGGTGATCGGGGCATGATTGGGTTATCATCAAAGCTCATGACATTTATTAAATGTTTCATATTCATTAATACAAATTAAATGAAAGTTTACAATAGTGATACAACATGATCTAACTAACAATCTAACTCCTTTGTTCTCTTCTAAGGCATATCCTATGTTATCCTTGCTTCAACCTGTTCACCTGTATCATGTGTAAAAAGGTTTTTGGATCAACATAATGTTGGCGAGTGAATCCTATGGAAAAACATTTGAACAATTTATTTAAATTGATTATGAAATATGTGCACAACCAAACATGAATAAAATTAGATGTAACTTGATCAACAATCATAAGATGTTAAATGAAACACTCATGAATAATAATGGAAACAATTAAAGGCACGCGATGCTCAACTCGTCTCTCACGAGGAACTGAGGGGCCTGATGAATGAATTGCATAAACATGATATTATGAATAACACAACTACAAACAATATAAACTCAATGAAAACACACATGAACAATAATGAATTTGAATTGAAGCACGCGATGTCTACTCGTTTCCCACGAGGAACTGATGGGCTTAATGTATGAGTTTCATGTAATTTGACAAACGGAATATAAATAAATCACAACAATAAATCAATCTAAGATTAAGTCATGATGTGGTATGGCACAAGTTTAAATAAATAAATTAATTAATTCATAACACATGACACACCCCAAAACGTGTAATTTAAAAAGGGGAATTGTAAGATTCACTCACCGTGGGTGCGTTCGGTTGATGATGATGAATGCACGCGAAGTGGTTTTAACCACGAGTGAGATTTAACCTAGATAAATCGCATTATGGTTTGGTGAGTAAACGGATTTTATTAAACTATTTTAGTAGGATTGTTGGGTGTATTTTTGTGAGTTTGAAGCTATTTTCTAATCTTAAAAATGTTATTTTTAAGTATTTATAATTGATTTTTAATTAAAATAATTAAATAAAAATAATAAAAATATTTATTTTTTTCTGCTACAGTTGACCTTGACCAGTTGACTTTGACTGGTCGTTGACCGGTTTGCGGAATATTGTTGTGCGCTCGGTGAGGCTCGAACCCGAGACCTCCCGTACGCGTGCACGCAGCTCTACCAACTGAGCTACGTGTCTAACCCGTTATATATCCGATTTTAATTTCATATATACATTAATTAGAATTAATAGAAAATCATTTATTTTAAAAACAGTTTAAGGCGAAACGGTCATGCACACCACAGGTCTCGAACTCGGGACCTGTGGTTTAATCTAACACACAGTCCACCGCTGGACTGTGTGTTCAACATGTTATATAACTTGATTTTTATTATACTTAAAGACAATTTAAATATTTCCTTTTCTGCCTTATTTAAAAAAAAAGTTAATTGTCCGAGTCGGTGCTGAGGACCGGACTCGAACTCGTGACCTGTGATATAAACAAACACACAGTCCACCGCTGGACTGTGTGTCTAACTTGGTTATTATTCCGGTTATTAATATACTTAACATATAACGGTATCGACTCCGGTTCAGTTAAACAAAAACTTGATTTTTATTAAGGCAACGTGTGTGAACCGGGATTCGAACTTGAGACGTTAGCGTTTTATGTGCACACAGTCCACCGCTGGACTGTGTGTCTAACCCGATTAATTTCTTGATTTATATTATACTTGTATGTTAACGAAAGTGCGTCGTCTTCTTCGTCAATGTTGAACCAGAAATCGGGTCTGACTGGTTCGAGCTTTTGTTCCAGTTTCATTAGTGTTTTAGGTTAATTACTGGTAAGATAGAAGTAAAAAGAAAGGAAAATAAGCGTGAGGTATACCGACTCGTTTTCCTCTGTTTTCCGGCAGAACTCCGGCGACAGAAAACTACTCCGGCGTCAGGTGTCTTGCAGCAGCAAGTCTCCGAAAAGTTTGGAAAAGGTAAGGGTATCTCCGGTATAAGCTTCAGAGGTTCAGAAAAGCTCGGCAATGGGGAAACCGGTTTTCCGGCGACGAACAGGTTTATTCCGGCGAGTGAAATTTCGCCGAGAAAAGATGTGATTTTTAGCGAAAAGGTTTGCAGACGATTGTGGTTGAATTTATAGGGAATAATCGAAATGTATTTGGTCTGATTTTTGACTGTGTTCGTTATTTAAATTTTTCCGGCGGTTTTGATTTTGGTCGCGGACTTCAAACATCGGTTATAACCGATATGTGATTTAAAGGTTTACGTTATAACGTAAATTGGTGTTAAGACTCGCGAATAATCCGGGATTCCGACGACTGAATCGTTGGGCGCCGATTTTTGAATTTGTAAAGTCACTTTATGAATTAAATTATTTCATTATTTATCAAACAAATCAGTTGGCGCAGTGGTTTGTGTCTGTGAGATAAAACATTGAATGACTCGGTACAGACCCGGGTTCGAAACCCGGCTGTAACAATTCATTTTTATTTTTCGATTTTCAACAGTTTTTCAAAAACTAAATATATATCCCCGTATAATAATTGATTACGGATCGTTTAAAAATATTTTGGGCATTTAATTCGCAACGAAAATTTTGACTGACTGTTCGGTTGATAAACGGAGCGGGTTTGGTAAATCCGTTTTTTGACGGATGTTACAGTATCCCCTGCTTTTTAGAAATTTCGTCCCGAAATTTAAATAATGATACATTTTGACTAAAAGGGATGATGACGTTTTGTTTGACAGTTGTATGCTTAGAAAAATGAAGGTTTAAGTTTTTTGTTCGAGGCGGTAACGTTCCTTGTAAAGGTTAAGTACCTTATTTAGGAATCGCTTTTTGTTGCCTACTGTATGAATATTGATAAACAGGAATGATTCGCTAAAAATGATATCATGCGTAAGAGTTTAGATACGTTTGGGAAAAATATGGTTATATCCTAAGGCAAAACTTCTAACACTACAATCTACATGGAACATAAATAAAAACACAACAGCTGATATCCAAACATGAATGAACACATCAGCAAATATTTGAACATAAACATAACAGCAAATATTCGAACATGAATGAACACATCAGCAAATATTTGAACATGAATAAACACAACAGCAAATATTCGAACATGAATAGACACATCAGCGAATATTTGAACATGAATAAACACAACAGTAAATATTTGAATCCACATTCTGATAACATATATGTTTGAACGATGGAAGTTCCTCTCTCGTTTGTTATGATGGAGAGGTTAATTTATGTAGAAATGGAACACAATCCAATCTCTTTAAATAACATGATGATGTAAATGTATCACAAATTCCAACCAAGGCAATAATAAATCCTACCTGGAACTTCTCATAACCGCCTGATAATGCCTCTGATCCTTTGGCAAGAATACTTATATATAGGAAGTACCAGCGGCGTATCCACCATATTCTTGCCAAATTTTCATTAGTTTTATCAGTGAATTATGATTAGTCCTATAACTCTACAATCAATACAACAAACATAAAATACTGAAATGAAATATATCTGTGCGATCAAGGCTCAATCGAACGGAGCCGATCGTATTGCATGTACTGAAAATAAAATGGATGTGCGCTCAAGGCTCAATCAAACGGAGCCGAACGTATTGAATGTACTGAAATTGAATTTGTGTGCTCAAGGCTCAATCAAACGGAGCCGAACATATTGAATGTACTGAAATTGAAATTGTGTGCTCAAGGCTCAATCAAACGGAGCCGAACATATTGCATGTACTGAATATGAATAACTTAACCACACAAACAGCCTATGCATGGAACCTCTCATAACCGCCTGATAATGCCTCCGATTATTTGACAAGAATACTTATATATAGGAAGTACCATCGGCGTATCCACCATATCCTTGTCAAATTTTCGTTGACTTTATCCGAAAGTTATGGTTAGTTCGATGCGACTCTACTACAAACACCACAACCACAAGATACTGATAATGAAATTGTATGTGCGCTCAAGGCTCAATCAAACGGAGCCGAACGTATTGCATGAACTTGAAATGTAAATTGAAATGTGCGCTCAAGGCTCAATCAAACGGAGCCGAGCGTATTGCATGAACTTGAAATGTAAATTGAACTGTGCACTCAAGGCTCAATCAAACGGAGCCGAGCGTATTGCATGTATTGAAATGAAATATTACGTAACCGATCAAGGCTCAACAAACGGAGCCGATCGTGCGGGCACGCCAAGATCAACCACATAATAAAATGGGGATCCAACTCAACCTCGATGGATGGGGAGCCACGGCCTCGGCAAAAGCATATACCGAAAACAATATATAATATATAATATGCCATAATTTCTCTAACAGTCTACACATGCGATAAAGAAAACATAAGACTAAACAATAGGAGTTGAATCTGGATCTTCGGCAAACAGGACTAGCTGAGTATCTTCGTTTGGGCCGTCATTATCTTCGACAGGATTGGCGCTGATATTGAAGACTCTTCCTCTTGCTGGTGGCATAGTGGTTGGGTTTTCTTGGTTTACTTGATTAACTGGGTTTGATTGGGCTTGAGTGTTGATAATGTTAACCAATTGAGGGCATGTGTTTCTAAGGTGGGTAGGGTCGCCACAATTGAAGCAAGCTCGAGCATATGGAAACATGGGGTATTGGGGTTGATGATAAGTTTGGGCCATGTTTTGTGTAGGGGAAAAGGTTTGGTCTTGGAAGGTGCGACAAACGTTGCTCAAATGACCATAACGTCCACAAGTTGTACATAGCCGGCAAGGTAAAGTAAGGGAATGGTGATAAAAACAGTTGTTGCATCGAGGGTGAGGTCCGAGATACGGTTTCTTATTTGGGTAAGCTGAGTTGGGTGCCACTTGGGTGATTGGGACAGCTCGGATGGGTATGGCGTGAAAAACTGGTTGATTACGTTGGGTGGCAGCGAAAAGTCGCCTGACTCTTCTTCTCTTAGGTTTGGGTTGAGAAGGGGATTCGGGTTGAGAAGGGGATTCGGGTTGAGAAGGGGATTCAGTTTGAGTGGAGTCGGAGGTTTCAGTCGATTCTTTATCCTTCTTCTTCTCCTCCTCGAAGTCTTTGTTTCGGATTCGGTTCTCGGTGAGCTCTGTTGCTAGCTCCATTGCTGCTTCCAAAGTTGCAGGCTTGGTACTTATTACAGGGTCTTGAATCTTTGACGGAAGACCACGAATGTAGTGCTCGATCAAACGGTGGAGGGGAGTAAACATGTTGGGAACCATTTGATGTAATTCGAGAAACCTTTTGTTGTAGGTGGTGTGGTCTCCTTCCACTTGCTTCAATGAGTAAAATTCATCTTCTAGCTTCTTGATTTCGCTCCTTGGGCAAAATCGTCTGGTCATGATTTCCTTCAATTCGTTCCAAGTTAAGGACATAGCATCTTCAACACCTCGTTTGGCCTTCTCTGTATTCCACCAAGTAAGTGCTATCCCATATAGCCGACCGGTAGCATAACGCACTTTGCGATCATCAGGGCAATCGCAATTTAGAAAAGTATTCTCCATTTCTTCAAACCAATGGAGGAGTGCGGTGACACCTTCAGTCCCTTTGTATTTCGGAGGGTCGCATGATTTGAAATGCTTGTAGGTACATTTAATGGTATTTGGGGAAGAGTTGAAAATGTTTTGGTTTGCTTGATTGACAGGATTATTGGTAAGTGCTTGTTGAACTTGGATTACAATGTTGGGTATTACGGCAGCCATTTGTTGAGCGATTAAGGCAGCCATGCGATCGCGGGCTTTTCTTGCTCTCGTCTTCCTACGGGCGAGGTTAGAAGACATCTACAATGAATACATGACAAGGGTATGAGTTGGATGCTTTTGAGATCATGGGTCGCATTAGGGATGAACATTCATAAAATAATTATACAAAAATACTACATCCATAGGATGTCTTTGGCTTTGCTCGCTGTTAGGCCCGTCATGCCGCCATACTTTACCTTATGTAATCATGTGGGCCCCATGAATTACCGGTTTTTCATATGGTTCGCACGGTTTCTGCCTGGTTGCGTACACAAAACCCGGTGAAAATCGAGAAATATGTATACAACGTGTGATGTTCGGAATGTGTCCAGGTGTAGACACGATGACACCTCAAAGTGGGTTAGTTCGAACGACGTTTGGTGTGGCATGCTTTGGCCTAATAGGTCCTTCGTACTCTCATCGTTGGTCCCCAGGTAGGCAAACTGGTCCGTTATATTGGATTTATACGAATGCCAGCCTAGACAGGACGTTCCGACTACCGGTACTTGTACCCTTCCAGTTACTACATGCCCGTCGCAGAACTTACTTTGATGGAAATTGAAAATTGCATAAAATCTTTGGATAATGAGAATATGAAAATAAATTGAATACATGAACATCAATATATGTATAATGAATATGTATATATGTATAATGAACATGTATATGAGCATGTATGTTTGACTGAAATGTAAACAAATATGAAACAAATAAATATCACAAGTTTGTATGTAACCACCTAATCAATTTAAAATTTAGGCAGACTATAGTATAGGCTCTAAGGGTCTAATAACCTATCCTATATCCCTATAGTCATGGCTCTGATACCAATCTGTCACACCCCGACCCGCAGCGGATAAGGTGATCGGGGCATGATTGGGTTATCATCAAAGCTCATGACATTTATTAAATGTTTCATATTCATTAATACAAATTAAATGAAAGTTTACAATAGTGATACAACATGATCTAACTAACAATCTAACTCCTTTGTTCTCTTCTAAGGCATATCCTATGTTATCCTTGCTTCAACCTGTTCACCTGTATCATGTGTAAAAAGGTTTGTGGATCAACATAATGTTGGCGAGTGAATCCTATGGAAAAACATTTGAACAATTTATTTAAATTGATTATGAAATATGTGCACAACCAAACATGAATAAAATTAGATGTAACTTGATCAACAATCATAAGATGTTAAATGAAACACTCATGAATAATAATGGAAACAATTAAAGGCACGCGATGCTCAACTCGTCTCTCACGAGGAACTGAGGGGCCTGATGAATGAATTGCATAAACATGATATTATGAATAACACAACTACAAACAATATAAACTCAATGAAAACACACATGAACAATAATGAATTTGAATTGAAGCACGCGATGTCTACTCGTTTCCCACGAGGAACTGATGGGCTTAATGTATGAGTTTCATGTAATTTGACAAACGGAATATAAATAAATCACAACAATAAATCAATCTAAGATTAAGTCATGATGTGGTATGGCACAAGTTTAAATAAATAAATTAATTAATTCATAACACATGACACACCCCAAAACGTGTAATTTAAAAAGGGGAATTGTAAGATTCACTCACCGTGGGTGCGTTCGGTTGATGATGATGAATGCACGCGAAGTGGTTTTAACCACGAGTGAGATTTAACCTAGATAAATCGCATTATGGTTTGGTGAGTAAACGGATTTTATTAAACTATTTTAGTAGGATTGTTGGGTGTATTTTTGTGAGTTTGAAGCTATTTTCTAATCTTAAAAATGTTATTTTTAAGTATTTATAATTGATTTTTAATTAAAATAATTAAATAAAAATAATAAAAATATTTATTTTTTTCTGCTACAGTTGACCTTGACCAGTTGACTTTGACTGGTCGTTGACCGGTTTGCGGAATATTGTTGTGCGCTCGGTGAGGCTCGAACCCGAGACCTCCCGTACGCGTGCACGCAGCTCTACCAACTGAGCTACGTGTCTAACCCGTTATATATCCGATTTTAATTTCATATATACATTAATTAGAATTAATAGAAAATCATTTATTTTAAAAACAGTTTAAGGCGAAACGGTCATGCACACCACAGGTCTCGAACTCGGGACCTGTGGTTTAATCTAACACACAGTCCACCGCTGGACTGTGTGTTCAACATGTTATATAACTTGATTTTTATTATACTTAAAGACAATTTAAATATTTCCTTTTCTGCCTTATTTAAAAAAAAAGTTAATTGTCCGAGTCGGTGCTGAGGACCGGACTCGAACTCGTGACCTGTGATATAAACAAACACACAGTCCACCGCTGGACTGTGTGTCTAACTTGGTTATTATTCCGGTTATTAATATACTTAACATATAACGGTATCGACTCCGGTTCAGTTAAACAAAAACTTGATTTTTATTAAGGCAACGTGTGTGAACCGGGATTCGAACTTGAGACGTTAGCGTTTTATGTGCACACAGTCCACCGCTGGACTGTGTGTCTAACCCGATTAATTTCTTGATTTATATTATACTTGTATGTTAACGAAAGTGCGTCGTCTTCTTCGTCAATGTTGAACCAGAAATCGGGTCTGACTGGTTCGAGCTTTTGTTCCAGTTTCATTAGTGTTTTAGGTTAATTACTGGTAAGATAGAAGTAAAAAGAAAGGAAAATAAGCGTGAGGTATACCGACTCGTTTTCCTCTGTTTTCCGGCAGAACTCCGGCGACAGAAAACTACTCCGGCGTCAGGTGTCTTGCAGCAGCAAGTCTCCGAAAAGTTTGGAAAAGGTAAGGGTATCTCCGGTATAAGCTTCAGAGGTTCAGAAAAGCTCGGCAATGGGGAAACCGGTTTTCCGGCGACGAACAGGTTTATTCCGGCGAGTGAAATTTCGCCGAGAAAAGATGTGATTTTTAGCGAAAAGGTTTGCAGACGATTGTGGTTGAATTTATAGGGAATAATCGAAATGTATTTGGTCTGATTTTTGACTGTGTTCGTTATTTAAATTTTTCCGGCGGTTTTGATTTTGGTCGCGGACTTCAAACATCGGTTATAACCGATATGTGATTTAAAGGTTTACGTTATAACGTAAATTGGTGTTAAGACTCGCGAATAATCCGGGATTCCGACGACTGAATCGTTGGGCGCCGATTTTTGAATTTGTAAAGTCACTTTATGAATTAAATTATTTCATTATTTATCAAACAAATCAGTTGGCGCAGTGGTTTGTGTCTGTGAGATAAAACATTGAATGACTCGGTACAGACCCGGGTTCGAAACCCGGCTGTAACAATTCATTTTTATTTTTCGATTTTCAACAGTTTTTCAAAAACTAAATATATATCCCCGTATAATAATTGATTACGGATCGTTTAAAAATATTTTGGGCATTTAATTCGCAACGAAAATTTTGACTGACTGTTCGGTTGATAAACGGAGCGGGTTTGGTAAATCCGTTTTTTGACGGATGTTACAAATTCCAGATCTAGGGTCGGTTCGCAACCGAAAGTCGTGAAGTTTAACTTCTGCTTTGACTTTCGATTCTGACTCGATTTAGATTAGTTAGCTACTGATCTAAGGTTTCATTAGGATCGTAATATAGTGTAGAATAACTCTTAGAGGTTATATTACATGATCATAATCATATTTTGATTTCCGTTAATATGTCATACTTTGACTAAAATGCCCTTTTGTTTAAAAATAAGGTTTTTGACATGAATGAGCATGAAATTGAATTAGGTACTGATATGTTAGCATTTTTAACATATTTAGATGTTATTAATCTGATCATAAACTTAGTTTTGTTTAAATATCGTAAATTATGCTTTTAAAGGACCAAAACGCCCTTTTGGCATATAGAATGGTTTGAAACTTAATTTCTTCACCAAAACTCATTACCAACTTAATTTCTTCACCAAAACTCATTACCCACTGATGTAATATCATAAGTAGGATTATTTGGGATGTAAAGTTAATTTTGTATTCCTAGTTTACATACAAGTTCTTGTATAATGCCGATAAATGACGATAATGCCCTTATGGCACATAAAATGGTTTTAATCAAACTCTTTATACAAAATCTTTTACCTATGGATAAGTTATAATAAATAACATGTCTTTATCATATAAACCTGATCATAACATCAGTTTTTATAACACATCACATAAATCGTCATTTAACGACTTTAACGCTGTTTTGACGCATAGTATGGTTTCTAACTGTAACATCCGTCAAAAAAACCGGATTTACCAAACCCGCTCCGTTTATTAACCGAACAATCAGTTAAAAATTTCGTTGCGTATTTAATGCCCAAATAAATTTTAAACGATACATAATTAATAAGTATATTGGACTATATAAGTTATATTTGAAAAAGTATTTAAAATAAGGAAATAAAAATAAAAGGCTGCTGCCGGGTTTCGAACCCGGGTCAGCCAGCGAATTCAGCAATGACTTAACACTCATCCATCAAACCACTCCGCCACTTGTATTCTTTAGTAATACATCCAGACAATTAATTCAAATAATGAAAACATAAATCAAATCCAGTCAACTGACGCGCCCAAATCCGTTGACGCCGGAAAATCCGACGATTTCGTCAAACGGCGTCGGTTATCAATGACTTAACGTAAACATTAACTACTACATCGGTTATAACCGATGTCCAGTCCGCGACACAAGTTATAACAGCCGGAAAATCATTAACCGACGAATCAAGACGGAAATTGGACTAAGTTCGTCAATGTCCTGCCCTATAAATACCCCCTAACCTCTGTTAGCTTTTTTGCTCACAATCACACTCTTTCCCGATATAATTTCACTCGCCGGAGAACTTCTGCAACTCGCCGGAAAACCGAACCTTTCACCTCTGTGCCTTACTGAACCCCCAGAGCTCATACCGAAGCCACCTACATTCATCTCAAGCTCGTTGAAGACCCTCTGCCGCAAGACACACGTCGCTGGAATCATCTGCTGTCATCGGAGTTTCGCCGGCGAAACAGAGGAGCCACTGTTCGGTATACCATACACTTAATCTCTCACTCTTTTTATTTATCTCACATGTAATTAATCACAACACACTAAAGAACTGGATTAAATCATCGAACCAGTCGGGTTGTTGTTCTGGTTAAGTCCAACGAAGAAGACGAAGTATCAGTTGTATATATGTTTAATTAAAATCAAGATATATCTCGGTGTAGACACACAGTCCAGCGGTGGACTGTGTGCAAATAAAACACGCTTATGTCCCGAGTTCGATTCTTGTCCCACGCATACTCGCCTTAATAAAAATGTTCTTTTTTTTAACCGAACCGGATTCACTGCAATAGATGTTAAGTTTAATAAAAACCGGAATAATAACCAAGATAGACACACAGTCCAGTGGTGGACTGTGTGAACGTTTAAACCACATGTCACGAGTTCGAGTCCGGACTACCGCAACGGTCCTGATAATTATCAAACTTTTTATATAAGACAGAAATGAAATTATTTAGTTTGTAAATAAGTATAATAAAAATCAGATTATTTAACAAGTTAGACACACAGTCCAGCGGTGGACTGTGTGTTAACCTAAACCACAGGTCCCGGGTTCGAGACCTGTGGAGAGCACCGAGCGAGTCATTTAAATCGTTTTTGAAATAATGATTTTCGGTTTAATTCAATTAGTATATAAATATAATTAAAAACAGAAATATTTCAGGTTAGACACGTAGCTCAGTTGGTAGAGCTGCGTGCACGCGAACGAGAGGTCTCGGGTTCGAGCCTCACCCGGCGCACACAATTACACAGCCTGACCGGTCAACAAGTCAACGGTCAACGGTCGCAAAGTCAACAATTTTTATTATTTTTATTTATTTATTTTATTTAAAAAATAAATTAAAAATACTTAAAAATAACATTTTTAAGGTTAGAAAATAGCCTTAAACTCACAATAATATATCCAATCATCCTACTAAAATTGATTAATAAAATCCGCTTACTTAACGAACCATTATGCCATTATCTAGGTTAGTTTCACTCGTGGTTAAAACCAACTTCGTGCGCATTCAACATCATCAACCGAACGCACCCAATGTGAGTGAATCTTACAACTCCCCTTTTTAATTATACGTTTTGGGGTGTGTCATGTGTCACTAAAATTAACTCATTTATTTAAACTTGTGCCATACCATATTGTGATCTAAACTTAGATTGTATATATTGTTTGTAGTTATGTATTTCATATTGTCAAGTTATATGCAATTCATTCATTAGGCCCATCAGTTCCTTGTGGGAGACGAGTTGAGCAACGCGTGCCTCAAAACAAATCCATTATTGTTCGTGTGTGCATTATGTAATATTAAATGATTGGTGAATAAGTTTACATCTATTTTTACTCATGTGTGGTTGTGCACTTTATTTTATAATCAATTCAATAAACTTGTTCAAATGTTTTTCATAGGATTCACTCGCCAACTTTTTGTTGATCCAAAAACCATTTTTACACATGATACAGGTGAACAGGATGAAGCAAGGAAAACATAGGAAATGCCTTAGAAGAAAACAATGAAGTCTAGAATGATGTTTAGGACATGATGTAATTATGATTGTATATTTCCCATTAAATTGTATTAATGAATATGAAACGTCATAATAAATGTCATGAGCTTTGATGATAACCCAATCATGCCCCGATCACCTTTTCCGCTGCGAGTCGGGGTGTGACAGATTGGTATCAGAGCCATGACTATAGGGATATAGGATAGGTTATTAGACCCTTAGAGCCTATACTGTAGTTGCCTAAATTTTAACTGTTTAGGTGGTTACATACAAACTTATGATGTTTATTTGTTTCATATTTGTTTATACTTACAGTCAAACATACATACTTACATACACATTCATCATACATATTTCAATGTTCATATATTCAAATCATCTTCATACTTTTATTTTTCAAAGATTTTGTCGCAATTTTCAAATCTCATCAAAGTAAGTTCTGCGACGGGCATGTAGTAACTGGAAGGGTACAAGTACCGGTAGTCGGAACGTCCTGTCTAGGTTGGCATTCGTATAAATCCAATATAATGGACCAGTTTGCCTACCTGGGGACTAACGATGAGAGTACGAAGGACCTATTAGGCCAAAGCATGCCACACCAAACGTCGTTCGAACTAACCCCACTTTGAGGTGTCACCGTGTCTATACCTGGACACATTCCGAATATCATACGTTACATATTTCTCGATTTTCTCCGGGTTTTAGTGTACGTAACCAGGCTAACACATGCGAACCATATGAAAAACACGGTATTCATGGGGGCCCACATGATTACGAAGGTGAAGTATGGCGGCATGCAAGACCCAATTACGAGCAAAGCCCAAGACATCCTATGGATGTAGTAGATTTATTTTTCTATATTTATTTTATGAATGTTCATTCCTAAATACGACCCATGATCCCAAAAACATCCAACTCATACTCATGATATGTATTCCTTGTAGATGTCTTCTAGCCTCGCCCATAGGAAGATGAGAGCAGGAAAAGCCCGCGAGCGCATGACTGCCCTAATCGCTCAACAAATGGCTGCCGTAATACCCAACATTGTAATTCAAGTCCAACAAGCCCTTACCGCTAATCCTGTCAACCAAGAAGATCAAAATGTTATCAACCCTCCCCCAAACACCACTAAATGCACCTACAAGCATTTCAAATCATGCGACCATCCAAAATACGAAGGGACTGAAGGTGTCACCGCTCTCCTCCATTGGTTTGAAGAAATGGAGAACACTTTTCTAAATTGCGATTGCCCCGATGATCGCAAAGTGCGATATGGTACTGGTCGTTTATATGGAATAGCACTTACTTGGTGGAATACAGAGAAGGCCAAACGAGGTGTTGAAGACGCTATGACTTTGACTTGGGAAGAGTTGAAGGAAATCATGACAAGACTGTTTTGCCCAAGGAGCAAAATCAAGAAATTAGAAGATGAGTTCTATTCGTTGAAGCAAAAGGAAGGCGACCACACCACATACAACAAAAAATTCCTCGAGTTAAATCAAATGGTTCCCAACTTGTTCACTCCCCTCTACCGTTTGATCGAGCACTACATTCGAGGTCTTCTGTCAAAAATTCAAGACTCTGTAATAAGTACCACGCCTGCAACTTTGGAAGCAGCAATGGAGTTAGATACAGAGCTCACCGAAAACCGAATCCGGAACAAAGACTTCAAGGAGGAGAAGAAGAAGGATAAGGCATCAACTGAAACTTCAAACTCCACCCAAACCGAATCCCCTTCTCAACCCACTTTTAAGAGAAAACGAGATGGGCAACTTTTCGCTGTCACAAACGTAATCAACCAATTTCACAAGCCATACCCATCCTATCTATCCCAATCACTCAAGTAGCACCCAACTCAACTTACCCAAATAAGAAACCATACCTTGAACCTCACCCTCGATGTAACACCTGTTTTTATCACCATCCCCCTACCTTACCTTGTCGACTATGTGCGAATTGTGGACGCTATGGTCATTTGAGCAAGGTTTGCCGCACCCCTCAAAATCAAATCTCTCCCCCTACTCAAAACATGATCCAAACCTATCAACAACCCCAATACCCCATGTTCCCATATGTTCGAGCTTGTTTTAATTGTGGCGACCCTACCACACTTTAGAAACACGTGCCCTCGACTGGTTAACATCATAAACGCTCAAGCTCAATCAAACCCAGTTAACCAAGTAAATCAAGAAAACCCAATCACTAGGCCACCAGCAAGAGGAAGAGTGTTCAACATCAACGCCAATCCTGTTGAAGATAATGACGGCCCAAACGAAACCACCCAACTAGTCCCCTTCACCAAAAATGAAGATTCAACTCCAGCCGCTTAGTGTTTATGTTTTTCTTTATGTTATCTCAATTTTCCCGTATCTCAGTTATAAATTGGAATCTTATCCAAGGATCCTAATGCGAATTACTATTTCAGTTTGTTTTTGTTTTTAAAGTCACATAGAACTAATCATAATTTACGGATAAAGCCAATGAAAATTTGACAAGAATATGGTGGATACGCCGCTGGTACTTCCTATATATAAGTATTCTTGCCAAAGGATCAGAGGCATTATCTGGCTGTTATGAGAAGTTCCATGTGGAATTTAGTATTGTCTTGATTGAAGTTTGTTTTGTACATACTGATTTAGCATTTATAGAATCTTATCATTTAAAGAAATTGGATTGTATTCCATTTCTACATAGACTAACCTCTCCATCATAACAAACGAGAGAGGTATTGTCATCATTCAAACATGTATACTATCAGAATTAAGACTCAGGTTTTGGTTGTTGTGGTTGTTTTAGAGTCACATAGAACTAATCATAACTTGCGGATAAAGTCAATGAAAATTTGACAAGAATATGGTGGATACGCCGCTGGTACTTCCTATATATAAGTATTCTTGCCAAAGGATCAGAGGCATTATCAGGCGGTTATGAGAAGTTCCATGTAGGATTTAGTATGTTTTGGTCAAAGTTTGTTCATCATACATTTCAGCGTATTTCAATCTCATCATTTAAAGAAGTTGAGCTATGTCTCACTTCCACAATGACTAACCTCTCCATCACAACAAACGAGAGAGGTATTGTCATCATTCAAACATGGATACTATCAGAATTAAGACTCAAGTTTTGGTTGTTGTGTTTGTTGTAGAGTCACATAGAACTAATCATAACTTGCGGATAAAGTCAATGAAAATTTGACAAGAATATGGTGGATACGCCGCTGGTACTTCCTATATATAAGTATTCTTGCCAAAGGATCAGAGGCATTATCAGGCGGTTATGAGAAGTTCCATGTAGGATGTAGTATTGTTTTGGTTGAAGTTCGTGTTATACTCCCTGATTTAGCATTCATATCATCTCATTATTTAAAGAAATTGGATTGTGTTCCATTTTCTACATAGACTAACCTCTCCATCATAACAAACGAGAGAGGTACTGTCATCATTCAAACATGTATACTATCAGAATTTAGACTCAAGCTGTGGTTATTGTGTTGTTTATGTTTTAGAGTCACATAGGACTAATCATAATTTACTGATAAAACCAATGAAAATTTGACGAGAATATGGTGGATACGCCGCTGGTACTTCCTATGTATAAGTATTCTCGCCAAAGGATCAGAGGCATTATCAGATGGTTATGAGAAGTTCTATGTAGGATTTAGTATTGTCTTGGTTGAAATTTGTGTTACATTCATATCATCTCGCCATTTAAAGAAATTTGATTGTGTTCTATTTCTACATAAACTAACCTCTCCATCATAACAAACGAGAGAGGAACTGTCACCATTCAAACATGTATGCTATCAGAATTTGGACTCAGATATTGGTTGTTGTGTTTATTTATGTTCTAGAGTTTCATCATAGAACCAATCATAACTTACTGATAAAACCAATGAAAATTTGACAAGAATATGGTGGATACGCCGCTGGTACTTCCTATATATAAGTATTCTTGTCAAAGGATCAGAGGCATTGTCAGGCGGTTATGAGAAGTTCTATGTAGGATTTAGTAATTTCTTGGTACATTGGTTGTGGCGTTTATTTATGTTCTAGAGTCACATCATAGAACCAATCATAACTTACTGATAAAACCAATGAAAATTTGACAAGAATATGGTGGATATGCCGCTGGTACTTCCTATATATAAGTATTCTTGTCAAAGGATCAGAGGCGTTGTTAGACGGTTATGAGAAGTTCCATGTAGGTTGTAGTATTAGAAGTTTTGCTTTAGGATATAACCATATCGTCCCAAACATATCAAAACTCTTACGCATGATATCATATTTAGTGAATCAACTCTGCTTATCAATATTTTACCGTAGGCAACAAAAAGCGATTCCTGTAACAGGGTACTTAACCCTTACAAGGGACGTTACCGCCTCAAACAAAAACTTAAACTCTTACTCTTTTTTTTTTCTAAGCATGTAACTGTCAAACTAAACACCATCCTTTTTAGACAAATATGTCACTACTTAAATTTCGGGACGAAATTTCTAAAAAGCAGGGGATATGTAACATCCGTCAAAAAAACCGGATTTACCAAACCCGCTCCGTTTATTAACCGAACAATCAGTTAAAAATTTCGTTGCGTATTTAATGCCCAAATTAATTTTAAACGATACATAATTAATAAGTATATTGGAATATATAAGTTATATTTGAAAAAGTTTAAAATAAGGAAATAAAAATAAAAGGCTGCTGCCGGGTTTCGAACCCGGGTCAGCCAGCGAATTCAGCAATGACTTAACACTCATCCATCAAACCACTCCGCCACTTGTATTCTTTAGTAATACATCCAGACAATTAATTCAAATAATGAAAACATAAATCAAATCCAGTCAACTGACGCGCCCAAATGAGTTAACGCCGGAAAATCCGATGATTTCGTCAAACGGCGTCGGTTATCAATGACTTAACGTAAACATTAACTACAACATCGGTTATAACCGATGTCCAGTCCGCGACACAAGTTATAACCGCTGGAAAATCATTAACCGACGAATCAAGACGGAAATTGGACTAAATTCGTCAATGTCCTGCCCTATAAATACCCCCTCTAACCTCTGTTAGCTTTTTCGCTCACAATCACACTCTTTCCCGATATAATTTCACTCGCCGGAGAACTTCTGCAACTCGCCGGAAAACCGAACCTTTCACCTCTGTGCCTTACTGAACCCCCAGAGCTCATACCGAAGCCACCTACATTCATCTCAAGCTCGTTGAAGACCCTCTGCCGCAAGACACACGTCGCCGGAATCATCTGCTGTCATCGGAGTTTCGCCGGCGAAACAGAGGAGCCACTGTTCGGTATACCATACACTTAATCTCTCACTCTTTTTATTTATCTCACATGTAATTAATCACAACACATTAAAGAACTGGATTAAATCATCGAACCAGTCGGGTTGTTGTTCTGGTTAAGTCCAACGAAGAAGACGAAGTATCAGTTGTATATATGTTTAATTAAAATCAAGATATATCTCGGGTTAGACACACAGTCCAGCGGTGGACTGTGTGCAAATAAAACACGCTTACGTCCCGAGTTCGATTCTTGTCCCACGCACACTCGCCTTAATAAAAATGTTCTTTTTTTTAACCGAACCGGATTCACTGCAATAGATGTTAAGTTTAATAAAAACCGGAATAATAACCAAGATAGACACACAGTCCAGTGGTGGACTGTGTGAACGTTTAAACCACATGTCACGAGTTCGAGTCCGGACTACCGCAACGGTCCTGATAATTATCAAACTTTTTATATAAGACAAAATGAAATTATTTAGTTTGTAAATAAGTATAATAAAAATCAGATTATTTAACAAGTTAGACACACAGTCCAGCAGTGGACTGTGTGTTAACCCAAACCACAGGTCCCGGGTTCGAGACCTGTGGAGAGCACCGAGCGAGTCATTTAAATCGTTTTTGAAATAAATGATTTTCGGTTTAATTCAATTAGTATATAAATATAATTAAAAACATAAATATTTCAGGTTAGACACGTAGCTCAATTGGTAGAGCTGCGTGCACGCGAACGGGAGGTCTCGGGTTCGAGCCTCACCCGGCGCACACAATTACACAGCCTGACCGGTCAACAAGTCAACGGTCAACGGTCAACGGTCGCAAAAAGTCAACAATTTTTATTATTTTTATTTATTTATTTTATTTAAAAAATCAATTAAAAATACTTAAAAATAACATTTTTAAGGTTAGAAAATAGCCTTAAACTCACAAAAATATATCCAATCATCCTACTAAAATTGATTAATAAAATCCGCTTACTTACCGAACCATTATGCCATTATCTAGGTTAGTTTCACTCGTGGTTAAAACCAACTTCGTGCGCATTCAACATCATCAACCGAACGCACCCAATGTGAGTGAATCTTACAACTCCCCTTTTTAATTATACGTTTTGGGGTGTGTCATGTGTCACTAAAATTAACTCATTTATTTGAACTTGTGCCATACCATATTGTGATCTAAACTTAGATTGTATATATTGTTTGTAGTTATGCATTTCATATTGTCAAGTTGTATGCAATTCATTCATTAGGCCCATCAGTTCCTCGTGGGAGACGAGTTGAGCAACGCGTGCCTCAAAACAAATCCATTATTGTTCGTGTGTGCATTATGTAATATTAAATGATTGGTGAATAAGTTTACATCTATTTTTACTCATGTGTGGTTGTGCACTTTATTTTATAATCAATTCAATAAACTTGTTCAAATGTTTTTCATAGGATTCACTCGCCAACTTTTTGTTGATCCAAAAACCATTTTTACACATGATACAGGTGAACAGGATGAAGCAAGGAAAACATAGGAAATGCCTTAGAAGAAAACAATGAAGTCTAGAATGATGTTTAGGACATGATGTAATTATTATTGTATATTTCCCATTAAATTGTATTAATGAATATGAAACGTCATAATAAATGTCATGAGCTTTGATGATAACCCAATCATGCCCCGATCACATTTTCCGCTGCGGGTCGGGGTGTGACACTAACCATATCTAACAACCAAGACTTGTTACCTACTAATTGTATAACATTTTTTAAACATTATTTTACAGTACGTACATGTTCTAAACTCAGAATCCCAAATAAGCTATCGAAACTATGTGTGGAATGACTAAAATGCCCTTACGGTGCATAGTATGGTCTTAACCTATAAACCACCCATATATTTGAGATCCTACTATATTATATCATAAATTAAAGAGTTTTCCAGAATGTTTATGGCCATAACATCATATTACATGCAAGTCTCTTTTTATACGTCACATAATGACCAAAACTCCCTTATGAGGCATAGTTTGATTTTAAAAACCTAAACAGGCATATATGTTGATATCCTTCTGATATTATAGCATTTTTAAAGTATAATGGCATATGGAACTTGTTCATTATTCATCCGGTTACCCGATATCGCTTGTATGTATACGGTTAAGCTTATGTAACCAGTTTACGTAATTTAACCGAAACGAGTTTAACCTTATCTTTTTTTTCTCAAATTCTAGAATGTAAATAGTTTACCCATATTATACGAGTCCTAGTACTTGTCGGGTTTAAACTACATTCTTTTCCGGTCATCGCTTAATCTAGTGTATCGAATCGTATTCATTAATTTAAGCTAGCCGGTCCGAGTCTATGACTTTAATAGGACCCCGATAGCATTCTAATTAGTTATTAATACCATCATTCCAGACTAGAGCCTTCCAGTATATTGCTACCTATATTTGCCTATTGATTTAAACGGTTGAGTAATAAAACTTTGAAGTGCTAGCTCAGGTAAATACTCTTAACCTATTTTCCCTATACGGGCTTGGGATACGGTATATTATTACCGCTTGGTCGGGTATGGGATCACTTAACCGGATTGTGATTATAAATCTTCATAACCCATAAAAATCTGTATTGTATGATAACTTAAACATTGGGGGTTAACTCGACCGTGTCCTGGATATCCTCGGCTCATTTAAGTTACTAATGGCCACGACCTAAGCACGAGGTGTAGGCATACACCTGTCAGATGCTAATAAATTATTTTATACACTCCTTGGGAGTTTGTAAGTGGCATGTCGGTTATTATGTTATTTGAATTTTGCAGCAGACCCCGTATGTATTGACAGACCTGTAAAACTGTATACAATATCATTTTGAAATATCCCAAGTTATTTATGAAATGTGCCTTCTGCACTTAAAACAAATTTTGAAAAGATTTTCAAAATGTGTCGGTTATTTGTATTTACCAATGTAAACTGACGTATTTTCAAAAGACTAAGCTACAAGTACAACACGTAAATAGGTTGGGAGCTGCTCGGTATCGACATAAGAGGATCTTGCAAGTCCTTAGTTGTGCCTATAGTTTGTTGAACATCATTTGTAGATTTTACGATCCGCCTGTGGATCTTTATTTCGAATCGTCTGTATATTTATTTTGAATTTTGAACATTTTCGGTTTGTAATAATATTTTAAATCCA